>JAMYCR010000015.1:6594634-7844634 GCA_028830335.1 Eucera pruinosa | reverse complement strand
CAACGGACCAACTTCTGTTATTTTCCTCCCCGCATTTTTGTTCCCTTTGTTTTATTACGAGTTTAGTTTCGTTTCACCACTTTTTCTCATCCGGCCAGCGTTATTCTCTCCCTGTTGTTCTCATCTAGTCCTTATCTGCATTACTTCGAGTCCCATCTTCTGTTCGTATCCAGTTCCGTCCCCTCACCTTGCTGCCTGCGCACTCTTCCATCTTCATTTCTGCAGAAGAGATTCAAGACTCGCAGAATGAAACTGGGGCGGCGTGCACGCGCTGGCAGAAACTTCACATTTGTTTTCGTTTCCTGGAACCAATGTTTCTCGAGAAAATAAGAACCGTAACGTTCACATTCTGAAAGGGTAATTCCCTCCCCTTTAATAGCATGTAGTTGCGAAATTTCAATTAATCGCTGGCAACCGGATCTTGCAAGTTAATATTTGCTTATTCGAAATCTCCCTTTCCTTGAACTGCTGGGATAAGGTAACATTATTAATATTTGCCCTCGCAGCGAAACCTCTGATGACTCAGAAATTAATTCTTCGCACAGTCGTCGAGCTTCGGCGATTAATTATTAGACTGTTGATTTTTATGCAATTATGGGAAAGACTATGGGAACAAATACAGGATGTACGTGATATGCAAAATTATATTAAATATCCAAAAGAAAGTACAAGTTACTGTATTTAGTGGGTGAAACTACCCTTTATCTAAATTTTATTTCTTCAGTTTTATTTCTAAAAATATCAATTTGCATAAATAGTCACAGTCTAATAATTATGTTTTTATTTCTTCCGAAAATGTTCCCGAATTTAGAGGGAAAAGTTTTGTACTATTTTTAAAGTGAAATTGAAATGATGACGTTTTCATCTTTGCCTAAAAATTAGGAGATTAAATGAACATAGCAGGATTTGAGGAATCAACCCTTTTACTATACTTGCAATTATTGGAAAAGTGCAAAAGCATAACAGAATTTCATCAAATTATTGCTTAGAAATGCTTGATGTATTTTATCGAACAAAACTAGATCATTTTCTTCGTGCAATTTTATTTCTATCTACTAAAGGTACAGATTTGAACTGACTTGTTTACATCAATGCTGCATTAATAAAATATTTTACTTGCAATATTTTTTATTCTATCTACAATGTTGAAATTTTTTAATACTGCGATTACGAAACGGCTTTCCAGGAATAAGCGTAATATTTTTTTCGCATCACTATTATTATTTCCACGTGAAAGGTAAAAAAAAATTGCGTATAAAACGATACATTAACGCAACGTCGATCCGTAATGGATTAAAAATATTGTGCATGATAAAATATTATGAAAAATAAAATATCGTGAATTTTAACGAGGAACGTCATGCACGGCATGCAATGCGCATTCAGCTGTGGGTGACAACCTCCAGCAGTGAAAGAGTTTAATGAAAAAGAAACAGATTCTAGATTTACAATTTCTACACTTAACAATTTGTATTACCAATTGAGTGAACAATAGCATAATGAATCCTATACCAACGTTTCTCAACCTTTTTGTCGCGTGACTTAACATATTTGTTCGCGGATCAAAAATATTTATATTATAAAAATTTTAAAAACTCGATTGACTGAAATTATACCAACTAGATCAACTCCCTCTCAAAAAGTGCAACATGGATATCCAAATTATTATATTATACGTTAGTAGATAGTCGTATCAAAATAGAGGAAAGCTTATTTTATAGAGAAAACTTCAAGGAATACGATAGTATTTTCTTCGGATTTTTAAAATCGTCACCTTGAACCTCAATTCGCAACGTATGAGTTTCTTTATAATTTGCAGTAAAAAAGCAAACTTCTTCAACCTAAGAAAAATGTATCTGTATAGGCCGTACCTTTACGATAAAAACGAAAATAAAATGAAGTTCGTATCTTTAATAGTTCCGGAGATAAAAATACTTTTATGAAGGTACTTTTCGTGAAACGCGTTGAAATTTGCAAACTTCAATGGCCTGCAATTTTTAAACACGTTCATCGTCGGCAAAATGATGGCTATATATAATTTCGCATAGACTACAACATATTTCAGTTTGAACGAAATCCCAAACATCGAGGGAAAAAAGTGATCGATTTGGCGTGGAATGGCCCATATGTAATATAATCAACTTCCAAATTCCGAATTTCCCTGTTGCAAAAGGGTCTGCTCGTACGTTCAAAGGCAATATCTACACGCGACAGTGAAAAAGGAATTTTGCGATCGAGAAACCAAGCACAGTATCGACTGGTTTAATGTCGCTCCACTCTCAGCTATCCCCGAACAAACTGACCGACGGACAGAAGTCAGTAGCAACGGATTTCGGTACAGTGTACTCGTTTCCCTTTGTCGCGCGCAAACCACGTGCGGGTTCATCCCAAAGAACGGAAATCGCAGACAACGACGACATTTGCGTTCATCAATTCCACATCAAACAAACGCGAAAATTCGCAGCGAAAGACAAAGGGCCGTTAATTAACAGCAAAATTCCGAGTCTATCGAAGCCCTCTTCGGTCGACTTAAAAAAGTATTATTTTTAAAAGGGTTTCCGTTAACGCCAGATATACTTTGGCGAACGAAATATAAATAACGAGAATAGGAGCGGTTTCGCGTTTCGCCGTCACTTTGTACATTTGCAATGCAGGTATTAATTAATAATCCGAGTAAGAAGTGTTTCTGTTTGGACTGGTGTTAACACATTGCGGATGGATCACGAGAATTCTCGTATTTTCTGTTCTAGAGTTCGTGGCCAATCACGAGAATTGTCGAATTTTCATTTTTGTCATTTAGAGTGGAGCAATGTAAACGGAAAACGCATTCGATGAGGTTATCAGTTCCATATGGAATTAAAAGTGATTAGTCTCTTGTTCTTAGTAATAAAACTAACTTCATTTTTATATCACGTTGATATTTTATAGCGTTCAATAAGCATGGAGAACAATAAAGAACATGATGAAATTTTGGATATATTTGCTGACAATTTATCAGATATTCCAAGTGAAAGTGAGGATATTGATTATTGTAAGTATGATATTGATTATTGTAAGGATGATATTGAAAATTCAATACGTGTATCTTTCGTATCATTTTTCTCTTACTTCGATCTGATTTCTCCGATCAGTCCGTTAATAATCTTTCCCGTTATAATATTTTGTTATGCAAATATCAAGAATTTTATTCGGGGCTCCTTTGAGCTCGTGGGCCACCGTTTGATCCACCACTGCATTGGATCATCCCTTGGAAAGAGTTCGAAAGGATTCTAACGCATTCTTTTCCCCCGAACATCCCCGTCCAAAAGCCGAAACAACCCCTTTTGTATGGTATAATTAATATTCTTCGCAATTATGCTGGCGGCTCGAGTCCGACAAAGTCTGATGAATTTACGAAGGGTAGGGATGAAAGGAGGTTTGGTATCCGTGAAAAGGAAAGCAATAAACAGCTGGCGCGTTAATTAATTTGTTAATTAGGAAAGACGTTAGCGTTGGCGGTTGCAAGTTAGAGATGCTGCTATACCTTGCCGTCGCGTTCGAGGTGAAAAATGTTCCTTCGACTCTATGCTGTTTTTAATACTGGCCTTTAATACTAAATAGGGTAAATGATCCACATACTGTCACTGTTCTTATAACTGCCACTTGAATTCGTTTATTCAATAGCAAAGTAACGTATAAAGAATCGTAAGTAAAGAAATTTTCATACTAAATTTGAACTTCGCTTTACGTAACAACGCATAGACACTGTATATTCGTTTACACTTAATATTTATAAGTAAACATTAGGAGGTAGATGTGCTGTTGAACATTGAAACGTGACCAATGTAATTGTAAAGTATGGAACGTGTCATAATTCAGTAAGGCAACACGTTTACTATATCTTTTATACCTGTTACACAAACTGACGTATTAACACATTGCGGACGAGAAGTAGTAACACTTGCGAGAGTACTTTAGTTTTTAATTCCACGACTTTGAGTTTTCACGCTTTTGAGTTCGAAACCATTTAATTTCCAACGATTTCAAAAGTTTATTATTACGTTAAGTATTCATTGCATTAAGTTTTGTGCTTTAATAGTCAACATGGATTCGGAAAGCCAAAAAATGATTAGGCGACTATTTGTCGACGCTCGTCCGCAAAGGGTTAATATATGGAAAACGTGTCTCCATTTAAATGAAAAGCTTTCAAGTGACAGTACGAAGGACCGCGGACTTTGTTGTACATTTTCAATCACGTAGTAATGAATTTATCATATTGAACATGTAAAAAAAGATGTTCATAAATAAAAGAGCGGTTGAACAATCGTATGCTCCAAATTAGAACGACATTTATGTTAACGACGTTCTAAAATAGTTAAATAAAGTTACGCGCGAATCTTAAAGTGGCAGTACTTGGTACATTTACCCTGATCGATTAAATAGAGGCGAAGTTTTGCAATTACTACGGAGAACGCGGTGCAAAGAAAAATTGCGAATATTTAGTGGTAATTAAAGTTGAACTGAGATTCAATTTCAGTCGGGAATAATTGGTACATCGAGAAAAGGATGAAAGATCAAAGGAAGCTTGTTTAGGACAGTTAAATGTGCTATATTAGATTGTCCGGAAATAAATTGCGGTTTCTACAGCACCTTTAGTGCTCCCATTTCTCTTAAGTGATTAATTACACCTGAATTTAATTTTTTGTACATAAATATTAAATATTATAAAATCCTGAAGGCTCACAATTAATTTCTACGCCTAATAATAAGATTATTATTCTTTGAGCCTACAATTCCCAGTATGTTATCGAAGATAATTTTAATAAACGTGAAACGTATGTCAAAAATATTGCGACGGTAGAAAGTTAATATTTTACGATTGATGGACACGACGCTACCCCCGTTAGTCTGTCTAGGGTTAATTCTACAATATTCCACGATGTTATCGCTGAATTTCCAAACCGTTTATTATTCTGCGCAAGCTTTCCCTTCCATACGTAATTAATCTCGGCCCATTTGAAGCACGAAAGTACGCGAAATAGAATAGGAGAGACATAAAAGCATGACGTGAAACGTGTGTCTCACCTGAATGACAGTCGCCAGAGGACTTTTGTTGGCCGGATAGTCAAGGCTGTCCCGATGCGCCCAAGCAAGCGGCTCGTAGGTGCTGTGATTGGCCTGAAAAATGGTCCAGTCACCGCCAGGAAGTGGTCCCCAGGCTGTTTCCCCGGATCTGGTTAATCGGAGGATAGGGGACGCCGCGTTCAGCTGTGCATCCTGAGGGAAGAAAGATCGATCTCATTTTGTCCGTTGCTCGAGAACTTGTCGGCAATACGTGAGCCGTTTCTCCGATCCTTTTTTCTCTTAGCTTTACACTCGAGTAGAAAACGAAATTGTTACCTCACGCGTATCTATTTTATTGCTTGCGTCGTTGCAACTGCGACTTCACTTGGAGACGCGATACTTTTTAACATAATATTAACCATGCTTGACAGTTCTATAGATTTAACCCTTTAAAGTTTAAGAAATTTTCGTAGAATTATTAACTGTTTGAGGAGAGGACTTAGAGAATTCTTGTTTAATTATTTGTAGCAGCATATCAAATTCACTTTCTCGACTTACAAATTAGCGTGTATGGAAAAAATCGAGAAAAATTGGACGGTTATTTCCGACACCCGTTCGCAAAGGGTTAATGAGTGTGTTTGAATCTTTTGAAATGGTTTTATTCGTTGTCCTCAGCTTTTCGAATTAACTTCTATGTCCTGTTAAGATTATTTGGATTTACATGTACGATTTACGGTATTAATACTAATTAACTCTGTCTAGTTAAATAGAATACGTGTCACTGCGAACTCGTCTTGCGTTTTACTTTTGGAAGCAACGTTACATCTTTGTGCAATTCGGTTCGTAAGATTCTGTAAGGCATTCATATGTTGCGTACGTTTTCGTAAAATATTCGAAACTCCTATGTTTTTTTAAATATGAAACATTTTGAGATGAGTATGCGACTGACTGTGTATTCAGGGAATGCTCATAAATTTTACAGTCTGACTAAAAATGGATAGTTTCCGTCAGTACGAGTTCATATTGGAATTCTTAATGTTATTCTTATTGTTTTTGTTTTGTACCTTGGAGAGGCGAACGATTTCTTGAATAAATGGAGCAAAATATGTACTACGTACAGTACTAGGTAAAAATCATAGGCCATTTATCAACAAATATAATTTGCTGTTTTACAAGTATATCGAAGGATTACTATTATTGTAATTGTTTCGTAATCTTCTGAGAAGTATTTCGTTTAAAAAATATCAATGCTGTTGAAAGATATTGATTAATTTGGAATTGAGATAAGGAATAGGAATTTATATTAAGATATATTCAACAATGGTGCAATGCAGACTCATTATTAAATTAGTATCTCATATTTTGTAATACATACTTTCAATACGTATATCGATTTTTCGGCAATAGATTAATTTTCATGAAAATATCTTGGTCACGCTCTTATTAGACACACTGTAATTGTACTAATTGCGCTCGTGATAAATCTATGGTCTAAATATAATAAAAAAAAAATACTGCATTTGCAATTGAGTTTAACCCTTTCACTACCGGCATATTGAATCAAAAAATTAAAAGCCCAGCTAAGGGCAATGTTCATTAATATGGAAATGATGTAAGTATGTATAAATATTTGGATACTCTACAAAACCAATTGTACCGTAATATTCACGTACGAATGATACGAAAAATTATATTGTGTTATTGGAAAAATATAGGTATACTATCAACAAATGCCAGTCTAATTCTTGAGGACGTATATATACGTCCACGGTAGCGAAAAGGTTATTTCAACTTCAACTGTTCCTTCACTATATAGAATTGAAAATTATTAACTACAAATTAATCATAGCGTTACGTTATTTCGCAGTTTACACAGTGTTAAACCAGTGAATAGCTAATCCCAACTATTTATAGTTAGTAAAAAAAAATTATGACAAGTGGTTAAACATTGACTCTTCTTTCTTCCCGCTTTCGAATCTCGAGTTCGAAGGAAGGTCTTACAAAACGCAGCATAGGTCAGTATCTATGAGTACGCGTGTGAGTATAGTTGTACTCCAACACTCTCGCATCATACTACATTATACAACACATCATGGCTCCATAAACTAATGAATGTCCGAGAAAAAGAAAACAGACGTGGGTTTACCGTTGCAACTGCATACAAATGCGTCTGCAAAGCTACTATTTCACCGTACCTTTCTCCGGCTAAGAGAAACAAGGACGAGGCTCAGATTTACGTGCGATTCAAGTCAATCGTGGAACGTTGGAACGCTGAAAGAAAGGAACAAATCGTAGGACATTACCGCAGTAATCGAAGCGTGCAGACACGCGCGATTTCACGCCGCATGCAAATTGATCGAACGTGGGTAACCTTTTTCCTAAACCGTTCGACCAAACACACACCGTTTGTCGTATTGCGGTTCGCGGCGTGCCACGAGAGGATCAATGCTTTTATTATTACATCTTTTCAATGGATCCTCGTAGCAGGGCTTCTTCGTGGCTTTGCAATTTTTTTCGAAGAAATAAAGTCGCGGCCGTTTTGTCAACGGAGATTGCCAATCTGAGGCGTCTCACGATCGGAACGTAATCGAGTGCTGCGACAAAATTTATTTCCCTTTGGCCAATAAAAACTATGGACCGTGGCTTCTCTGGACAAGTTTCATCCTGGAGAAATGCTTTCTTGGGATGGGGCGATCGTAAGATCGATCGAGTGACTCCTTTTTATCATCTATGGAACGAACCTCCTTTCAGCGTTCTTTCAACGTGTTTGTATATTTTTTTTCTTTTTAGAGATGCTAGTTATCTTTATGAATAAACATTTTTATCCTTTGCAAACGAGCGCGAGCAATTAGTTGTTCAATCATTTATGGTATTCTCGACGTATTAGGTTGTTGCATATGAAATGGTCGATTTTACGTAAATCAAATTTTGATAGTCATTAATTAATTAAAAGTAACATTGAATGACATTTATTGTGCACAAATGTAAAGCTTGGAGCTTGTTGTATTTAACACTATTAATAGATGGTTAATTGTTTTAAAAGGGAAGAGGAAATAATGAAATAAAATAAACTATGCATACAGGTGAAATTCGAATGTTTTTCATAAAATGCTGTTTAAGATTAAAGTTAAGCTAGAATGCAGTAGAAGTTCTTTTATTATTAATATTATTTATGCATGGACAGGTATAGTTTATCAATGAACAACTCAACGTTAGTTTGACAAATTTTATACTGAAAATACAAACCCTGAAACTGTAAGTACCTTATAATTGTCTGAAAGAAATGATTTATAGTAAGCTAAAACTTTCACTTAAATTTGATACTCGTCGATGTTTTCGAATCAATGTACAGAACTTCAAAACGCACTTTTTAATTGATTAATGAGTAGAGTTTTTGGGGCTACGTAAAATTGGCCATTTCATATGCAACAACCTAATATGTTGGTATTTAACCCTTTGAACTTCGAATATTTTTAGATACCTCCTCTTTTCCAAACTGTCGAATTTCACGTTTGCCAGTTTTTTCGCTATAATTTCAAATCATTTTGAATCGTTTCACAATTGACTAACTAAATATGATTATATATTAGTTTCTTTGTGACAAAAATAGATAAATTCTTCAATTTTTGGCAAGATTTTAAAATCAATTGTTCCATATTACCAACGTTTACCTTACTTAGTGTCGAATTGTGCAATAGATATCCGATTCATTCATTTTAACAAACCTTCAGTCTAAGATTGGTGTGCACGAACAAAGGAAACCCCTTTAGCTGCGCCCCGACGAGGCTTTCCTCTCCAGAAGGTGCAAATCCCACGATGCCAACCGAATACTCTCTGCAATATTTGTCTAGCAATTCGCGATTCCACTTGTCCATTTGCAGGTACTTATTCAGGTTCTCGAAGATCAAAACCCCGTACCGACCTTTGTCTAGGTTCGTCAACACCGGCAGCGACTTTCCTGCTACTTCCAATTTATATCTGAAATTATATTTTAACAAAACATTAGAAATTTCATAAAATACTAGTATTGGATTTTTTGGTTAATTTTGAGCGCTCATTATAGACTACTGCAACTAGAAATCTACTAGAGATACTTATATTGAATATCGTTAAATCGTTTTGCACTTTGGACCTTTTTATTTTACGTTGTTCGGAAAATTTGTAGCATTTTTGACCAGTATAGTAGATATTCCAATTACTGTCACTTTAAGTTTATCGCGCAACTTCATTTAATTATTGTAGAAGTTATTTAATCTAATAATCGTTCCGGTTTGGAGCCACAACATTAGTTAACATCTCTTTTATTTATCATGATTCTTTTGTATGTTAAATACGATGTATTAATTAGTAATTCATTGAAAATATATACCAAAGCCCAATGTCCAAATTACTGTCAACGTTCCTGTAACCGACACTTCAATTGTTTCATTTAACAGCAAAGCAATGTACGAAGGATCGTAAATAAACAAATTTTGATACTAAATTTGGACTTCGGTTTACGTAACAACAAATAGACATTGTATATTCGTTTACACTTAATATTTAAAACGAAACATTACGAGGCAAATGTGTTGTTGAACATTAAAACGTGACCAATGTAATTATAAAGTATGGTACGTGTCATAATTCAGTAAAAACGATGTTTTCTATACATCCTTTTGTATCTGTTACACAAAATGACGTGTTAATATACGTAAAAACGTGCTTCTATTTAAATGAGAACTTTTCAAGTGACAGTACAAGGGACACTGGACTTTCTTGTATATTTTCAATGAATTAGTAATTAATTCATTATATGCAACATATAAAAAAATGTTCATTAATAAAAGAGCGGTTGAACGATATTACGCTCCAAGCTGGAACGATTTTTAGGTTAAATAATCGCTAAAATAATTAAATATATTTACTCGCGAACTTTAAAGTGGCAGTACGTGGTGCATCTGCCCTAAACTTTTACATTCGAATTCAAACTTGAATCAGCGTTAATGAAATACTTAAAATACCAACTCAGCAGCGATTCGAAGATTCCAGGCAGCGGGATTATGAAATAAAGCAAGCATCACGGTCGGAGTTAACGTGTTCCTTGGAACGGAATAAACGTTCCCTTTACCCGATGCTTCAACCCCCCCAATCCCAAGATTTGTTCCGCATACGTTGAGACAAACTATTTCGCCGGTAATATTTAAACAAGTGCATCGATTGCGATAGGGACGAGGTGGTCGACCTTGTTACGACAATTTCAATCCAACCGTCGTTATCGGTTATTTAAAACCGTGGACGGGGTAATAAATACAAGGAGAAAAAGGCACGGAATATCGATGGAAAGTAGCAAGCAGCGGAACGAGTTACGATTCTGAGATCGTTATTGTTAAACGATAAAACAACGACACTTTTATCGAAATCCCATTTACGCGGCATCTGAAACGTTTCGAGAATAATAAAGCAATTACACGTATAATGTACCTTTACATTCTCGCCGCGGTTCCCTTCCTCCATTCTTTTCCACGTTCCATCGCTTTTTTTCTTGCTGGCTTCCCCCCTTTTCCTCGATTTTTAATAACGTTCGAACCGTGCTTCTACGCGAACACCAATATCAGGGGAATATCACGATTTTTATTCGAACGCGCATGCTTTTTATTCACCGGTACGCCCGATAAAACGCGACTTTATCGTTGAAATAAACCGATGAACTTCGAAACGGCGGTCAGTCCTTTTGCCGAGGTGTTTCGCGAGAAGAATAGACACCGTACAGGAATTTCGAAGTTATTTATAACGCACGTGAGAATGCTCGATAAATTGTAGAATTATCGTTGACGCTAACGATGAGACGAGATACATTCATTAGAGGAGTTGGTCCAAACATGAGTCAGTTGAAGCGTAGAACTTATTAAGCACAGCTCTGCATTGGGAACAGTGCAAAACTACGCCTGAAGAACAAATAAAATTGCACGGACGAAATAGGGTAGATGTTTCAATTATTGCGCCACTTTAAGCTCATCGCGCAACTTCATTTCATTATTTTAGAAGTTACGCAACTTAAAAATCGATCCAGTTTGAAGCATAATATTAGTTAACATCTCTTTTATTTACGAAGATTATTGTACATATTCAATACGATGTATTAACTACTAATTCATTGAAAATATACAACAAAGTTCAGTGTTCCTATTACTGTCATATGAAGAATTATCGCTCGAATGGAAATGATTTCTACGTGTATTAGCAAATCAGTTTATCGCACACTTAAGATTTTCTTTAAGTAAATAAAAACGGATGATGCTTTTATTCTTCTCATTTCGCATGAATTTTAAGTTAACATTGTTGAAAGTAAAAATGATGGAACAAAATAAGCAACATTATTATTCTATTATTTCAAATTAAACGACATCGCTTAGGGCAACTTTTAAACTAATCTTTTCAAATTAATTTTTTCTGCAACAACATTCTTGGTGTATTCGTTCAAAAGTGCCGATCTTTAATTACAGTTCTCTTCATTAATCCCTAATCGTTAAATAGTTGAAAGAAACACTACAAATATGCTGTGGATTTTTATGCAACTTCACAGATTTAAAAACACCTCTAGAAAGAATGGAAACTTAATGGAAACTTGTTTCACCCACTGAATACAACAACGTGTGCTACAAGTGCGTAAAAATTCGCAGTCTAACGATGAGAATGTAGTATTAAGATCATGCTGCTAGGAATTTATGCGACGACCTGATATTTTGTCTGTTTCTCCCGTGTATTCAATTACAAATCATTAATGAAATTACCCCACCCGTAAAACGTTCCGTATAATTTACTGTTATGTAAATACGGTATAATAGTCTCGTAAAACGTAATCTCATTATTCGAGAATCAGATAAGACGGAGTTTTAAGAACCCGAAGGACCACCCAACGATGAGCCCCGATGGTTTAATTACCGGCACCGCCCACGCGTCACTCGTACGCTTCTAATTAAGCAATAAACCCTTTATTAAACCTCCAAACGAGCGAATCAGTATCAGACTCGTAATGCCAACAAGTTACGTACACTCCTTCAACTTAATTGCGTTAACCTTATCGCTTCGCAACTACTGCCGAGCATTTCCTCCGTCCAATAATTATGCTTTCGGAGAGGAACGCGTCGAGCAACGGAGTTTTGTAATCGGGGCCCAATGGCGGGTACCAAACACGTCGTAATTTTACGCGAAGGGATAAACGGGGCGGGTTGTAACATCCCGGCGACTATCAACAGTTTACAGTCTCGCGTGTTCGCGTGTCACGGCAGAAAATTGCAGTTAACTAATAATGAATGAATGCCGGATAATTCAGCGAAGTAATCGGTTCGATAATTGGCAACCGCCCATTAACGACGGCCCGGCAATTTACCGAGCTAACGAACTGTCATAACGAACTCCGACGTGGCTCTTTTGTTCTTGGCCGGCAATTGCCGCGCCAACCAATTGCCACAGCGTATGCTTGAAACGCGTGTACCAGCCGAACCATCCTCCAAAGGATTCTCTGCCCAACGGGAGAAAGAGAGATTTCAAAGGTATCGATCGATTCGAATAACCCTGTTGAAAAACGCCTGTCCGCAATTAGGGATGTTTCACGTTTCAGCCTCTTCGTGGCTGGACGCGAGTGCCTCTATTAACCCTTTCGCTACGGAGGACGTATAGGGTAGATGCACCAATTACTGTCACTTTAATTGTTCCATTTAGTAGCGAAAGTATGTACGAGGAATCGTGATCGAACAAATTCCGATACTAACGGTTGGACTTCACTTTTACGTAACACGGGGACACTGCATGTATGTTTATATTTAATATCTAAAAGTAAATAATGGGAGGTGAGTGAGCTATGTGAAGATTAAACACGCGATTAACGTAAGCAAGTAGAAAGTACGCAATAGAGGATGATTTTACGAATTATGTTCTAATCGTAACAATTGTTTATCAAATTAGTATAACGGCAATGATTTTGTATCCTTTAAGTATCGTTTTCTCCTTTCCATTGCGTTTCTTCTATTATTATTTTCTTTTGTAGTGAATCTTATTTGTTAATATTTGTCACTTATCTCTGTTCGACAGTTATTTTCACGTTTGACACTGTAAATACAAACGGTTCGTCCCGTTGAAATTGAACGATAAATAAATAAATTATGCACATTGCTTTTGAAAATTTTGAGAATTATAGTATAGCGTTACAGTACCCAATAACCAAGATTATGTGGCCTTCGGCAGTTTCCAATTGCCGTACGGTTGGGTGAAATAATTGCTTTCGCCCTTTGGGTGCGGCGGAGCACTCTTGGGTGCAAGGGACGAGTGGCGTTCGCGGGTGAAATACAATTCTGCTGGCTATTCTGTGCTATTAGTTTTGAAAAATTTCGGAATTGTTACAGTGCGGTGTTATAGTACCAATTATCCACGATTATGTGTCCATCGGTTGCTTCCACTTGTTGTATGCTCGAGTGGAATAATTGCTTTCGCCCTTTGCGTGCAGTTAAAGGACTCTTCGCTGCAAAGGGTGAACCGTGTTGGAGCATGGCAAATTTTGGTTTATTAACTCTGATTGTTGTACTATGTATTACTGATTAAGAAAAATTGAAAATTATTGTGTTATTTAGAAGACATTAATTTGTTACCTGAGAGAGCAAGTTAATTTTCTAATTGTCATTTTAAATTTAATCTGAGGCTGTTTAAAAATCATTGCAAGGTAATTAAATTGTATTCGCGATCATTTAAAGTTTATTCGAGGATTATTCGATATTACAGTGACTACAGTAAGTATTTGTATACCAATGTATGTATTTTACTACTTAAGTACTATTTAAATAAACGTAAGTAGATTAACGTTCCTATTATTTGTGGCGGCTCTCCTGCACCCACCATTAGAGGGACATACGAAATAGGATTTTGTCGAAAGCACTCGCTCCAACCACCTCGTCCATATATATACCGCCTTTAACCATCCTTTCAATATCCCAGTGTCTAAGGCAGGGACCCCCTATATTCAAATTAAGTATAGTTTTAAGCCTTACTATACTCTTAAAACTACCACTATAATTATATCTATATATATATAACCTATGTAAATAAAACAAGCCCCTCCTACCGATAAGTGTAAATAAATATTATTACTGTACATTATTTAGGCTACGCGTACTCTCCCGTAGAGTAATTAGTCTATAAGATTTTCTGTTAATATAGTTTTAGATCCTATTTGTACGTTTAAGGAACCTGTTAATCCGTTATGTGTATTTTATGGCTAATAAACATGTGTTACAAAAAAAAAGTGTCTAAGGCAGGGCCTGCTAGGTAGCCTTACTGATGAGTTCACTAGCAGGCCCAGGACGAAACGCAACACCCTTCCTTTTCCTATCCTATCCCCCTCTATAGCTCCACATATTTAATAGTATTCTTGTATATAATATCTCCCGTTTTTGGGATATTTATAGTTTCATCGTATTTTTGGTATTCAAGATAATCTGACCGTCATACTTTAGATAAATTCAAATGTATTCTTTCGTCCATTTTAATATGCAATAGAAAAAATGCTGACGATTTTAAAAGGACTAAAAAAATAGTCGTACAAAAGAATTGTAATTTAATATAATTATAATTCCATCTTCGAAAATCATTGGTGTAAAGGTACAACATTTTTCAAGATGGTTTAATAATTAGCTTCTATTGAACCGACATTTAATTCTCGAGGGGAATTTCTGCTTAATAAAATAGCTACTTAACAAAATAGTGCATGAAATATTAATTTACTGTATAGCAAAGTTGGCAACATGTTAGAGTGATTACGGATTGTATAAATGTACAGATAATCTTTGTAAATATCGTTAAATCTGCTTCGGTTTGGATAAAGTATAGCATAATTCCGTTCAACTAAATATATTCGCTCATTTCTCTTAATAATATCCTATAATTTGTACAATTCTGCAGCTACAGCGCCATTCAGATATGTATGTTTTTTACATATTCAGGATGCAAATAATAAAGCGTAATGCAAATGATTAAACTCAGCCTCATTATTGACTGAATGCAATATTAGTTTAAACGTTACCATGGAATTATCTTGATAATTGAATACATTATCGATTAAATAACGTTACAAGGGAACGCGAGTAAAACCTTTCTCTTCAATCATTAAAAATGATAATCAGCAGTTGCGATATCTCTTTAGAAGGGAAATATTTCAGTTAAAAATGAGATTTTAAGTTTGTTTGATCTCTTCTACCGTCTGAGGAAATTATTTCAATCATTACGTGTAAATATTTAATCGCGCGAATTAATATGTTCCGCGTGAATTACAAATCCGTTCTCGAGCCGCCGGCGTACATTAATGTTTTAAATTTCCCGGCCGAAACCCATTAATATGTTTCACACGATATTGAAAATCAGATTCCTAGAATCTGACAACGTGCAAATCGATGGATACTTTGGTAAAGCTTCATTTAAAAGGAAAAATTCATTTCCTGACATTTCACGGATATTACAATTTGTAGCTGTTAAAATTCTGTTCATTTCATCTTGTATTTGCGGGAATTATTTTCGAAATTCCTTCATTCGTCGTTGTGGTTTAAACAGAATTAAAAAAATGTAAAACAAATAAAGGATAGGAAAAAGAATTTTATATTGCAGAAATGATAGACTGTAGACTGAATTCACTTACGATTAGGTGCAAAGCAATGATTATTACTAGAATATTATTACGCGTGATGCAATAACAATATTTCAGTGTCACATAATGAGATATTTTTAATTAACTTCCACAGATTTTTAATTAGGAAATGAAACTCGACAACTTAAAAATTCGAAGGCTAGCTTCGTAAAATTCAAAAGCTTAAAAAATTTGAAGACTCGCAAAATTTGGAAGCTTCGAAAATTCAAAGGGTTGCGAAATTCGAAGGCTTGCAAAATTTCGAGCCTCGTCGAATTCGGTAGGTTATAAAATTTTGAAGACTTACAAAATTCAAAAGCTCGCAAAATTCAAACGTACGGATATAATTCACTCTCCTACAAGAAAATGGTTACGAGGTCAAAGGTTTCCAATTTTCATTCCACTCCCGTGAAATATCATCTATCAAAGTCTATCGATATCGAAATAATATAATAACGACGCGGTAAAAAAGTTTCATTGCAATAAAAAAAAAAGAAAAAAAAAACAGGCGACCTAAAAGATATTCTTCGCGGATACGATACGTAGCAGCAAAAGCAACATCAGGAGGCAATGGTGGCCCCGAGGAGAAATAATTTACCCCCGGGGCGTGTTCCAAAGAAGTCGTACTCTCCTCGTAAATTCGGTCCGACGTGTGCTACTACCCCCTTACCTTCCCGCCGGCCTGTTTCCCTCGAGCTTGAAAAGCTCGCATCGCTAGGTCGTCCTGGGAAAACAACTTCATAATTTTCGGCGACCTTTCTGATTTGGCATGCCTAAGTTACGAGGCGCAACGAGGGGGGGTACAAGGGGAAATTCCTTCAGGCTTTCCGTTGTCCCAGATCGTTCCCAAGCCTCTCGATTACGTCGTGTACGTCACCGAAAGGAACTTTTTAAATTGATCCTTTGGGCTTGATGGATATTATGTTGCCTTACATAAGTTACTCTCTGCTGAGAAATTATATAGTCTTTGGTAAAAAATATCGTTAACAGTCTTCTTTTATTTTGGTTAAAATTTAACCTCTTCAGGGGACGGCGATTTTTTTTCATTATTTATTTCTGTTTATTTATCAACGGGTTCGTACCGTTTAGTAAGGTTAACGTAGGTAACGTAATACGGAACTTTGTAAAATCTCGATAATTAACCGTTTCACTAACATATGTACGTATTGAAATTTGTTTGCATTCTTGACTAAGTTTTGAAGTAATTTTGACTAATGTTTCCAATATTAAATATCAGCAATATTTCATTAATCAAAGGATTAAATAATTTTACATAATTTACTTTTTATTATATTTTATGAAAGAATCAACGTTTCCATAATTATCTTCCTGATGCGTAATTCTGTCACTCAAATTTTGGTATTATGATATTTTACAAATTTGCAAAGTTAAATACAAATTACAATTTTAAGGGTGCCAAAATTTATTTGCAATCTTCACTATATTTTGAAGTAATTTCGACTAAAAACACAGTAAACAGTAAACATCAGCAATATTTTATCGATCAATCTACGTAATTTATTTTCGTAATTATATTCCATGAAGGAATCGACGTTTTCGTAATTACTTTTCTGATTCACAATTCTATCTATCATTCGTTTTGCTATCGAAATCTCCTAGAAATCTGCAAAATTAAAGAAAGATTAGAATTTTTAGAGTACCAAATTATTCTATACATTTTTCACTAAATTTTCAAGTAACTTCGACTAAAGTTTCAACAATATTTTATCAATGAATCCGTAGAATTTATTTTCTATTCTATTCTACGAAAGAATCGACGTTTTCGCGACAATATTTCCGATTCACAATTCCATCTATCTCTCAATGCAAATACAGTGGGAATAAGAGTAATTCTGACAAACAAATCGAGCAAGTCGCAGGGAAAGAATCGTGAGTACCGTTGCGCGATTCGCTCTAGAGTTAATCCGATTCGCGAGCGATTCAAGAGTCGAAGCCTCGCGATTTCCCCGCACGCGTCTTGAATTTAAACGCGAACTCGACTTACGAATCGAGTGGTCGACGCCGTGTTCCAACCAACGAGGATTTCACGTGTTGTTTCTGCCGGGGCATTATGAGAGAGTCTCTTGTTGTTCCTTCATCCCTGGAAAAAGTTTCTCTTCGAAAATAAAGCTTCCACGAGAGTCTCCTAAGCCTGCTACGGCAGAGTTTTCGTTGAAGATTTGTAAGAACCTTCGAGTCGTCGCGGAATATCGAATTAGCACCGAAAGCTTTTATCCCGTTCGCGTGTTTTTCGTTGGATTTCGATTCAATCGATCGAAATCTATTCGTTTGGCAATTTTTAGTAAAACATATAATCCCATTTTACGCGTAGAAATAAATTCGTGGATGAAATCAATGATTACTATTATTCACTTATTTAACGAATACTGTGATTAATTTTTTTTTCAACCGTTCGAACATTTATTCGAATTATACGATCTGTTTCACAAATTAGAAAGTTATAAGCCTGTGAAGTTAAGTATATGGACCGTTTATTTTGAAAGTGGTGTAAGTCCATTTTTTAAAAAAATGAGATATCACGTAATTCATGCTTAATTTAATGTAAATTTTTTATGTATAACTAGTCCGTGTTTAATTTCTTAAAAAATTTCCATGTTTTGTAGAATTTAAAATTGGTCGGTAAATAAAATTGCATAATCATCGATTATGAAAGTGGTGTAAGTCCAATTAACAGAGGTAGGTGGCTTAGCAGATAGTTGCCGATCAGTAGCCTGTTATTTTACATTTCTTTTATATTACGTGTCAAGAGTTACTAGTTATTACCTTATATACCTCCGGTGCACCATGCATATTTCGAAACACTGCCACATGCAGAGCATAAGTAAATACTATCAATATCTTGTAATTTTAACAATGTAATTAGCGTGTAAAATTTCAAATACTACTTCTATTTTATATCGTGTCATTATTTGTAAACAAAATTGGATTAATATGAAGTATATTTTAAGTGATATTTGATTTTTCAAAATTGAAATTAAACGATTTTTACAATTGTCTAATTTTGAAAGTGGTGTAAGTCCATTTGCAGCCCGTAAGTATATATCATTTTAGTAAAATACGCTTAAAAGAAATTTATATAACCAAACTACATATTGATAAAACAGTAGAAACATTGCCAGACTTCATATAATTTGCCTTAATTTTTTAATTAACAGATATGTTAACCTTTAATTTTCTCGAAACAAGAGAAAATGGACTTACACCACTTTCAAAATAAACGGTCCATATTTCCTGTCCTACTCGTGGAATCTGAATCACTCATTAAATCTGTACGATGCTCGACTCGCGACACGATTGCAACGATTCACACCGCGAAGAGTATCGTGTGCGCTCACGACAAACTAATGCCGTAAGGGCGAAGTTCTGATTGATGAATAAAGGTGAATAAATGTGCTCGTTGTGAGTTACGCGGTAGAGTATGTTGTATTTGAAAAAACTTGTCGGATTGTGTTACTTGTCGTTTTTCAAAGTGGTGGTTTCGATGGTGGTTTGCGTACTACCCTTGAGTCGGTTTGTCAGTCAATATATAATGTGGGGGCGTTATGCGATTGGACGAATATTGAAGGAGGGGGTAAGAAGGAGTCGAAAATATGGAAGTGTAGTGGGACATGAGACAAGTTGGTGGAAGGAGAAAATTAAGGAGAAGATTTAGGTGGAAGCGGCTTGAAACTGGAGGGGTGTGGGAAAAAACAGAAAGTAGAGGAGGGTGGTGGAAATGACCAGGATGCGTCCTTAACCGTTTTATGGTCGGAGAGGAATTAATTAGAGGGCTTGATATTTAGGATGGAAAGGAACGAATTGGTTTATGACTGTACGGTACTGGTCGGTCGGCTGCAAGACCGAACAAAATCATTACAAAATATACATTTGCAATAATACGTCGATGTACGAACAATAATGTTGCGTTTCGTGTCCATGGCAAACGAATAATTACAATTTTTACGTCGACAATTCGCTTTTGAATTACCAAGTTTGTAGAGAATACGTTCTTTTCAAGCAAGCTTCCGAGTGCAAAGAGTTAAATAGAAACACTGCTCTTAGATGGATCGTGAAGTTTCCTTAAATTTGCTCAAACAACGGACTGGTAAATAAAACGTAGCGCAAACGTAAGAATCGCGAGGGGAAAGATATGAATGCAACCGGAGATGCTCGAACACCGGAATGAAATTATTACTCGTCGTTCGAAATTGTTCCCGTTATGGCGCGTATTTACCATGCTTTCGTATTAATAACTAGCTGCAGGTGAAAGTAGTCAAGTTTGATGCAGTTTCATCGTAGCGTTGCTAACGAAGTTCCCTGCTTCTCGATCCTCGACTGTCGTCGTTGCCGTCGTCCACGTTGCCGTATTGCCTACCTGAACTTTGCCCAGAAAATGGAAAGGGAAACAATTTGTCCGATAGTTTTGCGATTGTGTTTAACTCCGACATTTTTAACGATCTCCTTCCTGCCTCTTCAATTGAACTGCAGAGACTTCTGTGAAACTTTCCTTTTCTCCAACCTTTCGCGATACAGTCAAGATGCTTTGCATAATAGAAGGAGTTTAGTCTTTAATTTGTAATTCGCTTCAAAATCGAGAAGCTTGTAAAGATGGTAGGGTCGTTTACGCATCTTTTCTATTCTTCGTTTGTATATTACTTTTGCGAATATTTTAATTACTCTTTAACCATTAGCACTCCTATGTCGCCACATTTCTTACACCAATTTCAATGTTGTGCTAGAACTCGACATTGTACAACGCGATTTTTAAAATAATTTAAAACGTTTAAATCTTGCGTGTAATTTAAGGTAATTTAATTTTTAATCTGTAAAAAATTAAATGTCTAAATCTTTAAAGCTGATTTAAATCTAAGTTGTTGGTAGGTAAAGAAGAAATTGAGGAGTGGAAAGGGTTAATAGATTGCACGATAAATCTCTTGTCTTTTTTAAAGCAGAAATTATAAGCTTTTCGTGGAAGAGAAATCTGACTGCATTCAGAGTAATTTACGAAATTTATCCGAAATAATAGCAAAATGATCGTTGACAACGAAACACAATCTATCCATTTATGATCGAATCCACGAAAACTTCTGCATTCGCTCGATACAAATTGTACGTCGATACGTAACGTCCGAGATAAAGATTCGGTTCTTCTCCCGCTATAATTGATTTTCAATCAGAATATTCTTCGCTCCGCGGAGAAAAACGGTCGCGATTGGACGAAACGTATCCCGATTGCGTGGCAACGCGCGTTTTTCCAGAGGCGATACTCGCGGATTTGTGGCGCAGGGAAATATAAAAAGTGAGTCGAAGTGCTGGGTTCGCGGAGCGATATCTTCTCGCCATTGTCGTTTTCTGTAAAGCTTGGAGAGGGTTGAAGTGATACGAAGCGCGAGAGCCTGCCGCTGGTGTGACAGAGGTGGAACAACAATGGTCGAGATAAAGAGAAGCTCGCCGAAGGGTGGGGGAGGGGGGGGGGGGGCGTTCGAGGAGCAACGAAAACGTATATACAAGAGGCTGAGAAGGGAGAGAAAACTTTGGTATCTACATGCGAGCGAAAGGGAAAGAACGAAGGGAAAAACGTGGAAGAACTGACGTGGGAAATAGAAAGAAAGAACACCAGAGATGCGGTGAGAAAAGGGTGCAAAAACAATAGAGATTATGGGGGAAGAAAATTCAGAGATACGAAGAAGGGAGGATTTGAAATAAATGCAGAAAATAACAGGAGAGCAAAAAAAGGCTGCGCGTAAAATATTCGATGTTTATCCGGAATATGTGATGCAGTGATTCGAACGAGTATTTGTAACCCTTTGACTGTTTACTTTAACGAAAGAAAAAGGCGACGGAGTAGTTCGGAAGTTGAACTCTACATTGCGGGTTATTTTTCTGTACAGCAATTTTTCAGACGCTCTATAGATATATACTCTATTATTTACATTCATGGCTAGTATTTTATTAACTCTTAATCCCTTGGCTGATAATTACGAGTCACATTCGGTGTGAATATGTTGGATTTTTGCATAAATCCCTTGTTTATATTTTCAAACAATGCTAAATGTTTTGTTTTACATGTTTTTCTTGCGTAAATCTGGAGAAATAGCACAATAAATTACAAACGTGCGTTCGACGATGCTCTGGCATTACCGAGGGATAGTATAAAAACAAAAATTGTCAGCCCGCATTTCGTGCCACTGCCGTCGTTTACCTGTGTAACTGCTGGTTTTTCCCCACAAAAGGGAACATAGGTAAAATTTCCTTCGACACGGTATATACCGAACCACGCTGTGTTACCAGTTCTGTACGAGCACTAAAAAAGAACGGTTGCTGAGTTGACAGCGTCGCCCACAATTGAACCTTTATACATAGGCTTTCTTTATCTCATGTGGAGCTGTGGAGAGGGGATAGGATAGGAAAAAGGAAGGGTGTTGGCGTTTCGTCCTGGTCCTGCTAGTGGACTCATCAGTAAGGTTACCTAGCAGGCCCTGCCTTAGACGTTAGGATATTGGAAGGAAGGTTAACTCTTTGCGGACGAGAAGTAGTAACACTTGTGAGAGTACTTTAGTTTTTAATTCCACGACTTTGAGTTTTCACGCTTTTGAGTTCCAAACCATTTAATTTCCAACGATTTCAAATGCTTATTATTACGTTAAGTATTCATTGCATTAAGTTTTGTGCTTTAATAGTCGACATGGGTTCGGAAAGCCAAAAAATTATTAGGCGACTATTTGTCAACGCTCGTCCGCAAAGGGTTAAAGGCGGTATATATATGGACGAGGTAGTTGGAGCGAGTACTTTCGAGAAAGTCCTATTTCGTATGTCCCTCTAGTGGTGGGTGCAGGAGAGCCGCCACATCTTGTATTACTTTAATAAATATTCGCTTTTGGAAGCAAACTCTGTAATTATTCAACAGAATATTATAACATAAATGCAATAAAGATGTGCATTTGCAATAAAATTACTGTCGGTGCTAAACTCGTTGCACAGCCCCAGTGTATCATAATTTCTACGGTCGTTGTAACAGTTTTAATCGACTATGTTTAAATGCGAATTATTTTTCTCGCAAATTAGATCTTTTCAACGTACCTCTTAATCCATTTAAAGCACTCATTAATGACGCGATAAGAAATACGTAAATTCACAAACGTAATACATAGTATTACGTTATAATAATACCTAAATTTGATCACTTTGGTAGATCAATTTAAAAGAGAAATCGAATGTTCAAATTAATACCTTAAAAAATGCCCGAGATCGAAGAAGGATGGAGAAAAAACAACCAGTTAGTTAAGTGTTACGGGAAGAATGTCAAAACAAGAGGCTGGGTACTATTGAAGCTAGGAGCACCCATCCCTCCGCGACGGGTGCCAGTTGGAAGGGATGGGCAAACACGATTTACTCTCAACACTTGCAAAAGGACTTATCATCCCCTACCCGAGTCTTTGCCGAGAAACACTGGCTAGACGGGACCAAACGAGAGAATTCCTCGTCAAGAGGATTTGCAGGAGGAGCAACGCTGAAGCGGAATAAAGAAGGATAGAGGAAGATGAATGCAGGGGAGGGGGAGAGAATAAGGAAATACGATGGTCGAAACGCTGCCCTCGCGATGGAATAAAACGCTCGACCCTTTTAAAAGTCTGACGTTTGCGAACCGACGGCGCAAACGATTCGCCGAGAATTCTGTGGAAGAATCCGCGGCAAAGGCGGCGTCTACTTCTAGTTATTTCGAAAGGAATCGATCTGTCAGCCTCTCTGTAGAAGGAGGATCGTTTCCAAGACGTCATCTTCCGAGGTTCCTAAGTCCGGTGGGCAATCTTCGGAGAATTTCGCTTTAGCGAGACGCGGATCACGCTGATTTCTCTTTAAATTGGAATCGATCAGCTTCGAAAATGCTCGAGTTCCTTTTTAGACGAGCAAACGATGGAGTGGGTGGAATGGAATTTTTAAGATGAAGTTCTCTAGATGGGAAGTTAATGGTACCTATGGGGGGATTTCTTTTTTTTTACATTATCAAGAGACTGATGACGAGATGGTGGATTTTTATGTAAATTTCTTTTTGCAAGCATAATTAAGGAGGTGGAAGTTAAATAAGGTTTCGTTTCACTCTCTGGATATAACAAGGGTGAGAACTATCCTTTATTTGGCTATTTTAGTTACATTCTTTCACGTGTTTCAATTGTAATCAACAGACTGCAGATTTATCCAGATTCATAGGAAAATTAAATAGATAAAAGAGTACAGATTACACGCAGTGTATAAAAATGTATGAAACAGTCAAATTACTATAGATATTTTAATACTTACCCACCTACTTAGCTTCCACTTCATTATTTTTGTAAAGTATAAAAGTATTTGTAAATGTATTTTTACAATGACATGAACTTGAATAAAAATCCGCAGTCTAGCAATTAAATTTCATCCCCAGAAATATTGCCCTCCACGATAACGAAGCAAAATAGAAAAGTAGAAAAAGATATTTTCCCTCCTTCGATTTCTATACAACTGAAGTCACCGAACCACAATTTTGCATAGCCATCTTTTAAATTTAAAGCATTGTGCAATAAAATCGTACATCATCGAAGCCCACACGGCTTCAACGTCGAATTCACTTCCTTTAGGAGGCTCCTTTTCGCATTGTAATTGGGTTCTTATCCCGGTAAGGATCATCAACGAGGCAATGTTGTTCGCGACATAAAGATCGCCGGAAAATTCCCGGACAATCCACGCGCGAGCGGTTTTATTCTCCCTTCACCCTTTGCGCTCTGCTTCTATTCTTGGTACAAAAGAATAAATAGACGTGCAGAATTCGCGAAGATCTGGACAATAAGCGAATAGCGAGTCCTTCTATCGTGAATGAACAGCACAATGCCGGATATTTTCGAATTAGGTTCCGTTTCAATGAAATACGTGCCACCGGTGGATTAATCCAACAAGAGGCACGCGCGCGTGTTTGTGTGTGTGTGTGTGTGTAGATTATACGTATGTATATAGCATAATCCAGAAATAACGAGACTACGTCTATAACAACCTTTTCATGATACATTTCTAAGAATCGTAGAAGTTAGCTTCGAGGAAATTCGGTAAATTCGAATGGGAAACGGTAAATAATAAAATATCAATATTGTTAGGTTCGTGCTTCTGTAACGTGCGATTTTATGTAACTCAACGTACGCTAGCCATTAATCATTTGAAAATAGTAGCAAATGACATTTACTTTGTATATATGTACAGCATTTATGTTTTCTGAAACTTGCATCGCTCTGTACTTACGTAACATAGTTTATAGCTTTTGGACGCTTTGTAATTGTACGTTCGTTGTCAAAATACATTTTCCTTTTATTAATAAAGAATTGGAGATGTAAATTATCGCACAAGAATTATTTTTTGAAATTTATATATTTATGAGTGGATGCCGCTAAAGAATGAAGATTTAAAAAACAGGAGGATTTAATCTAGCAGATGTAATGTTCATACAAATAGCACTAACAATAGGTAATGTGGCGGCTCTCCTGCACCCACCACTAGAGGGACATACGAAATAGGCTTTCTCGAAAGTACTCGCTCTAACTACCTCGTCCATATATATACCGCCTTTCACTTTCCTTCCAATATCCCAACGTCTAAGGCAGGGCCTGCTAGGTAGCCTTACTGATGAGTCCACTAGCAGGCCCAGGACGAAACGCAACACCCTTCCTTTACCTATCCTATCCCCTCTCCACAGCCTCACAGTAACACTAAGTGTTAATCACTATATAACGAATCATCGTCGCTTGAAATTTCTGGATTATTCCTACTAATGCAGTCGTCTCAATATTCATCAGGTGTTAACATAGAAGTTATTGACAGAAGTAAGTGAAAGAATTTCTTAGTTAGAATGTAATTTAAGAGAACAGATTGTGCAAAATGAAAAAGTTTGAACTTCAAGTATGAAGAAACTAAAGCGAACAATTCCTTTTTATTTTCTTCTATTTTGCTAACTTCTCTAAAGAATAACGGTTTCTGGGTCTGAAATGTACTTTTAATTGAACTTCCCGAACTTCAATTAAACGATATTTGAATTAGAATGTAACTTAAGAAAGAATTATGCAAAACGAAGGTTTCCGTACTTCAATCGTGAAGAAATCGAGGGTGTGAATTTCCCTTCCGATTTTTTATTTTATCCACCTATTTATCGTGTAATAGTTTTTGTAATTATGCTGCACGAGGGTTAATTAAACCACATAAACTCGTAAAATATAAAATACGCTACAAAATAATGTTCTAATTACGCTATAATTAAAGGAAAGGAATGAATGCGAACGACAGTACAAATCAAATCCTTGTATTCGACACAAACCTTAAAAAGTCAGCAAAGAAAAGGGGTAACTTTTTGCTGAGAGATTAATCCCCAGGGTGGACGGATTTTTTTACAAATAACAGGGATAAAAAAAATTCTTCGCACCTTTTCCGTCCGGGTACGAGGTTGAATAGTGTCTAACACATATTACCCCGTTCCGGAAGATTAATCGCGAGCAGGAAGGCGAATTTTTATGAATGTTTCGCATCGCCGCTAGAACGAGGCGCGAAACGCTGAAAGGATCCAACCCAGACCTGGCAGATAATCATCTTTAATTATTCCACCGCGTGTAATATTTTCCAAAAAAAACTAAAAAAAAAAAAAAAATGTGCAACGAAAAAAGTTATTCAGAGAATATTCCCTGTCAGGTATCTCCATGCTTTCCTGGCTGCAAGCTGCTATTTTTTCCTCCAGGTAAACGCGGCCCAGGAGAAACCGATAAAGCTACTTTACTAGCTTATGCTTTCGGGGATTCTTTCACCCCTTTTTTCCCCGCTGTCCCTTTGTTCCAGCGAGACGCCGGGTAAAATGGAAGATTAAAATAGGGAAATCTAGAGATTGTAACGCGAGCAACGGAAAGAGAGGGAAATTAGAAGGGAGAAGGAAATTTTAAAATTTCGGTCAAATATTCTTTTTCTTTAGCTAGCGCTTACAAAATTGCCCTTTCGAACGGATGCGGAATTTTAAATGCGGATATTCTTGCAAATCTGGGAGTTTTCAAATGCAAACAGCATCGAAGAAAATAGGAATACAATATGCATAGAAAAATACCGTGGAGATTTCAAGCCTTGCGTCGAAACATTTTCTCCGCGTGTCTCGGGCGAGTCTACCCTAAGTCTTGGTGTTTTTAAGCTTTCTCTTCTCCCCGTGTCTATTTTTCTTGCCTCTAAAGCTAAAAAACTCTCGCGTACATCCCCTGTAACCCCTAAATGGACCGTTCTCACCCAATCGTGAACAATAGCCACCGAATTTCACCCGTAGAAACCTTTTCTCTCACCCCTTCCCTTCTTCGTCTTCTTCAACAACTGCAAAGCCTGATTTCCAAGTTTTACCGATTTCTCTCGTCGCAGTTTGTGGTCCCATACGTGATCCACTCGAGAGATAAATCACTTAATTATGCATTTCGTTTGCAATGAAAGTTTGTTAAATTTTCATTTATGTTATCTAATTGTTTTCGTATTTATGTATTTCAGTATTAAGCACTGTGATAAATTACTTTATACAACCCTACCAATGATATAATATGCCAATGACAATAGAATTTTTTTCATGGAAACGGTTTAATCATTTTCTCGTTATTTCTTATGGGAAACATTCGTTTGGTATAAATCCTGTTTGATTATGGATTATTGAATTAAGGACGTATACGTTTACTGTATATTACACTACTACCACTGTATATAAATGAAGATGTTATCGAAGATATAAAATTGTACGAACAGAAACATCTTAAAGTTATTTAGAATTTCTTTGCCGCGAACAATACCGGATAATTCCAGTGTTAATTCGAATGGTCTCGAAGAGAATCAAGGAAGCCGCAACAAAATCTTGAAGCTTATCTTGCTGTCAATATTACATGTACACCGAGGCTGGTTGCGCGGTTTATCGACGATGATGCAAATCACGTAACGCGCTACTGCGAGGTCACGTTATGAGGAATGGCTGGAACCGATGACCGGGGACAGCTAATCGATAGTCGCGTATTTTCAAGCCCAGGTCCCGGCACCGAGAGCACAGATTTACGATGACTTCTTCTTCCTTTTTTCTACTTTCTTCCCTTTCCTTTTCTACATCCCCTCCCGCCCTAACACGTCGCAGAAAGGTGAAATTTTTCGCCGTGCCTTCCTTTGTTCGGAGGGGAGCGGGTAAATGAAGGTAATACATCGAGAAAATCGAGACGCGTTCAGCTTTCAAACGTAGATGGAAGGCGGGGAGTCGGGCTAACTTCTGGTTTGAACCCTGAGTCACGTAACTTTGATGAACCGATTGTTCCGAGAACTGATAGAAACAGGCCTTTTGGATCGCTGAATAGCATCGAAGAGACGAATCTTTGGTCGAGATCAAACTTACCGTGTTACTTAACCACTTTCTTTATTTAATTTTTACGTACATCTAGACATTATTTTATTTTATTGGACGGATAAAAATACTCAATTTCGTATAAAAGCATTGAATAGCAACGAAGAGACGAATCTTTGGCCGAGATCAAACTTACCGTGTTATTTAAGCACTTTCTTTGTTTAACTTTTATTTACATCTAGAGATTATTTTATTTTATTGACCGGATAACAATACTCAATTTTATACACAGTATAATAAACGCAAACGGTAAAAGCAAAGACACGTGCAAAAATTGTGGCGTACACTATGTATCCGGTTTTGTCTAACATTCCCTCAAATAATATCGAAGTAATAATTTATCAGTAAGTTCGTAATAAATTGATAACCAACGGTATTTTTAGCCATCTTGTTGAGATACTAATTAAGTGTTAAACGATGCGGCAATGAGGGGTTGTTTTGCAATTCATTTTTGCGTACGATTAACCTTCGAAAAGCAAATTTTTACCCGTAAAGGAGTAAAATATTCTATCGAACAGGATGTAAATGTTTAATAATAGCGATCAATTGAAACATTCGTGAATAATTTATAATTTACAATACAATATTCCATACATTGTTGTTTCGCGTTTGCGCCGCGTATGTGGTGTTTTATACGCGCGATAAACTAATTGCTACGATTAATTTGTCGTGAAATATGAATTTGTTATGCATAAGAATGAACATCCGATTTATCGTTCGATCACGCATTATTTATTCCGGCACCGTGTTCGCATTTGATGTATGTCCCATAACGACGTGTCGCCCGATATTTGCGTTTGTTTCGGCTTTAAAGGAAAATAACTGTTCGTGACGGCCATGCAACTTAACTTCGTTCCAGGTATTCAATCTCCTCCTCGCTTTTGGTCATCGGGTTTAATCCTTTTAATGCCCTTCCATTTGCATTTCATGTTTCATGTTTACTCGTGCACAAGTACATCAGCGCCATTCTTCGTCGTATTTTATTCGGTGTACCAACAAATAATCCATTATTTTTAAATGGGTTGGTCGATTTATTTTATCAAGACAACAAGCTTCCCTACGAATCGGAATTTATGGCCTGCTCGAAATATATAGCAAATAACAATACGTGTATTTAAGATCAAGTAAGTATCCGATATTGTTCAAAATAACTGCAGAATTAAACGAAAGAAGCGGATTACTTATTGGTACATCTATGTAGCAGTTCGCACCTTGAGTATTTCTAATATTACGTAGGTGAAAAGAAAAAATCGTCGAACATGAAGTAATCGCGCGTAGAATATTAAAAATGATTATAGTGAACGTGAGAAAATCTCAGTGTTTGACATCATGAATAAATCGACATATTTGCGTAACCATGTATAGAAATATCAATTTAGAGAATATCCATAAAAGCTACCAGAAGTATAAACTTAACATTTGAAAAAGCTTATATCAATATCAGAATAGTTCAACGTTAATTTGTAAAATTCAATACTGGAAATTTTTCGTTGGATACTAAATCAAACAGATCAGAAGATTTTAAAGTTGCTGATATTTATGGACGCAGAATAATGAAGCTAGATAATTGCTGAAAGATTCTATAAATCACTATAATTATTATGTGTATGGTGTATTGAAAAATCTACTTACGTTTAGAATCTTCCTCTGTAAAACATTTCGTGTGCACCAATCTAGTATTAGATCGTTTCTATCGCATTTCTCATGAATATTTTCGTAACACCTCGTAATAGTCGCTACGCTAATTCAATCAGAACTTGTATCGAATTCTTTATCTATTATTAGGTATTCCGATTATAATTTCACGTATCTTTCAAATGTCTTTCCAAACTTCCGATGGTTTAAATTCTACCCAAAATTACGACAGAAATTATGCAACAACCTAATCCTTTTTCCACGCTAATTTAACTATGCATCCGTTTGCTATAAAGTTCAGCGCGAATTTACAGTATAACCTAATACCTTACACGTAATACTAAAGAAACCCCAAATAAATTTCCTTTGGTTCGCGAACTCAAACTCAGCCCGAACTTCTAGGTAGCCGAACTTCTAAACTACCCGGAAACTTCAGCCAAACTTAAACCCGCTTCATAGAAATTCCATCCCAACTGAAACCTTAACCCTTTCGATTTTTCTGTCCGCCGCGCCGCTCCGCGCCGTTGCGATGCAAATCGAATAAATAAACCACGGGGCAGCGGCCTAGGGAGGAGAAACAAAGAAGGTAGAGTTTAAATTCGGACGTTGACGAGACTGCAAATTAGTGCGGGAGGGTTGTCGCGGACAACGACGTAGCCGCCGTGGAGTTAATGAGATTCGGTAGCAGATGAAAGGGCCTTGGACGAACGTGGAATTAATGGAATTGTCGCGCGCGCGAGACCCAGCCCCATCGAATCGATTCCGTTCCCCCGTCTCTCTTCAACGAAACTATGACCCGATTCCTAGCGGAACTCTCGCCACCGAGACCCGGACCTGGTAAGCCGTTTTCCTTTGTCACGCTTGAACATGTCGATCGATTAGCGACCGCCTCGGGACCCCGAAACGACTCGACGCTGATCTACGTGATTTGCATCCTCCTCGATAAGCGCTAAACAAGCAGCGATAACGTTTGATCGGTACCGGCGGCAACTTGGTCAGTTAATGACCAACTGTGTTCGTTGACAAGGGGCCCGTTAACAAGCGACGGAGATGCTCGTTGCGAACGATGATCGGGTTCGACTGGTGCTTCCGTGAAGAATGATTAACGTGAGTTCGGTCGCGGCGATAGAAGTGGAAGTTGCATTTGTTTTAGATTAGAAATGTTAATTGTAAGATATCCGAGAAATAGGGATATTCGGTGAGATACTCGGGTAAAGAAATATTATCCGGATAGTCGAGGGTTTTGTGAGATCGATGAGTGATGGAATATTGGGGTTGTGTGTTGAGTAAGAATGCTCTTTTTACTTTTAATGGAGTGATTTTATTTTTTCAAAGGCTAGAGAAATAAGTCTTTACTCCGCTGTGCTAGAGCAAGGAATGAACGCTTCGAACGCTCTTGAAAGTACGCATGGAAAACTGAAGCCGATATTTAGAAAAGACGGCCCCGGGCCTTCCATATGTTTATTGCACCAGACCCTTAGGTCTGGTACGGCTAAAGGACCATCGGCTCCAGTGACTGAGCTAGGCCTGTTGTTTAATAAGCAATGCTTCTCAACGTAAAGATACATTTTTGCATCTGCTAAGTAATATTATTCCAACAATGAGATATCGGTGAATTCGGTACAAGAACTAATTTGTTATCCTTTTTTAATTATTTTCAATTAATATCGTAATTAAGTTAAACATGAGAAACGACGATTTACTCTTGTGACAAAATTCATAGCTACCTTATTGATACTTCGGGATACTCGGGTATCTGTGTATTTTTTATTATCCGAGTATTTTATCGGTACCCTGGTACTTTGAGTGTCTCGGATACCCGGTTCAAAATAGTAGCATTAATTTAGATCAATGTTTCGCAAAGTGGGATACAGGAGGGTAATTTTGAATATTTCTGGGGCAATTTTGAATATCTTTGGGACAAATTTAAATATTTTGGAGGAAGATTTCTAGAAAACGTTTCATAAGAGAATCTTTGAGTACACGAGTAAAAGAGCTTCCAAAATTGTAGATATTGTTTCATTTATGCTAAACAGGTCATGGAACGTCACAAATGTATCAGCAGATATGAGAAGGTACAAACGTAACTATAACAATAAGTTTCGTGTACTTTTAACATACGTATGTAGATTTTCGTGCAATAGTGTCCTTAGTTTATTTACATTTTATGTAAACAAATGGAAAAAATCTCACCACCTTTTTAACAAGTCATTTTTCTAAGTAATTTAAATTACTAAATAAGTCGATATTTGTAAAGTGACGTAAACTCCTCTACATTTATACACAATTGAAATTTAGAAATATATATATATACAGACTTTTGTGACTGACCGCAATAATTCCAACCAAATAATTAATCCATCGGAAACCAAACCTCAGAAGCTAGAGCAAGTTTCTCCGACCCTTCCAAAACTTTTCAAAGAGAAGGAGCCGGAGAGCTCCATATAGAGCCAGGAGTACGTCAATGTTTCAGCAGGGCCGAAGGTGTATAAACCCTGTTAAAGCCCATTTACACGGACGCGGTCCCTCGACGGGGATAGGAATGTACGTAGAGCGAATTTCGATGAGACGACGAGTAGTACGCGTAGAAACGAAATGGATGATCGACGCTCGGCTTAGGCGTACCTGTAGCCAGCTTCTAGATTTCTCAAACGCATTCCGCCTGTTCGTGGAAACGAATGCACGAAGGGACACCGAGAATTATTCATGAAGGAAAATTCCACTACCCCGATTCTCCACCCCTTTGGGAACGCTGGATATCCCGATGCGACGACGTACGGACCCAAGGCTGTTTCGTATGCGAATACCCTTTTTCCCGGGGACATTTGTGTATGCGTGTGTGTGTGTGTAATATTCAGGAGTGAGGAGGGGAGGGGGGGTATTTCAACAGAAGTATCTGTGAAATTTGGGAAACGGGACAGCGATCTCCGACGAAGTTTGCATTGGAGGATGGGAAGATTTGAACGCGAGGGGTTGATTGCCGCGCTATAATTGGGCTGCAAGAAACCACGCTGTTGATGCAGTCAACCACAATCCTGGTTTAGTTTCGCATCCGAGTGAAACTGTTTCGGCTTTGGAATTTTTAATTTTGCAATTTTTAGTAACTGCAACACGGTATGTTTGTTTTATTCAAGAAGCTCTGAATATTCATCGGGTGTGACGGGACAATTTTGTTTGGAGTAAAAGGTTGAAGAGTGAGGAATATTGATCTGTTAACTGGGGATAACGAGATAACTCGTCGTACGGATTACCAATGTTTGAGACGTAGTGCTTTATTTTTTCGGAAATTCCTGATTTTCTAAGGCATCTTTATATCACTGTCAGAAATACGTTATTTTATATTTGTGTTCGCAGCTATTGAAAATCCTCTAAACAATGTTAATTCGTTTTCAGTATATTTGAGAGTTTTTTTAGATTCGTACTTGAAGTAGATTTCTCGTATTTTCAAATTTTTTCAGCGACGCGACTATTAAATCAGGTGGTTTATTGGTTTTCTTGTTCTCCTTGCGAATAACTTCTACAAATTCTTAATTCGTTGTATAAATAATAACTACATTACTGTTGTTATATCATGATGTTGTAAATCTTGTTAAAGTTATATAGTCTAGATCAACTATCACGTTTTATATGCGACTAAGAAGTGTCCTAATACTTATGAATTGGATTACATAAATTTGATTAGTTCCACGATATTATTACGATAAAAATACATATTATATCCTACGTTTGGTATTTGTATAATTAGTTTGTACTTATTGCATTTGATTTGCTAGATATGTATATGACCTCAATGCACGTGGTTCAAAAGTCCGTGAAGTCTATTGAAAGTCTAAATCTGATTTGTAGAATTATTTACAACAAGTATGGAATCAAATAATATCAGATACGATAGAAAAACTAACAATATGATTGTCAAAATTGGTCGAAGATTACGAATCGGTTATTTTGACCACTTTGATAAATCAAGCATTAAGGTTGCAAGTGTATCACAATTTTTAATCGTTTGAATATGCAATGATTAGAAAAAGTATTCGTATAGTACAAACGCTTGATTTTTATGGAATCTTTATGATATCTGTTTCGCTCGAAGCGGTGGTAAATAAAATCGGTTAAACGAAAAAGAAAACTGGTTTTCAATCAAAACATATCGAAGTTATATCAAGCTTTCAATTGGATGTTGTACAGAAAAACGGAAATCAAATCTGTACGGTGTATGAATACTTTTTTTAGTCACTGTAATTCGAGTTAACTCGCTTTTCGTGTAAGGAACACAATTTCTACAAACAGGATATCCGAAACGTTAATACCTTCAAGCTTCTTGGAATCCCATACATTTTTTTATTTAAGTTCCATGGATTACAAATAGATAATAAATAATAACTGCAAGACTGAAGTTCAATGCAATTTTCTTTGTTTTCCCGACAACAATGGGTCTTATTAAGTTAATAATAATCAAATTTAGAATTGGATTTTTATAATACGTACACATATGTGTTTTCACAAATGAAACATTCTTTAAATGATGCTTAAAGGATCTGTGAACATTATAAGCATTATATACATTAAAAGGTATGATTTAATGTCCATTTTTCATTCCGGGTCAAACCGATTCGAAACAAGGCACGAGGGTTAAAAACTCTATTTCTAATTAGTAGGCTGCGGTTTTTTACACATATCCATTTTATTGAGAACACTACCGGCAGACTAGAAATTAAATACCAGGTCATCCGATAAATTCATACCGTAATATGTTTGAACTAGATTATGCAACAAATTTTCAATATTTAACGATTACAATTTAGGGCATCTTAGTTTAGCTGTTCGAGTTCAATTTAAAAGAGGCATTTGACGTAGCAGAATACTTCGACTATAACTGCAAAATTAACTACAAAAGTACAAGTATATGCACAATAGATATGATAATAACTTCAACAAAAAATCGGCACTTGAGAATTTTTTAAAATTCACTTTTGCAATTGAAAAATCTGAAAAAATTCTCAGACATGTATCTTACTGAACTAAAGTATCTTCAATTTTGTTTACAACTTTTAATGCGATAGAACAAAAGAAATCGATGTTTAAATGATACTTTGAAATGTCTACGTTCAAATCTGGTTCGTGTTCGCAAATTTAGTGGCTTAATTAACTTATGTATTGTAATACTAATGCTACCAAAAATCGACAAGACTTTTTGTGCAACCTAATATATTCTACCGTATCGTATAATATAATAGAGATGTTATAAGTAGTTCAAAATTGTCCCCGATTTTTTAACCGTCTAAAGAATCAGACTTGCAGGAGTTTGCCTTTCCAATATCTAAAAAGTATGTTTACCCACGAAGCATTAAATTTTCCACAAATGCTTCAAAATCCGTAATCCAATAATTACTTTCAACCGTGCTAAATATGAATGAGTTAAACCTCTATAAGAAAACAGGAGCGAAGAAACGCATAAGCATAATTTTTCCCAAGTTTTATGCAATCTGGTTCAGGGAAGCTTCTTGCGAGGCGACAAACGTCTAATTAGAAAGTCAAGTTTCGCCAGGCGGAACGTATAGAAGAATTCTCTCTGGTGGCACACAACAACCGCCATAATTCGGGCTTACGCTAATTTAAGAGCGATATTTCAATTCTAAGATGACACGGAGAAATTACTTCTTCTTCTTCTTCTTTGTAGAAGCTGGTTAGATGGAAATTAAGTTCCGCGCAAGTGGGACGTCCTCGCGAAACGCGAATTTTCTTCCACTTCTATTTTCCTCTTTCTTTCTCGCCACTTCGCCGTTCTTTCCGTTTTACTACAGAATCCTTGCAACAAGAATGCCTCGCTGAGAATATTTAAAAAATGAACAACCATCGACCTGGTCGCAACGCTTCTTTCTCGGCACTTTCACGGATGATTTCGCAGCGAGCTGAGATATTAACTGATACGCGCTCGCCAGTGAGTTATCTCCGGAATTTTATTTTTCCGACGAAGCAAAGTATCCCCCCACCAGCCTTCGTGAAGTATTCGAATTTAAAGCTGACACGCGAACGAGCTACCAGCATAACTTTTGTCCGACCATTTTCCTAAACTCATTCTCCTCCTCCTCCTCCTCTTGCTGGGGTGAACTCTCCGCCTGATTGTGTTGCTGAAAACTTTACTGATTGTGAATTTACAGAGTGGAATAATCGGCCGTTTGATGTATTGTTTAATTCGAAATAAACGTTGGCGGTCATTTCTCGGTTTAAAAAGGCGGCGACATTATTATTGTGTTTATTCACTATCCACACTTTACGGTCTTTGGATATAAATACATTTATCTCGTGACTTACGTATCAACATATATATATATATATATTAGTAGCTCGCCATTTGTAATAAAAAAGTATTAATCTATTAATGCCGAGAAACCATTACTTTGGGAGATATTTTAATTAAAATATTGCGAAATAATGATACAATCAATTGCAGCCACGTTTTCTTTTAACCCGATGTCCTAATATTTTCGGAGGGTAAAATTATTCTTCAGTCTATTGGTTGACATAATTTGGAAAAAATTGTATCGCATTTTATGGATTTTCAAATGGCTACGAAAGGTAGGTGCGTTAAAATATGACATGGCGATAGTAACATAGAACAGCAACAGTAATTATTAACCCTTTAAGCAGTTATATGGAATATATGCGTCATGACTAAAGTCAGTGCACAGTAGGAATGCCGTATATGCTCGCATTGTAAAAGTTCTTGAGTGTACAAAGAAATAGAGTTCTATACGTTCTTACGGTAACTTTTTTACACAGAATTCTTTCAAATATTTGGAGAATAAAGATAGTTTGTTATACAAATATGTAACAATGTGTGCATGATGTATACTTATATATGTTGCTATGGAAAAATTCGTGCCACCATGAAACTTGTATCATACACCAGTAATAAACCATAACGTTCATGGGGTTAATGACAGCGCAACGAAACACAGAATTAGCGAAGCTGTGACAGATGCTGTGGCGGCTCTCCTGCACCCACCACTAGAAGGATATACGAAATAAGACTTTCTCGAAAGCACTCGCTCCAACCACCTCGTCCATATATATACCGCCTTTAACCTTCCTTTCAATATCCCAGTGTCTAAGGCAGAGACCCCCTATATTCAAGTTAAGTATAGTTTTTAAGCCTTTCTATATATATGTAAATAAAACAAACCCTCCTACCGATAAGTGTAAATAAATATTATTACTGTACATTATTTATGCTACGCGTACTCTCCTGTAGAGTCATTAGTCTATAAGATTTTCTGTTAATATAGATTTAGACGTTTAAGGAATCTGTTAATTCGTTATGTATATTTTATGGCTAATAAACGTGTGTTACAAAAAAAAAGTGTCTAAGGCAGGGCCTGCTAGGTAGCCTTACCGATGAGTCCACTAGCAGGTCCAGGACGAAACGCGACACCCGTCCTTTTTTCTATTCTACCCCCTCTCAACAGCTCCACAGGTGCAGTCTCGCGCGTTAACGCGTTGAAGTGATTAAAACGGAACCATCGAGAGAAGGAAAAATATAGAAATTGGAAAAATCTTTCTGTTCTCGGTGAACGAGAATACGTTCTCGGAGAAGAAGGAAGTCGAAGAAGGAGAACGTATTCACGGTAGGGTAGTATGTATGGGAGGGCTTACGACTCGGCGTTTTACAGGGTGAAATTACGTATTCTCGCGAAAGTTGCTTCCCCATGGAAACTTCGGTCCGGGGGCAATTCGAGATCTTGATGGACAGTCGTAAACCTTTCCACCTCGTGGAAATAATGACGGTCCGTTCGTTTTCTTAGCTCGCGTCTCTGCAGGACGCTTTCCTCGTCCTGCAAAAGCTGCCAGCTTTTTCGTCCGACAAAAGAATGGCTGGAGGAAAAATTTAGATAAAAGCTACCAAGACCTGACCTCGAAGAAAGTCCACGGGAAATCGTTAGTTCGTATACTCGAAGAGGAATGTTGGGGTAATGCACGGGGAAACGAAGGCTGGACGGAAAATCGTGGAAAGTAGCTTCGTTGAATTTGAACTTTGATCGTAAATGCTGAAAACTTGGGGGACGGGGTGTCTTAACGACACCAATTGACCTTGCAAATGAAGCTTAAGGCTGATACCGTCGGAATAAATTTAAGAGGTTGGAAAGGGGATGAAAAGGAAGAAGAGTGGGGCGAATTTATTCGCCGAGTTGCTTTGCGCTAACGCCGGTGATACTTGACCTTATCTTGCGATCGAGTCATTGTTTTTAGGAAAAATTTCGGTAGAAACATGAATTAAACAAGTTTCTAATTTTTCCCAAAAGAGAGGAACCAATAAGGGAACTTATTCAGATAATAAACAATGTATTGTATGATAGTATAATAGAACCTCGTTTATACGAACTAACCCATTCGCATCATAGCAATAAATACGCGACCAGTTCTATATATCAGAGACTTTCGGTTTTACTAGGAAATCACGTGTAATAATCGAAACAAAATATAGTATTATACATATGTACAGTAAACGAATTTGGAGCAGATATTATACCTTTTATTAATCAGTATGGTTATCTTTAAAATGATCGATACACAGTGGTACATCGCAAACATCCGTAGTATCAATATCAATCATCGTACGCGGATTATTCCCGTCGCGGATGCAAATGGGTTAAGCGATCCTCAGCCATATTTAGAGGAACTCTAAAGGTTGTTCGGAAAATTCATAGCGTTATGTAGGAATCATTCAATGTCACTATATAATCACGTATCATTTAATTGAATAATTTTGCACGTTTCTCGGTGATTCTATGATTATTATAAAATTTCACAGGCGAAAGCAAGGATTATTAGGGAGTTTTCACCTTTTTCAAAAACAAATTCTTCAAGTAACTTTTCCCATCCATTAGTGTATTCAGTTTCTGGTCGTCGATACGATTTTACAAACATTGCAATAAACTATAGTAAGATGTGTTTAATAAAATAAAATTTAGTTTGCAAGTATCTCAGTAATTATTAATAATTGGAAGTTGTTTAATATAATATTTTTTCACGTAAAATTTAATGTTTTATACGGATTCGAAAAGAAATAGTCGTTCTATTTAAAACGACTGAAAGTGCAGTTGCAAATTGAGAACCCATAATATACGAAAGTTCGGAAACTATAGCAAGTTGAATAGACCAGAATCAATAGTAACACTTTGACTTTCACATATCGTAACTCGAAAAGTATTACACTTAGACCAAAAACTTTTGCACGAAAATGTAACATAATTATCCGACAATATTTATCCATAGCTACTTTACTATACGTTAAGCAATACGCAAATTATTAATTAAAGAAAATGGGAAGCGTAGAAAAGAAACACGATATGAAAAAAAATAGGAACGTGTGAAACTTTCCATTTCCCTAAAAATGTTTGCAACGCTTCGAATTTGCATGGAAACTCGCCCCTTGCAAATAATACACTTAATTTAATTATTCCCGCAGCAAAAACGGCGAACGTTTCAATTCGCAGACGTGTTAAACGTTCTTTTAAACAATTTAATTGCGCCCTAACAGCAAAAAACGTCGTAATATAACGCAGAACTTACTACCTCTGTGTATCCCAACCCTCGCGCAATCTCTGCAAATTACTCCGGCAACTGCGAAAAAACGGTTGCCCAAAAATGAAACGGAGGTTCCAACCCCGAGCGTACAGGTGTTCCGGAGAAACTGGGGCATAAAGTACCTAAATCGTTCCATATTTTCCACGACACTATGCTAAGTCGGGGATGGTTGTAGGGGTTGTAAAAGCCGCTATGCGGTTGGTGTTCCCCGCATTTACGAGGCCACGAGGCTTCGCAGTCGCGTGCACACCATCACCGGAAGTGAACTTTTCCCTGCCTCCAAATCTCGCGAGAAAAACGGCGTAAACGATTCAGGGATGCCACTTGAGAATTACTCGACGTAGCTTCAAGCTTGGCCTAACTTTTCTCCGTTTTGACCGTCTAAATCCTCGAAAGTGCTAGGGGAGGAAGGGGGGGGGGGGGGAGGTTGGTCCTGGAAATTGCACGAGGATATTGCCGGGGGTTTTGTTTAATTGCGCTTCTTGGAAAGTTGCGCGGCTAATTAGAAAGTCAAACAATAACCTCGGTCTACGAGAGCTCTGGTCAAAATAATTAGAGAATCGTCCGCTTAAGTGGTTTCATGGCTGAATGGGGTAGCCAGGTGGAGTAGAGGGTGGAAGTTTGTGGTGTGAGGGTAGTTTGCGCGGATTGATGATCGGTTTTGCGAGGAGAAAAATAGGGGATGGAAATGGTGAACAGATTTTGTGTAATACAGATTGAAAAGTAAATTTGAATGGTAGATTAAAAAATTCTAAACGTGGTAATGTTTATAGGTAAAGAATAATGAGATTAATTAATTGATACAAAAGGTACGCGGAATCGTGTACAAATTATTTCAATACAGTACATATCGGTTGGAAAAGTCTATTTACGGTTAAAGTTTCAGTGCAAAATACGATACTTCATATGCATCGACCTAGTAATATTGTAATCAGACTCTGATTATCGTATGATTTCATTCTATTTCATTTTTACGAGGTGCGTACTTTCTTTTGACTCTCACTGTAAACGAAGAAGTGCCTTCTTCAACTGAAACAGTGAACGCGTTAATAGTTAAATATGGTTAAACTTTAGCTTGAACAAATTGCGGTAAAATGGACACGAGTGGTGCAAGTTTCAAAGAGTGCTCTAACTAACTTTAAGCGCGAACAATATCAAACTGATGCAGCTGGTATTAAATGTCGCGGGATGAACTTCATAGAAAGCGAATTACTCGCTAAAAAATTTTCCTAACGAATTTAAAAAGCATGAAAAAAAAGAAAAGAGTTGAAATCAGTTAGAAGTTAAAGTTAAACACGAACGGAATGCCTTTTGATCTTCCCCTGTGCATTTTAACTTTATACTCCTTTATATATGAACGCGTATGAAATTCCAGGCGGAAAAGCTTTCATCAGCCAATAGAGGATTTTATTCCGGTCCACCGTTTGCCGTAAAGCCAAATTTCAGTCGAATTCTGTGCCCCCTTTGTTTCCAATATAATTGATAAATAGGTGCAATAAAATATGGCGAAAACAGTGCTGATAGAACAATGAAAGTATACACGTATTGTAGAGTGGAATCTCAAAATTGATGCCACGCATAGATCAAATCTATCTTAACCCTTTCGTGACTTATGGAGCGCGTGCGTTCCATTCGAGTACTAAAAAATTAATCACACTTTAGTACGTATTGAAGATCTAACAAATTTTGAATAGTAGTAGATTCTTTAAAATATTACACATGTATGTTTGATTAAAATAATTTTCACGTGATTTTATGTAGTTCTTTCCAACTTGATTAATCAGTTGCATTATTAAATAATTATAAAAATCACCAACTTCAGGATTCTTTGATCGTTCTGGTAATTCACTATCCAGTGAAAAATTCTAAGTCTTAAATTTTGCAAATTAATGTTGAACTATTCCACTATTTATATAGTCTCCTCCAAATCCCAGTTTCAATAGCTTTATGGCATATTTTCCAAATTTATACTTTCACAAGGAATCGCACAAATATTCCAAATTATTCGTGATATCAAACACTGAAGTTATCATAATTCTAATACAATACGCATCTATCTATTACCTACCTATTATCTATCTATCTATTTATCTACATTGCAACGCATTTCTTCTTGTTTAATGTGATTTATTACAATTACTCATTTCACATTATTAAAAGAGCTGCGTTTATCCGGTAACCTTAACGTTTGGAAAAGCGACATTACGTATGCATCAACCTAATATCGTACAATTAATCGGCACAATAAAGTACGCGATACGCCGAAAACTATTCCATCCACAGGAATCGTTTAAATCTGTACCGCACCGAGCACAAAGGGTTAAATCTTACGTTATCGATGGAATTAAATTACTTTGAAATTCCCCGCCGCAAAGAAGCTCTCGTCACACGCAACCTGCAACCCCATTATAACACAACCTCTTCCCTAAAGCGCAACCCTTCTCAATCCTTTCACCCAGAACCACCACCAATTCCATAGCGAGGTAAACCAGCGGTCTTCGTCCTTCGATTTATATTCTCGCCGATTGTTGCCGCGGACAATTCCTGTTATCTCGACTGCCTGGGCGAGAGCTCGCTGGTCTTTAGTCAAAGACAAAGAGCCGCGGATCCTCGTAGGAACGTGGCTCTGTTATGGGATGAGAAAGGACGCTTCTCTCTCGGACTAGTGAATGGGTGAAGGTCGATAAGAGGGCCACTCGGAAGTGGCGTGTATTCCTACGAAGCCTCCCTCCTACTGTTCGAATGACGGAACTCGTTGCGGAGTGGGGATACACACAGAGTAGGAAGCAAAAAGAGGATAATATTCGAAGGTGAACGCTAAAGCAGAGAAGGGGTGGTTTGAACCCCTCTGGACAAGGCATCGTCTGCCACGAAACGAACTTCAGTCGGAATCCTCTTGAGGCGAAGGCAGACTCGACACGAAAAGGTCACTGACTGACTGACTGACTGACGTTCCAGCCTGTGGCAGCTTAAGAACGGCTTTATGAATTTCTCGTGCTTCCCATCGCCTTCATCCCCTTTACACGCTTGCCTTTCGATTCTCGCCAGCCTTCTCTCGATTCCTCTTCGTTGCAAATGGGCTTTGAGATCGATCAACGAGAATAGAGAAGGTACACGTCTTACGCCCGGAGCGCATAACGGAACGGATGAAGATGTATAGCGTGATGACGACGAAACGGTGGTCCGCGAATGCCCGCGGTGAGGATTATACGAGGAAGCGCATTACAGCTTCTAATCTCACTGCTTCTTTGAACCGCTCCGACAATTTCTTCGTGTAATACACACACACATACACAGAGTCTTCTTCGGGGAAGCTAGAACAGGCTTTACTCGATGCTTGTTTGGCTCATTCTGTCCGCGGAGCCGGAATTTATCGATCAGTGATCGTATCTTCGAGGATCTCCTCTCTGTACTTCGATTTAGAGACACTTTGGCCAGATACCAAAGGCTTGGGCGATGATGAACGGAGATATTTGGGGATTTAACGGTTTAATCTGCAGCAGGGTGTAACAGAGTATTAGTGGAGGGACGTAACTCTGGCGAAGATTTAGAATTTTGATAACAATTAGGTTTCAGGTACACCGTCGCTCAAAAGACTTTCGGTACTCTTTGTTTCTGAAAACATTCAGTTTCATGTAAATTAGGAAATTTGATCCACTCGATTCATTTTCGACCCAAACGGGTTCTTATCTTTGCAAAGAATTTTTTGGTCTTGAGCAAAGCATAAAGAAAGTGTAATTAATAGACTGATGATATTTATGCAAATTCATACTTCTATTAACAAAATTAAAGAAACGGAATTTAAGTAAAAGGTTGTTTTACCGTCAAAGTCCATTAACATAGTCGCTGTCGCGCCGAATTTTTAACTTCATTCGTTTTCGTGGTTTTCAATTCACGACGCATGGACTACTAATGATTCACTTTATTGTGTCAATTATATATGCTTTACAATATTAATAAAACCAATAAAACAAGTGTAGGCTAAAATCAGGAAAGGGAGATAAACAGTACGGGGGTTTATAACAGCCGGCATGGGTAATGGTCGAGCCGACCGGAACGGTGACCAGGTTTATGAGGGGGTCGAATCCTTATCGACTTGAGGAAGGAAATTTTGGCCACCTCATAGATCCTGGCACCTACGGAAAATTACGGGGGAACGGCTCCTAGGGGAGGGTGCCCCACCATAGTTCGAGGCTGTAGGCGGGTTAAAAAATCCACTGATTGGTGGAGAGGAAGAACGTCCGCCTTGCGAAGGATGTTTTAAAAAGCCGGATACGTGCAAAATAAGTTAGTGGTAAGACAAATGTAAGATAGAAGCAGGACAGCTGTAAACCAGACGAATAGCGTTAAATAGATATAATTCTTTTTGAGACTGTGCAGATCTGGCTTGTGTAAAACCCACGATCATCTCCGAATCCTACACGCCCATCCGCATCCTTTGGCCATTATCTTCCTACACAAGTATTAAGAAGAAGGCAAGAAAATCCAAAGAAATAGGCGTGGTTCATTGATGGCTCACGCGACAGTCAACGTGTTGGCTATTGGATTTTACATGATCCAAAAAGGAACAGTATTTGTTCAGATAAAAAATGCTACTATTTAACTAAAGCTTGTGGAGCTGTGGAGAGGGGGTAGAAGGAGAAAAAGGAAGGGTGTTGCGTTTCGTCGTGGGCCTGCTAGTGGACTCATCAGTGCTACCTACCAGGCCCTGCCTTAGACGTTGGGATATTGGAAGGTTTTTCTTTTGTCGAGATACTATTAAGGGGGGTGTGTACCGTGCCTGCTGGCTAATGCCACCTTACCGGAGGAACGTGATGGGTTGTATTGGTATTACCTGCGTGAAGTGTGAACCGTTTAACGGTGATGGAGTTAATTTAGGATAAAATTTGCAAAAAACCTAGAACGCGACGTTGGGATATTGGAAGGAAAGTTGAAGGCGGTATATATATGGACGAGGTAGTTGGAGCGAGTGCTTTCGAGAAAGTCCTATTTCGTATGTCCCTCTAGTGGTGGATGCAGGAGAGCCGACACAAGCTCATAAAAAATAATCCGCTTCCAATTCACCAATTAAATAGCAGAAGTGAATATTATCAAAGGTGTTACGAATTTTCCAAGCAACCCAATATTTTCCAATAAAGGGTGAAATTGTGTTCTTTGCATTAATGGGTCACCTATTTAATCTTTTTTAGCCGCTCATTTTGCCTTCGCGAAGACACGAAGATGAGGTAGTTGCTCTTCGCAATGCTTTATATTCCATTTAGACGTGCCTCGCAAGGTCCTAATCTAGACTCGTAAGACGAGCAATGGGCAACGAGGAAAGGGGAATTTTCAAGCGGAGTACCTTGTGTTTAGCGTTGTCCTTTGTTCTACGATACCGTCAGCCATTCGAGCCTCCGTTTCTGCGGCATTTTACGAGCGAAAAATCCTTTAAAATGGTCCGCCTAGCGGTGGAACAATTATTTTCGAGCACACCGCCTGGCTCCTCCCTTCGAAATTCCGCTTTACTTTTCTAGCTTCACTTTTATTACCCCCTGTGTGCATCTGTCGCATCGCTTATTCCCTCGTGATTTGTAAAACAAATTCGTATTCTATTTCTGCAAAAAGGAAAAGCATTCCGCTGACACTTAACCTGAATAGGATTTATAATGGAGTTGCAATTCGCGATTGTCTCCAACTGCACGTTTCTCAAACATTTTTCCTTACAAGCTCATCGATCTTTTAAAATAATTGGGTTATTATAATGAAATGGTTTATTTAACACGTTGAATGCGCAATGGGAGTCAACAGTGATTGGCGACGCTGGAATTAATTACAGTAGACTCTCGATTAATCCTTTCGACCCGGATTTCTTCTATTTCGATTTCACTTATTTTCACTAACCTATAGCGTTCATTTGAAAACTTTACATCAATAGAATAGTATAAAAATAATACACTTCCGGGAGGATTATTGGATATAAAAGTTTCCCAGTTTCATCAGGGAAATACAACTACTGTGTTAATTTTTGTTTAATGAACGTTTTCGAGGTTACTTGAAGAACACCTACGTTTTTTTTAAATAGAAACTTGTATTTTTAGTTACGAATTCTTATTGTATATAAAAAAAGAGAAGAACGTTTTGTGTGGAACATTTGTTTCCCAGACTTTATATTTTAAGAAGATGCACGATAAATCAATGACATTGATACCTTTTTACTCTTTTGTTTCCCTTTCGAAACCGAGAAACTTTTGCATTCGAGATTTTCCCAAAAATGTTTTGTCAACGAAATATTTAAACGTAAAGTTCTCAAATGAACACCGCGCCCTATGTGTTAATTTTACGTGGAACATCCAGTCGGATGCATAATTAATTCGTCCATCTATCGCACGTTCTAATAATAAATAGAAATACATAATACAATTGAAACGAACAATTTTAAACGACTGTAGCGGTCGGTAGTCGCAAGCTCGAGAACGTTCGGGTGAAAGAAATCAATATAAACCGAAAGATCGTCACTTCGGAGGGACTAGGTTTAACAATAAGATAAAGAATGTATGTGTGAGTGAATGAGTGTGCACGAGCCTCGTCGAATGTGTTGCAAGAGAAAATGAACGAGTCAGTAAGAAACTTCGTGCGGAGACGCATTGATTCGGACGCTAAACGATAATAAAGATTGCGGCGACTCTCCTGCACCTACCACTAGAGGGACATACGAAATAGGACTTTCTCGAAAGCACTCGCTCCAACTACCTCGTCCCTATATATACCGCCTTTAACCTTCCTTCCAATATCCCAACGTCGCGTTCTAGGTTTTTTGCAACTTTTATCCTAAATTAACTCCACTACCGCCAAACGGTTCACACTTCACGCAGGTAATACCAATCCAACCCATCACGTTCCTCCGGTAAGGTGGCATTGGGTACCAGGCACGGTACACACCCTCCTCAATAGAGTATCTCGACAAAAAAAAAAAACCTTCCAATATCCCAACGTCTAAGGCAGGGCCTGCTAGGTAGCTTTACTGATGAGTCCACTAGCAGACCCAAGACGAAACCCTTCCTTTTCCTATCCTATCCCCTTTCCACAAATCCACAAGATAAATAAACGCTCCTTGATCTTCTATTAAAATATCACCGATCAAAACTGTCCAACTTCTTTCATTAAAAAGATCCATAACTGAACCCTAATAAAAAAAAACATCGAAAGACCGAAATGAATAAGGAGATAAGATTAATTCCCCTTGACGAATGCCAAAATTTCACCCTCGTGTAACAAGGCCACCATTAACATTCTTCGTGGAGTACGAACGAACAATGAGGGAAGGTACAGTGAATTTCGAATTATCTGTCTTCCGCATTCCCGGAGAATGCTTGTCGCCTCTAACACAGGACGCATAGCAAGATCCGCGACGTTTTGGAGGCGTATTAATTACGCGATTTCCTTGCGCGAGATCGTCGTGGAGACAGGGAGCGCGTAATCGTGAGTAAATTTCACGAGACGCCCGGACAATTAAGTCGTCTTGCTTCGCGAGACAGCTCCGACACCTCTCCATCGTGAAGTTCGAAGGAGGGTCGCGCGAACACGCGAAGACGTTCCGTGAAAGGGTGTAGAGAAAGGGGATGAAAAAGGATACGTTGCCTGTCGCAAACGATAATGGGGACGATATCTTGGGAGACTTGGAAATTTTATTTAATTGTTGTCGGAAGACGATGCATTGAAAGATAATTTAATGTTATTATTCCTTTACGTCGCTATAGTAATGTCAACCCTTTGGTGTACTATTTAACTCTTTACGAATTCTATTAGTGGTGATTAGTGGTGAATTCTATTAGGGTGCCACAGTAATCGTGGTAGAACCGAAAAGGAAATAATTCCACGTGGAAAAGTAAAATTTGTTCATAAAAAGCTTAGTTCTCGAGAAAATTTAATTTAAAAATTCGTTAAGTATACGTGTACTTAATTATTTCCATTAATATTTTTATAGTAATTTATGTTTAATTTATACTGTGTTCACTAATGATATCATTAATTTATATGCTTACGTTATTACACGAAGTTTTGGAAAAAGGAATAATCGAAGTATTAAAATACTGCGATATCAGTTTACGATTTCTTGATTCATGAAACGAGGATTGTCGTGCTTAAAAGAAAGATGTAACTTACAACAATTCGTTGAATCGCGTATGTGTAAATTAATTAAATGGTTACTCAATGTGTTAATAGTACTTACCCTAAAATTGGCATGCCTAATGATGTAAATAAAACCCGAAGAAAATTAAGTACATACTAAGAAACAGAATATTTATGTTGTGTCATTTGGTGACTAAAACAAAGGAACCTTTTTCCTAATACGAACTTTTATATAATCACATTAATTTAACACTATAACTACCGACGACTGAAGTATACTTATTTGTACCAAAGAAAAATATTTAACTATTTAACTCGTCCTTCAGAAATTTGTACGCACGGCAAAAGAGAAAACCGTGTCTTTCTCAATAATGGATACTCCACTGACGCTTAAGTATCGGTATAATCCATTATGAACACACGTTACACGGTTGTCAGTACAATTTGCTATTTACAACGTTTCATATTACCTACGTTTACCGTACGTATATCATCTTGCATGTTGAACGATTTAGAGAAAGAAGCTGCTAAAAATTTGCCCGACACAATTTATCCTTTAAATCGGTAAAAGTGGAACAAATTCGCCCATTCTTCGCCGGTGTGGAATGGAGCCAAGCGTTACTTGCACTCTCCGTCTCCTTGTAGCAGCATACTAATCGTATCAGCGCTTCGAGAGGCAAACGATATTAGGTAATACAGCAGACGACGGGTGGCGGAAAACTGGAGAACGGGAGAGAGGCAAAGGCTGATTGCTAGGACGAACGAACGAAGGATTTCACGAACGAATGGCGCGGCATCGAGCGTAATTGAGCATGGCGATAATTATTACGGTGCTCAGGCTCGTCGAGTGGATTCGATCAATTTCGTCTCCTCTGGCAAGAGGACAAATGAATTTTCTTCTACTCCTTCTCTTCCTATCCTCGTCTATTGTTCTCCCTTGTGTCTCTATTAAATTGCAACGTAAAAAAATACTTCCCCCGTTTCGTCAAATACAGCGGAGAAAATTTAAAAGCTTGCACAGATGCGAAAGCTGGAAGATATCCAAGCTTGAGGTGCCGAAGCTTGGACATTTGAAAGCTTGCGCGGATTGCGAAGCTTGAAGATTGGAAAGCTTGAAAATTCGAAAGCATAGCAATTCGGATAAAGGTTAGAAACTTTAAAGAAGGTTGAGGATTCTAAGTCTTGGCAATTTTAAAGCTTGCAGATTGCAAAGCATGAGAATTCAGAAGGTTGGCGATTTTAAAGATTGCAGATTGCAAAACTTGAAAATTCAGAAGGTTGGCGATTGTAAAGCTCGAAAATATTCGGTAACTTGGAAATTCGGCAGCTACGGAGTTCCAAAGCTTGAAGATTTTCACATTCGTATGTTGTAGGACTTAAAAAGCAGAAATTAAAAAGCTTAGCAATTCGAAGGCTTGGAAATGCGAAAGCTTAGAAACTCGAAAACTTAGTAATTCGAAAGCTTGGAACTTCGAAAGTTTGGTAATTTAAAGGCTTGGAAATTTATTGTTCCGAAAATTTGAAACCTTAAAAATTCGAAGTCTTGAAACTTCGAAAGTTTGATAATTTAAAGGCTTGGAAATTTATCGTTTCGAAAATTTGAAACCTTAATAATTCGAAGCCTTGGAAATGTGAAAACCCAAGAATTCCAAACCTTGAAAATTGAAGATTCTATAAATTCCAAAGCCTGAAAATTGCAAAGTTCGAAGCCCCAATAGTTTGACAATTCTCTAACAAAACCAGAAAATATTTAACTAAATGAAGTTCAGTATCAGAAAAGTTACCATTCCATTATACACATAATACTAAAAATACATTATGGAATGAGGTAAAAGGATGACCTAATAATTTTTGCTCTCGTTTTGTAATTAACCGCCAGGTGAAAAGGTTGAGAGAAACGCGGATAACCAGAGGGCATAGACTTTTTCAGTCGTTCGAGCTGATTGGCTCGGCTCGTTCAGGATAATTAGGTGAAAACCACGGAGGGCATTTAGCCAGCCCGTTGGCCTCGGAATTAGTTTAAAATACGGCCTCTAATTGGCAAGGGCGGGCCTTGATCTACTCGACGTTCGCCCGTAATTTGTTTCGATCCTGATTAACCCGTCGGTGGATCTGTTTCTGGTTTCTGATTTAATCGACCACGGTGCTTAAAATCGGATGTTCGATTCGTCTCGGTTAATGGAATTTAACAGACAGGCATATATGTAACAACGAGAGTGAAAAGTAAGTGTACACCTTACAGAAATGAAATTTAATGGAATTATAGGATAATTAGGGTCCGATTATGATGTTACTTAATGCAAATAAATAAGTATCGTGTAATAATAATATAATTATAGTATCACTTATACCACGATCTTACTTTTGTGAATTGGATACTCAGTTTTGGCTCTCACCGTATCTTGGGTAGTTTGTACACTTTTGCATTTCGTATAGTTTACAATGAGAATCGAAAATGAATGAATACCACACCAAAACGTAATTATGATATAATTATAGCGTTGATTATAGTACAAATGAAATTGCAGGATAATTGTAGCATTATTTATAGCAAATAAGTAGTTACTGTATAATAGTAATACAATTATAATATCATTTACAATAACTAAATTATAATACAATTAGGACATAATTTACAGCGAATAAATTATAGTAGAATTTCATGTTCATAAAGTGTATACTTACTTTCGACTCTCACTCTGTATACACATGCCAGAGGTAGCGTACGGTGTGCATTCTGCGGACATTTTGATACTTTTGACGTTTATTGAATGAAATTCATTTTCGGAGTAAATTTCGTGCAGTATGTGTTCACGACCGAAACACGATTTATTGCATTTAGTGATTTATTTTGATATTTTTCGGGATACAGGGAATTAAAATTACAATTCGCAACCAATTTTCGTCTACTCTAGCTTTCAATTTCATTTCCATTACACGGAATTTATTAATCTTATTCTTTTCAATAGAACAGAGACGAGAACAACAAGAGTTGCTATAAATTTATGCTGTTATTAAATTTCTGGTATTGTTAAATTTATATCTAGTATTAATAAATTCATATTACCGGTAAATTTATATCTACTATTAATAAATCTCTGGTATTGGTAAATTACTCTCCAAATTTCATTACTGACGAACAGTATTAAAAACAAAAACCACGTTGAATTATATTCCTCGGTTCGCGGACAAAAATCATTTCACAAAAGAGATCAACCAAATATTTCCATGCACCAAACACGCCATTTATAATTTCCCAGCTTTTATCCCATGGGACGTATAAAACACGCATAAAAAAAATAAACGTATAAAATAAATTAAAACAAAGAGTCGAAAAATAGTTCTTGTTTCCATAAGCCTGGTAAAGCAGTCATGTCGGAAGCCAGGTCGACAGATACATATTTATTCCGAACGGAAATCCGCGAAGTCCGGCTACTGTCGCTCGTACGTCATGTCCTGGAGCACAGGAACAACCGTCACGGTGAACAGACGTACGAAATGTAGTATATTTATGAACCCATGCACTATATACTGTGCTTGCATCGAGTTGACGCGACCGTCAGCGTCATCGTTAATGACTTCTGATCCAATTCGAGATAGATAACGCCAAAATTTATCGTGCAAATTGTACAATTGTCGGAGATTCGTGCAAAAAATTGAAGAACCGACGAGAAATGAGACGAGAAACGAAGGGAATTAGCGTATGGAACATGGGTGACGCGTGGGTGACACGTGGATGAGTCGGGGGTGTAAAAATATGCGGGAGAAAGCATCGATCGACTTTTCATTTCATTAACATTAAAACTAACAAGTCAGAACGGAATACTTTTTCGCTTCGCGTTCCTTATTAAGCTACCCAGTAATTATACAACGTACAATTAAATTACTATTTACTTGCATTAATTAAATGACTACTTAATATACTACTATAACTTATTAAATTACTATCTTTTTTTCGTGTTCATCTCAAACATTGATAACTTTCATTTATTTCTTGGCTGCGATATCTGTACCTGAGATAGTACAAACCAACCCATTGTTCATTTTTGTTAAACGTGTGTTACACACGCAATCTTATCGTTCTTTTTTAATTTTATCTGGACTACAAGAATGTATATATGTTACATAATACATAAAGAAGATTTAATTGTGTGAATTACCTCAAATACAATGCTGTCTTACGTAGTTTCAATTTTTGTTTTCGCTTTGCTGTAAATTTACAGGTCAGTCTGGCTCTCAGGCACAGATACAATTCATAAACGCATACAGTGACTAAAAATAAGTATTCATATACTGTGAATTCTTGACTTCAGTGGAAATATATTTTTGAAAGCAACATTAAGTTAAAGCCCGTTTATGGCGCAATAATTTATAGGGATCCAGCTCTCAATCCAAATGTATCCAAGTAAAAATCACTCAATTTTTAAATTCCATAGAGAAAAAAAAATGTTTTCAATTGTAAACCAGAAATTCTCGGTGCGTACGAATACTTTTCTCGGTTGCCGTATATGCGTCCATAGTAGTAAAATGTTTAAGGTACTAACTTTGTTGACAAAAATATGAATTTGCATAAAAATCCGCAGTCTAGTTTTAAGACATCCCCACGCGTGTAGTACTCTATGCGTGTTGGAAAAAAAAAGAAAAAAATACGCGAAAGAGAGGGTCGATGGACGTTTGCACCCCCAGACGTGCCATGAAACGTTTACCCTCTCCGACCACTCTCGTGTCGATGTCACCAGTAACGAGTGTCGTGGCGCAGACTGCATTAGTACCAAGGATGTTAAAAAAATAACGACGAAACGACGCGAGCAGAAAGGGGAGAAGTGGATTCACGGTGGCGTTCTGTTCGGGGTGAATCGATCGATATTACCTGATACATTGTTTTCGGATAAGGAAATCGTTGCATATCGATGAAATAGTGCGTGCACTTCTGTCTACGACACACGTTTGATATATTGGAGGACACGCGGCTGTTTAAACGAGAGGAATGCATAAATGATAAATCCCCCAAGTTTCTTTTTGTCCTACGGCTGCTCGGCTCGTACTTTATTGGATCGTATGGGAGTTTCGATATTCTCTAGGCGACTGAGTTTTTGTACCACTACGTAATCCCCGTTTTTCCAAACGTGTGTGTATGGTAAAAGGATTAATAATAGGGGTTGATAAAACACGGCAATATTTATGGAATGATACGGGTAATGGATGAATTGTACGTGGAAACTTGGGTTGAATGTCGCGTGTGATGGATAGAGTTGTCTGGCTGCGATCGGAATCATTCTACTTGCTTCGCTACAATATCGACTAAAAGTTTGGAATCCCTGCGCGTTTCGAAGATTGTTTGAACCCGATAATCAAATCGCATGAAAGATTTCTTAGGTAAAACCGTGGTTTAAAATTATTAGGTACGCCAATTGATAATTATATTTTAATCTATTTATGTCTACGGGGAAAAATCCATCAGTGTATATGTCATTTTACAAATATAAAATTGTACAATGCCTGTATGATATTTATTATTCCATTAGAGTTTATAATCGGATTATAGCTACGTATTTTCATATAATTGGTTCTTGAATTTAGAAATAAAGATACGGAATAAATCTAAAGACACGCGGTAGTTATTTGCTATAGAATTGATTGTGTTTATGGCATGGGAGGAAATGAAACGATTAACATTATTTATCAGAATGAAAAGACCGGATAAATGTAACCACTTGGAGGAGTATAAACGTTAATGCAACATAAAAATAGAGAATTGCGATATCACTAATTCTCACTAATTGCGTATTGGTACATGAAAAGTTAAACTGGTCTTTCTGGTTAATAATATAAGATTATAATAATGTTCACACTTAGAATGGGATTGTTGCAAGCAAGATTATTCTACGCTGTTGGTAGACACTGTAATAAAATATTTTTTTTATGTTCAAAATTGGTTATTATGTTCCACTGTATTCTGTAATTACTATTACGTATCACTAATCGATAAAAGAATGAGATACTCAAGGCGAACACAATAAGAGCTTATATCTCGATTGACCGACTTAATTTGTTACGTTCATCCACTTTTTAAGAATTTAATCAGTTTACGCGACACCGGCGACGATTTACCACGAATGTATTAACCCTTTGCGGACGAGCGTCGACAAATAGTCGCCTAATCATTTTTTCGCTTTCCGAATCCATGCCGACTATTAAAGCACAAAACTTAATGCAATGAATGCTTAACGCAATAATAAACATTTGAAATCGTTGGAAATTAAATGGTTTCGAACTGAAAAGCGTGAAAACTCAAAGTCGTGGAATTAAAAAATAATGTACTCTCACAAAGTGTTACTAATTCTCGTCCGCAAAGGGTTAAACAATCCTCTATTTAGGTCTCCTTCCTTTACCTTTATCCCTAAAAAGATGAATTTGCATAAACAGCCGCAGGAATGGCATCCAAATTTGATCTTCGAAGGGGTGAAATAGCTTGCTCAAATAAACGCAGACTAGACAATAATCGAAAACAAAATTTCCCCGGCCAGTTTCATTGTAACGTGGGTGGATGTCGTCGAGCGAGGGGGCAGTTTCGATTATCGATTATGAACGTGCAACGAATAAAGGAAGAGAGATGCTGCTGCCTCTCTCTATCCGAGGCTAGATTTCGCGCGCGTGTTAGACGTGTGCAGGTGTGCCGCTTGGCTTTCCGATTATCGGATGACAGGCACACACAGTCGCGTGTACGCTCGCACATACAAAATACACGCGAATCTACGTCCCTCTCGCGCTAGGCGACTTATACACCGCTTTGTCACGCCATCCGTTCGCGTTACACACGACCTGTTCTACTGAATTACACGTAGAAAGATACACGCCTGTTCAAAAGTACTATATTAGGTCGACGCATATTAAACGTCGTTTCTCTGATGGTTGAACTTGCTACCTAAATACACATTCTTCTAATTTTATCCAATCGCTAATTGCTGTATATTAAATTAAAAAGAAGTAATCTACGCGTGTAGAATATTAAGAATAATTAGAATAAAATTATGAAATCATCGATATTTTACATCATGAATAATCGATATATTCGAGTCTATGCTTGCAAAATATAATACATGTACACTTGGTACATATTTTAATTCATTATTCCTCTGTAATATTTTTAAATAGTTTTCACGTTACACATTTTTAATTTTTTTCTCACAGGTAACAAATATTAGGTGTACCTTATGAATACGCTAAATTACTTAATTTACTTAATTTAACATTTGTTTTTAACAAAATTAGATACTTCATTTGAAATACAATTGCTGTTACTTACTAGTTTATGCTTTTGTTAAAATATATTCAAGAACCCATTTCAAAATAGTGGATTACTTATTGGTACACCTACTACATATGACTTTATATATATATACATATTTTTACGACTGTGACGTCGTAAAACTATTACACTGCAGAGATAAATATTATCACGTGTTCGACAAGTGTTTTGATACTTATGAACAGGGGTGTACGTAACTTGTGTGTGCTTTCTGTCATACTCTGCTCCCCATCACTTTATCTACCTATGATGAAGTTTCATTCAGTTGTAGGGGTGGTTATATCGTTACCCCTATCTATCTCTATCTGTTATTCGGAGCAGTCATGTCCAACTGGAGCTTAGGGAGCTTTGCTCCCTACGTTTAATAATGTGCCGTACAAATACACTCGCAGCTGATAATAAATGTTTTGCTTATTGCCCTTTCTTTCGAGGGTGAAAAGGACGGATACGCAGTTTTATGCATTTATGGGGAACTTAAATGTACGAAAAGTGCAAACTACGCACAACACGCAAAATTGTGCAAAATATACAGAGTATAGCAGAGACTATAATACGTTGAGGGTGAAACAATCCCCAATTTATGTCTCCCTTCTCCAATTTTAATCTTGAAGATATACATAAATTTACATAAAAATCCGCCACTTGGTAATGAGTAATATACTGTTCAAAACAATTCAAACTTTAAAACTTCAAACACAGTTCGAATAAAAATTAACCCTTTGCAGACGAGAGTGTTCAAATAGCTGCCCAAACCTTTTCGATTTTTTGGATAAACGTCGATTTTCAAAACAAGAAATTTCAATTAGTGGCACCAATAAGCACTTTTGATAATACGTATGCGAAAATTCGTTAAGTGTTATTAAATTCTATCCGTAATGAACTCATAATTGAGTAGAAATTTGTTAAGCGTTGCGTTTTTCTCGTCCGCAAAGGGTTAATACACTGATATTGCAATTACATTATTTTATGTCAATTTCTTATGACCAAAACGATATTTCATCCATATTATCAATATATCAAAGTATCAATAACATTCCAATATTATCGATATTTATCGATATTCGCATCAATAGTCGCATCATTACCCTGAAGGGTTCAAATATGTCCCCAAAATTGTATAGTTACCGGTTAAACTTTTCGCTGAACAAAACATAGAACGAACGAAAGCATTCGATCCAATTTCGTGACTCACCGTATGCCACTGGATTAAAGTCTGGAATTGATTCTCTTTTTCTGTCGTTTGATAGCGTTTACTATCGCTGTTGGTTTCAGTGAGGCGAAGCGATCTCGCTCACACTAATTCCCCACAGTTGCCGAGGCTTGGCTAGCCATCACGTTGCATTAGCCGGTCATTACTGCACGATTATCCAAGAATCGGGTGAACAGGCTTTGGCTCAAGACCTCCGTTAACCCGTCTAGTATCGGCTGGCTCAACTGGGGCTTTCCTCGCGTTAAATCCACCCCTTGTTACGCCCCTTCCTCCACCGTTTCTTTTTTTAACGCCACCCGTACCATTTTTTACCTGCCTGCTCGGTTAATCGATTTTTATGGGCTTATTCTTGTCATTTGGTTCTTTTATACGCGTACTATTTGATACTTGTATACATATATACATATATTTCTGTGTGTACCTGTTGCATGATACTCAAGAAAAATTATTCTTCTCCTTGCATTTACTTTTTAATAGTCAATAAATTATCAATCAGCTGTTTTGATACTCTCTGGCTTCATAAAAGTAAAAATTATGGTAGCACCGTATTGAAAAATCGAGTGAAGAATTTATTAACCCCTTGATGTATCATTTTTTACTGACTATAAATAATTGAATTAGTTGTTTACTGCTTTAATACTGTGCGAAATGTGAACCACCATAATAGTGTAATTAGTTTGTATTTAATATTTAATATACAGGGTGACATTTAATGCTGATCTTCCTTTGTTATTAGTAGACTGCGAATCTTTATGCGAACTCAACTTTCTGTAAACCAAAACAAAGGAATGGAATTTAAATACAGACTGATTTCATCCCTTAAATGTGATAAGGTATATTTCACTCCGAATATTTTGCATCACATGCACTCTGCATTTTCTGCACATTTAAATTTCCCACAATTGCATAATAATCCACGGTCCCTCAATAATGTTCAATCTTGTATACCGAAGCAGCAGTTTAAGTTGAAATTAAGTGTAATTGCAAATATGGTACTTTGTAGCTATACTTAAACCATACATTGAAACTCGTCATTACAAGGCAAATGATTATACTTACGAAATAGGTTTTTGTATATTTTTTACCATAAATTTCTGCACTAATGTGCCATGTAACATTTTAAAGGGAATTCTTAAGTACTCGTTTTATGCGCTTCGAGGTGTCCTCATGCTAATAAAGTGTAATTTCTTAGATCGCTGCGAATAATCGTGTGATATCACGCGAACAAATTACAGGGCGTCTTCAACGCAGATTAAATCGAGTTAAGACCAAGGATGTTTAGGCACGCAGCTACTTAACGTTCCGTTTTGCCGCGATTAAGTAGAACGAGTTTAAATAGAATCGTTAACGTAGTAGAATGACCTACTTTCCTTTATCAAACGTCTCGCATTTCCCTTCAAGTCTCTATTTACAACGACTCACAAAACCGACCGAACCGTCTTCGCTAGAACAATTAAGCCTCGAGTAAAAAGCACTATGATAAATCGAGTTGCACGTTAAGTAGATTTTTAAAAATGTACAACTTAACGGTGACATTTCTATTAAATCGCAATTTCTTTCCAAATACATACAAGGAATTCTGGAAATCATTATCAAAATCAAACACCAATTGCGGATTAATATCATATGATTTTATATCTATTTTATCGTTCCAGTTTCAATTTCTATTTAAAATATAGGAATGTCATTAAGTATAATGTTTAATGTATTTTTTGCTTTTTTACTGCTGTCAATGTACATAAAGGGCAACAGGCCCGTTAATAAATAAATAGTAATTATGACATTATTGGAATCTTTAACGATTGGTGTCTACTTTAATATTGTAGACAAGGAAGAATACGTATACTAACGTTACCAATTACAAGTTTAATCTTGCTACACGAATATAAAAATTGTGTAAATTAAGTTTCTCAGACATCGATACGCAATACATGTTGCAAATGATTCCAAAACATAGATCACATTACCCTAAATTCAAGTGTTATTTATATTATGAAAAACCTGAAAACCATTTAATGTAATTTTAAAACACGTAAGCAATTACATTACACTAGATGTAAATTATCTGTTCATATACAGAGAGCGCATTTAATTTATCTGAAAGGATATATTTATCCGTTTAATAAATTACATAATTATATAAATAAGAAACATAATGAACGAAAATATTTAATGAATATGGTTCTTCACGATATATTTACACTCGCATATCAATTATTTGGTATTCCCGCGGAAATTCTGTAATTATTACAGAAAACAAACATTAGTATCGCGAATGAAATAACGAAGTCTGCGGACGATGCAAATAATATCCTGCCGCAACTTAAACACAAGGGAAAAGGAACCAATTTCCACGCGCTTTGCGCGAAACGCTAACGAGATAAAGTTTTTCCAACGACGATGAAAAAGCGTCTCCAATCGTTTACTCGGATGGAAAACAAGCGTATCCCAGGTTGGTATAAAAATGGATTCCAACCGCAAAAATCTGCTTCCACGATAAACGTAGAGGGAACCGTCTATTTATAGTGAAAATATCGTTTTCTTTTACGATATTACTCAATATCTTCCTAACTTTCGCCAACTTTTTTTTGCGCGTACGAAATTAGTTAATATATAGTGCTCCAGGTTAGCGTAATGGCATTCAGGACCAAGCAGATGCACCGATAATAAATCGAGCTAAGGAAAGTTATAGACTAGAATATTTACGAATACGACACTCTGAGAAGAAGCAAAATAGGACGTCGGTCAAAAACGAGCGTCGATAGAATTTTTCTACGTACTCAATGTTTTGCGATGATACAAAATATTGACTACTCTGTTAAAAAAAGTCCCAGGACAAGTCGAATAAGACCCAGATTATTCATCTATTCGTCAATTTCCCTTCAGCCACTATCAAAGTAATTTCCATTGAATTCCTTTTAAAGAAACCGTATTCAACCGATTTTAAATAGCAACCGCATCAGATGAAGGAATTTAACGGAACGAGGAAAATTGATATAACGTTATGCCACAATTTTCGTTAACAACAAGATTCTTGTTCTCGAATTTTTCGAAGAGAGTAGTATACACGTATAAATTCTAGAGATATTTGTATTCCTATCCGAAGAAGCTCCGCGAAATCATCTTGTTAAAAAGGGTAGAAATAAGAGGGTGTTTATAGAACTTACTTGATTCGATTGGAAACGAGTAGCTCTGCAATATTCTTGCCCAGCATAGAATAGAGAGTTTCCACGAAGACCAATACCTTTGGATCCGTCCTCAAACGAGCCTCGCTGCGATGATCTGGCGCTGAGGGCAATCTCGTTGCACCCCTCAGCGTCGAACACCTGATTGCTGGCTCTGGCCTAGTATCTCGATGGATCAGACTGAAACAGAATAACAAAACGTCAGAAATGGTTCATTGTAAGATTACAAAATTGAATATTGATAAGTTTTCGATCATTCTACTAGGCAAGTAACGATGCAAATTAATTTATTCATTATAGAAAGTTAATTTATTATTGGAAATTTGTCAATCGGAATTTGATTGTATATTGAGAATTCTGAAATTTCTATAAAGTCTTCAATCCGATTTCTTAAATGCGTTACTAGAACTTTAGTTGGCTTTACATTTGACTAACGTCTACGAATGTTTAGAAATTAATTAAGTGAAAAGTACGATTGGTACCACGGATGATAAAGTCTTCTATTAAAGATATTCAAATGATTGTGAAGTTCGAAACGTGATTTTCTAAATACGGAATACTAAAATAGCAGAAACCTGCTTCGATTTTTGTTTTAGTGATTGTAAATATGTTAACATTTTTGTTGTATTCATTAATGGATTACTTTTCCCCTGTTCTAAAAGTAATATATTTTAATGAGACAATAAAACAAGATTAAAGAGATCGATTTCACATTTTGAATATTACAATACGCGCTTTATTATGGATACTTTATATAATTTGCAATATTTTGCAAATTTAAATTCCCCATAACCGCATACGCAAATCCGCAGACTAGTTACGAACCCCTTTCACTTTAAGGATAGTTCCGATGAAAAGAAACACTTATATAGGACAGTTCATAAACGAATCGCTGATAATGAAACGTAAAAAGATATTACGTATTAAAATGATTAATTTAATGATAGTATTGGACAGCAAAGGACTAAACTTTTTCAACAGATCTGCATATTAAAATTTCAAAAGGATTCCCTATCCCTATACCGGCAATCTCGGTATATCAGGAACTTTAATTCCCCCTACGCAATGGGATTAAGGTTGGATGGAGCAGTTTTAAGGCGAGTTGAAAGGGACGCGTTCCCCAAAAGCCTGTAGTTACTCAGGCCTCGGTAACGGCGATCCCGATGAAGGAATTCTTTCATCGTTCTTCTCGAAACGAATCTCTTTTACCCCGGACTCTTTGAGACACAGCAGGATTATCGGTAATCGTAAAAATGTCGTCCGATTCATGCCAAGTGGAGCAATCTGGACGCTTTGTGCGACCAACACCGGGACGTTATCTCGTCCATGATGATCTTGATCCTCGTTACGCGAAAAAATGTCCTTTTCTTCGTACAAAGCGGTCGATAACGAGGCTACGATGCTAAACGCGGCGAAATTTTAAGGGAGGAGTGGATTGAGTCGACGGGATACACAATATATATGTACATATTATATATTGTCTGATAAATTAGAAATTATTATAATTTAAATTAAAATAAATTGCTGATAAATTATCGTCGAATAAATTAAACGGCAAAAGGAAACTTAACTCCTTCCCTTATTAATTTTTCAGTTACTAGGAAATTTGAGTTGGCTATTTAATGCTTTAGCACGTGTCGAATACAGAATCTTACAATTTGCTAATGATTAGTAGTTTAGACTAAAATAAGACAACAAGGTTTCTAAAAAGGTTTACAGAATCTTACAGTTTGGCAATGACTGCTAGTTTAGACTAAAATAAGACAACCACGTTTCTACAACGATGGGAATTATAAATAAATATTGCGTGACGCAATTGTTTTCGATATAATTGATCCGTGAAATCCAGATCTATAATCATCTGCATAGACGTATATCTTCGTATGTTTTGGAGTTCTATATAACCAGAATTTAATTCACTTTTACAGCGAACAAAATTGTAATTAAGTAAGAATTTTCATTTAAATCAGGAAAACAGGAATTAATACGTAATTGTGCGACTGGAGTCAATATAACGATAAAGACAAAAGAAAATGGAATAATACAGCGATATGCTAATAAGATAAATTTCAACAAATTTAAATACATGAATATGTCAGTTTTAAGTCACATAGCGTTACAGAGGGTTAACTTTATCACCTCTGATAGTCGGGTTGAACGTGATTCTTAAAATAACCATTCAGAATCTGTGCTGTTTTACACGCGTGGAATTTCAGTTCGAAATTTATGATGTTTCTTACAAATCATTGGTCTACCCTGTACTTAGCCAATGCTTCTACTGAAATCTCGTTTCTTGAATTTTATTTGTGAAGATCTGAAGTTGCATAAAGATCCACAGTCTACTAATATCCTAGGGTAGATATCCCAATTACTTTCAGTGTCCCTATAATTGTCACTTGAATTCGTTCATTTAATAGCGAACGAATGTATAAGGAATGAAGATTAAAAAAATGTCAATTCACTAAATTTGACTTGATTTTTATGTAACAACACTAATGGACATCGCGTGTATGTTTATATTTAATATTTAAAAACGAAATATTAAGAGGTGAATCTATCGTTTCAGCATAAAAACGCGACTGTGAGTAGAAAGAGTAGTAGAAAGTATGGAAATTTTTATGATGCACTACAAGCGACGATTGTTCTTTTATCCGTCGTACGAACTGAATTGTGCTAATACATCTAAAGATCATTTCCATTTAACTGACAACTTTTCAAATGACAGTACGTGGGACGTTGGACTTCGTTATATATTTTCAACGAATTATTAATTAATACATCGTACTTAACATACAAAAAAAAGAAAAAAATCATCATAAATAAAGGAGATGTTAACTAATGTTGTGCTGCAAACAGGAACGATTTTCAAGTTAAGTAACTCCTAAAAATAATTCAATGAAGATGCGCGATATGCTTAAAGTAGCAGTAATCGGGACATCTAATCTATCTCTGATCAATTTCAAGCATCTCATTCCACCGAAGCTACGCTGTTTCAACTGCTTACCGATGAACCATCAACTCCAATGCAAGAATTATCGTTCGAACACGATGTTTGACGCCGTTGTCGCAGCGGAGTACAGGGTTTTTACATTAATGCGAGGCCGTCGACGATGAAATGAAACGGACGAACGTAACAAATATCCCGGTGTGTCCGGCCTCTAGCTACGGTGCTTTAAATCGCGACGAAACGAGTCGAAAACGGAAAGCTCTCCCCGTCTCTCTCTCTCTCTCTCTCACTCTTTTTCCCACTCCGTGTTTCCAGCTTAACGTTGCAACACAACACGCCTGTTTCCGTTCGCAATTTGCCAGGCAAAACTCGTCTTGATGTACGTGACCAATGGCATAATACCATGCTGTTTGCCTCGTAATATCGGAGGTCCGGTTTATCGATCATTCGACTCCACTGCGACTTCGTGGCGAAGGGTCGATGGTCAATGGTTTATCGGCGAACTCTCTCGCCCGTCGACGTGCTAATTCCGCCCCGCATAATGCATTGCACCCTTTGCTGATAAGGAGACGCTACGGAGACTGTATAATGGTAAAGCAATGGAGTCTTGTAAGATGTTAAAGGGAAGGTTCTTCGGTGGTTACTTCCATGGGAGTGGTTTTGGAGTTTACTGAGATTGGCAAGTAAATTTCGTTTATTGGTGCAGATTGCAAGTGTTGCTTGTTATTTTATGGGAATATATATATATATATATATATATATATATATATATATATATATATATTTATATGTAGGAAATCAGAGACAAGGTGGGAGTATTGGTTGTGCAATAGGGCTTTAAAATAACAGGCGAGCTGTATACTATACTAAGCAATGATATTAACTTCATTTATTAACTGACTTAGCCTAATTCTAATAGTTACGCCTACAATGAACCTCCGTCTGAGGTATCGACCAAATATTGACTCTTCGACCGTATCGTCTCGACGCTGTTTTACGACTACTCCCCTGGCTTTTCTTTTCGACCCTTCAGCCCATGAAACTAAACAAACCGGCGACTCGCTGACGCCATATCCAGCTGATCGACCGATCAACGAGAAAGTTATACCTGATGACACACTACGTTCATTTATTTTAGCACTCCACACCCACAAACACACACACATATATATATATATATATATATATATATATATGTCTATATAGTGTCTATACCATTTTATGTATTCGTATGTTTCGTAGAGAAAAATACCGCGTAACATTTGAAAAAAAAACATGGCAGCAATTGATTGTATTAATATATCACTTAATATATTTTGTTAAAAACATCTCCTAAAGTAATGGTGTTTCGACATAACCAGGTTAATATGTTTTTTGCAGAAAATGGCGAGCTGATTCGATTGGTGTAATAAAAATCATATGGTTTTCATTTGATTGTTACTTAATCCATTAAGGACCAACGTGTTTTGACACAAAATTTCATTTGCAATATTTTCCAGCGAATTTACATCATTGAATTCCATTTTATACCGACGTGTTTACGAAAAAGCATTCTACAAAGATTTGTGAATGATTTTTTCGTTACTATTTCTCCTTTCACATAGATTGGGTAACTTTATAAAATTTAAAGAAGCAGTAAACAAAATGTTGCGTTAATGCAACGTTCACCTTTGATGGGTTAATTTGTACCAAATATCTACCTAATTTGTATCGGATCTGTACATAACTTTTAACTAATATTTACCTAAATCAAGAAATTTAAATATTTGACATAATTTAAATATACAAATAACTAGATACAATAACTTTTAGTAATATATTTACCACATTGTAATTAATTATACCATTACATATTATATACTATTTCAATATTAATAATAATTATCCTGATTCGCGTACCTCGAATGATTTTATTGCTAAGAACAGCGTAGCTAAATGGTTACTATAAACTTAATTTCGCGCAACAGTGAAATCTTCCACCATGTCTTCTTCTTAATTGTAAAAGAAAGTTACTTTGAATTTTCGCACAATTGTCGAGAATTCTCTCTATCGAAGGGGAGCATTTTTCGGGCTTGCCCGGTTCCAAGCCATTAGCCGGAAACACGAGAATCGTGCTGACTTCCGGGCAAGCAGGAATGGAATCGAATTGCCGCCGGGCGAAATCTACATCCATAATCGACGGTATGAAATTCAAATCGAATCTTTTGTGCGGTGCAACTCTCGGCCCGCGAACTTTCCGCCAACTTTTCCCTTGAAAGGAAACGCTGCAGAAAGTATGCGGCGTACACTTCGCGGCCGGTATTCAGTGCACTGCGAACTTCGAATACTTGAAATACTTGAGGCACTTCTTATCAGGAGGAAATTATAGAACGCCTTCTTTCCACCGTGGATTTACAGCTGCTCTTCGATACAATCTCCTTCCAGAAGCTTTCGTGATGTTGTAAAAGTAAAATAATATCAGTTTGTAACCCTGTTTTGTATAATATACAGAGTGGTTCCGGATTCAAACCAAAAAATGTTGCCAACATCATTGAAAGGTTATTTTGAGGAAAAAATATTATACACGCTTGCGGATCGATCTGTTTTCATTTTCGAGATATGAATAAGAAAGTAGTATTTATAAACTACGAGTAACTAGATGCATTCAAGCTATCAGCATTTAATGACGATCTATTATTTAAAACTTTGCACGGACTTATATTGGCTTGGACTGATTTAAATAAATTGTTCACTTCTTGCCTCTACGAATCCAAGTAGCCACGATTTCATGGACCGCATTTATTGAATATTAACAAGATCATTATTGACGGTGAAAATAGTCTCCTTTGATTATTCCTATCAATTCATTACATGTATTAAGTTTTTCATCTAAATACACCTTCGGTTACATGCAATCCCATGTAAGAAAATGTAAGTAAATGTATAGTTCGATCAGTATCGGAATATTGTCTTAACTCGACAACTGTTAGTACTCGTAACTATATCTAAAACAAACGAAGGCGAATTGAATCGCAGTGCATATAACGTTGTTTGCTTAGAATTACCTCCCAAATATGTTGGCAAATAATACGTGCTATGAAATTCCTGACAGATAAGTCGCGTCTTCTGACATTTACTCTAGATACAGATATATTAATTAGAGAAGGTAGCTCATTGTCAGGAGACATCGATATAATTAATCTCCATTATCAATAGAGTAAACGTACCACGTATTGCCACTTTATGGTTCGCGCTTAACTTCATTTAACTATTTTAGAATGTATTTAACACTAGGTTTACGGACGTTACGTGCATAATTTGACAGGCTTCCGGAAAAATACGCATACTGCATATAAATATTCGACCGTAGAAGCGTGAGGATGAAAAGAATCACGTAGAATACATATTCGTACCATTGTATTAATTAAAGTTGACATAAAGTACTGAACACTAATATTTATGGTCTTTATAATTTTAGGTATGAAATCTGAAATGCGTCAACGTGACGAGTTCCGTGAACCTAGTGTTAACATAAAGATCGTTCCAGTTTGGAGCATAATATTGTTCCACTGCTCTTTTATTTACGAACATCTTCGTGTATGTTCAATATAATACATTCATTACTACGTAATTGAAAATGTACGACAAAGTCCAATGTCCCTCGTACTGTCAATTGAAAACTTTTCATTTAAATAGAAACACGTCTTTACATATATTAACGCGTCAGTTTGTGTAACAGATGTAAGATATATAGTAAACGTATCACCTTACTGAATTATGACACGGTCCATACTTTATAATTATATTGGTCATACTTTAATATTGAACAACACATTTATCACCTAATATTTATTCACAAATATTAAGTGTAAATGAACATACAACGTCTATGTGTTGTTACGTAAACCTAAATCCAAATTTAGTATGAAAATTCGTTTACTCGCGATTCTTTATACATCACTTTGCTATTAAATAAAACAAATTCAATCAGCAGTTATAGGAACAGTAACAGTACACACGTGGGTTATTTACCCTAGTTTTCGATAGTTGAAAATTTACTTCGTTTCAAAATCGCGGTTAGTTAAATGACGTCGAAAACAAACCCGTAAAACGAGAACTGCATTGTTTTATTAGGGCCAAGAGTAAATGATTCCGAAAATAGCTAAAGATGGTAAAACTAGAACCGAATAATAAACGATATTAGGAAGAGATCAGCGGAAGGATCCATAAACTCCATGGCGTCACCTAGTTGATAGGCGCCAGTGATGGGCGCCTTAAACTCGATTAAGGAGAGAAGCAAGTAGGCCGTAAAAGCCCGGGCCTCGCTTCATATCCGGAAAGATTCATGCGCGTGTTCACGTGTAAGCTTTCGAGTAGGCTACTAATCTGGTCCAAGAGATACGGAACGTCATCCTATCATGCATCACGATGTGGTTGCATGCGTCGAGTAAGCCTATTAACGCGCAGGCTTATTAGTGGATGCCATCTGACCTAAATTCCGCGTTCTCATTGGCTGGACCCGCGCATACCCTTAATACAAATTTACGATAACGTATCGAAACCTTATTCGAAAACACCTCGACTATTACTCCGTTCAACGAGAATTGGCACAGGAAATATAAACAGAAAGTTCACGTGGTCTACGCTGCGGCTGCAGATAAGTGACTGCCGAACGTCGATGCTCAGGGACGTTTTTTTAGAGGTTCTTGAAAAGGGCCCCCACATGACGATTTCTTTTTCACACCTTATTTTGTACTTTTTCATTTGCCTCCTTATTTACATTATTGTATAATGATATTAACAATATTACATTAATATGAAGAGTGAGTGATTCTTGGTCAGAAACGTAGCTTCTTTTCTACTGGAAAGGAAGATCTATTCCTACTAGGAAGATCTGGATATCACGTTTCGGCCCTTTTCTGATCACGCGTCGCTCACATGCTACTGTTTATATTTCCTGCCAATTCTCGTTGAACGGACTATAAATATTTTCGGTATTCGATGCTATTTGAAGGAGAAATTCCTCGGTGCAACGTTGAATTTTCGATGGTTTTGGTTTGAACTTAACTTTGCCTTTAACGCTGATCATTAGACTAGTGTTTTTTAACTATTTTTAGGTGTTTACTTCCGCAAATCTGCTATTATATAGGGTAAGATAAATTTGATGAGGTAAAGAAACATATTGAAAATAAGTAGTTATTTCAGAATATAATCTTAACTTCATGAGTAACGAATTTTTGAATTGGGAACAATTATCTTATTTTGATGGTTCAAATGTACTTATTTAAAATATGTTAAATAATAAATAATTTTTAATAGTGAAAATATTATGGAAATAAATAATAGTGGAAATATTATGAAATGTTCGAGAAATACAATATACGTATTACATATATGTATGTGACCAATAAGTCACATTAAGGTTATTGTATTGAACGTCAGATAAAACCAAATGGGCGTTTATGCAAGTTCACCTTCTCACGAGTCAAACTAAAGAAACAAGACCTAAAAAAATAGAAGATTATTTCATCTTCCAATTATAATAATACGCATTGTACCTCGCACATTTGATCTATTTTTGTAGGTCAAACACGTTCTATACATTTTTGCACGTGCGTTATGTGTACAAATTAATTTTCAGCCTTTGCAATTTCATAAGATTTAACATCTATTTACAAAATATCAAATGCAGCTTTTACGAAGCAAATTCGTCACTTGGGAAAAAAAGAAACAGTAACGATTTCGAATCGATAAAGATGTCAAGAATTTAAAGATAAAGACTCTGAATTAATTTGTACACCTAATAAATTTGCCATAGGTGCATAAATATCTGTGAAAGAGTTGATTGAAATAAGCTATTACACGTTGAAGTGTGACTATAATAAAAACGATAATGACGAAGTTGCTAAGGTGTCAAGATACGAGTATGCACTTCCTTTCGTCGCAAATTCGCGTCTCGTATATCGAATCCCTGTTAAGATTTTATAGCGATGGTAAAGGATAGAGTGAGCTATTGGAAAGGCGTTACGATATGAATATTCGCGTAAATGGAACACGCGTTCGCTGAAAAGCGAGCGTTCAGACCGGAAGCTCCTTATTATCGTCGATGATCGATCGATCGTTCCTGCTTTCTATCCTAATTGATATTACCTTGATATTACCTATCTCGAGTCGAGCTGTTTGCTTTCTCCCTTCGGCTCTTCGTAGCCCTTGGCGTAAACAAATTTTAATAAAGAATTTTTCTACAAATAAGAAAAGTTTTCGATAATTGCATACTCCTTTATTTTTAAATACAGCCTCTTATATATATCTATGTGTATAATAGTTTAATATTTGAACCTTCTACTATCCGAATACTAAATTATCCGTTTAAGGTCATATTCAACTTACTGATACAAACCCTTAACTACTTTAATACCTATTAAAACTTACGTAACCACTACTAGTGGTCTGTGAGACCGTTAGTGTTTATTGCGTTATCATTGGCATAAGTGTAACGAATAAAAAATTAAAAGATAAGATAAGATCGATGAAACGTGTCACGTATTTTTTGTGAGCGAATTTTTGCCAAGTTCAGAGAATTCTTCAATCCTTAACTATTATAACACTGCCACTAAAAGTGATAATTAAAATAGTAGAAAATGATAGAAAGCAAGGGTTTTTAATGTTTAATACATACACTCATTATTCATATACAAAGCGAGAAAAGTTGGATTTGATTTTTATACTGCGTTTAGATGTACGTAATAACTAAATCATATTTTTAAGAATTTAATAATTAGGAAAGTTTTAAAGGATTGTTTCATCATCTAAGTATAACAATAAGCGCTTTTCTTTCGATATTTTACATACTTGTGCGTATTATGTGCATCATACATTTCTTGCCACAACTAAATAAATGCATAATGAATCTACAGCTTAGTTTCAACGTGGCCTATAGTAGTAAGGGATTAACAAAATTCCACCTTTTAACTTTATAATCGCCAAGTTCGAAATTACCGTATCCTGTATTATTGGTTACAATAAACCTACAGTTATCTGTCATTGAAAATGTTTAATAAAGCAACAAACTTCTTGGAGGAAAAACACGTTGATCCTCTTTTATGTGCAGCCTATATTTCTTAGCGTAACTAGAATTCCCATGAAAACAGAATAAATCCACAGCTCGGTTTCAACGTGGCCTATAGTAGTTAGGGATTAACAAAATTCCAATCTTTTTACTTTGTAATCGCCAAGATCGAAATTACCGTATCCTGTATTATTGGCTACAATAAACCTGCAGTTATCTGGCATTGAGAATTTTTAAGAAAGTAACAAACTTCTTGGTGGAAGAACACGCTGACCCGAGCTCGTTACTATACACACGCTTCCTGCAGGAACATATACGCCGCTCCTAATGGATGACTGGAATTATTCAACACGTAGTTCGCGGAATTCAACGCCTTAGTTAACAACATCGACCTCAATAGTATGATTACTCAAGGTGGTACATCAACGGAATACCTGCTACGGTTTGCATCAACATCCTTGTAAATCTCCGGCAAGAGTTTCCTCCCCTGGCTTACAAGCGTCGCTCGTTAACTTTGCAACCCCTCGTCAATAATTACCGAGCCAAGCAGCCAACGACTGGGCAATTTTCTCCTTATCCTATACCGTGCAACACATAGGTGCTTAGTTCGTACGAGAAGTAAATGAGATTCTAACGCAGGCTACCCTGTTGTTTCCGAGCCTCACGATTCTTCCAAGAAAATTTCTAATAATACATGTGACTCAAGATGGAACGTTTGTTTCTCGAACTTTCGAGAAGTACAGATTTGCTTCTTCGGCCGCGCAGTGCAATAATTCACCGTTGCAATATCATTTTAGTTTTGTGTATTGTAAGATTATGTACCTAATAAAGAGATTGATCTTTTTGGAGGATCTACAATAGAATAATTTTTTAACCCTTTCGCAAGGACACTTTAAAATTAAAAGATAAATTAACTACCTTTTTGGATTTCCAAATTTAGTCTTCTCTTTAATTTTATTACCAAATTAATAGGTACAAACTAAACGTGGCAGGGTTAAAAATTTGGCAAGACAACGCAGAATTGAATGATTAGAATTAGTAGACTGCGCATTTTTATGTATACATGGGAAGTTTACATATGCAAAAACCATAGAATTTATATTAGATGTAAAAATATTTAAAGTAAAATACAATGTATTGTATCTCCCCTATTTAAGTTCTGTTTCTTTAATTTTGTAAATAAAAGTAGCAATTTGCATAAAAATCCGCGATCTAATTATTAATGTTAGTTCACCATTGAAGAAATAAGGTCCAATAAATTTAACCATTCCGTTCATAACACCAACTTTATAGTTTAACCCTCTATAAGATTATACTAAATATACTGGGTTATAACATATATTCGGCCCGTTTTATTGCTACTTTCAAAATCATTTACACGTAAATCATAAAATGTAAATAAATAAGACTATGCTACAGTTTAGCCCTCTATAAAACAATACTAAACTATAAGCTTTAGAAGTGCAACACTCTACAAAACTATACTAAACTATAATCTCTGTAAGTTTAACGCTCTTAAAACAATACTAAGCTATAAGCTCTCTAAGTTTAACCCTCGATAAAACAATACTGAGCTGTAAGCTCTGTAAGTTTAACCCTTTATGTAAAGTAACTTTTCACTGCACGAACGTTGTTCTCAACTAGGAGAATAGGGAAAACTATACGTTTGTGCGTCAAAAAATCGCTCGCCAGTATCAAGGCATACAGTTTAACAAGCTAGAAGACGAGTCCGAGGTTGACGAACGAGAATCCGTTTGATTTCAAGCAATTGACACTGGCTGGAACAGACGGAGCCGGGATTCTGCGAGACTGTTTCAGTCTGCATCGCACGCATTTGCGCGAGCAATGTTCGTTGCACGCTGACGACATTCTCCGTTCAAGTTACACGGAGCAAAACGTTCCGCGCGGAAGGTACCGATTAGGATCCATTAGCATCGTTGTCCCGGGCCGAGAAATTCCCGTGGCCCTAACGAGAAAGCATGCGCGAATGGAAAATACTCTCACCAACTTCGTGCGCTTTCTGATAACTTCAATGATTAATCGCTCTCGTTCTCTTTCTCTGTTCGAATAAATATTCATATAGCCTGCGAACTCCTGATTTTTCACTTGAATTTTTTCCTATAATCCCACGTTGAACAGGCGGATTGAAAGATTAGAAGAAGGAGTTAACTTTTAGAGTGCATTCGCCTTTTTGACACCTTTATGGTTCGTACATGAGTTATTCGTGTTTCGCGGGATTTTTTCAAATTAAAAATTAACCGTTCGATTGAGGCGCGATATTCGCGTGACTGTTGCCACGAGACATTGGTATAATCATAGAGGCGTATGCAGTTTATACGTGTAAACTAGTTGCCTATGCATAAATTAACTTGAAGTGAGGAATAATAAAATGTTGCAAAACTGCTGCTAAAATAAATCTCCAAACATTGTTATAAATTGGTATATTAGAAAATAAACGTATGTTGCGTAGCATAAGATCTATTAATCCATATATAGTAAGTATAATAATCTTAAGTATGTATAAAATGTCGCACCTAATTGTTTCTCAAATCTCGGATGACGCAAAAAATTCTACACATTCAACTTGAGTGGAATCGAAAGTCTAATACGCTGTAAGTTGATAGTTTCAACGCTATTTTGCAGGTTTCTTAAGGTTCCTAATATCGTTCATGTGTAACTACATAATATGAAAGATAAATACGTGACCTGTAAGTGTACGTGCATGTAACAAATAATAATAATAATAATAACAAATAATATTGCTTTTAGAAAGTTGCCAGATTTGATCGCGAAGGTTTGCAAATCCAATTTTAAACCCACCTATCGTCTTAATTAGTGTAAAATATTTACATCTTCTACCTGGAAACATTATACACTGTACTTTCGGCCGTACTTCACGTATCTCGACAAAAATTCGTCGCAATTCCGTCTGGATGGTAATAACTCAACATGCAACGCGTCAAGCGACAAACAACGCCACTGCGTCAGCTTTTTCCGGCAAACGTACGAGCTTTTCCACGGCTCCTCTCTCTCTCTCATGGGTGGAAGGGTTAAGCGTCGCAGAAACGGTCTCGGCCGGCTTTAAAGCCGAACGAATTGCGTATCTCGTTTCGTGACCGTAACAGTATATCTTTCCACGGAAGTTCGTTCACCCTCGCTCGCGCGTATGCTTGCCTCGGCCTCTTTCAGATGCAGAAACAACGACGCGACGCGTGCCGCACAGTATGATCCCGTTGATGGAAGCAGGAATTTTGTGCACAGGACACTCGTAAAATCCGCCACCGATTTTCTTCTTTAACCCTTTGCGGACGAGAGTCGACAAATAATCGCCCAATCATTTTTTGGCTTTCCGAACCCATGTCGACTATTAAAGCACAAAACTTAATGCAACGAATACTTAACGTAATAATAAACATTTGAAATCGTTGGAAATTAAATGGTTTGGAACTCAAAAGGGTGAAAACTCAAAGTCGTGGAATTAAAAATTAAAGTACTGTCACAAGTGTTACTACTTCTCGTCCGCAAAGGGTTAAACCCGTGACGTTAAACGAGGTATCGAAACGGCGCTTTATGCGATGCTCGTGTTCTCCTCGCTCTACATACGTACATCCTTGCCAAACCATTCTGGGAAGCTTGCAAGAACGATAGACTTGCATTTGTTGTACGGAGAGGTTGGAAATTAGATTCGATTTGGAGGTGAAGTTGCCATCTGTAAAGTGACAATCCTAAGACGAAGAGCATTAAAATACTGGGCGGTTGAATGAATTCTGTGAAGTATTTTATTGGTTCACAGTCAGTCTCAACGATCCATGGATCACACAAAGCCAGCAAGTCGGTGCGAACAGAAATTATATCGCGTACGGAGAATTACGTTTCGGTGTACAGATTTTGTTTCTGACGACAAAATGCCCCTAAAGGCTGCAATTTAGGCCTTAAGTAAGGAATAGAGGTATTCGGTGGTTCACCCTTGTTTTTAGATAGCATTGGATTATGAGTTTTAGGAATCATGAAATAATGAAATATTTCTTCGTCATTGGAACGTTTATTATTTCAAACGTACCATCGGGATTATATATACGTGAGGTTGTACATCGAAACTGTGTTTATGAATCAGTAAGGGTAGAAATTAACTTAAAAAGGAAAATTCAGAGCAAGAATGGTGGAGGAACCTTATGATTTATTAAGAGAGGATGCAAATATTTCTTCTTCATATAGAGTCATCTTCCTGGTCGTACCACGCTGTACTTAGATCACTTGCAGATTTAAAAGTGTTGAAGGGTTATATGAAATAGCTGACTCGTGCGGAATAAAGTGGGTAAATAATTATATTTAATACGGTGGAAGAAGTATCGGTGATGTTGACAAGACGGGCGCACGGTTAGAACTGCCTACGAAACGTGGCAACAGTTTGTACATTCATACCTGGGGTGTTCGCAGGCATCCCCAAACCCTAATTAGCCAACGCTCCATAGTCAAGCTCTAAAAGAACTCGCTTCTACCAATATTTTAAGATGTGAAGTTTTCTACGTATTACAACGAAATGTTTGACTTCAACAAAAAGAACAGTACTTTCAGTTCTTCCTACAACTAACATGTGACACATACAGGCTTTTTACAAACATAATTCCTTTGTTCGCAAACTTATATATATTATTAATGTAGAAAATAAAAAGATTTATTAGTATTAATTACACGTAACGATAAAAAGAACTCAAGTTTCCTTAATAATCAAAAACCAGCAATTCTTCCTGCTAAAGAAATTAGATTTTCGCCACTTTCATCGTTTTCTATAAAACCGACGACCGAATTAGGTATCGTCATTTGGCGCACGAAAAGGGTAGAAATATATATATACATAAGGGTGAAAAGGACGGGAAACGACAGGGACGGCTAATAAAGAGCAGCCCTCGAGGAGCAATTTTAGATTACAGGGTCGCCATTGTCGCCTATCGACAGCCGATTAAATTACAAGGAGAATTGCTTGGAACATCGCATAGCGAGAGAAGAAGCATCGCGTCGAATTACCGCCTCATATAACAGCACCTCCGTACTTTTCGTGCGGATAATCGAATTACACCCGAGGCGTTTTCCCTGATATCTCACCCTCTTTTTCCTCACACGTTTCTACGAACACCCCCATATATCGGGCCCTTCCAACCCTCGATGGAATAGTTCGATTCCAGCGGGCTGACTCGCCTCGAAACGCGTCAATAGAAGGAAATCGCGTCGATTTTACGCGCGTTCGCCTTCCAAGAAGCTGGTAAATCGAAGAACACACGATCGACTGAAGAGACGCTTTTCGAGCGCTCCTGTTTCGCTGAGCTTGCCAATGAACCTCTGATTGAATTCCGAAAGGAAGTGACGACAGCTGTGTAAAGGAGGTACGCTGATCCATTGGCTTTCTTTACGGATTCTTAAAATTCAGTTTAACCGGGATCTTTAACCTCTTCGATGCTATGAATGTTCGTTACTCGACGCTGGTGAAAAGTGTTTCTCTCGAAATACGCGTTTGTGAATTTTAATCAATTACAGCAAATACCGACTATGTCTAAGCTATGTGTTACAATTAATTATTACTTACTTTGTCCAATTGTGTTCTAATGTTGCTCTATATAGTCTACAAATTCTCTATTAGGTTTTATTATATTTTACACAATAGCACTCGTGCTGTTTTTAGCCCAATCTTATTTTATCGCGTTTGAACGAATACTTTTGGCCTAAACACTCCTCATGTGTAATTTAAATGGCATCAAAGAACAATACTGAACAAGAAATATGTTTATACCACAGTAATCTTGTGTAGAAAGGAATTTTCACATAAATTCTTAATATATGGACCTGTGCAATTTTTGTTCAATAAGGCAATAAAAGATATTTAAAAAGCGCCGAAAATGTGACTAAAAGGCATAGTAAGAAGGAAGGATTTCGATCGAGGATATAAAATACAATCGAGGGACGCTTTTAACAAGCTTCGTCTTTCAACCTTCCTCCTCGAGTCTCGTCGGCGGAACGACGAAAGTTTTTCAACTCTTCTGATGTAAAAAAGTTTCGCTAACAATGCTCTTCTGGCAAATTACCGGAAGTACCGCGAACACACTCTCTTTCCCTTGCTTTCCCTCCTCAATTCTCCCGTGGTATCCGTTTTTTTTCGTTAAAAGACCAGTTATCGTGCTTTTTGCCCAGTTTTTATCTGACATCGATAGCCCTTCGTTCGGCTAGGTGCAGGAAACGTACGCCGACTTGGCGCGAGCTTCTAGCCCGAACACCGACAAAATAGCGCTAACGCACGCGAGTCTACGGCGCCAGGTGCGATAAAACTCTGACTGGATTTCTTTTCGCTGCCTCGAACCTCCAGGCTCCGATATTAAATGGAGAAATAAATTTAAATCGTTCCAATATACTGTAATTTTTTACATCGCTGCACAATAATGTGCATAAAGGTGAAAAATAGATTCTCGAATAAGAAGTAGTCTTATGGCAATGCAAAAATGCAATGCTATTCGATTGTCATTGGTCCTTAACTATTGGCTCAAAATTTCTTAGACGCGAATACGAGTATGGAGTTTGTCAGACTTTTACTATAATCTATCTCTATTAAATATCTATTAAAGTAATATCAGTTTACATATGTTAAGGTATTGGGTTATCGAAATTTTGCAGCAACAAATTAAAGTATTCTGAGTTTTGAGTTAGATTCTTGTATCAATTGTGCATTAACAGTAATAGCGTTAATTTATTTATATAGTGACACTCATATTGTTTTTCCAATAATAAAAATTGCCCTCATCTACGCACTGATTTTTTAATGGTGTTTTATTTTGTAATGATCGTACAGCTATGTTTAACAATCTATAGATAATGTTATACCAACAGCAAATGATTCACTCGCAACAATTATTATTTCCTAACTTCTGCATCGAAATACCTAAACTTTAATCAACTATAATTCTTTTCACCGAACCAAACAAAATTCCGCTTATAGAGGGTTAATTACAAAGTTGCGTAAGGAAAGGGTTTAATATACAGGTTTGTTCTATTATACTCTTTTGCTTAACACTAGATTTACGAAGCTCGTCAATTTGACGAATTTTAGGTTTCATGCTTAAAGTTACACGGATTACAAATATTATTTTCCAGCATCTGTTTCGACTTTAATTATTATAATTATATTAATTAATTACTCCCTCCTCGACCTTCTAATTTCGAATATTTAGATACCATCGCCATATATGTCCGGAAATCTGTCAAATTATACAATGAATGTCCGCAAACCTAGCGTTAAGTCTTTCTTACCTAGTACAGAAACCTACGACAAAATGACAATCGTAACAAATTTCAAGACCCATCGTTACTCGATCTGAATATGTGTCTTTTATTCAGGAACGTTAATGCGGCTCCGGGAGCGGCGAATTCTACAGGGTCATTATCGATTAAGCCTGTGCAAATAGTCAAGTAATTCGACTAGCCGATCAAATGCCGTAATCCAATAATTCGAGCCACTGGTGTATACGAAAATGCGTGGACCAGGGGCCGCGGAGTTGCCAACCGAATTACTAGCCGTTGCGCGAGCGGAATTGCTGCCGTTGGATGTATAGAGAGAGAAAGAGAGAGGGAGAGAGGGAGAACGTTCGACAAAAGATCGAATTAACCCTGGTGTGCCTAAATTGTCGGCTGGCTTGAATTACCGCGTTCGATCCAGGGAACCAGTCATTTTCGCTTCGGTCATAGATTATCACCGCAAGTCAAACGCTTTCCGGCTCGTGAACCCGAAAACATCCTGGGGGCTGGGTTTTATTCAGAGGGTAGCATCCCTTATCGGTAATTCTGGGTTCGATTCTTGCTTAATGATTGCGGCAAATTTTGTAGTAAACTTACGCTAGGGCAGTAAGTTTCCACGTTCATTCTACTTTATTTTTGAATACATCATATATTGATTTTTAATTTTGCTCCGATTACTAATATACCAATTGTAATTTATAATTCTTCTCCGATTTCTGTATGTCAATATGAATTCCTAATTTTACACCAATTCTCAATATTCCATTAATAGATCAGTACATCAGTATTGATTTTTAATTTTGCTCCAATTATTAATATACCAATTGTAATTTATAATTCTACTCCAATTTTTGTATGTTAATATGAATTCCTAATTTTACATCAATTCTCAATATTCCATTAATAGATCAGTACATCAGTATTGATTTTTAATTTTGCTCCGATTATTAATATACCAATTGTAATTTATAATTCTTCTCCAATTTCTGTATGTCAATATGAATTCCTAATTTTACACCGATTCTCAATATTCCAGTAATAGATCAGTACATCAGTATTGATTTTTAATTTTGCTCCGATTATTAATATACCAATTGTAATTTATAATTCTTCTCCAATTTCTGTATGTCAATATGAATTCCTAATTTTACACCGATTCTCAATATTCCAGTGATAGATCAGTACATCAGTATTGATTTTTAATTTTGCTCCGATTATTAATATACCAATTGTAATTTATAATTCTTCTCCAATTTCTGTATGTCAATATGAATTCCTAATTTTACACCGATTCTCAATATTCCAGTAATAGATCAGTACATCAGTATTGATTTTTAATTTTGCTTCGATTACTAATATACCAATTGTAATTTATAATTCTTCTCCGATTTCTGTATGTCAATATGAATTCCTAATTTTACACCAATTTTCAATATTCCAGTAATAATTTAATTTTATTCCCATTTTCGATGTACCAATATAACTTCTTAATTCCACTATAATGTTTAATGTATATAGGATAAAGTAAAGAATAGTATAAAATATATTACATATATATATTTAGGTTAAGCATAAAAAGAACGTGCAATGTATATAAGAAAACCGAATACAAAAATCAAACACGATTTTAAGGCTGAATACGATGAAATAAATATATATACTATACTATAATTTTTAATGTCCTAATAATAATTTTCAATTCTATTCCAAAACTTAATATACCAATTCCGCAGCCTAGTAACAATACTCGACAGTATCATTACAAAGCACCAACGAACTCATCGCTACTCGATCAAACATTTCACCTAAAATCTGCATCTATCATCCCCCTACGCGAATCCTCCAAGAACCTGAATTTAATATACTCCGAATCGAAACAGGAGCCGCGTTTCTCCGCTTCCCTCCGGATCGAAATATTCCGGATAGAGAAAAGAGCATTGCTACTCTCACGTATCCCCTCAGCCAACCCCAAAACGCGTTGTTCTAGAAGCCAATAGCTCGAGAAGCATATAGCCCAGAACTACGTTCAATTCCCATCGTAGAGCGTCATGGTGAGGAAGATTTTGCTGCGGTACAGCACCCCGAAGGCAGGTCACCGCGGATGAGAGCCGAACGAAAAAGGAAGTTCGAAGGTATCGAGAACGTGCAAGCACGATGAAATCAGAAGGAACGAGGCGGAAGTGGATGGAAAAGGAAAGGCAGAAGGGAGATCGAAGCGGTCGCGACTTCCTGAAGAAGTAATTTCTGTCGCCTCGAAATCAGTTTCGCCGGACGTCCGTAAATTGCCGGATGCCAGCCACCCTCTCTGATGGGCTTCCACCCTCTATCTCACCCTCGATCTGACCGACTGTTGGCTATGCCGGAGTTTGATCTTTCCTTCGCGTTTTTTCTCCCCCCCCTTCTTTTACTTAACTGGATACAAGGGAACGGATTTTCTCGGGGAAAGGGTGGAATTTCGTTGCTGCGTGCCGGTCTTACGATTAGATCCCTTTGATCGAGAATATAATCACTTTAGTTGGCAGCATTAATAGTTTAAAACGGTACAGGATATACGTACCAATTACTGCTATTTTAAGCTTAACGCTTTAAGAGCAATTTCATTTTTAATTATTTTACAAGTTATTTAATGCAATAATCGTTCCGGTTTGGAGCACAACATTAGTTAACGTCTCTTTTATTTGCGACGATTTTTTTTTGTACGTTAACGGACTTGGTAATTACTCGCACATTTAAGCTTTTTAAAAATATTCCGCGAAGTGTTATTACGCATGATTACAGATGTTTCTGCGCTTATTGGACATTTAAGAGCGCAAAGAGATGCACAGAATGCTTATAATGTTGAAAAATATACAATGTATTCGCAACCGAAATAACACTATAATTAGTGGACCGCGTTTATGTGGTTTTTATGCATTAATGGGAAGTTTAATTATGGTAAAAAGCGTAAGAGGCACGTAATATGCAAAATTATATAAAATAAGGAAAGTAAAGTGCATGTTATTAGGTTTGGAGAGCGAAACTAACTTTTATTCAGCTTCCATTCCGCAATGTAATAATTAGGTAAGATTATAATGTAAGACTGTAATTGAAACGACGACTTTCAAAACAATAAAAGTCCATTTTATGATGTTGCATGAGCTACATTTTATACGATTATTTCTAGCTCATGCAAACCTATACAATAACAGTTAACTCTTTAACTACGCGTACACATTTTGAAAAGTGATGCTTCCGAAACGTAAATAACAATGAATTTCTGCGGTTTTTAAATACGCGGCTCCAATTTGTTTCAGGGAGTGAAACAAATCTCAATTTAAATTTCATTATTTCAAAAGTGTTTATAAAAATGTGAATCGGTGATATGCACATCTGCAGGCTACTTATTGTTATATTATTGTATTTTATTGGGAGAATAAATTCGAGTGAGATATTGCACCAATAGAGATCCCCTCCCCGATCGCTGTATTTGGAATCCTATGCGTAAAATTGCGTTTATAAAGTGTAGCATGTTAGCATTATAAATTAAGTAATTTAGTAAATAGCATCATTTCGTTTGTCCATTGTGCTTTCCAAATACGTTGATAATGATAACTTCTATTTGATTGCACGGATAATTCGCGTGTTTGCTCCAAAATGACGTTGTAACATTCTCCTACATAATTCATTAATAGTTATTCTTTCATTTTTCTATTTTCGTTTAGCAATAAGAAAATAATCGATATTAATGGAAATTAATTTCTACAAACAGTTTCTACAAAAAAAAAAAATATAATCGAATGTAATTACATAAAAATGTACGAAGCTTTCTGTATAATCTGATATTTTGTACTGTAATTTTGTTTATCACACGTCATTTTTTTAAGCCCCTAAAAGTTTCGTAAACAGAAGATTTTATACTTTCTAATTCACAATTAATCTATCATTCCCCTCTTCTAAAGTATTAAACTTGAACCCCAAAAAATGAAAAAAATAGAAGAATTCATACTTTCTATGTCACAATTAATTAATTATCCTCCCCTAATATACATATATAATTTAATCCCCCAAATATTAGAACCCTAAAAATTCCCAAAACAGAAAATCTCATACTTCCCAATTCACAACTAATCTACCATTTCCAGTTTCTAAAGTATTGCACTTGAACTTCCAAAAATTCTCAAAACAGAAGAATTCATACTTTCTAACTCACAATTAATTAATTATCCTCCAGTAAAATATTAAATTTAATCCTCCAACTACTGCCAAAACTGAAGAATTCATACTTTCCAATTTAAAATTAATTAATTATCCTCCTCTTCTAAAGTATTACACTGAAACCCCCCAAAAATGTCAAAAACAGACCAATCCATACTTTCTAACCCACAATTAATCAATCCACCTCCCCTTCTAAAATATAAGACTTCCGACCGTTTAAACTTCAAAAAATGGCCGACAATCGGCAAGATTTCACACCGAGTCATCAATCAAATCGAAAAAAGGAAAAAAAAAAAAATAGGACGTCGGTAGGTCGAATGGAAGAAAATTAATCGTCGCTTGATAGGAAAGGTCGAAGACAACCAATCGGAGGATTCTGGAGCGGAAACGATGCGATCGGACGGCTGTCAAAACCGGCACACGGCTCAATCCTGGTGCAACGTGTCGGCCACGGTGAGATTCGACGAGGGAAACGTTATTAACGCCGCGGTTTGCGCGAGATGTATCAAAGTCAGTGCAATTAATACGTCATCAAAGGGCACGAGCACGCTGGAACGCTCGCAATTTCTGAGCTCTCGAAGATGCTCCACCGAGCCGCAACTGTTACTTGAGCGAGGGACAGACAGACACACAGAGATATCCGAATGCTCCAATGCTGAAACAATTAGGTAGAAACGCCTCTAATGACGTAGCAGCTGCTCAAATTCGTCTAGCAAAATTCCCGCTCGCATACCTCCTTAATCTTCATCTAAAAAGCAACGCTTGTCTAAATATTATGTGCCAACATGACAGATGCTATGTGCTTTAATCACGCGGACAATTTATCACGTCGCGTTCCCCTTTTTTGCAACACTTTTCGGGTTCAGAGGATTAACAATCATTCGTATTTAACGCCTCGAGCAATCATTTGTAGGAGAGGATAGGAATGTGAGATACCGAGGGAATATTGGAATAATTGTAAAGGGAAAAATCAGACGAATAAGTTTAAGGAATTTCATGTGAAATGCGATGCACCTTAATAAATATATAATAATAAATAAAATATATATTCAAACAAATGTATAAAATAAATAATCATAATAATAATGAATATTGTGCACCTTACAGAGCTATCAAATTCCTTACTTTTCCCAAATTAGGGCAAAATCAGGCAAATCGAAATTCGAGTAGTAATATGAGACAATATTAGTTTCGAGAAAAATCAGCCATGAAACTGCGTTAAAGTGTTAATAAAGAAGTTATGATTCATCTTTGAGCAATGACCTGTTGAAATACAAATTAATTTACTAAGAGTGCTATATTGCTGATATTAGGAGCTTTGTTACTTTCTCTCAATTAAAGGAACAGCTTTCTGAAGAAAGAACATAGTTTTTACTTTCACATTAGATTATTTTATAAGTGGCCCGTATTTGAACCACTCTTTCAATAATGAAAATTTCCGTTTTAAATTTAAATCCCTAAGTACAAGTAGCAGATACAACTTTTTGTTCAGCATATTTCAATTCTACGTATCAGAAAGCTACCATGTTATACAATGATGCATAAACAGGCTCAGCCATAAATGCTAAAATAAAAATGTTAATCCATATTTGGACCACTTCTTTCCTTCCTCTATACGTTTTACTTGGATCATCCAGTTCCAGATTATTGGAATAAAACTGGACGCCTTATGGGCATTATTTTACTAGTGGCACATTATTTGATAAGCCATTTTCTCGGGTATAAAATGTTCTTGGGACGATTATGATTGGAAGGATGGTAGAGCTGGTTGCTCTTGATCGCAACGACTGGCTTGATCCGTCGTTTAAGGAGGACGAGGGGCGTTCTCAATGTGCGAGATGTTGCCCTAAGCTTCTTTTCCGTGACGCTGCAAGCGGATTAGCGTCGAAAAGAATTACCCGGCTGATCTCCGTGAAACCTTGCACATCATTGCGACGGTCGTCTCTCTCTCTCTCTCTCTCTCTCTCTCTCTCTCTCTCTCTCTCTCTCTCTCTCTCTCTCTCTCTCTCTCTCTCTCTCTCTACCAACACGTCGTGCCGCCGACCGGGTTTTTAAGCGGACGGCAACGTGTAATCTTTAAGCGAGGGGATCGGTAAACAGAGAAATAAATTAACGAGATAAAACGACGGTGTCTTGTCGCGATTCTGTTTAACCACGCCACGCGTACACCGCGATAAAGGAGGGCGTGGAAAAAGTCGCCGTTCAAGAAAGAAATTCGCAGGGAATTAGAATTGCTAAGCAACATTAGAGAGCAGAGGTACGGAAAAATTCGTAAGGCAAGAGGTTCATTTATGCAAAACCCATCGGTCGAGAATCTAAACTAAACGAAACATTTGCAAAATTCATCAAATGAATAGTAAAATTCGGTAAAACTGTACGAAGCTGCAACAATTGGCATGATTAAATGTATCATACATAATGCATGATATAAATACGTATCTTACGTATTATTCTGCTAACCCTCTCGCTACCGTACACTAAAAATGAAAACATTATTAATGCACGGATGGGGATTATTTTTATTGTTGCAAAAGCAGTACGGTTATAGATATTTGCATATTTCGGATAATTAATTACGGTGGACTACGTATAAATTATAGTAAAAGTAGTATCGTGCTACAGGAAACGATAACGTACATTTTCACCAAACGATTACCCAATTTTCAGGACGTATATATATGTCTTTAATAGCTAAAGAGTTAACTCGTTCTATGAATTACCAATATTTTCGACGCATTACTTCGTCTTCTCAGTAATTCTGTACTTTCTAAAACATTATTATATAGTGTATCAAAAACTAATTATTTTATACTTGCATTCTTTGCAATAAAATTCCCCTAATCAGTATTAGTTCCTATTTAATAATTTTTTAGTTCTGCATACGAAGAAGATTCTGACCAACAAATTAGCTAGTGAACAGGTTAACGCATTGGCCAAAACACTAACGTATTTGAATTACTTTATTTTATAGATTTTTATCAATATTTAACAGCTTATGGGTTGTGATAAAAATACATTATCATACGAACCTTGTACAGATTCCCATCATAATCCTTGCATTGCAAGAATACTTGATACCTAGCAGTCAATGTGTGAAATTTGATTTTACTCCCCGTCTTTCCCTCTTCGTTCGAGCGATATCAAGGAAATGAAGATATAAGCCATTCATGCGATTTGCACGTAAGTTTCCCCAGATACATAAATTTGGCGAAGCAGCCTTTTTATCGGCCGCTCGACGATTAAAAGCCCTTTAATTGGACGACTAGAGAGATCAGCTTGCATCGTCGAGCGGCTGCTTGATAAGCGGGATTCCAGCGACGTGCCGATAATGCAAAGTTGCGCTCGAAATGGCGAAAGGGGACGGCTTATGCGAAAGGCCCCTCGACGTTGCATATCGGCCGTGCTTATATCGATAAGCGCCTCGCTGATCGCACCCTGCTCGCAATTCGCGCACTATTTGAATACCTAAGCACTTAACTAAGAGTTCAAACGCCGCACCGACGTTACATTCTGTGACCCGGAAATATAACAATTTTCAGTTGCAACACAGAATGCGTGCACTAATAAATGAACGCACATCGATGAATAAACATTAAATACAAAAACAAATGAAGTTATTGAAAGAAGGAAAAGGAAAAAAAAATGGTAAAGAAAGTTTTTCTACGCACAAATACGTGCTGTTCGTTCATTAGTTGAGAGAATTTATTCTCTGGGGCTAGGAATGTTAATTTATCGATGAAATCAATATTTCCAAGCTTTCGAAATTTAACCCCTTGGCCTATGATTATTTTGTTACATATTTATGCTACTGTTAGCTGATCACTATTTTTATATCATGTCACGAGCGAATCGTTCGAATATAGTAGGCAATTTTTTAATAATTACTCCAATGTTATAATACAAAACTAAAAATAGAATTCAAATTAAACTTTGCTTTTAATAATGAGCGCTTTTTTGTTGAATATATGGGATAATGCATAAAACGAGTGTGACTCATTATTGTAAGGCAAAAGGGTTGATTACGTATACGTCCTATTCCTTTTAACCATTTTTATATGTTTTATACTGGAAATCGGTTATTAAATAATGAAGCAGTTTATATCTTTCAGTCTCACTTTATTACTACGGCTTAAAAAAAATACGTCTAGCTGTTTCTAGTTCTCGAAAGAGAATGGGACGAACACCCAAAAGTAGGTTGGGATCCGCTTTTCTTGACGAGACTTTATGGCTTTGCCTGCCGACAAAGTCTCTTGACTTCGTGTAACGAAATCCAGACACATCTTTCTATCGCCTTTGTTTAGTCCAGAGATATAAGAACGTTGGGCATTATTGCTTTTGCTAGCTTAGCATTAGTAATAATTCAACATTTTATAAGTCGCCAAACACGTCTTACTTTTCACGTAACGATGATTAATAAACAAGATGACTGGATTAATTTAGAAACGCAAATGTTATCACCGACAATTGATCGGTTATCGATGTTTTTAAAATTAATTCAGACGCAGGCTATTAAATGTTTCAATTTAAAAATAAACGGCTCCTATTGCACGCATGCACGCGTGGGAATTTTTCATCCCCGGGTTTCTGTGACGATAGGCGAAACTAAAGGGAGACGAAAATAAAAATAGTTATCGGCCAGGAGCCAATAATTGGACTCTTAATCAATAGTACGCGATCGTCGGACCGTGATGAACCGTTCAAGGGAAACGATGCAGTATATACAAGCGCGCCGCTATCTACGCCCACACGCGCCTCCTCCGCTCGCACGCGTGAGCATTCGCTCGAGCACAAAGAATTATTGGCTTCCATTCCGTTGCACGGTTATAGCAACGGCATCTGTCCGTCGTCCAGCAGCTTCCTTCCACCCCTAACTGTGCAACCCTCTCGTACGTGTGCACGTCGTACATCAACTCGACACGATTCCAAACGTATCGACCTGTCCTGCTATCCCTTTCCCTCTTTTTCTTTTTTAACCCTTTGCTTCGTACCAGACGGATTGTTTTTGCCCACTGGTAGCTGCTACCCTTTCTGCAAAACTGAGAGATTTATCGCAGACGTTCGAGTAAAGCTTCATCGATCGAGGAAGGATACCGAATGGGTAACGCGACTTTCATTCGACGAAATGTTCCGAACCGTAAGTCATAATAATGATTCAGATATACACGTATTAACACACTTTGACTGCGCCGCGATATTTGCATGATTCGATAATCAAAAACTCGTATAGTTTACGTGTGCAAAATAGTTACTCGTGAATAAATTCGTCGGAAGTTTAGGATAATAAAATGTTATATTGCTGTTAATTTGAATCTACAAATATTATTGTGAAACGATAAGTTGGGACATTAATATACATATGTTGTATTATAGAAAACCTATGGGGCGTATATAGTCGCCTTTCGTAGTTAGAGGGTTAATCTTGCAGAGGATTGCAGGAAAAGTTATTAATCCGACGATGGAATGCGGTGAATCTATTAGAACTTGTTCTGACTGGCAAAATTCAGCTTCGATTATGTTTTTATAGTTTCAATTTTACTCTTCAATTCGTTATTTTACGTGCAACAATTTTTAGGGATGCTTGATATTAGTGTAAAGCGATCAAATGTAAGGTCTCCCACTCTTTTCACCCCCTTTTCAAATCTTCTAACAGATTTGTGAAGATATTCTAGTAAGTAGCTGCAAAGTCAATAAGTTTCAATAATAATTTTAAAGCATTCTTTATTGCACATTATTTATATTCATTTGTACATTATTATACATTATATCGATGGTTTAACGTGCACATGTTGTATGTCCATTTTTTGTCAAATTCGAGTTACGATATGCACTAAATAGACCTTGATCGTCTCTTATGCGGTATTAAGTATTGTAGATATCTATCTATTTTGCAAAATGCGTTAAAATAGAATTTGTATCTATCGTATGTCCCTGCATTCGTCATTTCTAGTATACAAAAGTTGTATGTCCATGAAAAATGACATGTAAGACATAATCATCAATATTTACTACTTTATTTCCATTATGTCAATTTGTATAGAAAAGTTTACTTTGATTATTATTAAGAATAAATTTAAATGCTACAGTTTATTTTTGTTTCAAAATGCCAGTTTATTACTAATTTCGTTTTAGTAATATGTACGTTTAAATGCGAAAGTTTATCGTTTCATTTCATTACTGCGAATTCAGAACCTTAAACTAGTGTTTTAATTTATCATTGCAAAGTGATAATACACCAAAGGTGGACATACAACAAATGTGCACAAATTATCAAGGTAGTATTGTCCACCCTCTACATATTCTTATTGAATTGTTACAACAACGTTATACAATAAATCTTACGTTATTACATCCATACATTCTTTAATATTTGTTTCCTAAAGATACTATCATATACGCAACAAAAAGAAGTATTTATTCGATCATAAAACACCACTAAATCTTAGAACGTGTTTTCCTCGAAACTGCTAAAAGTAGACGTACACAACATGTACACGTTAAACCATCGGTGTGCAATTTTATGCAAAATGAATTTATTATTCTTGTTGCTTTTATATCGCGGCGAATTTTCCGAACAAACCAAACGTAACCGAAGATATAAACCTTTCGATTAGATTGCGTCAAGTGTCCGAGTGCTTATGAACGGCAGTGTATATCAGACAGAGCTAATATCGCGCATCCATCCGCGCGTATCGGGATCGCAGTTCTGCATACACATACATATTACTGATTATTGCGACGAGGCTCGAAGATCCGGCGGATACAGCGGCTGCAGTTTCTGTATCAGCTTGCACATTAGTTGCATCGCGACGAGTGTCAGATAACGAGCGCGTGCACCACGCGTTAAATTTACCAGGATGGAGAATCTCAAGGATTTCCAGCAAAGTTTCTGCAAACCACGAGACTGTAACGAAGGATAACAAGCACATATCGAGAGACTCGCGTCGAGGTTGCGATTCGATATGCGGAAATTCTATTAAGTTACGCCCTTTCGGAGACCAACGAGGCTGGCAGATAAAATAAGAATCGTTTTTGCGCGTTTTTCTTATGGATTTTATCGATGACAATTTGTTTGTTGGTCGCTTTTGATAAGAGTACAATTATTTTTACCAAATGTAATAAATACAGAAAGTAAACAGACCGTCTAAAAGTTGAATCACGATTCTTTCTCTCCACGTTATTCTTATTTTTAGTCATTCTATTGATTATTACTCGCTATCGTGTTTTTCATGTCTAATGCGTTGTTAAGCGCTGGGTGTTATACATTTAATAAGCTGCGAAAAATGAGTGAAAGGAAAGGCGAGTTTTATTTTGCTAAGATTATTACAAGAAGCGATAGTAAAGACAACAATGATTTAGCATTGGACAATATCGTTAAATATCAACGGTTTGGAAGATTCAAATAAATAATATTCCTCGAATTCAGAAGATTCGGAATTAGATGATTTACCAACTGATCAAAATCGTCTTAAACGAGCAAAGGTTCTCTATTCGTCAAAGTCAAAAGATGATGAATATTATATTGAGAGAAGCCTAATAAACAATATTTTCTGAAGAAACCGTGATTCAAACCCAAAAGTACATAATTATGTTTTTTTGTGCTCGTTGTTTCTGTTCTTTATTCAGTTTAAAAAGTGGGTTTTTACCCGTGATATAATCAAACAAATTAAATTAAAATAACTATATAATATAGTATACATGTTATAATAAAATCAATATACAATGGAATCCGTTTATTATGATAACCTTGGGACTTCCAACTTTTGAATTGTGCGAGAAAAGATAGATGAGTGAAAAAAAATTGCAGTGGAATTCGAGTGACGCAGAGCAGAGTAGGAATTCGATTTAAGTTCTAAGCAATCTTTGATCTAGCCTAGAGAGAAAGATCAAAGGGGTGCCGTCTGTGAGATCTTGGAAGCTTAATCTAAATCGCAGATATCATTCGATTGTCCTAATCCTATCACTCTTTGAACATCCATTGGAAATTCTAATTTTGTTATAACGTCGATTCTAAGGATCTTCGTGGAGATCCAAAGCTTTCATGTCTAAATCCATCGCAGACTTGTGCTTTGCCGGCTGTCCCATCTAAATTCATCGTGTTTCAAGTTCCACACCCTGCTTTCCAGATCCACTCTTTAATCTCTCATTAACTGAAACCACGTTGCTATCGCGGATCTACAAACCATGCGAGACTCGCACTTTGATGTACTCTCGCGGTTAGATAGAGAGACATTTATCAAACGGTGCATTAGGAATTAAATGTTCGCCTTATTAAATTGGTTCGTATGAAACGCCATTTTTTCAAAGTAAAAAGGTTAAATGTAAGTGAAGTCTTCCATACACTACTACACATATAGGTATTTAATTAAAGTAATGTTTACATGATTCTCCTGCAGTTAAGTAATTTCATTAATATATATTTATAAAAATTATTAATTTCTGGATTGTCTGATCATCCTAATTTTTCGTCCAGTGAAACACGGTTAATCTTAAATTTCGTAAACCGATGTTGAATTATTCCCTTTATTTGTATAATTTGCTTCAAATCCCAGTTTCAATAGCTTTCGTAGTATATTTGAAAAAATAATGAAAAATTCGTGACTAAAGGTAGAATTTTATTATGAATATTGGCCAGATGAAGTCCGTAGTTTAACGATCGGTGCATTTGTATATATTTCGAAATTTACAATGAAATTTATTAAAAACAAACATTACTTTACGACACAATGGAATCCGGTTATTATAATCACGGATAATGTTATCAATCGGATATTGTTGTCATAATTAGTCAGTTTCAAAACACTCAATATAAAAGTAGTTAAAAATAATTCGCCTATTGTAATCAAACTTCGGTTATTGGTATCATACGTGATAATTATATTTTAGGGACAAATGATAAGAATTCTTAATAAATTCGTAGCAAATGAAACTTTTCGTTAAGAATTACTTTGAACCGAATCATACCTTTTATCTTTTACATGACAAGACATATTAGAAAATACGCAAATACAATAGAGGAGAAGTTAGAGAAACAAGCTTATGACACGTTGCATGTTCTTAACAGAAGTAGTATATTCATTAAATTATATAAAAATGTGGTAACTAGATTGCGAATATTTATGCAAATTTGTATCTCTTTAAATAAACCTGAAAGATTGGAGTTTAACAGAGATCTGTGTAATCCTCTAAATATTATAATTTTTACTATACTTTAAATAGTTTCTATATTTTCATACATCATATTGAATATGTTCTATCTTGCAGATTTAAATACATAAAGATTCGCAGTCTACTTATAATTGTTTGTAATAAAACGAGTGCACGAATGAACATTTTTTATCCTCCGCATAATGTTATCAGCTGATTATTCTTATCAAAAATTGTAAGTCCAAAGTGATCATATCTATAGTTGTTACGACACCATTCCAACTGAGGGTTAAAAAATATCGAACACAGGAGTGCAAAGGGCTTTCCTAAAACTCCTTCAGCAGGAATCTCTTTCAATTCCTGGCGCAGCCAATTTTTCCCCGTCGAATCCGGAACCTTATCAGCCGGAGCTTTATTAACAGACATCCAAGCCCATCAACTTTAGCGAGCGGTCAATTTTTCCACCGATTCATTCCCTTTTCACTCTTATCAGCGACGTGTCCACCCTTCCAGGCAAAATACCAGTCGGAAAGGGGAGACCACAGGCCACGGTAGCCGCTGCATTGGTGAATGATGAATGTTTCTTCCTCGTGGCCGAATGGAATTCAGGAAATGTCGCTTGATATCTCCTAATTCCACGATGATTTAGCGTAGCGTCGCACCGGACCGCTTTCACGCCGTATCTAGCGTACGTTGATCCGTCAAAGTCCACGTCGAAAGCTTTTACACTGGCGTGGAAAGCGTCGTCGTAGTCGTGCTTACAATTTGAGACGAGGATGTTTTCAATGGAGTTTCATACCACGGCAGAGTTTCATAGCGATATTCGTGCACGTGGGACGATGGAGAACTCGTGGGACACGCGTGTGCGTTGCAAGCTGCAGCTAATTCATCACGGCACGCTTTGAACACCCCCCCCTCGAACATCCCTCTAGCATTCCCTTGTGAATGTACGCGTCATTCGCACGGTGGTTGAGAGAAAACCGACGATTAGCCATCAACATCTTGCTCTGTAAATTGGCTAGCCGATAATCTCGTGTAATCGTGTGTTTTCCAGTGGGTTTATGCATTTTGTTTTGCCGCTTTAAAGGAATTTTCTCTTTTACCGAATAGTCGATTTAGATAATATTTAAGGGGATTGTTCGATGTTTCGTTGCCTTGCGGTAAGAGTATCTATCAATGTTACTTAAGATTTTTGTTTTAGTTTTGTGCGAGGCATTGTACAAATTAAGTCATTGCATAAGTCAAAATTAACGATAGACTGCGGATCTCTATGCGAGTAAGTACATAGTTTCGTAAATGCAAATAAAGACACGTAACGTAAATACAGATTAGCTTTATCTTGCAAATATTATAAGATGCACTTTACTTTGAATACTTCGTATTGTTTCGTATACTTTATACATTCATTTACGTATTCAAATTTTCCATAATTACATACAAATTCGCAGATTAATAGTAACTCTTTTACTTAACATTCGGACAAAAATTTTCCAGTTCCCTTAAAATGCTAATTTCTCGGCTTCTACGCGTCCGATTTGGATCATCCATGGCTCAAATTAATAATATTAATAATATTTTTCTTCGGATACCGAGTAATTTACCATGACGCGATATATTTGTTTATAACAAATGAACTGCAAGGGCTAGTTGGAAAAAACTGTAGGATAATATTCTCTGGACTTTCCCCTTTAATTTAAGTCAAGGAGCATCGAAATTGGCCTATTAAAAGGCGAGAAATTTTGTTATAGAAGATGTTCCAACACAGACGAGGTACATGATCAACTATCCCTCAGCAAGTGCAACATCTCGCCCTCACTTTTTCATACTATTAAAGTTACTACTTGTTTTGGAATACCCAACCTAATTAAGTTAAAATTAGTTAACTTATTTTCCAACGCGCTAAAGCAGAAGAACCCTGTACGATGCACAATGCACCGTACAACTTAGTGTCACGGTACCGATGGGCTCGTAAACCCTCAAAATCAAAGAGGCAATCAGCCACGACAGTTAGTCTTCTAATCCATCGTAAACCTTCACTTAAACCATCCCTTAAAACTCCAGTCCGCGGCACGTTGCGGGCTCCTCATAAAATTTTGGGGAAAAACCCAAGAAAATACCGCTTACCTCGCCATCCCTACTGCCAGTTTCCCTCCACCACCTCTTTCCTCCACCCTTGCCAATTTCCAGAATTCCTAATCCAATCATCACGAAAAATTTCCCTCTTTTTGCATAGTTCCTCCTACATCCCCACCGATCCACCATAGACTCCTCCTGAGTGAAGTTGACCTTTTTTGGTGCTGAACTCTAGGACGACAGATTTAAGAAAGACGCCATACAACACACACACCGTTTAAGCATCATCTGTCGAACAGTTAACTTTAAATAAATAAGTGTTGAATTACAATATTGTGTACATCCATCACATCACCTACTAAACGCGTCCTCACGACATTAATTTGCCGTCGAGCACACCGCTCAAAGATTCGTTAATTCCTTTCCGCGAAACGCGAGTTCTAAGACCGTACAAACCCTATACCGCATTTCATAACTCGAACCTAATCCAAATTTTCGCGAAACCCATCTCTAATCATATCCAATACTCTGCAACGACGACGAATTCCAAATTCACGCCGTTACAAAACCACAAACGCAGCCAAGCTATACTCCGTTCAACGATAATTGGCAGGAAATATAAACAGAGAGTTCACGTGATCGACGCTGCGGCGGCAGATAAATGACTGCCGAACATCGATGCTCAGGGACGTTTTTTAACGGTTCTTCTGTGTAGGGATCTGGATATTACGTTTCGGCCCTTTTCCGATCACGCGTCGCTCGCGTGCAACTGTTTATATTTCCTGCCAATTCTCGTCGAACGGACTATAGATTTAACCGGAACTCAATTAATATACACATTTCATGGGGTCGTATTTTCGTGTTCGCCCGTAAACCCGAACTCCGCATTGGCGTCTACTCTACGGTTCCACCGAACGCTTTCATAACAGGGCTATTAATTCTTCGAAAGGGTTATCTGCTTCCCGCGAGGCTGTATTCCGTGTTTCGAAGGGGTTGGCTACCAGGGCACTGGCGTTCCCTTTGTACGACCGTTTCTCGGCGATTCGTGTTACACGCGGTATATCTAGCGTAACGGAAATCCTGCACGGTCGTATACATGCCCCGGGTATATTTACACCGGAATCGATGAGAGTTACGAGTTAACATTGCCGGACTTGTGTGTATGGGCACGGGAGTAGGCTTCAGGATTGACAGAATTAGGCTCGCTTCTCACGCAGCCCCTACGGAGCAACAGGACAATGTTAATGGGCCAGCGATCCGCGTACCGACACATTGTTCTATCCTGGACCGATTCAGAATGCGTCACGTAGCCAGCGTTATAGTTACGTGACTGGCGTGTGTCGTTTGCCACAGTCCAATGGACTGCAATTCTGCCACTATCGGCGTTGGATTAACTCCAAACTTTGATGGAATTCGCAAGCGGCGCCATGCGGTTGCAAGATCGTGAGGGGAACACTCTTCGTCGAAGGACGGAAGACGATACTAGAATCGATTATATTTTCCTCACAATTACGGTAAATGTACCCACGTACCGCCACTTTAAGGTTCGCGCGTAACTTTATTTAACTACCTTAGAACGTCGTTAACATAAAGATCGTTCCAGTTTGGAGCGTAATATTTTGTTCAACATCGAGTTTATTTATGAACATTTTTCTTAAATGTTCTATATAATAAATTCATTATTACGTAATCGAAGATGTACAACGAAGTCCAAATATCCTTCGTACTATTCACTTGAAAACAATTTCTTTAAATAGAAACAATTGTAAAACAGGATAGCAAAAAATTCAACAGAATTAAATTCTTCCGCCTTCGCTATTCGCTTCGAATTCCAAATTCTCATTTCGCCAGCTTTTCATTTGATCTGAATCTTGTCTCGCTTAGAAATTATATTCATGTTCATGTGCAAGTGCTCGATTAAATCAGACGTAAGGAGAGAAGGCAGCTTGTCCCCAAAGCGAACAGACGTCGCACGACAGAGAACGTTCCTCTCGACTTTTTGTCGCGATGTTGGCATCGTTAACGAGGCCAGCATCTTGGTGCTTTTCCTCGTTGGTGGCGAGGGACGCGCGTGCACACACGCCATCCACCGGAGGGGGGATAAAAAGCGGCCAACGGGGCCAGATATTGCACGCCAAACTACGCAGACACGTTTTTCCCTCGGGCGTAATTACCGGCCGATTCCGTCTGCGAAACGCGCACTGGAATGCCACGGATCGCAAGGAACTCGTGCAGCACCGCTTGAAAAACCCTCCAATTCCTTTGCCCGATGGATTCCTTACGAGGAACATGTTAATAGCCGCGAGACGTTCAAATAGGGGTGAGTTCTCATCGAGTTCCTCCATTCAAAAATCTTCATTTACTTTGTGGTAGACGCGAACGCAGTTCCACGCAAGAAGTTGAAACTTCTTTTCGTACTTCAACTTTTCTTCTTCTTTCTCGGTATTCAGTTTTATAATTTATCAAATATTGGTGAATACGTTAATGGAGGTATTTTCGTATAACGGGATCAAAAAAAAAAAAAAAATTGCTTCTTTGTTTTCTGCATAAATCAATAAGACAGTGTGTCAAAAATGTGTCGGGTGCATTTTTTAGTCGTCGATCTTAGCGTATCGGTCCGATAGTCGATAATTAAAAACTTTATACACGCTTCTCTCAATACTGTGTTGTTTAAAATTGACGGGCAGGATAACTGAAAAACCAGTTGACTAATCGGGTCGAGACAAAGTTTACTCTTTTCGTTACAAATTTCTCCAGGGATTCAACCTAAAATTAGATTTCATTTTTCATTTACTATATTTTTTGGTGAAGCTTTTAAGCTGGAATTGTATGTTAAAAAGAAAATTTAGTTCTCTCCTCATTCCCAATTACTTTTCTTGCCATTTTTACGAGCACCCTTTCGATATACTAATTAAATGATATCTTGCGAATTAGGCTATCGTTTGAGAAAATTAAAATTTTACTACTTCTGCCAAATTCATCGTCCATCATTCATCTTCAGCAAGATCAAAACACCTATCCTACTTTAAATATCAAGAAAATAAAAGCCAAATATGGGGTTGCTTTACCCTCTAAATATTATATCTTCCTAAAGTTGTATAGTTTATATATTTCTACCCATATATATATATATTCTATACCTTCTTCCATATTTAACTGTCCCTTAAAATAAATGAATAAATATCACAATTATAGAATGTAATTGAATAATTTACATCCCCTAAAGATCCTCTTAAACCTCGACCAAATTTAACTCCGTGATCGTATAAAGAATTGAATTCTTTAATAACTTCTATTAAACCTATCATTCTTTAATACCTTTGCGCAGTTGTAAAGAGGGGATAGGATAGGAAAAAGGAAGGGTGTTGCGTTTCGTCTTGGGCCTACTAGTGGACTCATCAGTGCGGCTACCTAGCAGGTTCTGCCTTAGACACTGCGATATTGGAAGGAAGGTTAAAGGCGATATATAAAATATATGGACGAGGTAGTTGGAGCGAGTGCTTTCGAGAAAATCCTATTTCGTATGTCCCTCTAGTGGTGGTGGGTGCAGGAGAGCCGCCACAACCTTTTTTCCAGAAGAAAGAAACTAGCATAAAAGAAAGATTAAAAATAATTCAACGCGGATAATTTGAAATTATGATTGGACAGAAACAATCCAAGACTGAAACTTAGCATGTGTAAACGTTTAAATGATTTCGGAGAGCCTCCCACGGGCTCTCATTGAAAACGTATTAGAAAATGGTGGAAGTACGCGGCCGCGTATCCAACGCGATACATTATTCATCGCGGTTGTTCGCCATCCCGAAGTTTGATTATTCCGAACATCCGTCTTGTCAAGGTAATATCGAGTTGTGTAAACTTGGAGCATAAATGTCTGCCGGAACACACGGAAATTTTCAACTTTTCCAAGTTTCGTGCCCTCCTCTACGCAACGTATTCGCTTCGCAGGCGCTATTGTAACGCCGTTGTTGCGGCCTCGTCGAACAAAATTAATGCACCTTCTCGCCTCGCGAAAATTCGTGCATGAACTTCTTTGAAACTCCAGTTTAAAGACTGTTCTTATCATCGTTATGCTAACATTTTCCGCGAAATATTTATAGCGCTTCTTCAGATTTTTGTTTTTACAACGATCCCTGGACTCCAGTTTTACCAGGAATATCTCCGGATTCGTAGAAAAGAGGATTATCAGTGAAACGGAAACAAAAATAATTGCTGGATTGTGTACAATTTCTAACGAAAAATATCGTTTTGAAAGTAGGATTTAAGATGGATTATTAGTTTATGATGAATATTAAGCTTCTAGTAGCTTATAATAAGAAAAAGGTTATTCAGTATCACTTTGTTTACGATAAAAGTGATCTCTTTTTAACATATCTTTATTTTAAAAAAAAGTACAACATACCAAATTCTGTGTATTTGTATCTATTTTCTCCCTTTTTTTTTTAATGACAAATTTAACGTCTTTCGTTGTTTTATAATTAAAATTATTCTATAATTTGTTCTTAAATAATAATTTATATTTTCGTGATATGAAATTTTATTAATATAGCTTTTTGTTTACTGTCTCGGTCTTCAGGTGGCAATTTATGTTTCTCGGAATTTTACATTACTGTAAAATGGCAACGCCGGGTACAGGCAATAAAAAGAGATGACTGACGCATGATTGTGATTCATTCTTCGCACTGCTTCCATTTAATAATTTTCCCATTAGTCACACAATATTTATTGATCTATGTCACATGCTTGCTGCCGTAATGATTCAATTCAATACGCGTGTTTGTGCGAAAGACGTTCTTAAATGTTTCAAATCATTCTAATCATTTAACGACAAAATATTGTTGCTATACATGTAGAACAGGACAATATTTCACCTTCTTTATAAAAAATTAATTACGTGTATGCGACGAAGATTAAAGGTGGTTAATAAAATAGTTATCTACATATATCATATATGTATAATAATAAAAGTATCGATGAGTACGTGCACGTTTGTATCCGCAAAAAAATTATACTTTTACGTTTTTAATTAAGCACATACAAATAATTTATTTTATCTCAGGAATTTTCTACTTATTGTCTGTTAGAATATTTGAATAAAATACATATATATATAAAGTGTTTCCACTTTTGAATATGTGTGTGTGTATTCACTTTTTACCTATTTTTCACTGGCCAAATAGGTGTACGCTCAATTTTGCGAGCAACTGTACATTGCTTCGTCTATTTCACCACTTTTCGTTTCGCGGAGTTGATCGATTTGACAAATTAGCGACTCATTTCATCGCGATCGTTGATCACATTCGAGATAATTAAAATGTCCCATTCGATGCGTGCCCCTTGCATTGCACTTCTACTTAACGAAGCCGAGACTTGACGAGAGAGAGAGATAACTTGAAATATCGCCAAGATGCTGATGTAACGAGGAATTGGTCAGCAATGGTCGTCAGCCGGACGTGTTTTCAATTTTCTTCGAATTATAGCAAGACTGCGGAGAAGAAAGATGCGTCATGCGAAAGGCGCGTGGCGAATGGAGAGGAAGGGACGACATGTGTCTCTCTGTAGCTTAGCGCCGATGTAAGGGGGCAGTCGGGAGATGCTTGAATTGGCGCTGATTGGGCGTGCGACAAACATCCGGCTGCATTTCGCGTCCCACGATCGAGAATGCTCCTCTCTTCTCGGTGCAAGCAGTGCGTTGCATCTTTTAACCCTATTTCTGATTATGACATTGATTTTCTTTCATTTACAGTGGCTGCCTTGTGCGGATGCTGCAGTAAGAATCATTGGAGCGCAGTGAAAAAGCAATCATCTTCAATTACGTGCATATCTACTCGGTGCACTCGTATAGAAATGTTTCGATTTTTCTAATCTTCCATGTCGTCTTCTATGCTGTCTTTTCGTTGCTCGAATTTCTTTATAAAATCCTTGCGTTGCTTTTTCTTCTATTGCACGAGTTAAACATTTATATTGCTTCCTTGTCTTTGCGTAGTTTATAAGTGGATTTTTATGCGTTTATTGGAAATTTAAAGTTACAAAGAAATGGACCATACACGTGTTCTACAAAATTATACAAATGAGCCGTTATTTTTTAAATTGGTATAAGTCCATTTTTTCATACATCGAAATATTTAAGGGAATAAAAAGAGGATATCTATATCTTACTAAAATTACCATTAACTCATTTTTTCCCAAAAGTGGACTTATACTACTTTTTAAAAAAACTGCTCAAATATCCAAGGTATAATAGAGACTATGATATCTACAGGGCGAAACAACCCCTAATTTAACACTGCTACGGTCTTCCAGTCATTTTCGAACCAAACATGTTCCTATTTTTCTAAAACATTTCTTAGCTTTGAGGCAAATATGAGAAACTTGTTATTAATATTCCCAAATTTAAGTATCAGTCTCTACGTTGAAGACGCTTCTTCTCAAAATTATAAAAATTCATTCCTGTAATAATTGAATTAAAGAAATGGAATTTGAATGGAAAATTGTCTCACCCTCTGAATAAAGTAACACACGTTTTACTTTGAATATCTTGTTTAACTTTGCTTATTAAGTGATGTTAGAGTGCAACGACGATATTGGACGTGTCAGGCATCCACAGCCGATGGTTAGCTTATTGTTCTCGGTTTTTAGGCTGCCTGTCGTCGCATTCATAGCTCTCTAATGTTAAGATTCCATGTCATATTGCGTGTACCTTTTTCTTACCGTTAATAGATTCTTACTATATACCTGTACACGTTTCAGTTCCGAACGCATCTCAAGTTTATATACATACGTGATGAACGAAATTTTACAACATATGTTTTTCCTATTTCTATTTTGCATACTTAAATTTCCCATAAACGCATAAAAATCCGCAGTCTATTAATTCCTGTCTACCACAAGGTTTCGTTGCTGTTAATTGCCATCCACCGTAAGGTTTCGACAAATATCCAAGCAATTGCCGAGGTGAATCGAGGATTTCGAGAGAGCGTGATTCAGAATATTGCTCCGCTCGAGGCTGCAAGACTGCAAGGCAATACGGACAGACTCGTGGTCTAGCCACGTCGATGCGAAATTACATGTCAATGTCCACGTGAGAGTATTAGGTTTCGTGATTGACGACGGTTTACTCCGAACCTACAATTGCCTGCAGAACGGTTATAGGTTATCTATTAAGATTGATCCGTGTCGAGGCAAAGCACTATATCAATTAACCGAAAAGCGCGCGCACCCCTTGGATCAGCCCTCGGTGATCAGTTATTGCGATCTAAAGGTATCCGTTACGGGAATTGTCTAGCCGTATAATCAGATTAAATTCTACTGAAATTGTCTGGCACAGTTTTCGAATTTGTTACAGTCCCTAAAGGATGTATCTCAATGACTATAAATACAAGATAGACCCGCTCACTTCCAGGAAACATAATAAATTTTAAACTGAAATTTTGATCGCGCAAAAGAATCAAAGGTTCTTTCACACTTGATTTTAAGAATTATAAACATAAAATCAACCAAAGATACATTTTCAAATTTCAACTATTTAAAATGTTACAAGAGTGTGGCGGCTCTCCTGCACCCACCAGAGGGACATACGAAATAGGCTTTCTCGAAAGTACTCACTCCAACTACCTCGTCCATATATATACCGCCTTTAACCTTCCTTCCAATATCCCAACGTCTAAGGCAGGGCCTGCTAGGCAGCCTTACCGATGAGTCCACTAGCAGGCCCAGGACGAAACGCAACACCCTTCCTTTTTCCTATTCTATCCCCTCTCTACAGCTCCACAAGAGCTTCGATCGTTTCAAAAACACTAATTTCTGTATTAGTAGCTTGCGAATGTTTATACATTTATGTATGGGAAATATAACCGATAAAAAAGAAAAGTACCTATGAAACATTTGTTTGAAAATTACCTTCTCACCAAGTTTCATTAAAATCGGCGACAAAACCTTCCTTAGAAGTATCTAAAACTGTAACAAAATCATAAAGCACCGATCCTCTAAATTTTCCTGCAATTACGAAATCTCTGCAACTCAAAGAGAAGAGAGATTCTGAAAGAGAAGAAAACACGCACGGATGCAACACGATCATTTACGAATACTGCACACGCCGCGTAATTAACTTCAAAGACTGGCCAGGAGGTTTGGCTCGTCGCGTACTACTCGTATATTACAACGCAATTAAGATATAGGTCCCCGAGGAAACTGCGCAGTCAAGTAACTGCCAGCAACAATTTGGCGTTACGTAATTACGCCGACACGAAATAACGCCGGATTTCCAGAGAGTTACTCGAGGGCTTGCAATCGGTTAATCGCCTTCGAGGTTATTCGAATTTTGAGATTGGATCCGTAACGAGACCGACACAAACGTTCGACTCGTTCATTTGATCAGTAAAAACTAGGACACTTTTAACCCTTAATTACTCGCACTTGGTTTTCTGAACAATTGTTCGCATGCAGTTTTGTACAACCCCAATACAATACAAAGTTTTTCTATCAAATACAACAAGTGTTTCTTTTCGATTTTAACATTTATCAATACAATTTATATTAATATAACTGTAACGTTTATTAGACTTCTTTAAACAAGCGTGCGTAAATTCTTTTGAAGAGGAAACCCAAAAATTTCCTGATTAACTGAAGAAAAATTATAAAAAGCAATGTTCAATAAATTGACGATCAAAAACAAACGTGGGTATTAATAGTTTGTACATAAAATTAGGTTAAGAAACGACATTACTTACGAGATGACCTAATAATTTGCAGCAGTTAGTTTGTAATTCAACTTCATCAGTCAGAGTAACTGCAAGTCGCAGCGATAGCTTAAAATTGAATTCAAAAACTATTTCTCCCAAGATAAAAGACACGCGAGAAGTTGAATGGATGGTGAGTTACGACGATGGTAAGCAGTTGATCTCCGACCATGATTTTCGATTTCGTATCGCATATATAAATCGTTCCCGAGCAATTAGCGAGTCTTTGTTACGTCTCCCATTCATTACGCGTAATAACTCGCCCCGTGCATGGCAAATACTATTTATTGCCCCTGGTCATGAAATTCTACGCTCAGATTAACCACTCCCGATATTCACGACATTTTTCACATCGGGATCGTTCGCTCCAATTCTTTAATCTGCCTTTGTTTCCCTCTATACAGCGGAAATGGGGGAAAAAGAATTTACCTATACAAATCGTTTTGCTCTCTTTTTCTTGAAGTGGAATCGATAAGATAGAATTTTAATATTAATTAGCAACGTTGAATGCAAAGCGAATTTTTATATGTCTGACGAATGGCGTTGGTTTTACTTGTTTTAATTTTATATATTAATATTAATATTATTATTAATTTTATACATTGTAACAGAGGAGATGAAATGGTTAACGGGTTCGAGTGCCACAAGTGAAAATATTCAGTACAAGTATAATAAGAATGGGAGAGAAATTAAGAAGGATGATTAACCTTTTGTAATCCAAATTTGATTTATTTCTGCGATGAGAAAAATTGTAATTCACTTCAATTTGAAAAATAGGAATTAATAGTTACTGTAATATGTGTTACCTTTGTCGCGGCTCATAGGCAACAACAGCCCCTTGCCTACCTGCGCCGTCCGCGCGGACCCACGATGGGTGAGCGTCGTGCAATGCCCCTTTTTCCGACAAATTACAAACCAACCCTGATTGGCTATTCCGTCTAAAACGTGCTCACGAAAACGGTATAAATACGGCGAAAATGTAACGAGAAAACAGATACACGAAAACCAGCAAACCAACACGTTGACACGCGGAACAACCTCGCTCTATACATACAAGCAATCTGTACTACGGTGTCTTCAATTATATTAAACTGTTAAGTTTTACAAAAACATCCAGAAGAATCCCGTTGACTTCACCACCTCACGAATTCCGTCTCACTACCCAACGCGACGAGAATCACGGAGGGCTTTCGAGAAAGAAGCACAAACGATCTCGCAGCCATACCGTACAGAACAACCTTTGTACATAAAAATTTTTATTTTTAATTTGATTTTTCGTTCTAGTAACCGGAGTTCAGGTTCAGATAAATCGATCCAATCATACGTCTAGCTTATTCTTCGAATCATAGCAATTTATCAATGCTTTATTCATGTCTTCACGAATTCAATTTTTCCAAAAGAGTAAAAATAATCCTCTTACGATCCGAACTATTATTAGAAGAAGCCATATTCCCAAAATAAAAATCGAGTACTTATAATTATTGTACAGTGTAACTGAAAGACTCCTTCATCGAAACACTGCTTCGTGGTTGAAACGTAGATCAACTAAAAATCATGGCTGAGTATTGCATTGTAGTATGTGTATATTCGTCCATGCATTACGCGTTTGGTTTCGTTTGCAACAGACGTTCATATACCTAGAGTTACGCTGCGCACTAGCTCAGATAATAGAAGCTCGACTAGAGCTTACTAAATTGGGCATTGACAAAAATTTCGTTCCAATAAGTAGAGTTCAGATAAATGAAGTTGTACTGTACCGATAAAGTTTGTCAAATTCATCCTTTCACTAGAATATACTCGCTTATAAATATCATCTCAAGCCATTTGGACATGTTCTCGAGATCTATTAACTACTGTAAGACTTCAACTATAAAGGCATTAACCACTATATAATTCAATTATGATCCAAAGCTTTTACTCCTACTGTTTTCTAGTTTACTCGTAATTCATTTTTCAATTATCTTCGTTCTTCTATTGTTAATACAATGTACACCTACACCTAACTCCAACTCTTGCCTAATTCATTTTATTTTATATTACGTGATTATTTTAGTTATCTTATTATATGTAATCTAACATTCGTATATAATAAATAAATCAATTAAAATGAACCCTTTCGCTACCATGAACGTATATATATATATATATATATATATATATATGTATACGCCTTCAAGAATTGAACTGACATTTATAAAGAGTGCACTTATATTTCTTCTGTTACACTATTCGTACATCGATATTAAGCTACAATTAATTACACAGAGTATCCAAATATTTGTGCTTATATTATTTCCGTATTAAAAAAACTCTTATCTACGCTTTTAGTTTTCAGTTGAAAGGTGTTGGTAGTGAAAGGGTTAAATAAAGTAACGTTACCTGGACAGTGGGCTGCTGATGATATAATGCGTATAATAAAATATACTGGCGACGGAGACGAGCAGCAGCGCCGCGACGCATCGTTTCACCGTGGCCTGCTTGACGACGCAACGCGGACCGACGGCGCTTAGTAAAGGAACGCCAGCCTCGACCGCGGAAATCTTCATCACCATCGTCTCATCCGACGAGGTAGTCTCTCAGATTAGCCCGAATTCTCTCTCAGTCCGTAAAAACACCAAACGGACCGTAAGCGCGGAGAATCCAAGCCACGCCAACGATCCCTGACTTCCGGTACAAGGATAACCTCTTCTTCTTTCCTCGGGCATCGGCTCTGCTCATAGTCGTCCACGCTTTTACTCTTCAATATCGAGAGGATCAAGCGCCTTTCTTTCGAGAGCTACTTCAACCTTCGACGTACTCTTTGTCGAAGATTAACCGTGAACCAATAAAATTCGTCCCGATTCAAGCTTAAATTGAATATAGCCTTTCGACGGAGAATCGATCAGCTGAAACTTCCTCTTCCCTTTTCTTTCTACAAAATTCCGCTCGGTTTCTCGTCAAGGGAACTTTTTCAGCGAATATTTGGAATACGAATAAAGTTCTGAATTGAATTCTTTTGGTGTATTTTACAGGGACTGCTGTTTGTTCGAGATCGAAGATCTCAGATCGATGGCGACGGGTCCTGGATCGAAGGACCTGTCGGATAACATCGATGATGGCTCACGGATAAGAAGATCGCCACTTGTTGCGTTTCCACGAAGGCAACACGATCACCATTTTGCGAGCAGCACGGAGTCGCGCTGTCCATCGCGATCGTTTTTAACCCATTTGGCCAGGATTCTGATGCGTCCACCTTCGACCTCTTAGCGATCCGTACCTCGAATCCTCGACATCTTTACCGAACTTCTCACTTAAAGATCACTGAAATCCTCTTCTCGAAATCTTTCATACGGGACCATATTTCTCACGACTCGGCCAAAACAGATACGATTACCACAATTATACGAACTACTTTTTAGAATCGAATGCGACGATAATTCGGCGGACGTGTAAAATCTTGAATCCTGAATCCTGAATCTTGAACGTTTGGTTTGAGAAGTCGGCCACTTTTTGTCCCTTGAAACCTTCCTTGAAATCTGTACTTCCGATTTCTAAGCTGGTTTTACCGTTGCACCATTTGTTATGGCTTTGGACTGGTCCAAGATATCTCCTCCTAGACAAGCAAACCTGCTCACTCGTAAATTTCGAACCTCCAGTGTGCTTCGTCCAGCTTTTGTGCACGTTTCTGTTCTTCAATGTACGTGTGTCGTGTGTGTCGTCCTTTCTTTTCTGGTCTCTAACGCGGAGCCTCCCCTTTCCACCTGTCAATTAAGGACGATGGAAAGCTACGATGCTTCCTGACTGCAACGATTTTCGAACGTTACCCTATCGCCTGTATCGATCTCGTCCATGCAGCGTCGCCGTGGATCCCTTGATTCAAGTCTGCAACAGTCAACGTGGAATGTCCATTGAACGAGCGGTGAAAAATAAATGCGACAGTTTTGTTTCGCGTCGGGCGAAAGAAAGAAGAGAATCGTGAGTATCGCTAGTGGAGTCTTTCTTTATTGAAATAGAAACAAAAATAGAAGGTGTTATTTACCGGTGCTGCTGAGAACTCTTAATATAATATAAGTACAGACGAGGTACAGGATAGACCGATCATCTTATGGGACTTCGTGTCAAATGCTCTGAAATATCGATAATCTAAACTTTTCGGAAGAATATCTTTCGTTTTATTATTTGACAAAGAATGTAAACACTTCTAAAGTATTTTAATATACAAACGGTAAGAGCAAACGCAAAAGTTGTACATTTTAGGCAATCGAAAAGGTAAAAATTTGGGGCTCATGAGCATCAAATCCGGGTGACAAAGAAAAGCATTGGATAAGTGGTCTATCCTGTTCTTAGTCAATGATATAAGGCGATAGTTGTACCGTTTAATTTTGAAAGTGGTACAAATCCATTTTCTTTTATTTTCGAGATGTTAAAAGGTTTACGTTTGCCTGTACTGAAAAATTTTGATAGGGTTTACGTAGCTTATGTACGTATTTATGAACTCAAATAGGTGTAAGTTAATTAATCAAATCATTTTTTTTTTTTTGACAATTAAATAGGTCAATCGTTTGTTCAGAGACCTGAATGGACTTACGCCACTGTCAAAATAAATGTTTAGACCATTCTATTCATGAGCGAATAGAGCATCATTCAGATAAGAAATTCTTTACATTGTGTTATATTATACTGCAGATATGAGCGAAATAGAAATGTGTAGAACAATTGAATTTTGTTTAAATGTTGAATTAGAAAATGCATTGTCTTTAGGTAGTTTTATTCGAATAATTAATACAAACTTATTTGAACGATTTGTTCGAATAAATAAGGAGTAATTTGTTACCGATAATAGATAATTATTCTGTGCACGAAGTACCTGACTAACCAGAATTTATTTGGATAATTATCTCAATTAGATAAACAGGCATTCGAAGCGATTCGATTAATGCTCAACTCTGCCTACTAATAACTAGACTGCGGATCTTTATGCATTTATAGGAAATTTAAATACGTGAAAAGATATGGAATGCAAATGATATTAAAAAGTACACAAAATACTGAAAGCAAAATAAAAATATTACTAATAATAATTTATTGATTTGCTTTCGAATTACAAGCGTTCCGCTTCATAACCACTTGCAGCATAATCTTATGATACTTTTATAAATATGTACATATCATACTCTATTTCCATATCCTAAAATTAATAAAACATAGCTAATATAGCCTATATAAAATATCATATGTAATAAAGCTATTAGTATTTAAAGAAGCGAAACAACCTTATATTTCGATCTCGCGTCTTTAATTTTATTTACAAATATCTAAATTAGCATAAAGATCCGCAGCCTATTAGTAACCAATGGTCCTAAGTTCAACGATCCCAATTACAACTAAAATTACCCATCTAATCTAAAATTGCCAGGCCGGTTATCCAACCACTCGCTGTAATTACAATTTCCCTTATTCGACGAGATTTCCAAAGAACCTTTCGCGCTCGAAATACCCTCCTTCCCTTAAGCCGGAGTAATCCACGGGGTCCGGGATTTTTGCAGTTTCCGTGCGTGCGCGTAAACCAATCCTCGGACGTCGGACGTGTCGAGACTGTGTTATATTACAACGTAAAGGGATATGATAGCGAGCGAGGCAGAGAGCGTAACAGAAACGCAAGGCTCGGATTTAATTTCGCGCGTCTATCGCGTGCACAGCAAACGAATTGCACACGACGAAATGGACCGCCGTACGCGTTGCCGTTTTCCACCCTTGTTTTTCACCCCTCTCGCTTCCTGCTGCACCTGCGGAAGGGTTTATAATCCGGGGATCATCCCTTGCTTGACATACGCGAGGAGGGGGGGAACGGTGGACGGATGTGCCGCCTGTGTTCGGTGATTTGTGGAGTGTAGTGATTGGCGCAGTTGCTGATGGCGCAATAAGTGCTATTGGATCTTCTTTTGTCTCGGGGATATTTAAGAATTGCTGACGGGATTCTATTTTTTTTATGGAAAATTGACGAGAGAAGTAGAGGAGGTAGTCCAAATATAGGCTACTCGCAAAGTAATCTAAAATAAAAGCGAAAACTGTTCTTTTTATTGAAAGTAGGTAAAAAGAACTTTTAATGGCAGCAATATAGTGCTCTTAGCACGTTAATTCTTACTTGAACGGATCATTATTGGAACAATGGAACAAACACACCTGTGAAAACCTTTGCAATTGCGAAATTAATTTTATTAATAACATTAAAGAAATGGAATGTGAATGGAGGGCTGATTTACTCTCTAAATAAAATAATATATATTATACACTGGATATCTCCATTTTTTTGCATTTTTAAGTTTCTCATAAATGCACAAAAATCCATAGGCTACTTGTTACAATATCCTCATTACTTAAATTTTATGACAAAAAAAGTTTTTTTTAGTGGTATAATTCCAATCGCGAAAAAGAAAAGAATAACTTGTGGCTAGTTTTAATTAGACATGAACGTTTTCTTTTAAACCTCTAAATATCTCAGTGCATGAACTTAACTGAACTTAACTTAACTGAAATGGACTGTATATCACTTTAAAAAAGAAACTGGATATTTCTTTAATTCATTGATAAACAACTTTACGCATATACAGTAGATGAAAGAAGTATTCGTAGGCTAGAGACTTCGGATAGCCACTAAAAACACTTTTTTCTCAGTAAAAGATAAGTCTAGTCAAAACGAATTCTTTGATTCCTTGTGGCGTAAGAAATATTTCTAGCGCGTAGAATTTTCTAAGGGGCTTATTCCTCTGGGGAGGGCTTGATTTAAGAGTTCTTTGTCCAGTGTCGAAAAGAACCAAAAGCCCCAGTCACTGAGAAATAGCAGTGACATCGGCAAATCGTTCGGAAATATTGTTCCCCAGGATCTTTCTATCCCTGGAATCCGGAAAAAATCGTCACGCGTTTCGTTCTAACAACGATTTATCGCTACTACGTAAAACGTAGATCCTACCTAATCTTTCAAGATAGAAAATCGTAAAAAATTTTCCATCCACTAAAAATCATAAGCTACAGGCTGTCCATAACATTTGACAGAAATAAAGCATTACCTACGTCAAAGCAATCCGAATGCAAAAGTTCATTTTACACCTATATATTTCGCTGTTCTGCTTCGTTAATTTCTTTCCTATTAAGTTATGGGTTTTTACTTTTTACTTTCACAAGCAGCGAATTTTTGCTAATAAAATTTATCGACGCTAGTTTCGGTTACAAAGACAGATTGAATTCAAATTTACGTACAATGAGCATACTTACAATAATTGTACATTAATTATACGTACTGGGTTATCGATTTGCGATTACTTTCTCCTACATCAAGCGTTTTCGTTTCTTGAGTAAAACGCGTACACAAATAAGCAATTAACCCTTTGCGGACAATGAATAATATCACTTAAAAGAGTATTTTGGTTTTGAATTCCAAGCCTCTAAATTTCCAAGCTTTCGATTTCCAGACCGTCAAATTTCCAAAACTTTGAAGCGTTTATTCACGATTTTAATTTAAATTTTTGCTTTAATAATAGACGTGCGTTCGCAAAACCCAAAAAATGATTAGGCGGCTATTTGCAGACACTCGTCCGCAAAGGGTTAAATAGTGAATTATCGATACATGATACAATTAAAAAAGTTTTCGAATGCAAAGGGTTAAAGGGATTCTTTCGCGTACTACCAAAATAAATAAATAAACAAATAAATGAAGAAATTTCATCGACCGTTCTTTTCCACCGCCAAAAAGTCTTCGAAGCAAAAATTGCCCAACAAACATAAATCCATATATATATATTTGCTTATCTGAATTATTCATCGCGTCGTGGTAATTCCGGAACCCCTCGAAACGTAGGAGGCCGAGCAGTGGTTAATTCAAGAGACACGTTTTGGCTCCCCGAGTGGGTCGTTAGTCGGATGCATCACGTGCGCGGATTTAAAGGGCGGATCTGCACGTAGGTGCAGCCGGTTAGATTGCACCGCGAGACAGAGATGAAAGGAGGGGCGGAAAGAGAAGGAAAGAGACTGCTCGATCGCCGCGAAATGATTACGCGAGCTTCCCTGATTATTCCTCCGAATGGAGCCATCTTTCTTCCGGTGTGCAACCCGCCGAGTGCGAGAGAAAAAGAGAGAGAGAGAATGGAATCCAGAGTGGAAGGCGCAAACGTTCGTTTGTCTGGCTCCGGTGGAATCGCGGGGATCCAATTTCATTGGAGGGAAACCCTGTTCGTTCGTCCTTCCACAAGCATATTTACAGGCACCTCGATGCACTCCAATGGCGTTTTAATCTGGCAAATGCATTCCGCGCGAGCGTTGGCCCTCTTTCTCACCCTTCCCGATGGTTCACTCACCCCTTTTCCTGCCTTTCTCGCGCGTGAACTTTTTCCATCGAGAAACCCTGCGTCTCGTCAAAGTCCATATAGACGCGGCGAAAGCGGTATCTTTTTCTTTTCGGAAATAAAGGATATTCGAGACGCACCCCTTAGTATATTTTTCTTGCTGGCGCACGGACGGAGTTTATCAAAGGTTTGAGGAGGGGTAAGATTAGGGTGGTTTTAAACGTTGCAGTTAAATTGGAGAGTTGTGCGAAATGCTTGTGGACTCGTGGAAGGTGAACTTCGAAAGGCTACAAGATCATTGTGGCAAGAAATTGCAATCATGGATTGTGAAAACCTATTTGCTAATAAGAATGATGCCACAACGTATTAAAGCTGCCATACGAATGTGTGGAAGTATAAACGAAATATTAATAAAATTATGACCGGAAACTTTCTTCTATGTAACACTTCGATTTTTCTCTTGTTTCTTTTTCATAGTAAATGAAAGATTGTGTTATTTTGTACTTACTTACGAATACATACATACATACATACATAGATACATGCATCCATACATACATAAATATATAATACATAAATATATATATATATATATATATATATATATAGTTATACATGAATACATATATATATATATATATATATATATAGTTACATATAAATACATATATATATATGTGTATATATATATAGTTATATATAAATATATACAGCAACACATATATATAGTCGTATACAAATATATAACGCAAAATTTTATGATCCTGATAAGACCGAGTACTCTAAAAATAATTACAGACCGCAAATGATTCATTCTTCTTACAACCGAATTAAACATTTTCCCTTCCGTCACCTATTCTATATTTTCTCAACGAGTATATCAAACGCGTCTGTAAACCAAAATCGAATTTGCCTTCGTATAACCGGTGACTTCAAGATAATATTTCCAAAACGAATAATTCTATTCGTCTCATTAGTAAACAAGCATTACAAACATCTAGTCGCCAGCAAAGCCTAATCCGTAATCGTAAAAAATTTTACCAGTCCCCGCTGAAAAATTCTTCTCTCTATCTTCCACCCTAACAAGATCGGATAATTGGAGAACATGAAATTTAATTATCCAAGGCGTCGGAAAGTATTCTTCAGTGGTAACAAAAATGTCAGGTCAGCTCTCGAGGGACACGCGGAGGGAACGGGCACACAGGAGCGTTATTTTTCTCCGTAGAATCTTCTTGGCGTCGATTCCAACCCCCGATCATTTTCAATTTATTTTCCCGCCTTTTTTTCTTCTCTGTCCGAATCGCGTTCTCTTTTGGTCCGCGCGCCAAGGGGAGGGAGCTCTTTGAAACGATACAGACAGAAGCACGTGGCCCCAGGACAAAGGTTCGTATCGTTGTCGGGGTGTGAGGGGGTTGATTAATGGACTTCTTGCTGCGACCGATGTACAAGCGACGGGAGAAAAAAAAAATTAGAGAGAAAGAGGGATGTAGGAATACGGGGGGGAAGGGGCAAGAGGGGTGGAATTGCAGCGGTGTTCCGCGGAAGTACGATCGATTAATTGGAGTTGTCGAGCGTCCTGATCGCCCGCTTGTCGTTGCCGTTGTTTAATCGTTTTTTGATGGCGTTCTCCGGACTACCCCATTGGTCGATTATGTCCAAGCGTACCCCATTTTTGCATTTACCCTTTTGCTTGGTTTATTATCCAATCCTAGAGGGGATTTAACGGACACTGTTATAGCGGATCGGTGAGCAGAAATTTTGATGGGTGGGACGATAAAGTCGATAGACCGGTTTTAGCTTCACTCGAAATCGAATTATTTAATCAATTACACGGTGGCTGTTGTTTTTGGTAACTTTTCGATGAATTATTTTTTTCGATTGCACGCGGATTTTGGTATGGTAACAATCACCTAATCTTTCGTGAAACAGTAGAATTATTCTTTGTTTTTACTTTGATTCTTTACTGGTAATTTTTTGTTCTTTTGTACTGTTCTTTATTAATTTAGAAAAGTTTTAAATGCTTGTAACGATGCGTTGTTAGACTGCGAATCTTTATGCGAATTCATATTTTTGTTAACGAGATTAAAGAAGTGAAATTGAAATAGATGGCTGTTTTAGTATTTAACGATAAGTATTCTAATTTCTACTTTATGTTGAATATTTTAAGTACTTTTGCATATTCCATGCATTCTGTGCTTTTTTTGTGCATTTAAATTTCCGATAAATGCATGAATAGCCGCATCCTAGTTATTATATTAATATTCTATGAATATTTTATACAGAAACAAAAGAAATAAAAATGGTAGTCACTTGAAAAAAAATATACGATACAAGTAAAATGAATATTCATTTATATTATGTATAGAAAATTGTGAAATATTCTAAATAAATATATATATAAAACAATAGGAGAATTATACAAAGATATAGATAAGAATATCACCTATAGTATTCTATACTTGACAATATTTTATATAAAACATAGAATTTATATACTTTACATTGTATATAAAGAATTTAGAATATATATATATCACATTTAATGTAGAATTAATTTCTACATTATTTCTATTCTTTTATATTTTATTTAGAATATTAAATGATTTTCTGTATCAAATATGAATAAAGGTTCATTTTACTTGCATCATATATTTTTTTCAATTGTCTACTATTTTTATTTCCTTAGTACAAGTAGGTATATTTTAGCCATAGGTAATACTAGCATTAAAAAAGACACGTAGACTTTTACATAGTCTATTTATACCTCGACTGGGAATTTTTATGCATTTATTGTTAATTTAAGTACGCGAAAAAAGTGCAAGATACACGTAATATACAAAATTACACAAAATATCCAAACGACAGTGTCAATCATGATTCTTAGAGGGTAAAACAACCCCTAATTTAAACTCAATTTCTTCAAACTTATTTCAACATTTACATTCCATATAATATTCAATTAAATATAAAATTTTATATTTCGCATCGAATCAAAGCTTTCATATTTACATTTTCACCCCTTTCGTTCAGAATAATTGAAATTTATCGAAGAAAAATTACCGCTGAATTTTCTAAAAAGATAATGAAAATTGATAAGGGTTGTTCTTGTTATGAATCCATCGTGAACTCCATCCGGGTCGTCGAGAAGAAATCAATCATCCCCCTTCGAATTTTATTAAATGTCAAAGGTAAACGGAGCAAGAGATATTCCGGAAGATCTCGCGAAATTAACCGAACTGTTTTCCGGTTAGCGAAGACCTCTTCTCCGACAATTCAGCAAACTCACCCCTGAGTTGAAGCCGTGCTCGAGCATGGAGGAACGAAGGGTATCGCGATGGCGCACAGCGATAATTGCCCGTTTCGAAACGGCCATAACTCACGCGGTACTCGCGGAATTCCAAAGGAGATTTTAATAGTAAAAGTTCCAATGATTGGTCGCCCATTAAACCTACCCATCGAATGGACGGAAAAAATTAATTAGAAATCGGATTTCACTCGAATCGAGCTCGTGAACCTCCGCGACGTCACGTCTGCCGTTAATCGACGATATTTTAGGCTGGTAAACGACTTCTAAAATTATCAACGGATAAGAATCTTCGAATGAAAGAATCTTTGATCGAGCTGCTAACCTCTTGCGTTAAGAATTTTTGCGTTAAGAGATTATACTTTGTAGTACTGTGGAATCCGGTTACTACGATCGCTTTGGGACTTGCAATTTTTTATAAGAATAGCATGAAAATGATAATATTACGCGGAGGATAAAACATGTTCATTGTTGAACCGATTTTATTGTTAATAGTTAAGATTAGACTGCGAATCATTACGCAATTATGGCTAATTTAAATTTGTAAAAGAGAACAGATTGCATATGATACGTAAAAATATAGAGAATATTTAAAGTAAAGTACAAATTACAATATTTAGGGGGCCAAACAAATCTCTATTGAAGTCTGAGAAATTCTACAATTAAATAGTTAAATAATTTAAAATGCATGAAAAATAAGTCTTCATAAAAAATTATCTAATGGAGAGTACGAAACTATATTATTATAAAAGATTGTTTAAAGGGCTAATGATACTTTTGAATTTAAAGCCACTGAGAAGTTCTACATATAATTAAGAAATGAAATAATTTATGATGGAATAGTTAATCTGCATGAAACATTATTGAAACTTACAGTACGCATTTAAATATATTTGAATAGTTACGTGGTCGTTTGAAGCTATAATAATTCTACGTTTATTAATAGAGAAATTTTATAATTAAACAGTGAAATAATTAAGAATGCAAAAATACTAAATTTTCATGAAAAATGATTAAAATTAATAAAACGCGTTTAATTATATTAGTATAGTTATGGTATTATAATACAACGTAGTTTAGAGAGCTAATAATAATCGAGAGTTTAAATTGACCGAGAAATTCTATAATTAAGATGTCAAATAATGTATGATGGAATTATCTGCGATAAATATCTGCGTGAAAAATTATTGAAACTGACGGAGCGTAGTTTCGTACCTGATTTGTAGGAAAAAAATTGCTGGGTACATATTTATACTTTTATCTGCTGATTTTGAGTTGCAAACTCGACTTGCGTTTAATTTCACACCGCCGCATTTCCCTACATAAAATGAAACGTTTCGCTGCGAGTCTTTTTCCGCAAGCGAAACTAATATTCCTGCGTGATATGCAATGAAAAATCCGAGTGCAAGCAGCACTCAAAAGTTCGCGTTTCACGACTATATTTTTTCATGAAACTCGCTTATCACGGGATTGCTTTTTCATTCCGAATAAAGGAAACATTGAACGGCTTAAGCTTTAATTACATCATTTAACCGGTTAACCGTTAATCTATTCTTTTATTATACAGTGAAATCCGCTTATCATGATCACTTTCGGGACTTGCAACTTTTGATAAGAATGGACGACTGATTACATTACAAAGGGAATGAAAAATGTTCCTCCTTATTGAACTCATTTTATTGCAAATAATTATGACACTTGTACGCAACTTCTCGCGCGTACCATCTTTGTTGTTTCATTGCGAATTTTTATGCAAATTCACATTTTTAATAAGAAAATAAAACAAGTGAAATTTAAATGGGGAATAGTTTCATACCCTGAGTATCATAATTTCTACAGCGTTTTGAATATTTTCTACATTTATTGCATATTTTATACGTTCTATACTTCTTTGCAATTTTAAATATCCCATAAATGTATAAAAATCAGTAGTTTAGTCGTAATCTTCTTTTTCCAGTTTCTCTTAAATCCTATCAAAAATTCTTGCCATGCATTCATGTAAAATATAAAGGATTCTCGTTTAATATTTCTTCTGATTTTCAATTCTAGTTTTACAATTTAAATTTCTTTCTAATTGCATAGACGTATCAACAAATGCAAAGTATTTGCTTTGCAGCATTGACAAATTGATGAGATGATACTAGATTAAATAAGTTTTCAAATAAGTATGTCGAAACACAGTATTGTAATATAATATTGGTATACTGATATAGTTTTATATTCATATATTGATATGTTGATATATTGATATATTGATATGTTGATACATTAATATACTGATATATTGATATACTAATATATTAATATACTGATATATTGATATATTAATATCTTAATATATTGATACCTTGATACATTGATATATTAATATACTGATATATTAATTTATTGATATATTTGTATATTGATATATTGATATACTGATATATTTCTACATTGATATATTAATATATTGATGTATTGATACCTTGATATATTGATATAGCGTTAGACTGATATATTTCCATATTTCCTACTCTTTCCCCATGGAATAAGACAAATTCTGTCTGAAACATTTCCCCACGAAATGCTTTGTTTTCAAGATATTCATAAATGCGTCACCCTGTATAATTAACCAAAGTCAAAGAACTTAAAAAGCCACGGTAAACCCTTACGAATCAAACGTACCCTAAACGATAATAAGAGTGTAAAGACAACTTCTTGCGAAATCGTTGTGGTTAGTATAAAAAAAAAAAAAAAATACCAAAAAATTGCAACGTGTTTCCCGTGTTAACGACAAGAGGTTAGCCAATGGAAGCGAAGTTTTTTAATAAACCCGGTGGACAGGAGAAGCAACGCTTTCATTATCCTCGTTTATCGCGCGCGCACAGTGGCCACCCTCGGTTTACATCGCAATTTCGGGTCCAGCGCATTTGTGGCCGCGCGGAATTTCACAGCCATATTTTTGCCAGCCGCAACCGGACCTGATCTGTCACCGGCCATCGTCATTTCGACGCCGTTCTACAGACGGATAGACAGACGGAGACTGATAGCCGTGGCGTTTTATTGGCGTCGCGGTGACGCCTCTTTACGGCTGCAACCCCCCTATGTTTCGTCGAATTGAACGCCGCAATTCGTTCCCGCGTACCTGTCACGCTTTACGAGGACTCGCGTTAATGGTTACCATGGGAGTATTTAACCGTTTGGGGGTATGTGTCGCGACCGTTCATGGGTTTAGTATTCTTGAAAGTGTTGGGAATGTTGAAGATGCTCTTCGCTGGTAGTTTCACAGTTTCACTGCCTTGCATCGCGAGAAATGGGCCGGAAATTGTGGTAATTGCAGCTTTAGTGGATTACCTAGGTTTCAATGTAAAACTGCACGATTATTCGCGGCGGTGGAATTTTTTTACCGATTTTTAAACAGATGCTTTTTGAAAGTTTGAAGACTAAAGTTTGGGATGGGGATGAAATAACGTGTTTCACGTGAAGTCTTTGATAAATTTTACTGTATTATTTTTACTTCAATTTGGCACTGGAATTACCGACAATTAAGATGTACTCGTTTACATCAAAGGCATTAAAGCAATAGATATTTATAAAAATATATAATGCAATGGAAATAAATCTTGATTCATCCCCTTTATATAAAATCATGGCAAATTTGCAAAAATAATTATATACTATAACATATATGTTACAGTAAAATCAATATATCATCTGTCATAATTATAACAGTAAGCTCAACCTACTCAACACATTGCGGACTAGTAGTTTTATTGCTAGCTTTACCCAGTGGCCAGTTATGTTTTTGGTGAACGAATACAAGAAAGGTTTTACATAAATTTCAAAGGCACGTTTTAAAATTAAATACCAATTGCATTTTGAAGTTATTTATTACATATTCTTGCAAGCTAATATATTTATCAAGTATGATACTTTGCAAAACACTCTGTAATGTAAAACTGTACTGTAAAACCACTGTCACAGCTTTTACCTCTATCACTCATCTGTCATCCCCTCATTTCTTTCACTTTCAGTATCATCCTCACAATGATCAATATCCTCACTTTCACTTGGAATATCTGATAAATTGTCAGCAAATATATACAAAATTTTATCATGTTCTTTATCGTTCTCCATGCCTATTGAACGCTATAAAATATCAACGTGATATAAAAATCAAGTTAGTTTTATTACTAAGAACAAGAGACTAATCACTTTTAATTCCATATGGAACTTATAACATCATCGAATGTGTTTTCCGTTACATTGCTCCACTCTAAATGACAGCAATGAAAATTCGAGAATTCTCGTGATTGGCCACGAGCTCTAGAATAGAAAACACGAGAATTCTCGTGATCCGTCCGCAATGTTTTAACATGCAGACACTTAAACAGAGAAGAACCATAGCGGATCTTTTATTTATCTTTAAATTCCTAAATCACTTAATTGATTGTCCACCAATTCTTGAAATGATCGATTTCAAACTACCGACCAGAACATTGCTAATACTACATACTACCTAGAACACTATTAGGACAAATTATATATTTAGGAGCTCGAAACTGTATCACTAGATGTGGAGCTGTAGAGAGGGGATAGAATAGGAAAAGGAAGGGTGTTGCGTTTCGTCCTGGGCCTGCTAGTGGAGTCATCAGTAAGGCTACCTAGCAGGCCCTGCCTTAGACTTGGGATATTGGAAGGAAGGTTAAAGGCGGTATATATATGGACGAGGTAGTTGGAGCGAGTACTTTCGAGAAAGCCTATTTTGTATGTCCCTCTAGTGGTGGGTGCAGGAGAGCCGTCACACTAGATATAAAGATTATTATTATCATTACATCAAAAGAAATTTTAAAATGCAATCACGCGACATTCGAAATGATTTCATCCCCGAGACCGTGCCGTAAACAGTGTAATATTTCACGCATCCGCGTTACATTGGTGAAAATTATGCCGCACCGAAAGGGTTAACAGGTTAAGTATTCTAATGTGAAAAGTAACCCCTTTGCGAGATCTCCGAGAAAATTCCAGTCGTTAGACGGTCACGGTGCATGGATCACAGGGAAATTTAGCGGACGATTGGAGTAAAGTTGAGAGCAAAAGGATTTTAAGATAAGCCTCGCCAGGGGATTCCCCCTTCGCTTAGAGTTGCAAGTTGCGTCGTTGCGACGGCAAGAAATTGAATCTCCTTCGTTAGGGATGCCCCATTTTCATAACAGCCACAGAACCAGGCTTGTTCCAACCGCATTCGAATATTCTATGGTTATACGGTCGTCTTGCAGCTGATGCACGTGCATCCCCGACACCCGTGCAATAATCTACAATTCCCCGGTAATACGGAACTTCATAATGTCCGTAATTATCCAGGATAATCTCACTGTCGTGTTCTCCGTGTAATGTACGCTTCCGCTTTATCCCGGTAATGAAAATATCTGCCGCCGGACGTATTTGTCTGGCCTTATTAACCTGACAGAAGATGCTCGTTTCAGGCGTTGATGGCCAATAGAAAAGCTAACCGCAGCTTTAATGAATTAATTTGGATAAAGTACGCGAGTGTTGCGACACAGCTGTACAATTTACTGCGAAATATGGGCCGAGTTTTACGATTCCAACAAGGAACGACGTTCGGCTACTCGAAGATTCGAAAGAATGTGAAACCTTGCACAAACGTTATTCAAATGTAAAAATATAAGCTTTCGTATTATTGTCAATATCTTATAAACAGAACTTGAAAATAATTATGAGGGAGGGGGGCAACGTTTGAGAAACGAAGGTTTTTCGAAAATTCTTTGCAGCCACACTGTGGGTTATCATATGCCATAAAACTTTGAATTTAACTTTTTTTCGATATCGTATATGGTTTTGAAAATATTGACAATAATATGAAAACTTAGATTTCATTTAAGGGAATGTTTTCACCCCTAAAAATCACTTCTTTACCAAAACAAAAAAATGGATCGATTAAAGGGATCATTTAAGCAACGCTTGTGCAAAGTTTCAGATGTTTTTTAATTTCCTAGTTGCAAAACGTTATAAGACCATTATTTTAACTAAAATAGCAAATTGAGTAAATCGCGTCGGAAATTATCAGTAATAAATACCGTCCTAAACTTATTAAGAGTACAAATTAATTTAGAGCCTCTATGTTTGAACTCATGGCATCTTTATCAAATCGGAATTTACTATTACGAACATTACTATTTTTCTAGTGACCAATTTGCTTCATAATTGTAAAAATGCTGAATATATTGAACATTAAAACTTCCGCCGCAAATATACGATATTTTTTATCGTAAATTAGTGACCCGTCATTTTGACGGTCTTGGTAGTTCTATTAGTCTAAAAAAAAAATCTAAAAATCTAATATCTGCTAAAGCGTAATCGTCAAATTGGATCGCATAAATCAGACAAAAGCAGCGGAGTTAAAAAAAACTAGAGAAAGAGTAGAGGAGTGGAGGAGTTGGAAAAAATACCGATGGAGAGTGTTTTAGAGGAATGGGAAGTTCCGTGCAAATAAACTCGTATTCCGGAGTGGCTGCCACGGCAAGGAGAGTAATAATATGAAAATCCATTCGTGATAAGCGTACTACGGGACGCTTTCTCGAAAGAAACGAGAACAGACTTCGGGAGGGCGGATTGTAAATAAGTCTGTCATGAAAACGGATAGTTTTTCCATGATTCTAGAGAAGCAAAAAAGTCCAAGGAAATGAAAGAGAATAAAGAGGATGAATGAAGCGCGTTCAGATTCTGCGTGAAATTCGTCGTGTCAGATTCGATGAATTAATTCGATAGATTGTGAATTCTACTTTTAGAAGGCGCACAAGTTTTGACATTTTCGTTACGGCGATTTAAAATTAAAAACCAGAGGTACAAAAATGGACAACTTTTATTAATATCAGAACAACGTGAATTCAAGTATTTGGATTTATCTTGGATATTTATATAATTTAAGTGCTTACTCTACTCTCTAAATTTCTTGGAGTCAATTTTCGAGTAAAACTCTAAGAGAGTACGAATATTGTAAGAAATTCAGCATAATTAAAGTAAGTTACTGGTAAAATTATCTCCAAATTCAATGGAAGAAAGTATGACAAAAATACCAAGAGTTAAATTAATCACTTCAAACTTAAACTGATCAACTTCTTAAAATCAATTAGACTGATATTTGAAATAATCGATACTACGATACAACAATTCTGTAAAGATACAAAAACATTTGTATATACTGAATAAAACGATTATTAGATCTAGAAATTAATTCGGTGTGTTTACATTACATCATTTAGAACATAAATATTTTATGTTGAAAAACATAGAAAAGATATCATTTATTCCATAGACTGGAAATTTTTTTCGCGCTATTTAGATCATTCCAACATCATTCGAAAGATACGCTCGAAATTGATATATATTGTGGCGGCTCTCCTGCACCTACCACCAGAGGGACATACAAAATAGGCTTTCTCGAAAGTACTCGCTCCAACTACCTCGTCCATATATATACCGCCTTTAACCTTCTTTCCAATATCCCAAGTCTAAGGCAGGGCCTGCTAGGGTAGCCTTACTGACGAGTCCACCAGCAGGCCCAGGACGAAACGCAACACCCTTCCTTTTCCTATTCTATCCCCTCTCTACAGCTCCACAATATTAATTTATATATAACGTAATATATGTACATAAATTGATTTCAGTACGCTTGAAACGTTAGAAAAGGAGCAAAAGTAATCGATGATATCATAGCATCGAAAACAATCTCGATTACTTCCAAGAATAAAAGATGTACCAATATTTTCTTTCATTTATTTATTTACAAGCAATAAACCTATCGATCTACCGAAATTTCTATACAAAGATTGTTTATCCGAGCTTGAAATTTCTCGAGAGATACATTAAAAAAGTCAAGAAGCGCAGAATATTTATTAGCAATGGCGGTAACGCGATCAATGGTATAAATAACTGACAAGCTCCCAGAAAAAGGCACCGAGCAAACTCCTAGACTTAACGCGTATCTGGTTTAGAAGTACTCAAATATTTATGGCGAAGAAAAAAAAAAGCAGAGTTGATCAGTTTGGCTCCCAAGAGGCTCGACTAATCGATCTTCGAGCTTAAATTGCAAACTCCGGTTGGTGCCGGTAACTCCCATCCCATTTCATCCCATTAATTAAACATCAGTGCTCGTAACGACGCGACGGAGTCTCGAAAATTTGCCTGCCAGTAGGACGCGACTTGCGGACCCTCGACGACTCGCGGAAAAACACTCGAGGCTTTCGAAGAGGAACCTCAGGGTCTCGCTGTCTCGGCGCACACCGTCTCTCCCTTAAACGCTCCTCCACAGTTTTTCTCCACGAGTACTATCCGCAATTACGGTTTCATGACCAGTTACGCGTGCGGATACGTCGCGAGTCGCGCGGCCGAGTGCTTCAAAGACGTCGTTCACATGATCATTAAAGTCGAGTGCGCGCCGCTGCCCTAACTACCCGCGTGTGCGCCACCACACCACGCCGCGCGATGTTAATCGCTCGAATGCGCGCATCACGCGCGGAAAATCTGCGACTATTTCACGCTATCTGTCGCCGCCCTCTTTAGCCTACGCTTCCCCCGAGACGTTTGTATTTTGGAACAAGGGTGAAGTTATTCGCGATTCGCGAGTAGGAATGTTACGATACTGGAACGGGGTGGTACCGATACTTTTAACCCTTTCGCTAAGGACGTGCATATACAGCTTTAAAAATTGTACAATTATTTTGTAAAGAAATACGTGTATTTTTTCTATAACGCAATGCTATTTCTTTATTCGTTCATGCAAACAATGTGTATTTAAACATCTACTTCGTAACGTCAATTCCTGAAAAGATATATATATATATAAGATCACTGTATAGTGATAAGGTAGACATCCTGTATGAATAAATGTATATATATAAATATATAATAATATACATACATAAATGTATAACAATATAGACAGGGTGAGTCATTTAACTGTTACACCTAAATATACTTGTAAATTATTTTTGATGAGTGAAATTTTGTGAAATAGCAGAAAGATAATTGTTTCACTGTGTCTTCCCCGTGATAACAAAGAACCTTTGTTTGAAACATTTTCTTAATATAACAAATCATTTTCAAGTAAGTTTAGGTGAAACAGTTGAATGATTCACCCCCTGTATGTAAGTTTATAATATATATATATATATATATATATATATATATATATATATAAATATATATTTTACCATGGTTTTTTTAGCCACATAAATTTTCGCAGATTTAAGTCGCAAAAATCACGCTGAAAACGAGATTCGACTGTAGAACAACCCTCTTAAATAAGCTACCCTTTATAAAAATGAAAAATGACCTATACTTTGTTTAACATATCTTTCGTGTTAATTAGCGATACTAAACACTGCACTACAATTCGCGAAATTCGACAGGAAATGCATGTGTTACGAACAGTTTGGTTGAAAAGCCAATTTCTAACAGCTACCCCCCCTTCACGCGAAACGCTAATGACCCTTCAGACTTACCTCAGCCTCAACGCGTTCAATTTTCTCAGTTGAACGGTCCGTTCACTGGCATGTATCGCGGCGTTTATGGATTAAAATGAGACAGCCAGCGCATGTAGAAGCGTAATCCGTTTATTGGGAAATCCGCGTGGCCGCGGATCCCTGCGAATCGGTTTGTCCGATGAACATTCCGCGGCCGGCAACTGCAATTCTACGCGATTGCCAGCAGCACAAACGTTCATAATAGTATCCTGGCGCTATTGTTCAAAACACCGGCCCAACCTGTACCGTAATAAAAAAGAAGAGAACACCCCCCTTTTTTCCCCCTCCTGTCTTTCTTTTCCAAACAATTTCCCCGCACGTTTTTACTGTATTTTATAACCTGTTCAATAACTGCGCTCGATACGCGGCTACGATAATAAAAGGAAAAAAAAAGTAATATTTGTTAGATTGCGAATATTTATGCGCTTTCGAAAGTGTAAACAAAACGAGTGAGATATTTTTAATACGCGTATTGAAAGTACATACATATACGGTTACGTGTAAAGAAAAATGTAACTGTTGCGCATGGATAACTTTATACAAGCTGTTGACCAACTGAAGCGATGATTTTTTAATTTTTTACAATTTCAGTAGCAAAACACTTGATTGGTGCTTAACTTTTTATATTTCAAATAAATTTCCTTGACTATTGGACGTAACACCATGAATGAAGAAAAATGTTTATTGGTCGTGGAATAATAAACTGTTTTATATATTTATAATATTATAAATGGATTTATAAAAGTTATAACGATTATTCCAAGAATATATTATATCATCCATTTTGTTTGTATTTGGATAAAAGTCTCGCCTACTGTATTTATTCGAGTTCAAATTTCAAAGGGAATATTAAAAAAGAATGTAAATTTTAAACATATTATTACTATTTCAATTCCTCTACTTTTTGTTTTGTTGAATGAATCAATTCATACACTCCATGTTTGTCGATTTGTTTCACAAATTACACCACTGCTGTTTGGTAAAGTTTATAGTAATTAAATTATCATACCAATGCTAGTAAATTACACTATTTGTATAATGTAAAATAACAGAAAGGTTTATTATTATCTTATAATTCACATTTCTCTTTCGTTCATCACCCTGCGTTACACCATTCTCTTTCGCACCTTCCCATAACTAACATAGAATACAAAATATAAGAGCGTCCTCTCGCTCATTCGCATCATATCATCATCTATAAAACCAAATCCATAACCAATTTAAGGATTACAAAGCCACGATTTAATTTAATATATAAATGTATACGTGTGTGGCGGCTCTCCTGCACCAACCACTAGAGGGACATACGAAATAGGCTTTCTCGAAAGTACTCGCTCCAACTACCTCGTCCATATATATACCGCCTTTAACTTTCCTTCCAATATCCCAACGTCTAAGGCAGGGCCTGCTAGGTAGCCTTACTGATGAGTCCACTAGCAGGCCCAGGACGAAACGCAACACCCTTCCCTTTTCCTATTCTATCCCCTCTCTACAGCTCCACACGTGTTGTAAGTCACGATGCACAAAAAGCGTTGGCATACTCGACGAAATCTAAATATTTCGAAAGAATACGAATCTGAATGTTTCAATAAATGCCAATCGTATTGCTAGTAAAAACGGCATAAGTGAAAGACGATGCAAATCGAAGGTGTACGTAAATCGAGACACGACTGTATTTTTCTTCTTTTAAATTTAGGATTTTAACTAGCCCATATTTGGACCAATGCCTCCAACAATAAAATAATAGTGACGGCAACAACGAGAATAGCCACAATATTTATAGCTTTCGAAGCTTTAGAAGAGAAATTTTTGTTTCGCTCCGGGAAAACTATAAATTCGGGGAACACGAGGCTTGTGTTCATCTAACAATAATGGTAGATCTCAACGGATGCGATCTATCGAAGCCCCGTTATGACGTCGCTTTTCACGTGTGGCATTATTAAACACCGGCCACCTCGATTTGCCCGCATCGGTTCAGCGAAACGTGCAAATATTTGCGAGTATCCGACGAATGGTGAAACGCGTGCAAAAAAATAGTAGACAGAGTAAAAAAAAAAAAACGAAGAGAGAGAGAGAGAGAAATGAAAAATGAACGAGGGGAAGAATAATGGAAAAGCGGGTCAACGAAAAAACCGAGAAGCATAGGAAGAGGGAAAAAAAAAAAAAAGAAATCGGGCAAAGAAAAAAATGAAACGGACGTGAATGTTCCGATTCAATAAAATCCTATTAGGGGTGGGTTCGCGCGAATTCGTTCGACCAACGGTAATTACAATCGAACTGCGATGGGCAGCTCTCGGTTTTAAACGCGTTTATACGAAATAAAACTTCGAAACTCGCCACGGGAATCGCGCGGATCAGTGAATTTCGATTAACGTAATTAGCTCTGTTAGCCGATCGAATATTAAGTTGAAACGCGTGCAAAAACTATTCGCAAAATATTCAAATTGTTGCAATATTTTGTTCGGTTCACTCCTGCGGAATAATAGCTAAAACTGCGTTTATGCAAATGCGTATCGGTCTCGTTTGCCGCTATAATAACGCAACTCTTAACTTGCCGGTTTTGCGCTGTTAGTATAAAACCAGCAGTAGACGCTAAATGGTAATTTTATAAACGTACTGACGGATGCAAGAGGAGTCTGAGCGACGAAATTGTATCTCGAGAGATGTGTTTGAAAATGTCTGAACATTTTACAGTTAAATATTTCTTGTACTTGGTGAAGTTGTTTTAAAACTCTTTAGGATATTGACAAATTTAATATTTCTGCTTTGCATCTTCATTAGTGTAACATGAATTACGTAATAAATAAGTTAGCAACTTTAACTTCAATTATGCTCAGGTCCCTCTTATATAAAATGCAAAAGGTGATATTTATTAATATTTGTTTCATTGTTTACGATATTCACATAATATTTAAAAATATATATAATATTGGAAAACATATAATTTTACTTGAAATCATTTCGCATCTTCGTTATCCTGTTCGAACTGATCTTCAAACTAATTTATTGCTCCTTTCTTTCAAAAAATCGTACAGACTTTTAACATCTTTCGGTTTTTGTAATTTTATACAATTATTTTGGTACAATTGAAATGTGTGATGCTACATATTGAAAATGTATTGTTCCACCATAGCTTCGTCCATTTCAAAGACAATGCAATGAAAGCAATGAAGTCGTTTGAACATCCAACAGTACAAATATCTTTGTTTTCGTTTAATATTTTATTATACCTACTTGCCATCTCAATGATATTTTTGCAATATTATAATAATTTAAAACATTGAAACTGTTTCTCCGGAGTGTCATTTTTTTAATTACGGCCTGTACAAAAATATGGGAAAAAATTAATTATTCTGTATTTTATTGCAGTGGAAACTGCAAAATAAATTTTGCAATATTATAATAATAAATTCAAGCATATAAACTGTTTCTCTGGAGTATCATTTTTTAATTATGACCTGCGCAAAAATATGGGGAAAAATTAACAATATTGTGTTTTATTGCAATGGAAATTGTAGTAGAAAATTTCCAGAAATTGTACTAAATTTTCTATATTATCCCACGATAAACACCATTTTGACGCATGAATGTTTAAAAGCAATCAGATGGGTGCAGAGTTTTCCGTGTACAAATGGTGCGAACAAATAGAATTTCCAAATAACAGCAGTCGGGAATGGTAGAGGTTCCAATAATACAGATAATTACCGGTTCAATCGCACGTAGGTTCATTAAAAATTCCAAGTTTTCGCGAACTCTCTGCCATTTCAGCTACAGGATAATTACCATTGTGCAGAAGTAGATTTATTTTTGAGCAAAACTAATCCAGGAACTTGACAGAATTGCGTCATAAATCGCGATTAAATATTCATACTTAAATTGCCTCCGCATTTTCGCTGCATGTACCGCAAATAATTCTTTTGGGAAATATTAGAGCACGCGTAAAATTACTCATTCTGTTATTTTCTAAAATAGTTTATCGATAGCTTTCGCGTAAATGCAAAGCGTAAATTACACAAAGAATCGATGTTCGTTAAAGAACAAATTTGCACCCTCGATATTGGTAATCGGTAGCTAAAATAAAATTCTGGCTATCATTAATGGTTAATAATAGTAAAAATAAAATTTCGGTCATCGATAATTCTTACAAGGTAACAAAAAAAATATATTAATCAATTATAATTGTTATTTACAAACAGAACAGTTAAAAGTCAATATTTGTTTAATTATTTAATTGATTGGGAAATTCTTTTGAAATTTAATTACTACCTCGCATCTAGATAAAAATTAATTTTTACTTAATAATTTTATTATTAAATAATTAGAGTGAGGGACAAATTAATCCTAACGATTATTCAGCCCCTTCTGATGGTCTTACAAAAAAATGTTTCCCACCAAAGTTACTCAGTATTTAACCGTCAAGAAATTACATTTTTTTTAATCCAAAAAGCATTGATTTTCGATAAAAAAAACTGGAAACAGTCATGGGGACCGTCGACAGAAGTGAACACTTAAAACTATGAAATAACAACAGTGGTTTCTTTTTTTTTTTGAATTTTCAAATTAATCGTAGCATCGAAAATTAAAATTTCATAATTCGTAAATTAAAATTATTAACGTTAGTCTGGTTTTCGCGTCTATCGGCACATTACGTCATTGCATGCATGTCGATGACGCGCGAACCCATAAGATTTTCCCCTACCAAAAAACGTTCAACGCGCCTAAAGAACTTTACACTTAAAAAGGAATCAAGATCGCTGCATTATTTTTAAATAAAACGAGGAACCAACTTCGACCACAAAAATCTGAATGCCACCACTGATCGACGAAGCAAACGATCCAAATATGTATCCATCATAATCGTTTACAGGAAGGAAAGCTTTGAAAAGTTGCAAACGATGAATCTCGCCGTGGGCCACAAGAGAACAAGAACCCATTACATTTTTAATCTGGAAAGGATACAGATTTACGGCGAGTCACGATCTGTGACGGGGAAAAACGGGTGGTTGGATCATCGAGAAACGTCCAGGATGTCGATGCGCGGCGTTCGATCGTAAAGCTCGTTTATTATAGTGCTGGCCGTGGCCTGTCGAGCAGTTCGACTGATTTCACCGAAGGGCATTCTGCCGCAGACATCAGCCCGACTTCCCTTCGATGCTATACGTCCATGTATAATCGTCCGAGTACGTGATCGATCCATGTCCAGGTCGACGACTCGTTCGGCTATACTTCCGTGTGTATTCTCACCAGCCCACGTGTATGTAAATCGTCCCGAAAATATTAATGAAAGTCCTTGGAAAATTCATAAATCAACCCCTTATTTGCTTCCCACTTTAACCTTTTGCGGACGAGTGTCTGCAAATAATCGCCACTTTTCTGGTTTTGTGGACGTACGTTCACTGTTAAAGCGGAAAGTTTAAATTAATATCGTTGATAAACGCTTCAAAGTTTCGAGAATTTGTTAACCTGGAATTCGAAAGCTTAGAAATTTAAAGGCTTGGAATTCAAAGTCAAAATACTTTTTTTAAGTTTTACTATTCGTCGTCCGCAAAGGGTTAATTCGATCGTTGCTACGAGTCGACTGCGAGTCGAAAGGAACCGAAGGCACATTATATCGAACTAAACTTTAGATCAGCGATGAGCAACCTTTGGTCTTTTGTGAGACAAAATTAAAAACCTAATATAGCACGCATAGCTCGCAGCGATGGACTCAATTGCAGCTAAATTGAGGTCAATCTTTGACTGCTTATTAGGGATGGGAGATTCTGAATTAATTTTCTGAGGAATCGATTATCGTTGTTCTTTTCTTTAATCAATTCCTGGATATGCGATTTTAAAACGAATCGATCTTCGATTCAAAGTCGCCATAAATACATATACAAATCTAATTTTAAAGTTTAGGTGCATTATCTTATTATGAGATACTATTCGTATCTCGGTAGTGTTATAAATGTTATACATTTAGTATCATTGAAGAACTTGATTTTGTAAATCGGTTATAAAATATCTTAAGAATTAAAGCATTGCATTTTAAGTCTGACTTACAAAATCGAGTTCTGTGATAAAAGAAAAAGCCATGCAATTATGCATATGGATATAAATAGTATTTCGATCGATTTTTCTTAAAACGATTTTCTAGCGAATCGATATTTGTCGCTGTGATTTAGAATCGATTTAAGAATCGATTTTTTTTGCAAGAATCGTCCATCCCTAGTATTTACACTCTCGTTCATAAATCACTGAACGCTTGCCAATTTTTACCAAATTGTTTACTGGATTAGACTTTCATTAACATCTTAAAAAGACTGAAAAAGATTTAATTCTCCTTTCGTCGTAAATAATTATCGAGTAGCAGCTTTATTTTGTCACCATAGCATAAATCTTTCTGCATTTCAAGTTTGTTAAGTGTCGAATGAATTAAAAGCGAAAGTGTAAAACTTTCATTGAGAAATTGAAACAATCAAATTATACTAAACCCAAATGATAATAACGAGATTCACGAGCAAAGCTAATTGAAAGGATTTCAATCCAAATCGCCGCGCGATAACATCCATCGATATATAAGAATGTTCATAGCAGTTTTTGAATAAAATAAAACGACAGTAGTTAAAAATGTTTCATTCGCAACGTTCTCCTGAAAGGGAGCCCATGAAATTTAATTAAAAAGTCGTTGGCGGGGATGAAGGGAAAGGGAGAGTTACCCTTAAAACTTAAATGAAAAACATTTTCGAAGGCCGCGTAGCTGGTCAGGCAGTTTGAAATTTAATTAACGATCGTTAAGAATTAATTAGAAACCCACCCTGTGATCCGTGAGACTCGAGTTTTTCGGAGCTAGATGAGCGTGTTTTAAAGGAGATTTCGTAATCTGTGCCCAATGTGATAGCAGGGGCGTGTCACGGTGTGCAACGATACTAAATATAGAGCGAAAGGCAATAAATATAAAGTAACAGCAGCCATCGGAGAAATCAGGAAACTATTGGCAATACTACAGTCGGCCACATACGATATTTACATGCTAAACAACAAGAAACTTGTTTATGAGATTCGCGCATATGAAACGTTGCCTTTCCAATATTTAAAATTAGGGGATGAATACAACCCTCTTAACCCTTTCGCTAAGGCACCTTGAAAATTTAAAGACATTTCGGATGCAGAAATTAGTGTAGTTTTTATTAATTTAGAAACAGCATGTGTGCAAATATTTAGATATTTGATATTGTTAATTATAGTTTATTATATATTAATAATAATAGAAATCCTGTTGCGATTAAAAAAAAGGTTTGGTACATTTTAACAAATGACTGTTAATGATTTCACGACGTATATATACGTCCCTCGTAGCGAAAGGGTTAATTTTGTAAAATGGTGCATTGTAGTAAATCGCATTAAAGAAGAAGAATTTGCTGTTATCAAGATACGCGTGTGTTATATTAAAGTGATGAAAGCTTCAGTGTTTGACATCGTGAATATTTTAGAAGAATACAACAGAATACAGAACCGAATTTTAAAAAATGTCGACAAACCAATTCTTTATTGCAATTTTCACGTGACTGTGTTTATATCTTCCTAGTTACTTTTACAGTTGTAATAGAAGCATTTTGCTACCCCAAAGGTCTCTTTTAAACTGATCTTGAACAGTTAAATTAACCAGTTACCTGCGCTGACCCATTTTTAAAGTATACCCCTAAATGTGCCGTCACTTTGTTTACACTCCACATAGTTTTTCCATAATAATTATTTATATTTTTCATTTGTTCGTTTTATTTCGTCTCGAACTCCAAATATTTTGAACATCTTGAAATTTACGAATATATTTTAATTTTCATTAAACGTACAATGTAAATAGCCAATGGTAACTAGTTGACGAGTATACTCGTCATAATACAAAATATTGTCACTTCTCCATGACGAGTATACTCGTCGATCACAGCTAACTGGTTAAAAAAACATTGAGAAATATTGTGCAATACAATATAAATATAATACGGCACGAACTTTCCGTTCGAAAAGGAAAATGGGGGACGATCGTGTGTGATAGAAGTCGCCTAAATTCTTGGCTCGCCTAAAACTCGAAATCATGGACTCGCCATTCAATGAACACAGAGGCATTGGATCGTTTTCATTATTAATTCTCGCCTCATTTAACGTACATTATTAACCTCCTCGTTGCTCGATCCTATCGACCAGGAATTCCGTTGCAAAATTTAAACGGGAGACGATAAATTGTTAATCAATCCGATCAACGCCCGGGACTCATTATCATCGTGGATACGTCGATGATACGCTTCTCTTGCTTCGAAACATTATTATAATTCGTAGAAACTCGCTTCCAATTGGTTACTAGATTCCATTAGATCTCTAATGTGATTATTACAAAGCTAGATAATACCAAGATATAATTAACCATTTAGCGAATAACGTTTCTAGTTCTATTCTGCAGTATCATTGTACATCACGGAATATTCGAATTAAATAACGCGTTGGATTGATTTTCTAATATTAATTTTGCACGAATCGGAAGATTTATATAAATCATGAATATTCATAGGCTATAGGCATTGATCTACTTTATTTTTAATTATCGAGTGTTTATTTTTACTGGAAGAATCCACATTCTATTAGATTGGCGCATATAAAATAACATTTTTCGAGGTAGATAATAACGTTAAATATAAATAGATTTTTCAAAGTACTATATATATGTATACAGGGTAAACGTTGATAATATGGAACACATGACTTTAAAATCTTGTGAAAAATAGGGGAATTTATCGTTTCTAATAAAATGAATACGGTGAGACAATGAAACAAACATATAATCAAATGCCCACCCGTAACATGACTAGGAAAGAAAGAGTGACTAAGAGCAGATCACTGTAAAACAACACACGAGTACTTGCTTTAAAAAAAGGCAGAACCACAAATCTGCGATTCTTGTAACATAAAATTGACAACTAACCACCTCCTGTTCCAGTGCAGGAACTAAAGTAAATCTAGTTGAATATTTATTAATTTACTATCGTATTTGAAATTTGCAAACGCGCGAATCGAGGCTATTTGACGCAGCGATATTTTTTGTTCCATCTCCGCTCAAGATCCACGATAAGTTTGCCAACAAGAACAACTCGAAAGAAGATTCCCAGGCATTGACAATTGCTCCGACCGAACAATCGAAGTTCTAGCGGAGGACGAGGCAGGTTTTCGCGTGGTCCCCAGTGAGAAACGTGCAATACGATCCAAATCCAGCTCGTAAAAAAGGATCGACGTTGTAAGGGATCCTGGAAGCCATTCCAGGTCGTAGAGCAAAGTTCGATTCTCCGATGATGGACAGTTCCCCTGTTTGCCATCCCGGTTCTCTTTACTTCGTCCCATCCTCCCACAACACCTCTCCAACGTTTCTTCCGCCCCTCTGCATCTATACATTAGGGTGGAACGAAATATAGGGGCAGAATTGTTTGCTAACTATTTTCTATATGGATTCGATTATACAAGGTGTTTAAAAAAAAGTGTTGCAAGACTTTAATGGCTTATAATACTCGGCGAGAGGAGTAAAAAATGTTTAATCAACTTAGGTCTTGAAGTCGATCCTTCTGACGAAAAATCAACTTTTATTATGAACATGAATAGAGGAATTGATTAAGAAATACGTTCAGGATTATTAATATAGAATTATTATTAATGTCTGCAAGGATTATTAAAGGTCTCATTGGCAAGACTCTACACAGAGTACATTTATGCCATTTACATGGTGGAAGAATAAACGGACTGTTTTAGAACAACGCTTTCATTTTTCCACGCTCGATACTAAATGAAGATTGAAAAGTATTAAGTTTGCATTTACGAAGCAATTCTTTGTTGATGCTAGTGTAATAGTCTTGTGTTGAAAATCTTGAACCTACTTCTAAATCAATTGCTCTATTTATATTCAATGTGTTGCGGTAAAATTCACTCCCAACATCAAATTTTCGTAGGTAATAAAGCTCGAATTTTTGTCGGAAGGATTGACTTTAAGGCCTATATTAATTTGACATTTTTTTACTTCTCTTGGTGAGTACTATAAGTCATCAAAGTCTTGAAACACTGTAGAAATAGTGGCGATGTAAAAATATTCTGATCATATTTCACATTGTTAAATAAGATTACATTTGAAGGAATTTTAATTCGCTTAAATTTTGTAGCATGAATCCGCGCGAACTTTTTACGTCACCTAATAAAAGCATGAAACTTAATACGAGTAATATTAAACTGTTTCAACTGTGCACAAGTTCCTCGCAAAGCACTGATTCTACTCATAGTTGTAACGAGTCGCAAGGTTATTCATTAAACCACTCGTGTTTCAAATATATTTAGCGTAATACTGTAATAGCATAACGTTGACATGCACAGTAGTGTGCAATAATCCCTGCAAAAAGAAAAAAAGAAAGGTAAACTAAACATAGAATTTTGTCTACTTTTAAGAGCTGGTCGGTTTTATTATCCTGTGCATCGCGTTTATATAGTTTCAGGATTAACAGATTCGAACTCTCCTAGCGTGTTCAATTCCAAAGCGGAGTAATCGAAGGACCCATTCATGTCGGCAATGAACACGAAACAACACCACTTGCAATATTTTTTCGCTTCCCAGTTATCAGAGATATCGTCAGGCACAAAAGCGACGGCACAGAGGATCCGCGCAACAGGGCGATCATTCAAATCGGTACAGTCCGAAACGCACTAGGAAAATGGTGCAAATCGACGGATCATCGGAGGATTTTGATTGATCGTATTAGCTCGTCAAAACGCGACAAGAGTGGAAAACGACCAAGCAAATGCACCTAACGATGTACGCGACCGAGCCGATTAATCTGCGCGTCACGTGTTGCCGGCAAAACTATAACGTTCACACGCCAAGCAGGTCAAATCTGTTCAACGCAATTCTGCTGATGAATCAGCTGATTCACTCGGTCTTAACTATTACCACGTATAGTAATAGCAAACCTGGGCCCGACACATTGGACTTTGTTATATATTTTCAATGAATCAGTCATTAATACATCGTATTTAACATACAAAAAAAATCATCATAAATAAAGGAGAAGTTACCTAATGTTGTCCACGAAACCGAAACGATTCGTAGATTGAATAACTTCGAAAATAATTAAACGAAGTTACGCGATAAGCTTGAAGTGGCAACAATTGGGACGTCTACCTTAATTATCGCAATATTTAATTACAATTTCAATCGGTTTAGAAACTTTCTCGTCATCGTCCAGTCTATGAACTAGTAATATTTCACGTGATACTAAAATGATAGCTCCCTGATGATTCTATATAAGAATGGATAGTCTACCCTATGCGTTGGTCGATGATAACACCAAATAATGTGTATAGTAATAGTTCCCGGGTCCATTAAGCAACAACCCATCAACTAAGTCCAACTTCTGGCTGATCGATCGGCTGGCCGATACAATATGTATTATGCGAGGCATGAAATCGAGAATGTCCACGAGTTTCGCCATCAACGTTCTAGAAATTCTCTCTGATCATGATGCACACAGGGCAATCCCCGAGTATACTACCGGCGGCGGCACACAGGCAAGATATCGGGGCCGACGTCTACGGAGCGGAGAGCAGATAACACTTCGAGCACAGCGGGCAGGATGTAACTTCTGCGTTGCTACGAAGCAGAATACTATTGCCGCCTGACCGTTAACGTTTAATCCGATCACGTCACACAACGTGAATCACATCCCCATGACTTCGGGGTCCATCCTCATAGGATTACAAGCAACCGCTGCTACCAATTGTGTGACTTATGTATCAATCTGATCGATCGACGCGTTATTACGCGCGATCCTATCGTGCTGTTAGCGTATCCGATTAGCCGTTTCGAGCTGCTACCGATAAAACTACCTGTAAATTGTGCTACCCGCACCGCCGCTACCAATTGTAAATCGTTGCCCGGTTCGGCATTAAAGCGATCCGCCAGCCGATAGTTGCAGATTTTTGCGGCCTGATACGCCGCGTGCAAATGAATGAAGCCAGATAGGGCTTGTTGCCTACAAAAAGAACGCTTTGGGCAACTAATCTGTTCCGGTGAAATCGCGTGAATTCGGGAAAAATTTGCGAAACGTTCGCGGATGACGGATTTTTCGTTGTTTCAGGTATCGGAGACGCGATTTCTTTGATAATCCTTGCGAGAAGTTTGCAGGTATCGACGAAACCCACCGGTTAAGACTAGAAATACAGTAGAAGCTCAATGAAGAAGGCGGGAAAGAAGCAACGAATTGGCTCAAACGAGTAGAAAGGAGAAAGAAGAGTAAGGAAAGGCAGAGAGAGGGGGAAGAAGAGTGAACGTGAACCTAGGAAAGAAGAGAGCAACAAATTAAACGTACAAACATAAAGTAAAATTAAAGAATTAGGTTAGGATATTAACTTAAGGAGAAATATAGTATAGTTAAGATAACTGTAGGTATAGAATAAAGCAATGTATATTATAAAATGTATTATATAGAGGAATTTAGGTTAGGCATAAAAAAAATGTTTATATATGTGTGCAATGTTCATATAAAAACTAAATATAATTGCCAAAGTCAATTTGAAGGCCAAAGAAGCTGAAATAAAAATATATACATACATATACGGTACAAACTCAATTATCGGAATATCCATTATCCGAATGTTCTATTGTCAGAAGATTCTATTACATATGCTGTATGTTTCATTTCATATGCACGTAGAATACATGTAGTATTCACTTCCTTCCGTCGAAGTTACTAAGTTTATAATGGATGCAATTTCCCATTTATCTCGCCAAAATTAAAGAAACGCTTCGACATTTGCATGTTTATCGCCATAATTAAGGATACGCGTCGAAATTTTTTATTTTCATCGGCAAAACTAAAGAAATGCGTCTAAATTCGCAATAACCTTAATAATTATAATGATAATAATATTCCTCAAAAAATTATGAGCGGTACTGTATATATAATTCCTCTCCATACGCATTTTATCACTAAATTTTGTTTAAACAACGCTACGAACTTTCTTCCCAGCTCAATATTATACAAAAATCAATTCTCTTTAGCTAAAATTTTCAGCAAAGAATTAAAATATTCGGTGTTTCGAGTTAGATTCTAACAGTGAAAAAATAAAACAAGAGGGCCACCGAAAATATCTCCGTCTAGCAATTTACGAGAAGAAAAAATAAATTAAATTACACGGCGTGTCGCGATTATAGCGTGCATCAATTCTCCTAGAATTCGCATTATTGGTTTGTAATCGCGATCACTACCGATCACGTGCAAGCAGATTTATGGGCGGAGCGGAAAATTTATGTTGCTCCTTCTTCGGCTATATTTTACGTTTGATGTGACGCGCGGAAGCGGAGCGCGTAAAAAAGTTCCACATAAGAAACGCACAATATTCTTAATGCGCCTGTGTAAAGTTATCCATAAATTTCTGTGCTGAAATTTTTATCTTTAACGCCGGCGACGTGTATACGGGACAGGACATGTTAATCTGCAAATGGACGAGTTTGTAAGCTAATGCACAATTTAAGGTGTAAAAGATTCATTGCGTGGGATTCAACCAAGGTCCAGGAAACCGTGTGTTCGGTTAAAAATAGAATCCCGTGGGTGGAGACGGTAGCAGTAAGTAATTAAATTTATTCGACGCTATAGACTTCGCAAGTATTCGACGAAAATAATTCAAGTAGATTAGATGTAACATTTGTGGCCACTCTCTCATTTAGGGTAAATATTCCAATTACTTTCAGTGCACCTATAATCGTCACTATAATTACTTTATTTAATAGCGAACGAATGAACGAAGAATCGAGACTAAAAAAAATGTCAATACTAAATTATGACTTCATTTTATTCCCGATATTAAAATTTTGATTGATTAAAATTGTATTCGAATTCCTTCAAATACACATATTGAATTTTGTGCCGGAAATCAGGAATAAATTTGCTATATTGTACATTCAATATTATACGTAATTCAAGAAAAGCAGATATACTCGTAGACCTTCAAGTTTATCTAGCATCGTTTATTGATTGTCAACTTTTCCTTCTACTTCAAGAGGATTAATCTTAAATAAATTCGCTGATAGCCGCTGTGTCGCGAAGAGCAAATATCTAAGCTAGATTACGATGTGTACCAAGTATGTAACTCACGATATTTAGTATACAAACCGCACGATTAACTCGCCGTTCAGATAAATGTTCGCTACTGATATCAAATCACGGGCGAATTTAATTCGTGGAAGCAAGAAATATCTATCTTTTCCTCGTACAGAACTAGTCACTAAAAATAATCCAATGAAACTCTGTATCGTATAAATCAGAGGTCAGCAAAGCGGATCTCGCGGGCATCCACGTGTCCGCGAAGCATTTTTAAGCGAGATCGATCAACCTTCAAACTTGTTATACTTTAACACGGGCCAGTCATTCGTAATGCACTCAACCCTTTGCTCAACGAATTTTTCAGAAACTACATCTTGTGACATTAGCTAGTTAGTGCTTTAATACTGTGTTAAATATAGGACATTGAAATATTAGAATTAATTTGGACTCTATAATCTCTTATCTTGCATATTAAAACAGAAATTGCAGTTGAAACTGAACTTTGTTACAAATACAGTATGTCTTGGTTCTATTTGGATTATAATATTCGTCACGATTATAGCTCGTTGTTGTATAGCAAATGGTTAATGAAAACCTGTGATACTTATTACTGTACTATTATTATTATTATTACTATACATTATACATTACATTTACTATTATACATTATTATACTATTTAGTAACTTCAACGAAATAAAACAGGAAATTAATAAGAGTCGAAGATGCTCTTTATCGCGTTCTTTTTTCAATAGAGCTGAAAAGTGTGGTTTCGTTTACGAATACAAAATACACGTGTCGAATAGTTTATAGAAGTGTTCAAACTGTGAAATAACATGCCAACACCAGTTGTAGTCATTTATAGCGAGCCCTCAAAACTAACCGAAACATCTAATATTATACCAATTGTTCACACGGTTACTATCCAGCGATTTTTTCAAAAGCTATTGCTATTAGAGGAAAATGAAAGAGGAACAAGATCTAAAGTTATTTTACGATCAACGGAAAAATGGATATCAATTTCGCATATTTACATTACTTTATATACGAAGTTTCGTCGCAATATTTTTAGCTCGTTGCAAGAATTCGCGTTACGCGGAAGTTTACTCTATCCCATTCTTCCTGTATTTAATAAACAGCAGGCAAGGCGTGGCGCGAGCAATAAACATCTCCGCGAAACGTGTTCTCGGAAGCAGTTTGCTAGTCGCCGCGTAGAGCGGTCGCGTATCGGCAGGACTCAATATACGTGTACTAAACGTTTAATCCGATCGCGGCTCGACTCGGTAAATCACATTCTCGGAGAAGCTGTACAATTCTCCGGGGAAACGTCCGCGACGACGACCCGAGGGTATCAATTCGTGACTTACGCGTTTAATCGAGCTGGACAGTTGCCAAGGAATCGCGCGTAAACGGCGCGAGAAACGGGGAAATCGGGTCACGTGCCGTCTAGCTGCAGGGTGTGTTCTAGGCTGCTCAGGGTTAGGCAAAAGTAACGTGGAAAAGTGACCCACTGACACGGTCCAGAAAGCACGCAAGAGACCTCTCCACTTTCCTCTTTCCACTATCCTTTAGCTTCTATTCGATTCGCTCGAAAGAATCCGGGATAAGAATGCTTCGATAACCGGAGAAAGGAACGCGAGACTACTCTTTTCAACGTGCGCATGATTTAACCCCTCGGCGACGCAACAGTTTCTCGCTTCTCTTGAGCGAATTTAGAAGATTTATGCAGCTCGAAAAGAAACTGATACAGAGTGGAATCCGGATGTTATTGTTATCACGGTTAACGTTATCATAATCAGATGATCCGAAAAGTTGATTAAAAATAATTGGGTTGATACGATCGAAGTTCGGCTATTGGTATCGCGCGTGATGAGAAAAACGATAAGAAATTCGCACTAAATGAACCTTTTCTTTAACGTTTCATTTTTACCGAAGCGTACCTTTTATCTTTTATACGAGTGCATTGGAAAAATGATTAAAAGATATGTATATAAAGTAAAGGAGAAGATAGGGAGACAAGCTTGTGACAACTTGAATGTTCTTGAAATTTGTTCTACCGAAGCTTGATTACATTAGGCGGATTATTTTTAACTAATTTTAATATAGAGTGTTTTGGGCCCGATTGATTACGATACCAATACTCGACTGATAACATTATTCGTGATTACGATAACCGGATTCCAAGGTAGTGGTATTTATAATAATAACTTTATTAATGTCAGCCCTAAGGCCCAGGAATTGAACTTGGTTTATAGTAACCCGTGCATTCATCTTCCACTCCTGTCATCGTCTCATATTTAACCCTTTGCGGACGAACGTCGACAAATAGCTGCCGAAACTTTTTCGATTCTATGGATAAATGTCGGTTTTCAAAGCAGCAAATTTGGATTACTGACACTAATATGCACTTTCGATAATAATTCAGCGAAAATTCGTTTAGCGTTATTAAATATGTCCGTGATAGATTTGTAATTGAGTGGAAATTTGTTACGTATTATTTTTTCTCGTCCGTTACGTCTGTTCTTTTTTTATCCTTATTTTCTTTCGACCTCTCTTGTTTCCGCTCTTCTACTCCTCTTAGTCATTCCAATGAAACGCACACCTTTCCCTTTTCCTATCTTTCCCCGTCTGCGCAGCGTCGCAAAGTGTATAACAAATAAGAAATTGCATGTCCGTACAGCGTACATAAGCTACGCGTTCAATAGCACGCGTCTGATAGGAAATTCCACCTTTACCCAAGAAATGCCACCTTAAACGAGGTTTGTCGTCGCAGATGTCGAAACGCTACTCTCGCACCCCGTCTTCCCGAGGAACTTTCAAACCATAGAGCATTCGGGACAATAGTTTGGCTGGATGGAATGCAAATAGCGTGGCTGCTTTGGGAACGCTTGTCGGCCGTGTCAGCTTCATAATTCGCCGGAACTCGGAGCCGGCTGCGCGACCTTTGACCGAGAATCTTACCACAGTCTCAAGACTCTCGAACACACCAGCGACAACGTCTCCTTCTTGCGTGCCATAGCTTCTCACCCTTGAGAGCTGCTCCGCGCAGGGGTAACAAACCTTTATACCGTGCCACCCTCCCTCCGGGACAAATCTAATCCCGCCTAGCTAGGAGAAGTTTTAATTGCACGCGTAGAGAACGTTTGAATTCTTAGGTGGGATGATCACCATCCCCGACACCGCAAATGGAAATTACAACGAGGACGACTGTGTTCCCGTTCCCAGGCGTTTCCTACCGCCCTCCTCCACCCGGATTCTCAGCGTTCCTGGAACGTTTGTTGCGCGTAGATTGAGGCTGGTTTTCTTTATACAGAGAGAAGCTTTTGATAGTTTGATTATTTTAAAATACAATTGTGTTCCTCGAAGTATACTAGGATAGATGTACCACGTAATGCCACTTTAAGCTTATCGCGATACTTTATTTGACTATTTTAGAACGTGTTTAACATAAAAATCTAGTTCCAGTTTGGAGAATAATATTTCGTTCAACGTCGAGTTTATTTATGAACATTTTTGTTATATGTTGAATTATAATGAATTATTTAGTGATTAATTGAAAATGTACAACAAAGTTCGATGTCCCTGTTACTGTCACTTAAATAGAAACAACTTTTACATATATTAGTGAATCACTTTGTCTAACAGATATAAGATATATAGTAAACGTGTCGTCTTTACTAAATTATGACACGTCCCATGCTTTATAATTACATTGATCACGATTGAATGTTCAACAGCAAGTTTACCTCTTAACATTTCGTTTTAAATATTAAGTGTAAACGAATACACAATATCTGTATGTGATTACGTAAACCGAAATCCAAATTTAATATCAAAATATGTTTATTTATGAATCTTCGTTCATTACTTTGCTATTAAATAAAACGAATTAAAGTTTATAGAGACACTGACTGTAATCTATCCTAAAAAGTTTCCCAATATTGCAAAATAGACACAACCGGAGTACTTTCCTCGCTAACGCGAAGTCAGTTCGTCTATACCTCCGACGTAGACTAAGTTGCAACCGTGTATAGGATAAATTTTCCTCAATAAATCGTTGCGTACACAATCGTTTATTATCCTTATCTCTGCGTGCAATAGTATATCGAGGCACGAAAAGCTTCCACAAAATTCGCCCAACTCCCCGAATTCTTTCTGTCCTCTCCAATCAGAAGCTTCGTATAATTCCTGTCACCAAAAAAAAGAAAAAAAAAAAAATCTTCCCCCCAGCCGGTTGACCGGACTGAATGAAATGAAAAAGTCTCGTGGTTTGCGTGGGTTTGGAGACGAGCAAAGGCAGAAGGGCAGGTCGACGAGATATTGGATTATTACCAGAACGATCGCGAGAGGAATATTACGGGCGGGACTCGTGCTCGCAGATTAGCGTCGTAAATCTCCGCGGCGAGAGGAGGTTACGGCGTACGCGCGAACCGCATAGAAAAATTTACCTTAAGGGTGGGACATTTATTTATTACAGGCCGTAGCTAGTTATCCTAATACCGTCGTAAATCCGCCGCGTCGCGGTAACGCTCGATGCGATTCGCGAAACTTTTCGGATGGCATGCGCTTGCGCGTAAATAACGCGTGAAATATTCTCCCCGCAGCCCAGCACCTTGGGTTCTATATCCCGGGGCAGCTTAGCAACGGGTTTGCGTGAACGAATATTTGCAAACGCGTTGTCGTAGAGATTAAGAAGGCACGGACGAAGTAGAGAATAGTAAAATGACGGGTTGGTAGTAGTATGAGGCACTCGATTTATAGCGATATATGTATGTTGCCTTATGTTTCGTCCAATTCTTGTCTTCGTTTCCTTTCCCTCTTCTCTAATATATTCTTCATTCGTACTAGGGTAAATGACCCACGTACTTTCACTCTTTCTATAACTGCCACTTGAACACGTTTATTTAATTTACGTACCATCTCTTTATTTGCATTTACAAAAATAATATGAATTTCCGTAAATACTCGAGATATAGAAATAGAAGTGTACGAGTTTTACTTCGAGTCACTGTATGTATAAAGTATTTGCAATTCTTTCCGACAAACTTTAAGTGAATATACCGGTGAAAATAAGGAAACAGAGTTGCTTCAAGTTTGACTGTAAACGTTTTATTAAAAAGTTGTGAGGCAATATCGAACGCGACGTGAAATGTCGTATGTATGTACACATATATGTATAGCGACAGCTTTTATATTTCAAAATGTGAAAAATTTACCGGCTTTACTTTACGTGTAAACGAAATTGTGAATCTTAAGACAATTTAATACGAAAGTTGATGTTTTCAAATTTGATTCAAACTCCGTTTCTCTTTTTAAAGAGTCATTCTTGTAAGGTGGTGAAAGCTTGACATCAATGTGATACGGAATTTACTAAATTACGAATTTTCTCACAATTTTGATGACTGTCAGCGTCTAGCTTATTAATTCGTTGCGCTGGTCCTTCACGCTTAATTGCTTTTGTTTTAAAGTTCCCCGTTTTATGCACTTTCTTCATTAATTTTCTGTTTTAGAGTTTGCCGTAGAAGAGCGTCAAGATGTGTATTTGTTTTGAACTTTGTAACAAAGCGATTATCGGCGAACTTCGTGTAACATTTTCTTACTTTCGCTCGCCAAAAAGATAACTTAATAACTTAAATACATAAATATTTGTACGAACGTATTGCACGTAGTTTGTCAGGCACACAATCGGTGTCCGTAGTTAAAGATTAAAAGAACCATTAAAAAGAAGCACACATAAAGTGGCTTACCGTTAAAACAAGTCCAAAAGCTGACTTTATGTACACTGCCAACCATAAGTATTAAAACACTTGTCGCAATCTTTCGATCTATTGTAAACATCTCCAAATAAAGTCAACATTCGTCAACATTATTAGCATACAGAAGAACGAAACGCATTATAAGTAGACTGCGGATGTTTATGTGCATATAGTATATCATAATATGCATCACGTATGCAAAATATATACAAGATTTACGCAATATATATGCGCCATATATACAAATTCCAAAGCGAATCATTTAAATTTAAAATCTGGTGTATCTTGGAAATGGTTAATTACAGCTAAAAATGTTTCACGGAAAAGATAAAATAATTATTTTGGATTCCTCTAGTGACAGAATAAATTTCTGTTTAGATTCCATTATTTCATCTGTTTCTTATAAAAATATGCAATTTGAATAAATATCCGCAGTTTAATTACAACTTAATCACCAAATGGATGCAATTGTTAAATTGAAATTAAAATAGTGCAAAATTTTAGCAACGCTCCATTTTTATCTACAACGAACGAATGAAATTTGGCACAATTTGTACAAAATTCTAGAACGTGATTAAAAATAAATATCTCACTTGTTTAGGAACATTAATGAATTATGTTTAAAGACGCTCTGAGTCATGATTTGTGCAAAACAAGTCGAACTTCGGCTTTTACTTTATTTATCCTAACTGATGTTAAATATTGTTATTAATTAATTATAGAATCGCATGAAACAAGAACAGTAATGAAACTTACATTTTAAAGTATTACTCGAAGTATATTTCATGTGTTTCCAATAACGTAGAAAATATCTGAATATTTATAGACGATAGCGTAGCTCAGCCTGGCACATCTCTGATATTGGCTTGAGTATTCAAATTCTCTGAGCGTTCAATTAGACGTAACTCTCCATTGTAACTTTGAATGCGGAGCCTGAGACACGTGGGTTACTTCTTCAAGTAGTTTTTCCGTCCTGAATTGCAACGGTTAACCATTGTAAACCTCTAACAACTATCATAATTCGCAACTTTGACAATAGACCAGAAGATTAATCGTACAATAATGAGATCGACAACCTTTTCATCGCAAAGAATGACTGGTTTATGACTAGACTGCGAATTTGCATATAATACGCGAAATTATATGAAATATCTAAGATAAAATGTATAGGTTATAATATTTAGAAGCTAAAACAGATTTGTATTAATGTTTAACCCCTTATCTTATAATTTTTTCATTACAAAACTTACGTAAATTATCATTAAGAGATCGCACTTCTTATATTCGTTCAAAATATTCAAATATTCTACGTAACTCGTATTTAGTGAATCTTAATCTTCTGAAGTGAAACTAAAGCTAGAACAAAAGGAACACTGTATCGTAAATAGAACTTATCTTTAATGAATCTATCTGTAATTCGTGTTACGAGTGCGACTCGTCATTCTAAGCCAAGGTAATCCTTTTAACTGGTAAAAATATAAATTTACCTAATAATCCACAATCTACTTAACGCGAATGGCACTTTATCATAATTTTGCTTCAAGGGAAATTGTAAATCTAAAGTAAATTATATACATACTTATTTTAAATTGTACGTAAATTTAATGATTAGTTGACGCTGTACTTAACCCCTTTCACTGCGGCGGATTTTTATTCGAAAAGTACATACGAAGAAGTGAAAATATCAAATTACTTTTCGTTAAATCTGTACTTATTCTTATTTCGATTCTTTCACATTCTTTAAATAGCAAAGAATTCCAAGTGCATCAAGACCATAATGCTGTTTTTAATTATCGAGATTGATCGATAGAAAATACCAACATCACGCTACGGCTAAATTTTCGTACCAACAGTAGTGAATAAAGTAAAAAAACGTTTATTTTCAAAGAATTTTCTACATTAGTTAATATCGAGTGTAAAACTGTAGCGGGGAACTTCGTTTTCTTTTCTTTTTTTAGTAAATCGATGGCGTATATAGATTTCAGATCCTTCTTTCGTAAGACGCAGTATTTTTCGTTAAGCACAAGATAAAATATATAATTCAAGCGACTTATTGCTCGATTTGAGTTTCATTTACCCGACGGAAAGAATTAAAGAAATGCTTCGCGGTCACGTGTTGCGAACCACCGATACGAAGCATCGGTCAATTCTTTCTTTCGATAAACTTTCAGGCTTAGAACTTCAACTTTATCTCTATCTTCCTTCGACTCGAGATTAAAACTTCGTTCGAACTCTATAATTGACACGGATCGAAGTTCCCAGCAACCAGCAAACGATTCGAATACTACGAAAGACTTCATTCTACTAGCCGGAGCTGCTCATTCAACTGCTCCGAGCGAGTCCAATAAATTACATCGGCGATCTTTTATTAAAACATGCGACTGAAAGAAGCATAAAGCACGGAGACTCGTAAGCGAGGTGTGCAGGATCGGTTTCTGCGAATCAATAACCAAAGATAACACTCGTTTACGCTTACAAAGGAGCGTGTGTTGGTTCGCGTAGGAGTTCATGAATGCCTCCTCATCCTCTCTTTCTTCCGTGCACGCAGAGATCTCGCTTGAAATGAACCGCTTTGATGGATGTGCTTCGTAACACACCGGCACGCGCGTACGAGAAATAGAAGGCATAAAACGGGCGCTATGAATAGTCCGTTAATCAATCAACCGCGAAGGCAGAGCGAAAGATCGATGGTTTTAACTATGCCGGTGATCGGTTTTCGCGCGACGTTCTGTCGCGTACCTCTCGATCGAATTAAAAGCGGGCTACCTTCGACAAAATCGGCCTAACCTCTCGCTATAATTCATGCATAGGCTACATTTCTGCGATTGTAACATAACACAACAGAAATAAGTCAAACGGGGTTTTTCTTTTTAATTGAATTTTTTTAAGGTTGCTTCAAACTTAGTGAATGCAAAAATTTAGTGGGGAATTAAAAAGATCATGCAAAGCAACGTCTAATAAATTGGTGATTAAAAACGAATGTAAATACATATTACTAGTCTGCAGCAAATAAATTAAATGAAGAAACGACGAAGGTTTCACGAGACAAATGGTCAGCAGGAAGATTAGACAATTATGAAGTTGGTGATTTTTATCAATATATTTAATAACGAAACTTGTTAACTGTTGTAGAAAAGTCTATGGAATCATATAAAAATTACTTTAACTAATTATATGTATGTGCAGTATATTGAAGAATTTACTTATATTTAACAATCTTCGAAGAAGAACGAGGTTTCATGTGCACCAACTAATAATTCACGGTCAATTTACTTCCCCTATTATTGTAGCACTTTCATTTACCGCGAAAATCTACTTGCTCCATTTTTCACTCCTTACAAGATACTTTAGTGTATTCAATATTCGACTTCGATCAGATTGCATTCTTCTATAAACGGAAGAAATTCCTTTCTATCGAATTTTGCTTTTATATATCTATTTCTTTATATTTATATACTTCGTATTTTCGTATTCATTATAAACGCATAAATTCTACATTCCAGAGGTCTACTATTGCATTAAATCAATTTTTTTGCAAACCTGGCTGGCGTGGTTTTGTCTTACAGTAAAAGATTTGCAGCTGCAACGCGATCGTGAAATGCGATCCACCAAACGGATGGGAAACGACATACCATATTTTGCTTTGAAATTGAAAGGAATTCTGCTTTGATTTGAAATTTCAAATCGAGCTTCCAAAGCGGTAATTCTATCCTGCCGGTGGATGAAAAAGAAATCGTTGGGCCGTTGAACAGTATTGGATATGACGGGAGAGGAATTCTGTTAGAGTTTTTAGTCACGTTCGTTCAACTTGGAGTACTGGCTTCTAACTAGACGATCCGCCCACACACGCAAGGCTTTTTCTCTTTGCACTCGTTAACGCATTGCAAGGGACGAAGCGACTCCGGGAGATTGTTGCCAAAGAATGAAGTTGCAGGACAAATACTACTGTACGTAAGTTCGTGAAATGTGTGTTAAGGTTTCGTACAACCGTGAAACTCGCGCACAAATGTAACTAATCAGCATTAAATCAAAATTAACTCTCTATTGCATGAATGTTTATGACGAGTTAACAAAAATATAAACGGCTGCTGTTTCATTTAAATAAATAACTACTGAAATAAATAACAAAATATTGATAAACTATACGATACTAAACGATAACTTGTTAGTACATATTCGATTTTCAGTAACACTTAACCAATTTTCGCCCAATTAACGAAAATGTCTGTTAGCGATACTAAGCCAAACTGCTTACTTTAAAACTCGTCATGCGTTCAGAAAATCGAAGAAGCTTGGGCGGTTATTTGCCGACACTCGTCCGTAAAGGGTTAGTGATTTGTATTAAAGAAGCTGAGCTTGTACCAATTAAATCCTTCAAACCAACCAACCCATATTCTTTTCGAGAGATTTACTATCAGCGACGAGTGGTACGTTATAAACTGAAAAGCCAAAAAGTAGTACACATAGATAATTCCACTCTCCATAAAAGGGATGAATTTTGCCACGTTCCGTCGAGAATCATAAACCCTGTGCCACCGAAACCTCGTTTTCTACCATCTATCCTGGCTTCCATAAAATCGCGAGAGAGAATCACGTGTCGGTCCAATTTGTAGAATCGCGTTGCAAAAGACAAGGCGGACAAAAGCGGGGCGGCAACAAACGTAACTGATTGTTTCAAGGGCGTAAAACGATGCGCTGTTCGGACTGGAAGTTCGAGAAATATGAAAGTGCAAAGAGAAAAGGGGACAATGGAAAATACATCTTTTATTTGCTGCAGCAACGTATGTGTCAAGGCTAGCTCTCTTCTGCGCGCGGCTCTTCTCTATGTGGACAAAGCGAACCAGGAGTTTTGTTTCGCCTTCTCCTGCGTACTCGCTGTGAGACAGCGAGAAAGAGAGAGAGAGAGAGAGAGAGAGAAAGAGAGAGAAGAAACACGGTTATATTGTAGCAAACGCTACGTGTACAACTATAATACGTGTCCATTGCATAAAGGACGCGTGCAAATTAGCCGAGCATACTAACTGTTATCAGAATAATCCCTCTGAAAGTTTCCTTCGGGCGAGTTAAATCCGTGTGGACCGGATATGGCTTTCGAAACGTTAAAGCAATCTTTGAACTTGATTCGCGCGTAGTCTACATAATGCTTTGACTATTTTTTTAACCCTAAAACGCCCAAAGCCCCGAAGTTGGATGAATTCTACAAATTTAGAAACTCTCAAAAATTCTAATTGGGTTGTAACATAGTGGGACATGCATTTGTTTTTAAAATTATTTATTCGTAAATTCAGAAGGAGGTTTAATCAATTCCCTAGGTATTATTTTCATCGATGAGCCTCTTTTATCTTCCTCTGGTATTCGAAGAGTTCTTCTCTTGCGGACTTTTTAGGATTTGAAAAACGACATAAGAAAACAAGCTGAATATATTTATAATTGAGAGCCAAACGAACCCAAGTCCATCTTTTTAATAATCATGATATACTACATGACATTTTATTGTTCCTTTTTAATTTTATTTGGTCTTCAAGAATGTATATATGTTGGATAATACGTAAAGAAGTTTCAATTGGGTGAACTACTCGAAATACAACGTTGTCTTACGTAGTTTTAATTTTTGTTTTCGCTCTATTATAAAGTTACGATGCAGGACTTAGGTCAGTCTGGCTCTGGGGTACAGATATGCTAGAATCCAATATTAGATTGTGTAAAAAGTTCGTCTTGCGGTCATGCTACTTTTTTAATACTTACTAAACAATATTATGGATAATGAATGAGGAATATTATTAATATTATGAATATTATAAATTGGGGAAAATAGCCAAAATCTCACAGCCAATATACGACTTTGCAGTAATAAATTGTTACACTCGAGGATAAAACAAATGAGAGTTTCAAAAAATGATAAATAAACGACATATAATGCAGAGATTTATTAACCCTTTCAAGACGATGCTATTTTTGTGCATTTCACTCTATGTAACATTACATACGTTCTGATGATCTCAATTAAATTTAATCTCATACGATGGATTGTAAAACTAAATAGAGATTCAGTTCGCCATTCAAATATTAGAACGAGTATTTCACTTTTTGTATTTTGCATACTTTTGCGTATTACGTGAATTCCACAGCCTTTTGCACAATTCAATTTTCTATAGGTAAATGCATGAAAATCCGCACTCCAATGATTAGATACTATTTCTTCCTGAAAATTCCATTACTTTTTGCTCAATCAAATAATTACACCACAATTTCTTTTGGCCATCTGAGTAATTTATAGAATTCTTGGTCGGTTTATAAAGAACATTCGATACTGCCGGCTAATCGATTTCGTATTTATTTGACGAACTATCCCAGCCAAATATCGAATTCTGCACACATAGCCACTCGGAGAGATTACGATCCAGACGGGCGCATCTCTGGCACAAGTTTTAATAGAAGACCCGCGAAAATCGATCCCTAGGGCGAGCACACCATTAACGGGTCGCCGTGAACTCTCGAGTACCGCCACAGGGAAACGTGTCGCGTTAATGAGACACCGAGAGCGACCGATTCAGGAGACCGTTAACGCGCAATTAAAACGACCACAGGACTAAAATCCCAGACGAATCGATGGGCTTCCCGGTGATTTCGATGGGGATTATACGTGGGTAATGATAGATCGAGATTGGCTCAAAGTAGCGTGTGGATTGTATCAACGATCGTCCCTAAGACGAAGCATTACTATGCGAGACACGTCTGCTAATTACGATTGATTAAAGCGTTTGATTATAGCCCGACCGATTGTGAGCATGACGAGCGTTTATTCTATGCTAATGCTAGAGGTCTTCCATGCCATTGTCATTCACACTTTCGTGCCGCGGAATAGATTCGAGTCTATCGAAAAATATTTTTAAGAATCGAAGTTTTTAAACTCATCTAATACTCACGATTTTAATCCCTTGCACTAGAAATCTTCTTTAATAATACAACGTAACAGTAAGCCCAATACACTTTTCCGACTCTTGCGAGAACTTAAATACGGTGTGTATTTCGAAAAGACGAAATTTGCTTTGATTTCGAAGGAATGAAAATTGGATTGGCGAAAATAGAAGTAGAGAAACTTAAACCTTATTGTTCGATTGAATCCACGCGTGTGTGCAAAAGATTAATATTTTATTTACCGGAACTCGAGTTTTTTGGGATGCCCATAAATTGACCGTGTTCTATTTCTTACATCTGCTCTGTTTCTGAAAAATCTTATATTTTTCATGTCTGAAACGAGTGCGGATAATGCGAGTAAATAATGTTGCTTAGACATGTTCTAAGTGCTACTAGGTATTCCGTAACAAAGCGATCGGTGGTGCATATGCATTTTATTTGCAAGCGATAGATAAAGTGTTACGGTTATCTAATACGAAAAATTAAAAGTGAAAAAGGGCAAGAAATAATCATTGGTAATCAGACGAATAAATCATATATGATGATTAATTGCATTCGATGTTACATTGATTACATAAAGCACGTTGCATTGCACGTGTCTAATATTACGTACACGCGTGATTCAACAGGAAAATAATTATAAGAAGAAGAAGATAAGGACTGGACTTTATCACGTTACCACATATTTCGCAAGAAGAAACGAAAACAGGAAAAGTTCGAGAGAGAAACGAGGAAAAATGAGGAAAAGAGAAACAGATTTTGGATAAAGGAAGAAGACAATAGATGCAAAATATGTAAAAAAAAAGGCGGAAGCGTTGTCACACTTAATAACGGAACGCAGAAAAACAAAAAAAAGCAGTACAATATATAAACTATTGAACAAAACAGGAGAAGAAACAAGACGAATGAGGGAGGTATACAGAAGAGTAATCAAAAGAAAGAAAGAAGAGAGAGATGAAATAATTGTAGTATAAATATAAATACGTATAAACTTAAATATCATATACGTATAATTAATAATTAAATATCATAATATACTAAAAGGCGTCAGTCCGTCGAATAAACTAATAATAATCGTGTAAATTCTGTAAAATTAACGTGTATACCCACTTTAAAAAGCCGAGAGGCAAATGAAATGAACATTTTACCACTACTTATTAAAATGAACAAACATTGGTTGTGGGTAGCGATGAGACCGAGACACGTTACATATCACTAATACGTTTATGTTTAGAATTCATATTTCCTTATCAATCTCATGTACGATACGTTTGCAAACGATTTGAGATGTATTGAAACACGTAACTATCGTATCGATATCGTTTGCTATCTATTTAAATATAATTACCAAGATCCGAATACGATTTAAACAAAATCTGAATCGTGGAACAGGTAATATAACATAAGCCAAACTTTTATTCTCTGCTGTCGATTGTACCATTCCTATCATACTTATTACTTATAGTGAAATATCCGATCTTATCGAAAAATTCCCGTTGTTATGAATGAGAAAATTATTTTCTTTTGACTACTAAAATTAGTTCATCACAGCAAATCATATGCTGTCCGCGTATTGCAAATTCATTATCAATGATATACACTTTCCTTTGTCTTGTTCATATCTCCATGAGTAACGCGTAATTGTTTTGAATCGATACTGCATAAGACGACATCAGACAAATTTCACCAATATCAATTACAAAATATTTTGATACGCGTTTGATACCATATCAAAGTATGCGGAAATTGATATATATTGGTATTCATGAGTAACACAACATAACATAATCTTTATTATTTTCCTAAGAAGATTACAATGGTCGTATTCATATATAGGTATGTCTCTGAATTTGTCTCACCACTAATTTCGAGTGAAACTTGCCTTGCAGATGCCTTCAAATTTAATTGTACAACTTAACGTTGGATTAACATCACGCAAAGTCGATGGAAATTCATAAAGAAGGAAAAAACCCCTCGACTTTTAATCGCCGATCAATGGAGGCGCTCGAAGTACTCCATTTTCCTTTTCTCCGCTTCATCGAAATCATTACGACGGCGACGACGCGGTTGTTGTCGACCTATTCGACGAACGCCGGTCATTTCTCCGGGCTCTCGATCGGAGGATCGATCCTTTTCCTCCAATCTTCTCACCGGATCTCCGTGTGTTCTCTTCGATTCCAGTCTCCTACTCATTTCCAGTCGTTTTCCACTTTTTCCCCGGTGCGAAACCGGACTGCATCTCCGTCCGTCGATGTATTCGCTATGCTTGGATCGATCAGCCGCCACTTTATCGCGGTGAAACGTGTGCGCCACGCTTTATCGTCGAGCCGCATTATGGCGATACGTCAGCGCGTGGTTTTGCCGGCATCAATTGCCATTCAAATCGGCACGAATCGCGCCGCAGCCTGGATGACTGTCGCTGCTGATGACGCTGAAAAGCTGCAAGGTTCAGCAAGGGTTGGATCTTTCAATGGATCGATCCATTTGCTATGGACAACTCTATGCATCGTAGAGTAATATTGATGATGGCGATGCGAGAGATAGGATAGAAGCGACGTACGATTGTTAGTTATGGTAATTTAGATAGAAAAGCTGGCTGGTAATGGTTGAAACTTTGATCGACGAGATTTTCGGTGGGCTTTTGATTGCGACTGTGGCGGCTCTCCTGCACCCGCCACTAGAGGAACATACGAAATAGGACTTTCTCGAAAGCATTCGCTCCAACCACCTCGTCCATATACATTCCACCTTTAACCTTCCTTCCAATATCCCAATGTCTAAGGCAAGTGCCTGCTAGGTAGCCTTACTGATGAGTCCACAGGAGGTCCTGGACGAAACGCAACACCCTTCCTTTTTTCCCTATCCTATCGCCTCTCTCTACAGCCCCACGGTGACTTTCGTCCATTTAGAAAGCAACACTGAATACCTCAATAATAGTAGCAGGGTAACTAATTATTTAATTAAATTAGTAGTATAACGAAGCAAATTCGTTAAAATACAAAAATCGTTTCTATTTGTGCGAAGAGGAATAGAAAATCGCGCCGTCTCTGAAGAGAGTTAAAGTCTAATATTCCTCCTTTTCCTTCTTTTTCTCCGCAGCGCGCCGCATTTTCAATAGGAACCGATATAAAACTGTACGAACGTAGAGGATGAACAAAATATTCCGTGCAACGGTGGAATCAATGTTCGAAGCACAAACAGCAAGCTCCAAATCCCCGGTATTCAATTCTCCCCTATCCCTGTACCTTTTCATGGCGTCAAACTGTAGATCGATGGATTGTTTGTATCGAGAATAGCTACTAAAGTGGCCAGTGTGCGAGTGTCGTTTAGTATCGGAGTGTCGGCGCATCGATGGAGTGGCAAGAAGCGGTCGCAAATCGAATCGACGAAACTAGATAAAGACGGAGAGAGTTACAGGGCGAAGAGAACAACACACGCCCGGGAGTAGATGGTGCAGCTAACGAGAACGTCTTCTTCGTTCGCCTAGTCTAGTGCAGATTGTCGTCGCATTGTCGTTGCAGCTGTGCTTCTCTCTCCGTGTTGCAACGACGCGTTAGAAACACACAGCTCCCTCGGTAGTTTCGTCCAATGAACACCTTCCTCCATTTCCCCTCACCGAAGCGATCACGGTCTTTCTCTTGTGCCCCCCCCCCCCCTCCCAGGAACAAAGAGGACGGGGGAAAGAGGTTGAATTGCATCGTTACATCACTGGTTACTTAACCGTGGACACGGTAACCCGACCGTCAGCATCGTAATGCTTTTAAATAGACCAGGCTTGCCAGAAAGTCCTCTTTTCTCTTTCTTTCTGTTCGCTTGTAGCGTTCTTCCTTTCACCGGGCCGTCCTCCCCCCTCCCACTGTTCCTTTGTCTTCTATCGAGAGCTTGATAGGGGAGGTCTCTTTTCACTCGGTACACACAACGAGAATCTTGCGGTTCGCTATGCTTTCTCTTCGTATCTTGGCAAGCAGATACTTCGAAGCCGGATTTCCGGCAGCAGGGAGCACGCGCACCCGCGCGGCTCTCCATTTCTTTCGAATGGAAGATGCTTTTTCTCTTCTAGTATCCTCTCTTTGGCACTCGCGGAAAGCTCGAAGAGAACTAGATGTACGAGTGGCTCCTATGATGTTTTATATTAGGTGTACGAATTACCGGGTTGTTGCACACGTGAAATTGGCAGATTTCAAGCATTAAAGCATTGACTGAGCAAAGGATAGACTATACATTTATAGGAAACATAAATTTCAAACTGAAATTCGGCTTGCGTAAAAAACAGAGTTTTCTACGCTTCTTGCGATTTAGAATGGTTCGTTTAAGAATTACTTCTTATAAACTTTCAAATTAGATTTGTATATTTATTTACGGCGACTTTGAATCGAAGATCGATTTGTAATTAAAAAAAATCGATTTGTTTCAAAACCGAATATCCAAGAATTGATTCAACGTAATCGAAAATTGCTTCGAAGAAATCGATGTAAAATAGCCTATCCCTAATTCTAACCGACTTTAACCAGAAAACAGTAAAGTAATTTAAGTTTTGCATCGAAAGTGGAGCTGATTGCTTTTCGCATTAAGCCCTTAAATGGCTCTTACTTTATAATATTTTATTTCCCTAGCTTTCGCATTAAAATAAAAAAGGAATTCTATGATGAATTAAAATTTTGCCCGGCCAAGTAAACGAAATTCTGATTATAGTGGAGGAGAATAAATTCTGATTAAAATGAAATACCCCCATTGCATAAATTTCTCCCTTAACTTGTGCTTAATGTACCAGACGCGGCTAAGGACGTGCTTTTTTTTATTTTTTATTTTTAGAGGCGGAGAAGGAAGGATATGTCGATAAATTGCGAGTAGCGATGGTAGTTGGAAAATTTAACAGCCGCGCGTAATAAACCGTGGCTGACATAAAGAAGCGGGGGGAAAAAGCGGGATGTGTTCATTCGACGCGTTTACCTAAGCGAAACTAAAATTCCTTGACACCCACTCCTGCCCGCACCTATTCATATTTCCACCCTCGTAATGCACATTTTTCCTCGTAACGCGGAATCGCGGATCCCCGTGCTGAATTACGGCGAAAGTTTGTACGTGCAATATGTCACGAGACATCAGGTTGCTACTCTGTAACGCGGCGCGAGATAACCCCGGGGCAAAATGCGTAAAACTAGCGTATAAAATTAACTTTTTAGTCGGGATACACGATTCGTGAAACGGCCGCGCTATTTATTATAATGCGCTACTTTACCGGCGTTTTTTTTTTTAAACAAATTTTAATACTACCGGCATCTGGAAAAGGAGGCGATTTGAAAAAATAAAAAGAAACATGGAATTAATATTTAAGTACTACCGGCAAATTAACATTCATAGCTATCGATATTCTTATGCACAGCAATTAAATATAAATGAATTGCTCTTTACGTTTGTACGTTTGCAATAATTATTTATCATTTATTTCTCTCCGGTGTTTCCAATCGTAATTGCCGTTAAATGTAGGACAGATCAAAGTTATACAAAATAACGCAGACCATTTCTATATAATCGAATTAAGAATTGGAGAAATTTTGCTTTAAAAGGCATGGAATTGATTTGCACTTTTAATATTTGATTTTTGTGCAATCTTGCAGAAAAATTGTTTACGTTATTTGCTACAAAATTAAAGAACGGTGAACATTTATCTATTTTAAAAATTCGTAAGTAATTTTTAATGAAACATATTCCATTAATTCAGATAATTGCATTCAATTCGATAAAAAAAAAATGGATAAAAATCGCAAAATTAGAGCTTCGTATTTTTTTAATTAATTCGAAATCGGTAAAGTGATGACCTAAAGTCCATTCAATTTCAGATAAACTACATTCTGTTGTACTTTGAATAAAATACCAAACAAGAAAGATAAAAAAGCGACCAATTTAGCATTTTAATAACTGCAAAATTCACAGCCATATATGTTTACAAAATTTAATTGCTTCCAATCGAAAACCAGTAAAATGATAACTTAAGCTTCACCTAATTTCACGCAAACTAGATTATACTTCATTTTCGACAGAATCACACACATCAAAGATGAAAAAGTGACCAATTTAGCATTTTAATATTCACAAAATTCAGAGCCATGTATGTTTACAAAATTTAATTGCTTCCAATCGAAGACCGGTAAAATAATGACTTTAAACTTCCTCTAATTTTCACGCGAACCAGATTATACTCCATTTTTAAGAATATCGCAGACAGGAAAGATAAGAAGACCGAGCAATTTGGCATTTTTAATATTCATGATTGAAGGAAGATGTTACAACAGATGTTACAAATTAATAAAAGTGCCACAGCTGAAATCAGGATAGCTTCTTTCCAGCTCAAGTTCACAACCAACCATTGACACGGTGCCAAATGCCAGGCATTTTACTCCATTACTTCCCAGCTCCAAGAGCGTGATGTATTCGTGGCCAATGAGGGAGTGGACTTAATTGAGGGTGTCATCCTGCGGGTACACATTGCTGCAGAACCGCAACGTGTACACGTGACTCGGCGATATTGTGCCTGGTGGTTGGTAATGGAAGCAGGTTGATCAACGAGCTACCAAACTAAGAAACATTAACCTTTTACGTTCCAATATCGACCAATATTCTTAGACCGTATCACAGACGAGGTACAGAATAGAGCTATCATCCAACGTATTTTTCTGTCACGTGATTTCGAGGTCTCGAGGCTCATTTAAGATTTTCATTTTTACCTTTTCGATTGTCTAAGATAAATAACTTTTGCGTTTGTCTTTACATTCTGTGTATTAAAATACTTCAGAAGTATTTATATTCTTTGTCAGATGATAAAACGAATGATACTCTTTCGAAAACTTTTATGGGTATATTCTGTACCTCCGCTCATAATTATAATTGTGTGAAAGTTGATGGACGTTTGGATACAAAAGCTTGAAATAGAAAAGTTTGGAAAGCTAAATGCTTGGGAATCCAAAATGCGTGGAAATATAAAAGCTTGAAAACTTAAACGCTTGGGATTCAAAAGCTTGGAAATTCGAATACTTAGAAATATAAAAGCTTGGAAACTTAGACGCTTAGGAATTAAAAGCTTAGGAATTTAAACGCTTAGAAATATAAAAGTTTGGTAATCCAAGAACTTAGGAATTCAAAAGCTTGAAAACTTAATCACTTCGGATTCAAAAGCTTGGAAATTCAAATACTTAGAAATATAAAAGCTTGGAAACTTAGACGCTTAGGAATTTAAACGCTTAGAAATATAAAAGCTTGGCAATCCAAGAGCTTAGGAATTCAAAAGCTTGAAAACTTAAACGCTTGGGATTCAAAAGCTTGAAAACTTAAACGCTTGGGATTCAAAAGCTTGGAAATTCAAATACTTAGAAATATAAAAGCTTAAGAATTTAAACGCTTAGAAATATAAAAGCTTGGCAATCCAAAAGCTTAGGAATTGAAAAGCTTGGAAACTTAGACGCTTAGGAATCCAAACGCTTGAAAATTGAAACGCTTATCAGTCGCGTCTTAAAGCACGAAAATGTTAGTATTTGAGTTTTACTTTGAACCACTGAACTTATAGACATGATTTCAGGTAACTTCCTATAATTTATTATACAAGATATTTTCTTACAATTTGTTTTAAGTTAACTCTTTGTCGTATCAATTTCTCGAAGACTATTCGTTGGGTCGTTCGCTACTTTCTATTTTAATGACGCAATCGAGTGCAGAACACTAAAATATTATACTTAGTTTAAATTGAACTTGCAATTAGAATTGAAGTTAAACTTTAGTAAAAACTACAGACAGATTTTATTGCAATTAAAGTATACTTTGCAACACGAGTGTAACTCATTATTATACAACAAAAGGGTTAAGAAAGTAATAAAAATAACAGATAAATATTCGGTGAAAAATTATTTGTTCCTTTTTGCAAATTTAAATTTCCCATAGTTGCATAAAGATCCACGGTATAGTGATTAATGTGACATTTCAACGGATGACTATAGTCACCCTTACAATTAGTAACGAAAGGGTTAAAGACGAAGATCTTTAAATTTGCCTGGAATTATGTGATCCAGATTTTTCGTCAAAATATCTGAAACTCACGTTGCTTTAACGTAACATTTTTGACCTAAGTGTTTAATGCAGTTGTTATTACACGAGATTGTTTGAAGGATCAAGTCAAGCTCGTTAGCACGTAGTCAAAGGAACAAAGAAAGTTGAGGTAACACGTTGCTGGAAAAAGCAATTACGTTATTCAAACGCAGTTTTGTTAAACTTACAAACACAGGAGATTTATTGTTCCACGAAATCTTATCAAATACACTCTACCGATTTCGTAATCTTACTTTAAGCTTTACACGCTCAAACAGTTTTACAATCAAACGAAATGTAACAATGGTGGATCAACGATACTCAACCCAGATTTTGAGTATTTATTACGTTACCCACAAGACTCTCGTAATTCCTGTTACTTAGAGAAATATTAAATTTACCTAATTTCGAGATCTTATGCGAATGAAACGGAACAAAATTTGGCACAACTGAACATTCATTTAAGCTTAGAGACAAAATGGAATATTTATTAGACGTACCAATAAGTAATCCGCTATTTTTAAATATGATCAATGGATCTTTCGAGCACGAATTCATAGACATGAAAATGTTCTCAAATTATTACAGAATAATACTAATTATATTTAAGATAGGGTAGGTGCTTGATCTTCTTTAAAGCAAAGATTGAATTTAACAAAATAAGTGGATTACTCATTAGTGCACCAAATGCATTACCAAATATGATTTGGTAAGGTTGATATACAATATTAATAGATAATAATTAAGTAACGTTATTAAATAATGAACCAGCTACTCCGGATTTAATACTTTAATCATTTTTTGTATACGTACTATCCGCTACAGATAATTCTTAACGTCTCGAAAATGTCGAAGTCTATAATGGAACACGAAACACACGACGTCCAGCAGACCTTATTGTATTATTGTATGTCAAGCGATTGAATCACCAATAAGTGTCAATTTGTCCTGAAACTTTGTTAAACGCATTCTTCCAAATTCCTAATTTTACCTCCAGCTTTGCATCCTCGATACTTTCTTTATAAAACGAAATGCAATGAAATTCAGGTTTACAATTTTTAATCTAGACTTCGAACGCGATTTTTCATCCTATTTAATAGCTTTCTTCTTCTAGCTTAAATATCGGCTACTCGAACCATATGCAAATGAAATACAATAAAATGCAAATTTACAGCATAGATTTATAAAATTTATTTGCACTGATTTACATTCATTGCTTCGGGATAGTTAATAATGCTAAAACGTTCGTAATTTCTATTCAATATTAACATCTACCTAATATTAAAGTCTCCGATCACCCATCAGTGCACCCATGGCTGATTTTTGCAGACGAAATACAAGAAAAGCCAGATAAACAATGCATAGCATAGACTTGGAACGGTTACTATTTCCCATATCTTCCTAACTGCTTTCCAATACTAACGTTTATCAAATATGGAGGGGTTGAATCACCCCCTAGCGCATCCATTGATACACCCATAAGAACAAACAACGAAATTTATACCAACAATTTCAAACCTACATTTCGAATATTTGCTACTTTAAAAGCTTTCCTAATTCTGTTTCGATGTTAATATTTACCTAATGCAGAGGACTTGTATCACACCCTAGTGTAGCTATTGATGTATCCACTGGGACACCCATCAAAAGAAGGGGAACGAAAGACACACTTACAATTTTAATTCTAGGTTTCAAATATTTACTACTTCAAAAGCTTTACCAAATCCTCTTCGGTATTAGCGTCTATCTAATACAAAGGGTTTGAATTACACTCTAGTGCAACCATCGGAGGAAATAGAACAAAATTTATACTAACACTTTCAACTTAGATTTTTAATACTTACTCGAAAGAACTTTTTGAATTTTGTTTAAATATTAATATTTTCCTAATGTAGAATGCTTGAATTACACATTGGTGCATTCGTCAGAAAGAAACAAAGCAAAACTCATATTAAAACTTTCGACTTAGATTTTGGATATTTACTATGTTCAAAGCTTTCTTAATTTTGTTTCGATATTAATCTTTACTTAATATATAGGGTTTAAATCATATCTTAGTACGCCCATTAATGCACACACCTTGAAGAAGCAGAGTAAAACTCGTACAAACATTTTTAAACATAAACTTCGAATATTTATTAGTTTAAAAGTTTTCTTAATTCTATTCCAATATTAACCCTCAGAGAACTGGTGCATTCTAAATATTGAAAGATTTGTCTATGAGACCCTTCACATATGAATACATTGATTTTTAGATCAGAAGTACCTACCGATTATATTTCGTAATTTGCCAGCCCTCTAAGGGTTAAAATTTATCTATTAAAAGCATACACTGTATATGATTTCATTGCCTGCAGACGAATTTTATTCTCTTCTAACTACAATTTGGCAGAAAGGAAGCAGAATGCTATAAAAAATTACGGAAATGCTTTGAAGATTAAGTTGTAATATTTATATTGTATACAAATATAAATATATATATATATTTATATATATATATTTCTTCTGATGGATGCTTTAATGCACACAACAATGACTACACGAGATGTGATCTCATAATTTAATATAAATAATATGATGAGAAATCTCGAATAAACAATTTTCATCCTAGATTTCGAACATTAACTACTTCCAAGAGTCCCTTAACCCCTTTCTAAAATCAATATTCAGCTAATATCGAGCTTCCAAATCACCCATTGTTGCAGCTATTGGAACACCCATTTTCAGTTTTAGAAACTTTACGGGAAACAGAACAAAACTCGTACTATGTAACAATTTCAAACCTGCATCTCGAATATTTACTACTTCGAAAGCTTTCCTAATTCTTTTTCAATATTAGTATTTATTTAGGAACAGGGCTTTTATTACACTCTGATGCATCGATTAATGCATCTATTGGGATACCCATTAGAAGAAGCAAAACTCGTTTACTATCTACTGCACCCATTTGGACACCCATCACAAGAAACTGGGCGAAATTCGTACTAACAATTTTAAACCTATATTATAAATATTAATATCTATCTAGGCACTTAATATCGATCTATTAGGTGCATGTAAAGGTTTTAATCTTGGTTTAATGGCGTCATTGTTTCCAAATCAATCTCATCCTTTCGTAAGGCAGCAGAACGTCATAACAAATGAGAGAAAAATCTTCGAAGATTAATTTTATAATGTACCTAATATTTATATTACGTATAAACATAAAAATTAAAAGATATAGATTAAAACTTTTGTGCACGCCTAATATTTATTTTGCAACTGTGCCTAAACATTCGGCAATAGTTTAAAAATTTTTAGAATTTGTTTCTTTAAAGAAATATCAGTGGAATTATTTTTGTCTAAAATTTGTAGATAACGTAAGAAATATAAAACTTACCAAATTATAGTATTATTGGGGATTGCACTGTTGTCGTAGCGTTTGCTGCAGCATAAATTGTAACTGAAACATACAAAAAATTACGGTAATTTTTACAATATTATGCTGAAATGTTTATTCATAAAAGCTACTAAGAGAAACATTACGACATACTAATTTGGTAAAAAAAAAAAAAAAAATAGACCTAACATTCAATGTTGTTTTCTGTCACATAGTTTTATGTAAAGTTTATGGCTATTGCATTTGCTTTTACATTTTGCAAATTGAAATACTTTAAAGGTATTTGCATTCCCTTTCATATAATCAAAAGGAAAATATTCTTCCAAAAATTCTAATTTTTTAGATATCGGTATTTCAGACCATATGACACGAAGTCCCATAACATAATATTAATATTTTACATGTAAAAATTTTCGCTTCCTAGCCACAAAGAGAATCGCGGTAAATCGCTTATTTTCTTAGTCCTCTCCTTTCCTTTAACCCTTTCTCTACTTAAAATTGAGAACCCAAAGCATAAAGACGGTCCCGTTTAATTAATACAAAGACAGTATTTATAAACTTAACCATTTGCATGTTTTATATGATTAACAGTGTTGTATTTTTGTTGCACGAATTGACGAAAAAAAAAAACAATGTCTCGCCATAGAGAATATACGTATGCTTTTAACGAATGATTGTATAATTCTGAATGTCGTATATATACGTCCTTCGAAGCGAAAGGGTTAAAATGAACCAATTTCGATAACTCTCGAGCGCAAAGGGTTAATGATATTTACCTTACATATGGAACGCATCTACTACCTCCAAGATTCCTTTAACTCCTTTCCGATATCAATATTTACCTAATATCGAGCTCTCGAGTCACCCATCGCTGCACCGAATAGCCGATCTATCCTCGTTTCGTAAATCGCGCGAAAAGTACCGTGCAGAGATGATTTGTTGCCGAGGCAAACCGATTGGCTGTCGCATATTAGCGACACCTTCAGTCACACGTATTATTGTCATCGGCTGAATCGGTCACGACTACAAGTCTACTGCGTGACAAAGACCGCGAAACAAAACACGTCGAGGTAGAGTGAGATATGTAGAACGACTTGGAACTACACAGACAAGTCGCATTGGCGCAAACCTAATTTTTTTTTCTCGCGAGGACGTGGGGAAATCTTCAAGAATATACCTGGGAGGGTCCGCACTCGCGAATCCTTAGCGAATGTGAAGGACCTACTACTACGCATGTAGCATCTAAGAATCCGGAAGAAAGATTTTCTACCGGCTAATAGGCGGAGCGAGCGAACTGCTCCCGTTGCCACTGTGTTGTTCAGCTTGCAGGATCCTCGCCAACAAGTCATCTCGGCATAGTACGCGTGCAATGGTCGAGGAGGAAGAGGAAATTCGCTTCGGAGGACCAGGCCTCCGCCATTGTTTGCGGGAGAAGAGCCAATTGGAAAATCGAAGTTAAGACGATTACACCGGTGCCCTGTTACGTACGCCCGAGCAGTCAGAACGATTTGCCTAGAGCCGCGAGCCAGCGATGTAATAGATTTTGGACCTTTTCCAATGAAATCGTTTATCGATCCCCCATGCGATTGGTAATTTCACCACGACCTGTGTATCGGCTCGCGGTTAAAAGAGCAACGATTACCCTGAATCGAATATCCTGGCCTGCTTTTCAAAGCAAACATCGCCTTTTCAGCTGCAGAGTTCATTAAGGGCCGGCGGATGCCCTTTGAGCCAATAAATTGCGTCACTCGAATAAACTCGTATGTAATCAACAATTTCGCTACGGCACCTTAAAATTGAAAAGCATTTCCGATGCAAAGATCAGCATAATTTTTATCAATTTCGGAATAGATTTTGGGCAAACATTTAGATGTTTAGCATCGTTAATTAAAATGCAATAGCAGAGAATTTCGAGTTCCCGAAACGCGAAACTTTCTGGGAAAAATCGAACATCCCTAATCGGAACCACCCCTCGAAACTCAAACGGTTTTGAAAACTCGATAGCTCTGAAAGTGTTAAAACAAGCATTTTCACGCGTAACGTTGTACTACAATCACGTTTGGAATTTTTTAACGGTATATTTATATTTGATTTTACTTTTATCGTTAACGCTGGAGGAAAAAACATTTTTTTTCCCCCAGAATAACTTGATATGCAAAAGATTGAATTTGATTTGCAATCGGGTGAATTTTATTTGCAAAAGAGAGGATTCGATTTGTAAATGGATGAATTTGAGTTGCAAAAGGAAGAATTTGATTTGTAAACGGATGAATGTGATTTGCAAAAGGGGTAATTCAATTTGCAAAAATATTGAAACTGGAGTGGAAAACCTGTAGCAGTTTTCATAGACATTTTGATTGATCTTGCTTGCGAATTTTAGCAGTTAACAATAATAATTAAATTCTACAGAATTGCATATGCGTACAAGATGTCTCACCTAAAGCAAGACACCCAATTATTTCCTGTGTTATACGTGGTTACACATAAAAAATATTAGGAATCTCAATACAGCTGCAAAATGACTCAGAAACTATGTACATACAGTCTACTCAATTTTCGACTCCACTTAGGTTAAATTTGCAGGACTTTGTATCACAACGAATTTAAAAAATAATTAAGTGCTCTGGTTACAATTTTGATACGCTGATATAATTAAGGTAATTTTATAAATATTTTTTATTTACCTAACATTGAACCATAGCCCAGTAAATACTAAATGAATAAATAAACAAGGCAATCAATTATCGGAACTATTTTGCACAACTAACGTTTATTTCGAATCGATATAATCATAATTTTCGGTCAAATTTTGCCCAAAGCTAACAAATTAATTTGCACACCTAATATTAATTCACCTAATTATCAAAGTTCGCGTACGAATGTTGCATTAAACGCGAAACATGTGACTGAATTATTCCATATAACCAATTCCAGCTATCTGTAATCAAATTCTGATAAATTCATCACGAAGATAATGTGACTAATTAGACGTCATTCTATCCTACTTATTATTATCTAGCCGACGCAAAATATAATTATTTTTACTGCTGATTATCGAATTGCTTCTTAATCAAGTGGTAAGCAATTATCGAGACATCATTGATGGACGATTAAGCCGTCGATTTAGGGACGATCCACAACGATCCTCGTGGTCATCGGTGTACGCGACTGCTAGGCATTAATGAACACGTTAATACGAACTTTATCAAATACGGTAATGCGGTTGACAAACCGGTATTATGCCTTACTCGCGGACCGCAACAGGCGATTAGGTTTGCAAATTAGAGTCGGTGTGTTCCACAGCAATCGATTGCAACTGTCGATTACCCAAAAGCGTGATTAAATTTTACAGCACATGATTCATACACAAGAATCTGATTTGGTACTCCTCGGAACACTTAACGCACGCATATATAGTCGGTCATGAAAGTATATATATGTACATTTGAAAATTCAAATATTTTCATATTTTGGATTAATAGCAATGGGGTGAAAATTCAGAAAATATCCAGAAGCATGGAAATTCAAAAGCTTAGTAATACGAACGTTTGGAAATTAAAATGCTTAGAAATGTAAAAGCTTGAAAACTCGAGCGCTTCGAAATTTAAAAGCTTAGGAATTCAAATGCTTAGAAATATAGAAGCTTGAAAACTTAAACGCTTGGGATTCAAAAGCTTGGAAATTCAAATGCTTAGAAATATAAAAGCTTGAAAACGTAAACACCTCGGAATTCAAAAGCTTAGGAATCCAAACACTTAGAAATATAAAAGCTTGGTAATCCAAAAGCTTAGGAATTCAAAAGCTTAGTAATACGAACGTTTGGAAATTAAAATGCTTAGAAATGTAAAAGCTTGAAAACTCGAACGCTTCGAAATTGAAAAGCTTAGGAATTCAAATGCTTAGAAATATAGAAGCTTGAAAACTTAAACGCTTGGGATTCAAAAGCATGGAAATTCAAATGCTTAGAAATATAAAGGCTTGGAAACTTAAAAGCTTAGGAATCCAAACGCTTAGAAATATAAAAGCTTGGCAATTCAAAAGTATGAAAACTTAAACGCTTCGGAATTTAAAAGCTTAGAAATCCAAATGCTTGGAAATTCAAATACTTATCAATGGCTTCCTTAAAGTATGAAAATGTAAGTGTCCGAGTTTTACTTTCAGCCACTGTATTTTAGCCTCTACATATATATTATACTTTCTACTGTACTTTAAACGTTTTATATATTTTTGCGTCTAATGTGCGTTCTGCACTTTCTTACGCGTTTAAATTTCTCTTGAATGCGCAAAAATCCGCAGTCTAACAGTAATTATGGGAACAGAGTAGAAACTTCCACGTAAGCTTGCATTTTCCAATTCTGCATGCTTGGTGGACGTAAATGGAAGAAAGCGGAGAAAAGGCATGGAAAGCAGGTCGAAACGTCGAAGGTTATTAAACACATTCTCGGCTCCTACGTGTAATTTGTTGCCTTTTCTAGGCTCCAGGCGTCCCGAGGGAAAAACGTTCGACCAGCGACCAAGGGAAGTCAATTTTTCACGGGATCTATTTTCGGTGCCGTTTGATTCTTGCCCGTTTCTCTTTTTGCCTTCGCGAGACATAGGTCGTTTTTCTTTCCGGCACAATGCAACTCCATCACTCCCAGGCTGGCAGTTTTTATTTTTGAACGACAACGTATGCACGTTTTTTTTCTAACACCTCGTCCCAAATTTTGCTTCCGAATTACATACGTAGCCCAGTTCATTCACTTCGAGCGAACAACACCTTTTTCTTTGCAAAGAAACGGAATATGGTAGATGTACCAATTACTGCCACTTTCTTGTCCATTAGTCATCAACGTTAGCTTCCAATGACACATAAATTTTCGAAACTTTGCTCTCGAATGCACTTTCCATTATCCGACAACGATATTTTTATATCGTTACTAGATTTCATGTTGCAGTCATGTACAGCGAGTCCTCCACAGTAACTGGAACGCTTAATAATTCCAAAAGGCAACTCGAAAAATTCTGTTCATCGAGGAAGTAGTTCGGAAGAAGAGAGAGAGAGAGAGAGAGCGAGAGAGAGAGAGAGAGAGAGAGTATGGAAACGTTTTCAACGAACCAAAATCAGGATGCAACGAAAACGGACGGAAAATTCCGGACTCCGATGCTTTCGCGCAAATTCCCAACAGCAACGAGTGTTCTAAAAATACGCGAGGAACGTGCAATTTTGGCTGGGAATCCTCGGCTGGTCGACAATCTGAAACTCGCGCTCATTCAGTACAATCTATGATTATTTAATTTAAGAAAATCAATATCGTACGTCGATTCTATCTATGAATAACTAAATACACATTGCAATCGGTATACATGTTATTCATATATAAAATGATCTGCAGTAGAATTCGAACACTTACATTTTCATACTTTAGGAAGCGACTGATAAGCGCTTGAATTCCCAAGCATTTGGATTAATAAGTTTTTCGATTCCCAAGCATTTTAATTCCCAAGCCTTCGAATTTCCAAACTTTTCAATTTCAAGCTCTTGTATTAACGTCCATGGAAGCGTCCATTAACTTTCGTAGTCGTTCGAATAATTATGAGCAGTACATTCTGCAACTACCCGAGTTTTACTTTACCACTAACCCATACCACGCCTAGTCAAATGACTGGTTTATAAAGTATTTGATTTCAGATTCATCAGACATTTTTATCTCTTTCGTTCATTCAACTTTATGACAATTCTTTTATGGTCTGATTAACCAGTTTCTCATATTTGGTTTTTCTTTTTGCTTCTTTTTTCACTGAGGATGATCTTGCAAGAGGACCGAAGTGTGTGGCAGAAATCTAAACTCCAAAAAGGTGTATATTCGCTGATTTCGTATGCTCAACTGTCCGATCGAGTTTGTTCTCTTGCTAAAGCAGGAGATGTTCTATACCGAAAACCATATTCCTAAGACATCTTGCAGCCCGCCGCTTCCCTAGTGACAATTCGTGCAACACATAGCATAGCCACATAGCAGCAGTAAACTCGTGAAGTCAACAGATGTAGCATCAGTTAAAAACATTTCAATAGACACTTTTAATTTTCACTTTCAAAACAGCATGACCCATAAATCTACCGATTTTCTGACTTTATTGCCTGCGCTACCCAGGACCACACCACCCTCGATCGCAGATTTTACCCCTTCTACAACCTTCATTGACACGTCCTTCATTCCCTCCAAGCTACAATTCGACCAATCAATTTCAAACCAAAAAGACACGCCTGCATTACACACCCTTCATTCATTCGAATAAATAGACTCATCTCGAACTATGTAAGACAGTCATCAGACAGATGTACACACGAACGCCAGAACACCGGAATATTGTAATATATATATATATATATTAAATTTTGAGTTGTTACGTTTAAACGTGTCATTAATTATCAAACAAGTCTTCACCCTAATTCGGTGCGAGCTATAGTAGCACCCCCTTACCGAGGACGATTCAATTGAAGGAAAGTTGAATTAAAAGAAAACAATACGAACAGGGGAGGAGACGTTTTCAACAAACAGCACCGCCGTTTTCGCGAACGAAACGATTCGTCATAGCATAGCATGCACACGCATACGTTATCTGCAAACGTATCTTAAAATATATCGCTTACAATCTATTGAATAAATACATGTGAAGTGCCCAGTACGATTAGGGTTAAGCCACGCCGTGTTCTCGAACTAAACCATTCCTATTCTAGCAGTTCTCCTTTGCGAACCTTATCAAGCGAAACATCTTATTGCAACGCTTCCGAAGGAGCATTAACATCGAAAGAACACCAATTCGCTATCCGGAGTACATTGTCGTGAAATTTCGTAGCCAGGAGGCGAACAAATCCCAAGCTTAGTCAGCGAATTCTTCGATTCGACCCTTCGGCGAGGGCCAACGACCCGAGGAACGACGAATACCAGCCGAAAGCAAAGGGTACAACGCCTGTTGGCGATGGAGTTAACCCAGGGCAGGTAGTCGATGCACGCCAGGTATGCGTGTTGCTCTCGTGTGTTCCTGCTGCAGCTTCCGTCTCTCTCTCTCTCTATCCAATAGGCTACCCTCGTTTCTTTCCTTTCTCATTCCCCGTGGCCTCTTTTCCAGGCCTTTTTTCTGTGTTGCCAGACCGATCGGGCCAGGAACTCGTTCACTTCCCGATGCCAGCCTATCGGTCCGAATAGGCGTTTCAAAAGGGTCAAATCGAGCTGACGGGATACAAGCCCCGATATTTCATCGTCCACCCTTCGAATTAAGTGTCTTTTGGTTGCTCACACGCGAATGAACCTTTTGTAAACGGGGGAAGAAAGACGGTTCGACTGCTGTGAGATTACATGGACCGTGGTCTCTCTCGCCTTTAGGGGGGGAGTCGAGAATTTTAAATCGTTCCTGATCCTTTCTTTCCAGGGTTGGATCGTTAGCACCATTCACGCTTCACGAGCTTCACTCTGTTTCGATTCGGTGCAAATGTGCCGAGAGCTTTTCGGAGGATTCTGTTTTTTTTTTTTTTTTTTTTTTTTTTTGGGAGGGGGAAGTATTTGGTATCAGGGAAAAGGAGAATAGGAAGTCATATGGATGAACGAACCGTGGCTTTGTTAACCGTTCTGGTGGATTCGAGATAATCTATGTCGTTTTTGTGTAGGAATAACTATTCTGGGATACTGCGGTGGAATATATCGAGGGCGAATGTTAACTGCGAAACTAAAGTGCACTCACTTCGAGATGTATTTCAGGAATATCGTGACAATTCAATGAACAGGAAATATCAAAGGGCATTTATGAGGTTGACCTAGCCACAGCGAAGTAAAAAATACGATATAACCTAGTATTGGGTTGAGTAATAAATAATTTCGTCCGTCTCACGGTGATTTTACTTTTTGTAGAATATTATGATTAAAGAATGACGATTTATAAATAGGGCAAAATTGCCAGAATCTCAAAAAGTACACAGAATTCCGCAATAATGAATTCTTACACTCGAAAATGTACTAAATAATAGATTCTCAAAACAAATAAACGGGATATAATGCCAATTCTGTTGGATTCGCAAAACGTTATGTCTTTTGTATAAGAATAACTATTCTAGAATATTGTGGATACATATTTTGAAATATAAAATAAAGGTAAAAAATTGATTTGTAAAAATATGGCTTATTCTTCATTTACTACCGTTGACTTCTTTTCCATTAACAATAAAATATATTATAAATGGATTTGTTATCCTGAATTTTTAGATGAAAGAAATTCAAATTGCAGACTATTTAGCCTATACCTAAATTCACCTTTGCTCACATCTAATTACAAACTTAGAAATGAGGAACTATGATAGAGCACAAAAATGATCGTGAAATATATTCTAATTGATTGTCAAAAACATCAAAAAGAAAAGAAAAACCACAATACCCAAAATAAACTAAAAAAACACCTGAATGAAGAGAAAGTACTAAATAATCTTTTATTAGGTGTACAAATTAATTCAGTGCTTTTATGTTTAAAATATTAACGATTTTAATCGACCTAAAATCGTCATCTTTTTTGTTAAAATACAATTTAAAAGTTGCCTACGACGGAAGTTGAATAATGGAAACTATTTTGAGTATCAAAATTGTTTTTATTTTCCCGTAAATTCGCGTTGAATTTTGTGAAAATATGCACTGAATTCATTTATACCTACACTTGATAATTGTCTAGTATTCCTTGAAAATATTAGCAAAATGCATGAATTCTCGTTTGATGAAAATTTGTCCCCCAATTAAGGATTAAATACGTGTTTGATGCACGGGAAGATTGAACTTAGCAGAAGTAGAGAAACGCTCTTACGTAACAGTAATTCTCCAATTACGGCAGAACGACGAAGACTCGTCGCGTTCGCCGCCGTTTCGCGACGATTTTAATTCGCGGACAAAGAAAAGCTCGTCTGCAAATCTATTCGACGTGGATCATTACGCCTCATTGGTCGCGATTAACACGTTGTATGACTGCCTAATTGGCGTCGCGTTTCTATCCGCGTTTTGCATACAGTGTCCCAATCCCTCTGTGGATCATTCATTGTCTCGTACGTGCAATAATTGATCGCGAAATTTAGTCGTCTCTAAAATTACGCTTCGTTAAATTTATCGTACATAAATATATTATTTCACCACGCAAATTTAATCACACATCGTAATTATATTCGTAGGATTTTCATCCTAACGAAGTATTCACAATTTTGAATAATTTAAAGATGGGTTTTGTTAACAAGGCACGTCTATAATAATTATTATAATAATAGTAGCTATCCGTTTTTGTATTTATTTGATTAATGATGTACAGTTGATATTCGTACAATGCAAATTCAAACTGCAGGTATTTATTTGTACGCCGATTTTTTCAAATAAATATAATGGAAAATTTTTCGAACGTCTGCGATGATTTAAAAAAATTCGCAAACTAATCGCGTAGTTTAGAAATATAAAAAGGTTTTAAAAAAGTTCAATGCGCCATAAATGAATAAAATACATAGATGTCAATCTATTTTATTATTAATTGCCGTAAAATATGTACTAATTTACTACGATAAACTGAACTGCATAATAAGAAATACCTAATAATTCTAAACTGAGTTCCTTGAAATCCGAGACCTTTTTACATAAACGTGTAATACAGAAAATAATTAGGTGTCTACTTTCGATCGAACATCTTATATATTAATATTCTATTTCGAATAGAATCCACGATTTTGATTATCCAATATTTCCCATTATATTCGAATCATATCAAAACTCAAATACTTAATAAGAAATAAGAATTATTCGAAACTCAGTGCTTTTGAGATTTGCAACTTTTTACACAAACGTGTATAATACAGAAAATAATTAGGTGCCTGTTTTGGACCGAACACCTTGTATATTAATTTTCTGTGTCAAAGAGAATGCGAGATTTTCAAAGGGAGCATAGAAGGAGGATTAAGTAGCGGAGATTGCAAAGATTCGAGGCGAAAGAAAGTTTTCCCAGCTATTTTCAAGAAACTTTCACGTAAGACCTACGGGGGCGCGTTATTTTCTCCCGTTTTCGTGTTAGAGACACACATTTTACGCGGAAAACATGGCAGCTGCAGCATATACGGTTTGAAAAATATTCTCGCTGACAGAGACGTCAGTTCTGAAAGCGGAGGTCCATTAGACAAAATACGGTAGCTGTAGAAGCGCAATGGCTACCCGTGCATCTTCTTTCAGACAAGTTCTCTTTTACATGTATACATTAGTTGACGCGATTATATCGGCCAAGGCAATGTAACCACTCCACAGTTCTCATCGCAGACACACGCGCAAATGTACGATTCTTATTAAGCTGATTATGCTCATTTACTAATGCACGCTTTGCAACGCGTCGCTGGTCAAAGTCGCTGCACAACTACAAACAGCATTATTAGAAAGAAAGATAAATCAGAGCTCCGACATTGGAGCAACACGAGGATTGCATTTGCGAGCAAGATTTCACTGAAACATCTCCATTTTCTAGCAACGCCAAGCTAAATCATAAATAATGGGAGAATTTGAATATTCAAAGGGGCTTGGAAGAAGATAAGTTAATCTAAATGTACGAAAACACGTGGTTCCAAAAGAAATACGACTTTGATCATGCAATATACCGAATCATACATTTCTTACGCCTTTATATAATTTTTTAACGAAGAGAAATTGAATGCTGGATTGAATCGAGTTGTGAAAACATTGGATGAATATTTTAGTACTAAAAATGGAAAAGGTCCGATTTTCCAGCGAATCGATCTTTGTCTCTGCGATTCAGAATCGACTGAAGAATCGCCTATCCCTACTACTTAACTTCAGTATTTAATAGTCTATTTATTTCTCCGTTACAAATGTACAAAAGATGAGCATTCTTCGAAGCACTCAGCGTAGTATTTCACCACAAGATTGCAAAGAGAATCTCTTCACTTCCCTTGTTTTCTTCTTCATTTTTTCGAAACCTCCAAATGGCACAACTAACATCGGCAAGAAAACCATTTCACAAGCTGTGGTATTTTTTCACCGACAAAGTGTTCCTTGCTCCACGAGGAAGAAGGTTTTCAGTTTCGATGTATTTCTTTATCCTTCCTCCTTCTTTCTTTCACGGTCATCTTCAAAAGTTTCGCGGCGTGATGCGAAAAGTTTGAATGACTTTCTTTAGCGGCCCTTGCAGGCGACGTTTTATCCGCTACATGCAAATTTGCAGCGTTGCTCGCCGCTGCTCTACGCCGTTCAAACCCTGAGTTTGCCAGCCACTTTGACCCTCGGGCGCAAAATTTCGTCAGGAGTAATCGAGTCCTGTGTTCTTCCATCTTGTTAAACGATTCCGTGTTCTTCTTTTCTGCTCCCACTTAACGAACTCTGTTGCATTATTTTGTACACCGATTAGTTTCACAGTACTGCGAAAGATAGCTTATGTAAATGCGCAAACAGAGAAAGCCTAGATGCTTGTAGATAAAGGTGAGCTTCTAATTAACCACTCTTGCCTCGCGTATTAGCTTCCTTTCAGGAGTTCCGAGCATACACGACTTGGCAGATTACAATTTTACGGAAAAGCTACGCAAAATGTTCAGTCTCAAAGTGTCTTTGTTAGAAGCGCGAGGCATGTTTAATATACAATATAATATGCGACGTACGCTACTTAAGATAAGAAAAACTAATATTGCTTTAATGTAATATTTCATTCGCAAGTGCTTCAAACTTTACAATTAGTCGTAGGAAGCTGAGAATTGTTGGACGCTTTGTCTAAAAGTAGAAACAGAAGTAAAGGAATCTAGAACGGTACCGTGGTTGTTTATATTAACAATAATTCTATTTATACAGTTATGTTGACCATACTGAGTGGTATGTTGCTCTTCGAGTAGAAATAATCAAAATTTATAAAAAATATCAGGGCAAGAAATATTATATATTATATTACAATTTGCTCCCAAGGAAAACCAAGGAAATTTTCAGGATTTTATGTTACGAATTTCACGAATCATCAGGCGACGTAAAATACACGTGTTCCAACCCTAAATCGTGACCCACAGTTTGAAAATCAGCGTTGCTCTATTGCATTCGTGTTATTGGTAAAATCAATGGCGCAAAAAGCAGGCTTCAGGAGCCCGAAAATATATTACACATGCGCCTAATAAGAAGCACAAATTCCCACGAAGTTGGCAAATGGCTTCCAAGCGAGGAGGAAAGCCTCACAGGCAAAATTCGCCGACAAAGGCGCAGGGTGCACGCATAGTCACAAAGAACGTAGCTTCCGGAACTCGTGGGGAACTCGAAGCACGCGAGCCTACGAGTCTAAGTCCCTTGGGGGTGAATGGGGGATAATTTGCCACCAAGGGGCGCGCCTTTTGAGTACATCGATAACGAAATTCGCCAAGTTGCTTCTACGGCAAACTCCACGCCAACATAGGGACACGTCGAAACCGAGGAATGCGGTTATTAAGATCCAAAATGCCGAAAGTCTACGAATCAATGGCTCGCACGCTTCGCGCAGATAATTACACGTACTGACAAAAGTTGAGGAACAAAGTAATCGTTAGTGTTAAACTTTAAGTACATTAAATCACAACTATATATTCTCTTTTATTCTATATCGCGCTTATATATTGCGTTATCGCGCAACTTCATTGTATTATTTTAGAAGTTATTTAACATAACAATTATTCCGGTTTTATAGCACAACATTAGTTAACATCTCTTTTATTTATGATGATTTTCTTTTTATATGTTAAATATGATATATTAATTACTAACTCGTTGAAAATATACTGTTCGAATCAAAACCTTTTTGCCAAGAGTAGTGTTACGGTGTCCCAAAAGTTCCTGTCGTTTTCTAACTAAATATTAAGTGTAGAAAATTTGATGCACAATGTAATTTATTAAAGAGTGCGAAATCGTTGTGCTTTTACCTTGATCTTCTATCTTTCAGAATGGCCTCGATGCCACTTTGTTGCAGTCCCGCGACACCGTTTTGCCTGACAAAGCCAAAAACGCTGAAAGAAACTTTTCGGACAACCCAATATATACGATCTTCTCGTATTTCCACGTTACAGGATCCAGCTTTGCAAAGGTTAAAGAACTCGATGTATGGATCGCGAGTTGTCTGTCGGTTTTCATTGAGAGCGACCGGGACGAGGTTATCGGGGTCGAACGTAATTCACGGTGACGCTGGCACGAATATCGCATTAAGAACGTCGCCGTCTGAGACTCGCTTATTGGTCACTAGGCCAGGCGAAATAAATGCTTCTTGTTTTTCGCTTTCTTCAGTCGCAGCGGACTGTATTTAAATGCGTAGGAGGATTCGTAGCGTTGAAGTTTCAAACTTCTCGTCTCGTTAACATTAAAACTACAGTGATTACGAAAAATGTTTGTACAGTAATTTGTTTATTTCGCCAGTTCTGTGCTAATTAATTAAGCTGAATCGAGTTAAGATTCCTATTATTTAATAGTAGTGTGGTGCGACTAGATAAATCTGTTGTGGTGGAAATAATATACAGAATTTAATTAAAAAGTACCTAATGGAAAAATGTGGGCATGTATAAATACTTTTTGTCAATGTCAATGTCAAAATGACCGATTCGCAATTTCTCATAAATATTATCGGGGGCAGAAAATAATTCAGTGCTCTTACATTAAGTTAGTCACCTCAAAATCTCCCTCATATTTTAAAATGAGAGTCTTTCAGTTTTTCTACACGTACCAAACAGTCGTCGGAAGTTCAAAAGTCATGCAACATCAAAATTATGTTTGACTCTGTGGATGTGAATGTTGAATTTTGTAGAGAAAGGCACGAAATTAATTTCTACATCTAGTACGCAGTAGCTACAAAAAGTATTTGAATATATCTCAATTTTACAGCAAGACAATTTTTTATTAAATTTTATATTTCAATTGCAAAGCGATAAATTTGTATACTCGCATAAAAATACTACTTAACGACAGGAAATTTAATTTTTGTAGCCACTGCATAAATTCACGCCGATACACGTTGGAAGATCTGTAACATTTTGTGAGAAAAATGAATAAATATTTATTTCTCTTGAATCACATACAATCGGGCACGTAAGTGTATTTATCCTACTTGAAGTGTGTAATAATTAAATGATGGATTTCTATGCAAATTCAAATGTTTAAAGACAGACACAAAAGAGTGTCAACTTAAATAAGAATTAATTTCACTTTATGAATATAATAGTGTGTACTTTGCTTTGGTTACTTCATACATGTTTGCACATTAATTGTACAATGTTAACATAAATGCATAAAGATTCGCAATCTGGTGGTAATAAATAGAAATCCATAAATACAACTGGATGCTATACATACACACACAACAATTAAAGAGAACGAGGTTTTCGTGCAACAATCGAGGTTGCAACGGTCGACGTTACACTGCAAAACTAGGCTAAATCAATCGGAACGCTGCCTGACGATAATTAGAATGTACTGTAATTGTAGCTTCACTTTCTATTGTCTCACTTCCTGTATGTTCGTCGATGAGTAAACACGTGTTCGTTAATCGCTATACGATTTCACTTATCCTTCACCTTAAAATGTATTCTGCAATCGATCTGAATAAGTTCCGACAACGAGTAGTAAAATATGTTCAATGAGCTCTGCGTTCGTTGGATTCGAGAGAAGTGGACTCTTGTTTGCCGCTAATGAATGGGACACACATTGAAGCCTCTATGCTTTATGCAGATTCTTATTAGAAGAGTATATGCAGGATGTTTCAAAATATATGGGCATAACTACAGTAGTGAATTCGGTACACTGAAGTACGAAATAAGGTCATATAAAGATATGGCAGATACGCCTTAATATATTAACTATTTTCTATTTAACTAGTTTCTATATTTTAACTATTTTCGCAGAAACTATTATCATTATATTATACTATATTATTATTAGACGGCAGATTTCTAGGCATTTATGGAAAATTTAATTGCGAAAGTACAGGACACAAAAATGTGTAAAGTAAAGCACAAGATATTACATTTAGAGGGTGAAATTAATTTCTATTTAAATTCCATTCCTCTGCACAAAAATCCGCGGTCTAGTTATTATATTATAATTAACGTTTATATAGCAGACAAAAAGGTCATACGTAAAATAAGAAGCGCTACTTATAAACAGTTAAAGAAAGCATTCAATAGACTGGAAGATAAAACCAGCTGTAATTCGGAAATGAAGTCATATCGAGCATTGGTTTATACGAACTTTTTTTCTTATTTTAATGTAATGAATTCAGCCCTAAAGTTATTCGAAACGCCTTGTATATAGCAATTGTTAACCTTTCCAATTTTTCTTATTCTTCGAATAACAAAAAATTTCAAGTATTTCAAGACGCCAATAATGTTTTTAATTACCAAAATTAATCGGCAAAAATCGTAAGTAATAATACAGGCGAATTTTTTGAGAGAATATAGTAGCTAATTGTAATAAAAAGGTTAAATTAAGTACGCATGGTGATTCACGTAATTCGACTACCCCTAAAATCATAAACTACTTAAATCGTAATCTAAAAATTGTCGTGTCTCAATAAAACACCAAGGTAAGCAAAAATTAATTATTGTATCTTATGTTCCTTTTGATACTGCCTGACTTTGAAATCATTTCCTGTTTAACAAATAGTTTATCGATAATTTAAGGTGATCTAGTTAGGTGACGCAGCCTGTACAAAGTGTGTCAATATTTGCATCCATACTTCTTGCATATTCATAAAAGCTGCCCTCATTTCCTCGTAAGTATCGAGACGGTTCCCAGCTTTAAGATATCTCAGCGAAAGGGTTACTATCGCAAAGGTTAAATTTATAAACGGATTCACCATTTTAATCTCGATTTCAGTTTCATCTGATTCTTTCAATCTATCACCGAAGTATGTAACTTGTTACTTAAAAATAGTCTGAATTTATACTTCGCAAATTCACGTCCAAATTGTAATGTAAAAAATCGTCTCTTTGTGTCGCTTTGTATTTTCTTCTCTGTCCGCTACCTGGTCCAAGCCTTTTTGGCTAGAATTTCAGTTCCTTCAAATTGAATCTCGCAACCTGTAGCCAGAGGACTGGCATGGCTCACACAGGTAGCTCGTTTCGTGTGCGCCAGCTTCTCTCTGTTTTTGTTACTCTGGGATGCAGTGCAAAAACAAGTCGGACAGTATCAATTCGAGCGCGAATTTCCGTAGCTACGGGGAAATCTTCGAGGCGGACAGCTCGTTGGTTCATTAACGTGAACAGTAAACAAGACGCAAAACACGTCCACGAGACGCAAGAAAAAACGGAAAATCACTGCTGGATCATGGTTGTTGGATCCATTAAACGTGTCGTTGGAAAAACACGATGAAAAAAAAACGGTCATTTTTTCCCCCGTACTAACTCCTAGAATTAGATCTTCCACGCTGATACTCTTACAAAGGCTTTTAACAATCCATTAGATAACTATAATATTATTTATTCTATTTTCCACATCCTTTGAGTTCCGCCTTTTTTTAAAATGAAATACCTACTCTTTGCTTAATTAAACATATTAGGTATACCAATGAATAATTCACTTCTTAAAAATTCCTGCTAAAATGGAGACTTGATTATTGGATGAAATAAATTCGTTAACCTACTTTTATATCTGGGTAGCGTATTATAATTTAAACTGTATTTATTAAAAGTATAGTGGATTACTTATTGGTACACTTACTATTTTATTCTAAGCAATATTTTTAAAATCTAACATAAAGATACGGCGACTGCCAAAAGTTTCCGGTCAAATAATTATTTGATTTTATTAACAAGATAAAGAATACGTAAGAATAAAATCTGGTCACATATTGAATATTATAACTCATAAAATATCGTCTTATTAAATTACTTATAGAAAGATATTATATTAATATCTTTCTATAATATTAATTCACAATTTGAATCGAAATGAAATTGTATTATAAATAAAAATTCTTATCACTGAAAAGGGTTAATAGAAATTTATAAAATTGATCTGCCTCCCTAAAATGCAAATTAACGAAGAATTTTCCTAACTTGTAGAAGCTAGCTGCTAGATTTCAATTCGAATTAATAAAGAATTTTCTTCCCTAAATTGTACAAACCTGGATGTTCCATTTTTCTTCGTATTTACATATCAACCGTTACGAGTTCTTTCTATTAATAAACTACTTTACATTCACGAAGATAAATTGCACGAATCTCGCAAAGTCCAATACTGATACGTTTCCATCCCTTTTCGACTTAACTTTGTCCCTTCTTTGGGGAATCATTCGAATGGCCACTGAATTTTTGATGTACCTCGGTGTCGTTACCCAGAAACAGAAGGGAAAAAGATTTAATACCGAGGCTAGACGTTCCTCTTGGACTACAAACGGTGTCTTAAAGTTCCCTTCCTCGCCTTGCTATTAGTATTCCCTCTTCCCGACCCGTTCCCGTCTTCCTCTGTCTTTTGCTCTGCGGAGTATCCCGCAGATGTGGAATTTTTACTACATCCCCACAGTGTAGATCCCGGCGAGGGTTCGTACGGGGCTGCATTAAAGGCGAGCATCGTTTAAAGGCGACCTCACCACTCGGAATCCTCTCACAAGAAACCAAACTCCCAATATTTTATATGGCATGTACGGACACGTAAATGAACAACAGGACGATCTCCCCAATATTTTAGCTCAACAGTGACTTTCGCTCGTTTAACCCTTTCACGAGTACGGAATTTTGTTTTGCAAAATAGAAATGTTTACATTGATTGCATGTATTGATGTGGAAGATGAAAAAACGTAATACGGATAATAACATTGTGAAAACCGTTTCCATTAAATAAAATACAAAAGCATAGCTACAGTTACGTAACATAAGCCATATGTCTGCAGAGTTGCTCATTTGGTCTCAATAAGTTTTGGAAATACATGTACGGCCGTATTCGTCAAAGGGTTGATATTTTAATAAATTAAAGCTAACCCTATTTGAATTGAGCCATTTTAGTTTTTAACATAGGAAATCTCAGAATAGTTGTAAACGAGAAGATCAGACGAATAACGTTAAGGGATGTGTGCTGTAGGTATAAGCATAGATATTGCATAACTTTTGAGTTTTCTCCCTTTCTCAAATTAAGGCAAAATTGGACGAGTGAGAATTCGAGTAGCAATATGAGACACTATTACTTTTGAGAAAAATAAGTAACAAAACTGCGTTAAAGGATCAATAAAAAAAAGTTTTAATGATGTACAAGTGTGAAATGTAACAATAGAATCATAACTGATTTAATTCTACCATAGTAAATGTTGTTATGTAGATCTGCCCAATCGTTATGGTGAAACAATCTCATTAGCGGTTTTTTTTAATTGCTTCGTCATACGACATGATTCGAAAAAATTCTGAGAAAATTAATGAAAATAAGCAAAGATCATTGTTCCCTTGAAAATGTTAATTGGTGGATTTTTACTATCTCAGAATTCACGACTTCAATTCTATTTTGGAGCAAAGATAAAAATATATCGTAATTAAAGTAGAAAGACTCAAAGGAATTAAATTTTAATGAAATGAAACTACTATACCCGGTCCTAAAACAGAACACTTCAATCATTCAGCGAAGGAACAATAAAAAAAAAAAAAAAAAAAAAAGAATTCCGGAAATGAAGCAGAGTCCTAGTTTAAAACTACAGTTCCGGAAGTTTTTACGACCCCAGCCAGTAGAACTATTGGGACTTTCAAGGAATCTTCGGTTCTCGCAGCTAGATCAACAACTACGAGTCGTGTAACTTAAACAAACGACACCTGAAGACACACTTCGGCATTGTCGTGCTTCTCAATGAGGCTGACTGTTACTAACACAACAAAATCTACATACAACCTGAGCGTAAACTTCGACACGCTCTTCAGACACACAGTGGTTACAAAAGGAAAGATGAAAGTTCTATAGGTAGTAATGGAAGACGGTTCCATGAATACACAGATCCCTGATTTTCCCGCAATTTTTCGTTTCACAAGACTTCTGATAAAAAACAAGCATCGTAAAATATTCAGAACACAAATAACTCAGTTTATGTATATACACTGTTCATGAGATATTGGATTACTGTATAATAAATGTCGCTACTGAATGAAATTTCATTTAAATCACTTCAAAATACAAAACTATATAAAAGATTTAGAAGAAGTTGTGAAAGTTAGAAGCCTAAACATTTCCAAGCTTTGAGAATTCAAAGTGTTCGAAATTTGAAGCCCAGAAAAACCACAGCTTTGAGAATTCGAAATCTAGAAATATCAAAGCTTCGAGAATTCTATGTCTAGAGAATTCGAAGCGTTGGGAATTCAAACCATTAGAAACTCGAAGGTCTGAGAATTCGAAGTCTGGAGATATGAAAGCCTTTAGAATTCAGTTCTAAAAATTCAAAGCGTTGGAAATTCAATGCTTTGGGAATTGGAAACGTTGGAAATTTGCGGCTTTGGGAATTCAAAGCGTTGGAAATTCGAAGCCTAGAAATATCAAAGCTTTGGGAGTACGAAGTCTAGAGATGTCAAAGCTTTGAAAATTCAGAATCTTAAGAATTCGAAGCGTTTGAATTTCAATGCTTTGGGACTTGGAAACATTGGAAATTCGTAGCTTTGGGAATTCAAAGCGTTGGAAATTTGAAGCTTAGAAATGTCAAAGCTTTGGGAATACGAAGCCTAGAGATATCAAAGCTTTGAGAATTTCGAGTCCTGAGAATTCGAAACGCTAGAAACTCGAAACACTGGAAATTCGAAGCGTTGAGAATTGGAACCCTTAGAAATTCGAAGCCTACGGATATCAAAGCCTTAAGAATTCGAAGCATTAGAAATTCATGGCTGTGAGAATTCAAAGCACTGGAAATTCGAGGCACTAGAAATTCAACCCATTAGACATTCAAAGCTTTGAAAATGCAAAATCGAAATATATCCAAACTTTGAGAATATAAAATACTGCGAAATTAAATCTTTGACAACTCAAAGACTTGAGAAATTCAAACTTTAAAAATTCGAAGCTTTGTGAATTCAATTCTTCGATAATTCAAAGTCTCGTAAAATTCACTAAACGAAAACTGCTAAAAAAAATAGTAGAATGCTTTGGAAATTCGCGTAGCGAAATTGTCTACATCAGCTACGGAAAAATGTATTTGCAAGTTATTCTTTTATCAAGCCTCGTATACATACATACGCATATACATTCTCCAGCTTTTTCCACTCTATGCATCTACTGATGCATCTTTCATAGCCGAAGACTTAGCGTGTGTCCCGCATTAAAGCGTCGCGCGCCTAATTTCGCATTCAGATTGTCATTTTCGCAACGTCTCGCGGCGCTCGTAAAGGAAGCTACACGCTCGGGTAACGAATGCAACAAAACTCTTTAATCTCAACGTTCAAAGAGCCCTTCTTTTCCTCACCCCCATGCTTCCTATGCAAAATACAAAACGGCCACCGTAAAACTGTTCCCTCCTTAATGAGCGGCCCGGCCAGTAAAAACCAGCCTTAAAAACCTAGCAACAACCAAAGAGTGAGGGCAACCCGACCTGAGAGACTAATAACAAAATTAATATCCGTGTTTCCGCGGATAATGCGCCTGGTATCACGTAATTACGTTCAATTGAACGTTACACAACTTGTAAAAGTACTTCCCGGTATGATATCCCCATCTCCTGTTCCATTTTTCAACATTACTCGCGTTTTCCCCTCGTTTAAATAAAATTTCCGGTGGCTGGTGCTGACGAAGAAACTCGTGATCGTTCGATGCACCGTTATAATACGTAATTTATCTCATTACTCGGAGATAATCAGTCAGCGACATTACGAAGTTCAGTATAATTGCAAGCTGAAATTGCGTTTATTTTCAGAGTTGTCGTTTAGGAGGAGACTAAACAACTTTGGTGACTGTTCTTAATAACTTTGTAAATAAGGTTCTTTATGAGATGGCAAGGAAAGAATAATTGCAAGGTACACAAACTACCGTGCATAAGTATTTGGACAATTGCACATTATTATAAAAACGTGGATTATTATAACTTTTATAAGTTTTTTATAAGGACTATTATAAGTTTTGTTCACGTTTGAATTTATTTTAAACGGTCATTATGTCCATAATCGCGAAAAAAGAAAATTTAACATACGTTTGTACGAATAAAAGAGCATTAACAAAAATTGGTAGAAAATTGATTTTGTAAAGACATTTACTTTTGTCCACTACAAGTTTTCTAAATTGCTTTTCGTCATTATTTAGACCTTTGCGTTAAATTATATAATGTCTTCTGTTACGCATTACAAGGCATCAGATGTTGTTATGAAATTTGATGATTCCATCGAAACAATTTGATCAATATTTAATGATTTTCATTAATTTTTTACGAAGTTCCTTCGTCTATAACGCATCACACACTGCCTACACTTCAACAAAACTAATCAATGTTCGTTGTAGTAAGTGAATATATAGCAATATAATAAAGTTATAAAACTTCTAATTGTATCGTGTCCAGTGTCCAAATACTTATGCACAGTAATGTATTTACGTAACACGATGAAAAAATAGGAGAGGAATTCGATTTTCTATAAAAATCTAAATTTGCTTGTCATGGAAATTCCCTATTCCATTCCCGTCTAGTGGAATGCTTGAAACCTTTTTAAGTTTTGATTGCTCAGAACAAGTGGGCGGTAAAACGGACCGGTAGTTTTGCCACGGAATTTAATGTAACAACTTTCTTAATGACTAAGAAACGCGAGCCCCCAATGCGGGAAGTATTTAAACAGTCATTCAGCACGAAGCTTTTAAGGTAATATTGCTCGCCTCGCTCATTCTACTCCAATTTTTAGTAGATTAATATTGATTTTTAATTTTACTCCAACTACGAATATACCCATAGTAATTTATAATTCTACCCTAATTTTTGAATATCAGTATAAATTGCTAATTTTACTCCAATTTTGAATATCCTAGTAATAACTTAATTTTATTCCAATTTTTGATAGTGCAATATGACTTCCTAATTCTACCCTAATTTTGAATGGGCTAATAATAGTTTTCCATTCTATCCCAATACTTGATGTACCAATATTATATTCTATTCTATTTTTTAATGAATCTACCAATATTAATTTATAATTCTATTCCAATCATTAATATATCAATAGTAATTCCTAGTTTACTCCAATTTTCAATGTAATAATATTCATTTATAATTCTATTTCAATGTATATGAATTTCTAATTCTACTCCAATTTTGTATGTATTAATATTTGTTAATTCACAAGTTTACTCCTATTCTTAGTCATTGATAACTCTACTCCTACGCTTAGCACATGAATATTAATTTTCAATTCTAATTTAATTTTGAACAATCCTACCAATGTTAATCTGCAATTCTACTCCAATCTTGAATATATCAATACTGACTTCTAATTCTACTCCAATTTTTAATAAACCTACTAATATTAATTTACAATTTTAATTCAATAATACTCTACTTCAATCTTTAATATACTAATACTAATTCCTAATTCTGCTCCAACTTTTAAAATAGCTACCAATACCAATTTATAATTTTACTCCAATTTTTAATAAACTTACTAATATTAATTTACAATTTTAATTCAATAATACTCTACTTCAATCTTTAATATACTAATACTAATTCCTAATTCTGCTCCAACTTTTAAAATAGCTACCAATACCAATTTATAATTTCACTCCAATTTTTAATAGATTTATTAGATTTATTTCTCAAATTTTTGCGTTTCCTTATGTAAAATTTATGTAATAAAAATGCAATACACGAATAAACTCCAATCATTTACGCAAAAGGCATATTAATCATATTACGTCTGCAATTCTTGAAGTCATTTACGAAGACTAGCCTTACATTAAGGAAATGTATAATTTATAAATAGCTCAAGGGAGTTAGATACGCAAAAAGTTATGGAAATTAATACACGCTCGTAGCATTTATATAAGAAAACTGTTCCAACAAATCAACAACGATAATTCATATATTCTAATAAATCAATCAATTACTGGAAAAGTCAATATCGCCATAAATTAGAATCCAGAATCAATGAAAATAGATTTTGTTTCGTTTTTATACGCGACGCGCATCAGAATCGTTATTTCTGTGTTCTTATTACATATATAAATCTCGTTATCATCCCAGTGTCGTCTCGTATCCCAACAAAAACGAATCTTCCTTTTTCTTTCATAGTTCTAAGAATCTTGAAGCTGGAAATTTTTTTCTTCCTTTACCTATTTTACGACTGAACGCGTTCAATAACCATGAAAACTGCGCGTTACTTCGTAATCCGCCCGATAAGTTCTATCTACAAAGAGACGACCGATAATCAGGTGGTACACGTGACACACACGCGGGATAATATTACCAGTTTTTGCACGGACATGTTTTTCCGCGAATCGAATCGCTAGAAACGCGCACTTTCTATGAAGTCGCTATAAACAAACTATTGTTATGCAATAATTAATCTTCCAACGTTTCCGTCACCACGTGACATCATCTTAACTATACATCATTGACATCGACGTCGCATACAAATATCTCATCGACGCGATGTTCAAGGTATTTTTATATTAAAATTGCCAGCGCAAAAACACAAACATGGCGGATCAAATTGTATTGTACTACAATTGAGGCGTTGGGGGTAGTAACACTTGTTTGAAGAGAAACACTTTTTACCAATAGAATAAACGTTATAACAACCTTTTTCTATAAAGACTTAATATTTAAACAGAAAAAAAGACGAAATATACAAAACAAGTTAAGAGGAATGTCCGTTGAATACCATAAATCAATTTAATAAAGTAAAAAGTAGGTTTGGAAGTATTGAGTTCGCCCTTACTATCTACAACAACACAATTTTTTCTCTTGCACTTTTCGCTGAAGTTAATCTTCAAATAGACGCAAAAAATAACTAGGCTAATCGTGGGTATTACTGTGGAGATACCATTAATAATTAATTTTTCGATACATAACTGCACGAAAATAAATCAATGAATTTTTTAAATGTAAACATTTAAAATGTAACGTAAACGTTATTGTTAGTTAATAAGAGATAAGTTATAATGACCTAATTTTTCATTCGTTTATTGTAATTTGATGTTCGAAAGTTATTGGAAACGTTAATTACAATAAAATATCAGTAATAGCGGTTTTGAACACCTAATCAAACGATGTTTATATTTCCATTATTCTCAACAAAGTAACCACTCTAAATTAATTTTTCGATATATATTAATCACCGGTTTGTTTAAAAATCGATGCATAGTTTCATTATTATTTATTTTTTAGTGCTACTGACGACGGAGTATTTCCAAAGGTTCCTTTGTATTACGTTTTTTAGCAAAACTTGTACTTTTAGAGATCCTAGATTTTGATGGAGTATAGGTAAATATCCGATTTAAAGAATGATATTAGTATAAGTCGTCAATATACTCGCGTAAAGGTCTTATCATCGACGAAGCATAGGATAGACTATTCTTTTTCATATAGAATCATCCGAGAGCTACCTGGTCCCCTTATCATTTCAGTGTCACATGTGATATTACTAGTTTAAACTAGAATAAGATGACAGCGGTTTTAGAACGATGGGAATTATAACTACATATTGCGATAGTCAATTGATTTCGACATAAATGATTCCTAAAATCCAGATCTATAATAATGTGTACACATTATTGAACATATGAGTATCTTTACATGTATTAGAATTCCATCGTTTACTCCACAATAAGCCGAATTTCATTTAGTTTTTTACGATGAAAGATATTATAATTAAGTCAAAATTTTCATTTCAACCTAGAAATCAGGAATTGATAGTTACCGTATACAAGTGACTGGCGTTAATACAATAATAAAGAGAAGGATGGAGTAATACAGTGATATGCAAATAAAATCAAATTCAACAAATTTAAATATATAGGTATGTAACTTTTTAATTACACTGCATTATAGCGGACTAACTTTAGTGGTTAATTATTAGTATTACGTCTTGTAAGATCTAAACTAGATTGTATTTCACTATCTAATAAAATTTAAAAGATCTAAACTTTGACTAACTTTTGAATTGAATATAATTCTTAAGATTACCATGCTAAATTGTAAACGGAGTAAACAGCTTCTGCCTTTTTACACAATCGACATTTCAGTTTCAAATTTATGATGTTTCTTATAAATGAATGGTCTATCCTGCACTTAATGGCATAGGTAAATATCCGATTTAAAGAAAGATACAATACAAATTATCAATTTAGTCGCGTAAAAGCCTTGTTTTCAATATCAAAGTTCCGTTGAAAAAACGACAATAATACCACAGTACATTTACCCTACCAAAATTGATACTAACCGCGGGCATAATTCGAGGAATAAATTTCAACAGAGAAACGGGTATGAAATTGCGTCAGACAGATAACAACGGAGCGCGATATGTAGGCATTTAAAAGGACCGCGCTTGTTTACAGTCGGGCCTGGCCGACGTACACACATGGCCCTCGCCTTTTTTGCTAGGCGAGAAATACGCCAACGGACAAACGCCCCGCGTACAAACATTTCAACGTGCACGTTACTTCTGTGCGACGCGAAAATTCTCTATTCGCCGTCTGTGTTTTCGATAACAGTACCGCAGAAAATGTCAATAGCGTTAACGGACTCACCATCGCACGTTGACGAGTAGGAAGAGGTGATTCCAGGAATCCAGTAGCCCCAGGCAGTGCTCCAACCCAAAAACACCGAATCACCTTCCACGAAACGGCTTTCCAAGAAACGTTTCCCTCTCGGAGTCGAAGATTTGTTGACGCGTCCCTTTTCTCGTGTGCGAGCCCTTCTCCCTCTCTTTCTTTTCTTCCGTTACACACTCTGCTGTTATTATACTATCCCTCTCACTCCGTTTCTTTCACACTCCGGAGAACGTCACCGATTCGTTCGACACCCGGACGCATAGTAGTTTTCCGCTCCCTTTTGTTCTTTCCACGCTTCCCGTCCTTGTTCCGTGCGCGTTCAGAGAGGCACACGAGCAGCACACACGCCTGTCACGCGACGCACTTTAGGCGCGATCCACGCCGAGATCCACGATACTAAAATACAACACACCCGCAACAACACACAAAGCACATTTATTCGTCTTAGCACGATCGTATGACGGATTAACGAGAGCGAACAATACGAGAAGAGACTGGCGCGTCACCGCGTCGATGAAACAGCCAGAGTTACGTCTCGACTCATCTTTGTCTTTGGAGGTTAGGTTCGGGCATCTGGTCGTGTCTCTTTCGCTCGCCCTTCGCTCCGCAGCCTACACACACGTTCGCCACACTTAATCGCGAGTATCTCTCGTAAAGGTTCCAACGACGACACTCATCGGACAATACGCACCACCGACCATGAGAACGCGAGAAACACGATCGACTAACACTCGCCTTTAGCACGGTAGAACCGGCGAAAAATTGCGAGAAAATCCAGCCATGCTGACTGCGCGACCGGCGTCAGACTGCCGCGAGGACAGAGCGGGGATTCAGTTGAGTGGCATCGCCCGACAAGCGGGGTTCCCCTCCACGAGTCTCTTTCGGTCGGCGGATCCTCGTCCCTGTCTCCCTCTACGCGTTCCACACGTTTCTCCTCTCATCCCTACGACCCTTTAGCTCCCCTCTACTTTTGTCGTACAGCTTACCCTGCACGTCGCTACACGAACTTCAACGGACAGCCTATCCCCACCGATGAACCAGCAAGCAGTGAAAGAGAGGCAGAGCGAGGAAGAGAAGCACGCATACGCGATGTGCGAGACAAGGAACGGTGGGGACGGGAATGCGACGCAAGCGCAGAGCATCGGTCGCGGCACGCGGTCGCGCCCAAACGCATCGTCTCGCGATCCCCATATTGATGTACTACGCGCTTGCATTCGCGGCGAACCGATTGCGGACCTCGCGAATACTGGCGACTGCAGTCGGACACGTGAGAGATGAACGAAGCAGCTCGTTAAGAAATCGCTGCTAGCTACTTACCACGGCACTTGCATAAGCGGTCGGAACGCTTTGAACGTTCCAGAGTTCGATCAACGGCGGATCATCGACTCACGCGGGCGGAGTTGAATATCCTGGGCTCCGACTACGCGCCGCGCGCCGTGCCGGAGCTGTGGATGTTGTAATAGGGGGGTTAATTTGGTAAATGTATACAATTACTGGTCGACGTGGGCATATATTAGATTGATAAGTATCGCGGAGAGGAACACCTAATTTGGGTTTCGCGTACTTTTAGTAGATCTAGTAAAGTTGGAATTTTGTTTCCACCGTGGCGTGAAGCAAAGTTGTTTATTTGTGTTTGATGAACGTAGATAAGTAGACTGCGGATCTTTATGCGTTCGAGGGAAATTTAAGTGCGCGAAAAAGCACAGGATGCGTACAATATGTAGAAGTATACAAAATATCCAAAGTGAAATGTACTTTACAACTAGACTGCGAACCTTCATGCAAATGCGTATGATTCTAAGTAAATAAAACTAAAGAAACAGGATTTAATAATATTATGTTTCCGTTTCGAAGCGAAAACGATGAATTTTTGAAAAATGATTATTTATCAATCGAAATCTACCATTTGGCTCAAGTATCATTACGGACATTGCATTCATATTTCATTTTGAATTTCCGTATACATCTTATTTAATATCAATATTTTTTTCGATACCCAGTAGGTATCACAAATGAAGGTATCGATATTAAAGATCCATACTTGGTATGAAAATAAAAGTATGGTGTGTATACTTGTATTTACATGAATCGATTCACCCCTTCTTATAATGGCATGGTAATAACCAAGGTATAGCAAGGTTGTAAATTAAAGAATTAAACAGCGGCACCGATTGATGCCACGGCACTCAGCATCCATTATATTTTTAACGCAAGCCGATTTAAACATTTCGTTCGCCTCGATGCATAAACATGCAAACTCTCGCATCCAATTGATTTTACGACCTTCCTATACTTCGATCGCTATCGTATTACTACTGTCACATTACTTTTGCGAAATGCAATGAAAGTAAAATAGCACAAAACTTTTCAAGTACCTAATAAATTAACTCGGCTCTTAGGACCACTCTATATTCCTATTTATTTATATCTATGGGAAACCTATTAGTATACAAATATTTTACACACCATCAACATACGAAAAACGGCGAAGGTACAAATAGCAAAAGATACAAAGATAATATGCACGTATCGTGAAGTTTTGTATAAATACATAATAGTTATTATTCGGTTTGAGTCTAAGCCATTCTATAAAGTTGGTCCTTAATCGAATTGAGGGAATATAAAAAATTATTAGCTAAACAATTTATCCTTTTCCTTACCCCAACTTTACGATTTAAATTACAAAGAACAGACTCATAGTCGTAATCATAGATTTTATTTATATAATTCTTTAGTTTGTTTAAGGCGTACCTTAAAAATCTACTATATACTTTCAGTAAAGTTTTTATACTTAGTTAGCCTAATCTAGGAACCAACTAACCGTCGCATACTCCAGACGTCGCCTAGCTAAGGTGCAATACAGAACTTTAATAGAAAAAGCTCACATAAGGTTAGCTAAACTATACATCACGAGTCAGCTAAACTGCGCAAAAAATCGATTACGTCATTATAAACTAACTACGGATCTTTATACATGTTCAGGAAGTTAGGGGAAAAAAAACAAATTATAGTGTTTAGAGAATGAAACAACTTTTATCTATATCTCGCTTCTTCAATTTCATTTATAAACATCTGAATTTGCGCAAAGATGCCCAGTCTAATCGCAAGTATGTAAAGTTTAACATGGATTATATGTAACAAGCTACGCACTTCGCATAAATTGTGAAAATGTTACGTAACTGTAACAAGAAACGCATCAATCTTATCACACTGTATCCGGTATTATCAGGATTCAGATAAACGTTGTTCGCGAAAAGCTTAACTGGTTCGAAGCAGCCTACAATCACACCATTCACGCCTTCTTTCTTTACTACGTAGATAACCGATATTTACTGGAGAATAAGGAAGCGCGTCGATTCACGTGCTGCATCTTTCACGTGACAATATCCGGGGGTACCGTCTCACGTTCACGGACAATTGATTACAGTTTCTAAAGCATTGGTGCATAGTGAGAACCCCAACGAATTCGCAGCCTCCCTTAAGATCTCACTCCCCCTAAAGAACCACCCCCTCGGGTGGTCCTTAGAAAATGTTTTCCCTCTTCCATTCGGAAGCAACCCTCCCCGTTGAATTCTTCAACGATACAATTCCCGGCGCGGCGCACGGCGCTACGAAACGAGTCCATGGAAATGGCGGTCCACGGGGTTAACTAATGAATTCCGGCGCGGTTATGCCGGGTCGGCTGCGTTTCGAGGTCTTATCGTTGGCTGGAAATCAGCCTGCTTGGCAGATGTTCGCTGAAACCTCGACCTCTCTCTCGTTCTTCTTCCGTTTCTTTCGCAAACGCGCAGAACGCCTCCGCCCTCGTAACCTTCGTCGTTTACGTTTTACAGTCGAAGAAACGGCGAAAGACGGTGAACTCTCAGGCATCCGCGAACGAAATACCGAGGCATCCTTTTCTTCACCCTTTTACTCCTCGATATGAGTTACCGAGTTGCGGAATGAGCTCGTCGAATTATTTCCCATGAATACCGCAGCGGAATCGGATCCGTGGTCGCCACCCTCGTCGCCAGCAGGAACGATATTAAATTTGAAATGGACTGCAGAGCAACTTTGAGTTGATTTTTGGCGCCAAAAAATGCGAATTCTTGGGTAAATATATTTTAAACCGTAAAATCGTTTAATTCTACGAGAGGTGGCAAAGTATGAAATATAATTTCTTTATTTATTTATAATAATAATTTGTTGGTCTCCTTTCGGATTATGAGCGAGCTATTTGTTTATTTGTATAAACTGGTAACACCTTTTGGTATAAAACAAAACAAATATTTACAAAATTGAGATAGACTAAAACTAAAAAAAATTACGTAAGGTGCGATATCTAGAAAGAGTTAGGTATAACATTCTTGGAGCGATTTTTTAACAATAGCTGCGAATGACAGAAGAAATCGACTTTTAACTCCTTGGCCTACAATAACGAGTTACACTCGTTCTATGAATTATGGCTTAGATTCAACAATACCAGATATTACGGAGTGTGGACTTTAATTTGAATTCAAATTTTAGCTTGGTCTTGCAAGTTTGGAGGTTCTTAAGTAAAAATTGCCAACGATATTTAAATAATTTGTAAGTTAAATGATATAAAAACAGTGACCAGCTAATACTAGCGTACGTAGATAAGAAAATAATCGTAGTGCAAGGGGTTAATCAGTACTTCTGATGAAACGATCAATATATTCACATGTGAGGTATTTCATAATCAAATATGAATTAGTATCAGCCAATATATTGGTTTTCCGACCCTCTGACGGTTAATGAGAAATCATTTAGTTTTTAGACGTCTTCTATACAAATTTAGATTTCTGTACTATGATCCAGTAAATAGAATTATCACGCATGCAAATAACTAGGCGGCTGATATCGATGACTTAATGCACACATGTCGTACGTTCATTTTTAGTGATCTCCAGAAAAACAAGTTCAAAGGTTTAGTGATATTTTATAACCGAATAAACACCTTTTTGTTGCATGTATAATGTTATATTTATGAAACAAATATTAAAGTACGTATTCAAGTAATAATATACGTTTTTTTGTATAAAATTGTTATAATAATTCGATAAAAATACGTAGAGGATGGATATAGTATCTTAATCACTTTTGTACATTTGTTGCATGTCCACGTTTGGTGTATCGTCGCTTCGGAATAATAAAATAAAACAATAAATTTTGTCATTTAAACGTGCATTGCAAAAATAAAATTAATGACAAACTGGCATATTAACAAAAATAAGCTTTTAAGACAAATTTAAATTTATTGTTAACAAGAATGAAAGTAAACTGTGGTATATAAACTGGCATAAAGGAAATAAAGTAATAAGTATTAGCTTTTAAATTTGTTACAGTGGCAATGTATAGTATCAAAAGTGTCGTAAAAAAGTAGAACAATTACATTTTTGAATAAAATATATGTGATACATGCAGAATTACAATATATCGTGCTGAAACAAGTGAAATCACTCCGGCGAGGTGGAACAACATGCAAAATACGTCCGGCGTTCAACGTGTTAATTAATTGCTTCGCCTAGTTTCAATAATTGGAGTAAACTCGTCTCTTATTGTAGCTGATGCAAAGGCGAATTAAAATTGTAAAGAATAGCGGACACTGTTAATGATTAAATGATTTATAAATAAAATTATTGAAATTATAATTAAAACACTGTCGAAAATAGACTTGCACCCCACCTGCTGTAAGGTTCACAATTCCTACTTTAATTCAAATCGTATCTAAATGTGTTTGGTATAAAATATGTTTTTCACAAGCAAGAGAATTTAGTCCTGAAAGGATGAAAGGATTGAAGCACTAAATAGATATCCTTCTTAACATGCGTAGCCGTTGGAAAAATCAGAAAGCAATATTGCCATCCCAAGCCTTAATGACTACTTAGAAAAATGATTTTTTAACTGTGCATCATCCTCGCTGTTATGTTTCGTTACTACTCTTCTGGGGCTAAAACTGGAATGGAAAATATTAAAATATTAAAAAGGGAAAGAAAATATTAAAAGAGAAGAAGGATTTGCCTCTTCCAAGTAGAAAACTACAGGAGAAATCCTTCCTTCTTCCTTTGCCCCGTACATTTTCCTGAAATCTATGCCGAACGGAATACACACTGGCCCAGATTTAACCGCAAGTTCGTTCAAAGAAACTTGTTTCTGGCGCTCACAGGCATATATCATAGCGCTCCTTGTCCGGGGGGTTTACGAGAGGAAATGAAATTCTTTTTTACTCGCTACTCAAAGATACAATCGTATTTCTTCGTGGCTACGGAGGAAATGAAAACTTTCCGCGCCTTCCCCTCCTTTACCATATTGCGCAAATAGAAACATTATTGAGATAAGAATTTCACATCGTACCAACAGCTTCCAGACATCTAACCAGACGAATTGTCCATATTAAAGTATCTGAGGGAAAAATCACTCTCATTTCCTTGCCACGAACTCCATACCCAGACTCTCGCGAATTTTAAACAAATTTTATACATGTAGTTGCCAACATTATTGAATTTACGGTACTTATTGAAAATCGGGAAAGCTACGCATCTAATTTGTTACGTTTTATTTTCCCTAGATTCTATCGAATTTCATTAAAATTCTTATTAATACCACGTCGAATTCTATGTCTTTTTTTGTGAATTTCCAGCGAATTCCACAAAAATTCCACAAATGTAAATAAAAAAATCTTTATCTCCGTAGATTTTATTAGGAAAATTAGAAGAAATCACATTTTCAAAAGGAGTCCATAAAAGTTTCAAAAGTATTTGTATATGCAGTTGGCATAGAAAAACTAGAGAGAATCATTCACCTTGTTTCTTTTTCTGCCTAATTTCTTGTGAGTTCCAAAACAATTCCACAGAAATTCTGTAAGTAATTCAAAAAATTATTACATTTGCAGTTCTTAATAAAAACCAGAAACAACCATCCATCCAATCTTTTACTATACTCAACTTTATATCCAGTTCCTTGTGGATTCCTAAAGAATTCAAAAAAATATTCCACACGTGTAATTTAAAAAATCATTGAATTTGCAATTCTTCTTAAAGTCACAAGCAATTGCCCACCTTATCACATCGAATTCTGTGTCCAGTTCCTTTTGAATCCCTAACGAATTGCAAACAAAACTTCCATAAATTAATGCATTTGCAATTCTCATAAAAAAAACTATTCACCTCATTTCTCTTCATTTCGAATTACAAACCAAATTTCTTCTGAATTTTGAATAAATACTATAAAACTTATGTACCTGCAACTGCAATCCGTAATTAAAATAAAAAAATACTACCTAATTTTTTTCCGCATCAAATTTAGTCCTCAGCTTCTTGCGGATTCGCAGCAAACGCGCCGAAAAATGTTAACAGTTGTGCAAAGTTAAAAATCACTCCATTTGCAGTAACGGGACGTGAATTCTCGTATTTGCTACTGACAATAAAAATTTGAGCGTCGGCCGCGCCTTCCTTCGTTCCCTGAACGCGACACGGACCGTTCACAATAGGCGGAAACTGAAAACGTCACGTAGCAGAATGAAATTCAACCACGTATTCCTGGGGAACGTCAAACCGGTCTGATCGCGAGTCCGCGTCGACCGTGTACATACTCGCGACACCTTTGTTACTAGGCGACTAGCTCGTCTTATTTGTCGTTTCTCTTTTAAGCCTCGACGTCCCACGACTTGAGACGCTTCGAGAGTCTATTCGTACAAACGGAAAGCGAAAGCGTCCTGACGAGATTAACTTCCTTCTGCAGGCGTTCCATCCGATCCTTCAACTCGATTTGCTCCCCCAAAAACTGCATCGATACTTCAAGTTACGGCGAATATTTCGAAAAATGTCGACTACCGATGCAACAGAGCGGCAATGCGTTTTTATGTATTTTTATGGAATTATTAGAAATTTAACCCTTTGAGCTCTATGGACGCATATATGCGTCTATATATAATTTTAAATATGATACAGTTTATACATTCGAGTCTTTCAACGCGATAAATAATTCGTGTAAAATGTTCACCAAATATGAATTTAGAAGCATCGTTATGATGAACAAAGATCACACGATATTTATATTAAAGATCATGTGTATGTGTCATTTGTAAAGGTAAATCTAGAAACTCGCCGATCTCCTGAAATTACTTTAATCAAAGGGTTAAAGATGCCAAAAGGTGCTGAATGCACATGATCTCCAATGCTATACGAAATATTCAAAGGACGAAGCAACCCCCAATTTTAATCCAACTTTTGACTTTTGAATTTTTAAGTCCAACTAAATTGTTAATTTGCAAACAGTCTGCTTCTCTTTTTATATCACCGTCCACCTCGATGATCTCGATATCGTGGATTTTGGTACTGTTGGTTTTACTTTCAATTTTATCTCCAAAACTTTATAAATGAAATATACCTACTTATTGCAAATTACGTTCACGAATTTATTCGTAGTAAAAATTTATATTGGAGACCGAGTTACCACATTGCCATGAGGTTTGCCAGTCATAAAAAATGACGGACGTTTGTGTTTCACGGTTAACGATGTCGGGTGACCAAACACGAGGTCCATTAAACGTAAACAGCACCCCATAGGTGAACATTTTTTACTACCTATAGGCACCGGCAATAATGAAAGGGTTAAAGGGATTTTTATATCTCGCATCAAAGATTCTCGTTTCAGATTAAAGTTTTATAACATCTGCTAAATATCTCGATCAGTTTGGCAAGTTTTGTCAGCGTGTAAACACCGCCACTTGCAATTAGCTTGTCAGTGGACATATTCCACGTCTATAATGGATATCACGAATGCGTGATCAAACAGCGTTAACGGGATCTGACGTATCGAAGGGTGCGATAGGTGCTAATTAAATGCGTCCTTTGATGCGATACAAGACCCATACAACATCTAACAATGGACATGCCCTTCGTAATATTGATCCATGGAGTAGTATGCTTCACGCAGTGAAATAAAGGCAACCGATACGCGTTGCACTGTAATAGTCTCGGATTCCGTGTAAATAGAACGAATTGACTCTGTCAATCATATTTAATTACAAACTTCTTTCATTCATCACATTACTACCAAGTATAATAGACCTATCATTTAGAGATGGATTTAAAATTTTTCCGCTCTAGATTATTATAATTTTCCCTTCCCCATCCCCCATCCTCAAACTGAATGCGTATTATAGATAAATTGATGCAGTATGCAATTAATAATAAATATCTTCGGTTCACGAAGATCAGTCGTAAAACTAATCAAAAAAGCGATTTTCCTACGGTATATAGAAAAATCTAAAGTGAAATTTGTCCTGAAAATTGTCACTCCATGAAAAAAAAAAATATAAATTTACCTCAGAAAAAATGAAAATTTTCACTGTTAATTTAAAGTTGTAATTTGTAGCAAACGTTAGGTACCTACTTTTGTTCAACATATTTCAATTTTACATTAGAATGTTTACGTGTTATGCGTATACACTGATATGTAAACGATTAGATATCGTCAACGGGTTAGGCAATAAACGCTAGAATAAAAGTGGCAGTCCATATTTGAACCGCTTACTCTATTTTTTTTCAGCAGCAGATCGCCAAGTGAAACAAGTTAGAAACTAATATCAGGAAGCATAGCAACGCCGTCGTTGGCAAAAGTATATTGCTGGGAGTAGCGTTTAACCACATGGGGTCAATATTACACGGTGAATTATGCTTCTAATATCCTTTTACTTACGTAGCCGTCTTTATTAAGCTTACCCATATTCCGCTATATACACAAGCACATTCGTTACGGCGAATCAACGTTCCGCCATGAAACCTACCAAATACTACTCCTGATAAAAAGTTTTCGGTCAAACGCGATAATGTAAAATCAGCTAAAAAGGCAACGTGCTATTGTTTTATATAACTATAAAACCAGATAGAGAATTTATAAACAACGCGGATCAAAATTAGTTAATAAAAATGTCCCGAAAAGTGAAAATCAGCTTCGAGAAATAATCAAATTATTGTAAAACGAAATTCCATTTACACGTTGCGAAAATCTCGTATTATCAAAGTAATCATGTGTGGGCGTAGAAATATTAGAAAATGTTAGGTAAAATATCGTTTTATTGTTAAGTAGATTTATTTTACTCGCTGTTTTCATTCTCATAGTAAACGATTATTTTTATTCTTTTTCTTTCCCCAGTTATTTCATATTATATTTATGTGATTTTCATTCTGCAGAATTGTCCAATCATTATAGCGAGACAATCTCATATGTATACCGTTTTCTTCAATTCTTTCGTGACTCGACATGATTCGACACATATCAAAAGGTAAATAATTATAATGAAAACTATTACATTATAACTATCAATCAAGTGTCTCATATTACTACTAACCCGCCATTTTACTTTTTGTCATTATATTACAATCAAAAGCACAATATACGTTAAATTCTCACTGATATTTCGAAGCTGCGATTATTATAGAATACCTTTTTCTCTTAGTCTTGTTGAAAATCATAAAATAAACTGAAGTAAATTTCACTTCAATATTTCATTTTATTTGTGGAGCAGCATTTCGCACCTCAAAAATGTTAGTGTTCTTAGTTAGTTCGACGTTCTCACGTTTGACCGGAAACTTTTTGCCAGAGGTAGCACACCGAAAATAATATTACGTTTGTAGTAACAAATATTGGCCTATGGTTACGTAACTCGTAAAGAACGAAAACGGTGCCAGTATATTCAGCGCAGAGATTACAGATATTCGACTGTATCGGATGTGACTCTTGTATCGACCGATCGAGAGGGTATATACAAACATTTCGGTATGAAACACCGTAAAAAATCTCTGCGAGTACAATGCCAGCGTAAAACGCAATCTAGCAAATCTTTTTTTTATTTGGTGCAGGGAAAATCAACCACTACAAATCCTTCCGTTTTGTTTGAAATATATTCCGTATTTGCACGTGTAGGCAGTCTTCATTTCCCGTGTTCCAATATTTAATCAAGAACCTCGAAGCTGACGTTTATCAATCGTGTACGCTGTATCTATCAAAAGGAGAGCCATAAAATTACCATGCATTTTATCAGCGGCTCAATGTTACGCGTTTTTGTTAGCAGAGTAAGGCTTCGAGCTTAAAGGATGTAAAATCGTTCTAAAACATTACGTTGCGTTAATGATTGTTAAATAAATGGTACGTAATAGACGGGGCAGAGGTCATATTTATAGAATCTATCTTTGAATAATAATTAGGTCACTCAGAATCCAAATTTATCAATAGATTGCAGGCTTTTATGTATTTATTAAAAATTCAGAAGTGCAAAGATGCGCAAAAGTCTTATGATCTTTAGAATTACACAAAATCTCCAAAATATAATGGAAATTATGATACTTAGAGGGTGAAGCAACCCCCAACTTGTTTATGAACAGCTGAATTCGCATAAAAATCCGCAGTCTACTTATCACACCTACAAATTAATTTAAAAATTAGCTTTCAATCCTTAAAGGTTTTAGTAATTTCTTAATCATTTTCGGCTTTCCTTAATTTCTGAGAAGTAACTTAATACTTTTGCAACAGTAGTGTGCATCACGAATACTTCCATAACAGATCCCAAGAAGTGCAAAGGTCTGATAAAGATCATCCTAAACATTGAACCACAAACATTTTCAATTTCAACCATATAACAGCGAATAATCGCAATTTCATCGGCAGATTTATTCCCTGGAAATTTCTCTCGCAACGATTCTAAGTAAATTCTGTTTCAGTTCCTTGGTACGTGGCAGACATCTGTTAACGAAGGAAACGGAGGCTGCTCCTCGAATGCGATAAATGTCTGAATGATTGAAATCTACTATCCACGGAGAATATCCTTCGAATCTTGCAGGATCCTTCGACTATTTCCTTGTACCGGTGCGTTCCTCGAGCAACGAGAATCCCTCGCCTTCAACGGCAGATACTTATTCACGCCGAAGACGTAATTAAATCGGCTGCTAACTAACATAATCCGTGTCTCGGTACCGATAACCAGCGGCAGAAGCTGCACGGATGTCGGGCTAATTAGTTAATGTACCATTGGTCGAGTCGCTGACGATCCTGTCTGCGAAACACGCCAGACGAGGTTAATTTACAGCGGAGGCAATCGACGAGTTCGTTGATAAATTAGACAGCACAAGCCCACCACGTAGACGTACAAACATTCCCGCGATGCTGCTTAATCGATAGCAGGCTTAATGACTGCGATGCGTTCCGGTTGATGGCCGGAAACGACGCGAGACGTCGCCTAATCGAAACTGCACCATTTAAACGGTAAACGCTGATCGACGGCTGCTTAAGGAGTCGTGATTTCTGATATATTCGCTAGATTGCCCGCGATTAGGGGCGTAGAGTAGCGATTTCGAGCCTTCGATGACACAGTTTCACCCTTAACACTAACGATAAGTCTATGGGCGTTGGTTGTTTGCTGATTATTGGATATGCGGTTATTGTGAAATGAAATAAAGGTTAGTTTCTCTATAACCGCACTATAGTAGCGATGAACGTGTTCATTGGAACATTTTGAACTTATGGAAAATTGTCGGATTTCATTCACAGTCGAGTTTCTTTTGAAATATGTATTATAGTCGAACACTGGTAATAAAAAAGTGGGAGCTTTAATTTTAGAAGAGAAGGTAGAAATATGAGATATCACGATTTTGATCTATACAGAGTATTCATTGAGAATTAAGAATTAAAACGATTATAATGTCCTTCCGTGATAGAAATTGCTTTTTCTACTTGTTCCTTTGACGCACATTTTTGGTTTCAACCACAGCTCAAGATTTTCGCGTGTTCACATTGAAGTGAAATTTACTTCAACTCATTTCGTGATTTTCAATGAAACAAAGACAGTAAGATTGTACGTAATAATTTTGTAATCCATATAAATATAAACAGTAACTGTGGTTGCAAATCGATTAAAAATAAAAAATAGAAAAAAGACAGTAAGGTGTTGCATAATAATCGTAGCTGCGGAATATCCGTTATCAATATGACTAACCCACAAGAAGTCATGCATTTATGCGGCAGAAGCACAAATCGTTTGTCTCCGCGAGTCTTTTCACGATCAAGACGTTCTCCATGAAAGATCTCACGCTTCTCAGGAATCGGTATCCTAGCGTCTCGCTTGTCTCCGATACAAAATTGACCGAATCATGTTCTCGACTGGAATAACGGTCCCCAGCAGCCTAGAAACGTTCCTCAGAACAGGATGACGGAGTAACCTACGTCCCGGCGAAGCGGATGCGTCGATACGCCGCGCCGCGCTAACGATTTCTATTATAAAATGGATTTCTCATGCATCACCGTGTCACATTGGCCCTAAGCTTCTTTCCTGCGCGACAGATTTTCGATCAGACGACGATGGAGGCGCCAGTGGAAGTAGAAGCGCCTAGCCAGACAAATAAGAATGTGTTCCGTGCCATGAAACTGATGAAATCACGGACCTCTCCGGTTGCACGGCGAAATATGCAATACGGCAACGCAGGGAACAACGAAATTATCAGTCCAATCAGTCAGCTGGTTGCTGTCAATCGGCTTAGTTCAGTCCGATTAAAATACATTGTTTGAGGCTGCAGTCGTGCACCATCCATTGACTATCATCGAATGCTATCGATCGATCAACGAAATTAACCATTTGCACTCGAATTTTTTCGCGGCTAAAGCTTTTTGCAGCTCGGACTTTTTTTGGCTTTATCTGGCTATGTAATATGTGATTTATTTGAGGGCAAAATTTGTGTGTAAAATTTCACTGGTGGAATAATGCCACTGTCATTGGAATCATGGTGTGATCGCACAAAACAATCACTTTCATATTCGTCCGTACTAAATCCATCATGAATGCTATCTTGAAACAACGTTTCATCCATCACATTTTTCGCCACGGCGAACAGTATTTTTCTTTTTTTCATTTTGTCGGTTAAACGAATGACTAAATAGTGAAATCAATGAAACATGAAATCACGTGGAATTAAAATTGAATTGTAAATTATAATAGTTTGATCTTCAGTGTCATGATCTTTCATATGATTCTTAACGTAGATTTATCATATATTTTAAGTAAATAATTACATTTATGTTAACGAAAAGAAATGTATAAAGAAAAGAGAACTAATACATAATAATGTTTGTAACTTAGCTACATGATAATTTATTTATCGAATCTGTCATTTCCATGTTTGAAACTTGGTTGGTAGCTATTGATAATACGAATCTTATAGATACAACCTATATCAGCAACTAAGTAGCTTAAAACTGCTTTCACCAACCGCCATGTCTGTTTTGCTTGTTCAACTCAATATCGCTGCGTGTGCATGTATCCTATCGTTCTTAAAAGCATGTAACATAAATGTATAAATAACCCATGCATTATTATTTAAGATTAATGATTAAATACACATACTTCACTGTATAGGGAATAAATCTCACCTGAGATTCGAAAGCTTAATAATAAAAGAGAAAGCAAAAAAAAAAAAAAAATAGGACTAACAAACGCAGCGTTGTCAAATTTTTCATGTTCTGGCTTTTACTAGATGACCGTGATGATAAACCTCGTTCGTTTCTTCCATCTTGACGACCAGTTATCTTTTGACGATCAAGAGTCCTCAACCTTTCCTTCCGAAATCAGCTTAGGGTATAAATCAAAACGTTAGGCTAGTCGAACGCAATAGAAGGGGGAACAAATCCATAAATATCCGGTCTGTTCGAGCCACCGTGGTTTCTGTCAGAAGTTCCTCGAAAGTTCTGAAAGTAGTATATTCGCTGGTCCCTCTAGACGCGCCAGGCGTAAATAATGCGGAGGATATGGGGGTGCAGGATGGCCTTCGAGGGGTAGTTACCCTCTCCCGTGGCGTGAATCGAAACGTTCGTAAACAGTTTCAGTTTGAAGAATCGAATATTTCGCCGCAAGGGTAACTTTGAGGGAATCGTTGGACGGTTGGATCTATTTCAGAGGAATTTCGATCATCGTCAGCTTTTTTCAACAGCTCCAAACTCGTACCCATCGAAAAAAAAAAAAAAGAAATCGCAATTCGTAGTGTAATTCTTTGACCTTTTTTCTCCGTTCTTTCATCGTATTTTTTCGTTTGGTACGTATGAAATGTCGTTTTTTCAAAGTATGCAAGGTAAATGCATGAATAAATATTTCAAAACACTATACATATTATACTTATTAGAATTATTATAATATTATAATTACTATAATTTTTATATGATTTTATATACTCTTTTAACTAATTAGCTTCATTATTGTATATTAATAGAAATCAACAATTTCGGGATTGTCTGATTTTTCCCCTGACTTTCCGTTCAGTGAGAAATTGCTAACTTTAAATTTCGTAAGTCAATGTGAACTATTCCGCTATTTATTATAACCTTCCCCAAATTCAAATTTTAGTAACTTTCCAAATTTAGACTTTCACAAATAATTGCTTGAATATTCCGAATATTTATTTTATCAAACAAAATTTTCACAATTTTATAACAATACACACATATTACATTGTAGCTCATTTCTCCTTCTTCAATGTGGTTTATTGCAACGAACATTTTATAAAATTTAACCAATGGCAGTAATTGGTGCATCTACCTATTTCCTTTAAAAGAAAGAAGCCGACCTTCAAACTTCTAAACTCCGATCTCAAATATTGTATAAAATGGCATTATTCCAGAGTGTCATTTTCAAATGACCCAATTTTAACGAAAGAGAAAAAAGAAAACGCCACTTGCATATGCGAAAAATTTTCTGTATCGCGTGGAACTACGAATTCGGGTTAAAAGTTACCGCATCGATGAGCAGAGAGAACTCGAAACGCGTGAAAACCCGCACGAACGAGACCACGCAGAAAGGGGTGTGTATACGGGCTGAATTGCAAAGCATTCGGGATCGAATTTACGAGTTTCCAATTCCAAAGCGATCGAGGAGCGCTGCTGGTTCCGAATCACGGGCGCAGAAACTCTCAGTCCCAGCTTCCAGTTTCTGTATTATGAAATTCTGCAGCGTCGCGACCGGAAACTGCTGAACGACTTCGAATTTTCGCGCCTCGCGCGCTTTTCGCGCAACCGAATAGACGCTACAAGGTTTGCAACGAAGTGAATATTAGCTACCGTTCGCGTTGTTGCGACTTCATGTAAGTACTTGCATCTACATTTCTTGCAGATACTGTGAATACTTTCGCGAACGTCTTTCCGCGTCTTCCTTTGCCCTTGACTTAACTTATTTTTATCTTCTTTTGCGTCTACCTTCTTTGACGCTGTCATCCTTCCCCCCCAATGTCACCAACATGGAACCAACAGATTTCTTCGGAAAATCGATCCGTTTGCTGCTTTATAAAATTCTGCAACATCGCGACTGAGTTCTTTGCTCCGAATTTTAGCGTCTTGTGAGATTTTTGCACAGCGCGAAGATCGCATCAAAGCGGAAATTAGGTATCGTTCTTGAACCTTCCAAGTATTCCTTTGCGCGACCTGGTTTTTAGTTCCTTTGCTGTCACTTCTTTCCATGCTTTTATCCACGATTCTACGCTTTGAAGTCAGCCATTTTCCCGCGAATTCAATTCGGTTGCTTTTTCATACCATTCTGCAGCATTGCGATCGCAGTGATGCTCGTAATATTTGTTTCCAAATATTACATATAAACATGTATGCAACGTCCATGCGTCGTTACGTAAAAACGAAGTTCAAATTTAGTATTGAAAATTTGTTTAGTCCCCATTCTTCATACGTTCGTTCGCTATTAAATAAAATAATTCGAGTGACGGTTATAGAGACACTGACAGTAATTGGAACATCTACCCTATTTTAGGAGAGGAAAGTTCTATTGTGCTATATTCTTTATTACTTCTCTTTACTTATTAATTTTCCGTATCTACATTATACTAGGGTAAATGTACCGCGTACTGCCACTTTAAGGTTCGCGCGTAACTTTATTTAACTATTTTGGAACGTCGTTAACATAAAGATCGTTTCAGTTTGGAGCATAATATTGTTCAACCGCTCCTTTATCTATGAACATTTTTTTCACATGTTCAATATAATACATTCATTACTACGTAATTGAAAATGTACAACAAAGTCCAATATCCTTCGCACTGTCACTTGAAACTTTTCATTTAAACAGAAATAATTTTTACACATATTAACACGTCAGTTGGTGTAACAAATATAAGATATACCATAAACGTGTCGACTCACTGAATTGTGACACGTTCCATACTTTATAATTATATTCGTCACGTTTTAATGTTCAACAGCACGTTTACCTCCTGATATGTAGTTATAAATATTAAATGTAAATGAATACACAGTGTCTACGTGTTGTTACGTAAACCAAAGTCCAAATTTAGTGTAAAAATTCGTTTACTTACGATTCTTTATACATTACTTTGCTACTAAATAAACGAATTCAAGTGACAGTTATAGGAACAGTTAACAGTACGTGGGTCATTTACCCTATATTGGAGTAATACTCGATAAAGTTTATTTATTATTCGAATGCGTTCTTATTGCCTGTTTGTAAAACGGAATATGAATAATCCTATAATCTTCTAAAACACGCTCGAATGGATTACAAAGTCTTGAAGTTTGATGTTTGTCCCTCGATTTCCCTTAGCTCCACGCAGTGTGCGTCGCATCATAGAGGATATTAGGTATCGTTCCCGAATCTTCCGCGTTTTCCTTTGCGCGACCCGCTTTTATTTTCCTTCGTTCCCGCCCTCGGTCGCTTTTTGCATCCCCCCTCGCCTCCGCGCCTTGGAACGAACGACTTTTCCGCGGAGTCGATCGTTTCCATTCCGGAATTTCTCATCAAGCCTCGCGCCTCTGCCTAGCTGCCGGCTGCCTACTCACTCCGCTCGTAATGAGTTCCGCGCTTTGTGACTTTTGCCGCCTCTCGCGCCTTTTGTTCGCCATAATAAAAGGACTCGCTGCTGCCGGCTTCAATTAGGCTGCCGGTCGAAAGTCGCGCGCGCCAAAGTATCGGCACAACCTGAACAACATCGACAGTTACGGTTGATGGATACACGGTGCTCGTAAATTACAACGTTCAACGGCAACATGGACGCCAATGAACTAAATAAAAGCGAGAAAAAGTAATATTTTCATGCAAAATACGGTATTTTTCAAACGGTCGAAGCGTGTAATATCCATATGGATTTTACATAATTTTAGAGCACCAGTAGTTTTAATACTTGAAATGTTACTTTAGTCTGGATAGTACGTTGAATTCAGGATTTTTCTGGAGGATAATCTTTATCTATAATCTTTTTATTTATTGGCAATAACAGGCGCAAATATAATTAACATAATACAATTATGAAGGCAGCATTTTTAACATTTGATTTCTAACGAGGAAATCGGTGAATACGTAAAATAGTTGCAAAAACGTAAGAGTAGTGTATGCAAAAAATTTAGTATATGCAAAATATAAACAATATATAAAATATGCAAAATAATAATGATATTTTGAGAATCCTCTAACAACAATGCCAATTTCTGTCCAAACCTCCTAACTTTTTCTATATCCTAAATATATGCATTTGCATAAACATCCTCATAAACGACGTGGCAAAACTTTCGTAAACCAAAAAGAAAACAATAAAGTCTTACCTATTGTGGAAGACAGAATGTCGTGTGAATGTTTGGACCAGAGCGATTGCTGAGCGAACGGTGTTGTATTTGGGTAAGATTGGCTGAGGCGTGAATGAGAAGTGTTTGGGATAGAGCGATTGAGTTGACGTGTGGTCGAAGAGTGCGTGGTCGCGCTAGGTTTCGTGTGAACGTGACTGTTTGGGTTCTACGATGTCTGAGACGAGTGAGAGAAGCAGAGAGAGATAAGGAGAAAGAATGAATGCGTGCAAGGGTAGAGAATGCGTAGGTGAGGGAGTCGAGAAAAAGAGTCGAGTGCGAGAGGACGTTGCGAGTGCAGAGCGAGAGTTTTTTATATGAGATTGTGCGTTAGTTTTATTATTAATAAACCACCATTACCTATTCGCAAACTGAGTTTTCTTCCCTTCTCGCACCTTTAAACCATCCACGTGGGGTTTACTTTAAAATAATCCCTACACTATTTATCTAATTAAACATTCCTTTATTGTATCTCTTATATCATTGGTTTACCCTGAAAATGTCCACTTTCGTCTCTCACGTGGTTCACCATTTTATCTCCTCAATTCATCACCACATGTAATCCTATACACCTAAAAGAAGATTTCAACGAACGGTGCTGCTTTCGAATTTAGCTAAACTTTCACGACGACTAGCATCGCGCTTGCAAATCGCGCTGGCATATTCAAAATCGGATCATTGCTCGTCAACGGATTTCTGAGAAAATTTCACGGAACAATGGCGACACGTCTTCACAAGGGATATCTTTGGATTACGCGGCTAATATGCGTCGGCAGCTGAAGCTTTCGCGTCGCGCAACTATGACGAAGATGAATTCATTGTCTGGCCTCGCGCGGATTGGAGTGGGTATACGTAATTCATCAACGTAATTGAGCGACGCTCGCGGCGCGAGTTTAACGGCGACGATGATTCGCGAAGACTCTCGCGAGTGCCAGCCATTTCGTAATGGCCCGTTAATTTCGGTCGACCGCCTTCGCGGACTTTGTCGCCAACTTTCTTCCGCAAGACACCCAGGCAAGTCGTGTGTGGCAATTTTCTTTTCGACGCCGCGACATTGACCAACCCCTCTTCTTAAAAAATTCTACGACCACCGATCACGTTTCACTTGTACTCCATCTTGGAAATTACAAAAACGTCGAAAACGTAGCTTGGCGCTTTGTTACTTGTACAGTGGCTCACACTGAAAATCGTCCGCCACCATTACTTCTTTCAATTTATCTATAAAAGATTGTATATAAATATGTAACATTTTGTAGACCCGCAGGCTTAATTATATGGCCGCGTAGCGAATGTCAGAGGGTGAGAGCCTGCCGTAGCAACAATAAAGCCCAAGGAACCAGTATTTGTTAATTTTGCAGCTGGTCAGCACGTGAACCCAAGATTTGGGATAGTTGTGTGGCGGCTCTCCTGCACCCACCACTAGAGGGACATACGAAATAGGCTTTCTCGAAAGTACTCGCTCCAACTACCTCGTCCATATATATACCGCCTTTAACCTTCCTTCCAATATCCCAAGTCTAAGGCAGGGCCTGCTAGGTAGCCTTACTGATGAGTCCACTAGCAGGCCCAGGACGAAACGCAACACCCTTCCTTTTCCTATCCTACCCCCTCTCTACAGCTCCACAGTAGGTAGTGCAGAAACACTTCATCTGTGTCTCTACTTTGTTGAAAGTAAAAAGTATTGTAAAATTTTGCAAAACGACGAATGAAAAGTTAATGCATCTAGTGAAATGTAGGAAAAGAAGCTCGCACTGAAAGTCGTCCATCTGGTAATATTTGGGAATTCTCTGAATTAAAAGCGGCGTTACTAATCGTTTCTTAGTGTTTATTATTCATTGCGGGGCACAGATCAGTTCGTCTGAATAGTATTGTTTCATTGAATTGCATATTTATGACGTTCTCAGGGAAATAGAAAATCAAAGGAAGCAAATCACGAACGAAGAATTAAACTTATAATTTTTCATTATAATCAGAATTCTGAGAGAGTGATTAGAAATTCGAAAAATACGAAACGTTATGGAAAATGTACGATACGAATTAGAAATTATAATTCGGCAAACGAAGAACGTTTGAAAGCTGCGTTACTCGCAAAATCGATAATAATTTTTAGTAAAGACAAGGAAAATGTAATAAAATCAACGAGCAATAAGATGAAAGCTATAATAATGAAAATAGTCAAGGGAAATCTACAAAATATCGACTTTATATATTTTCCAAATCAATGTTTAAGTTTGCTAAATAAAAACAAATAGACGACTTCTAATTGTATGCGTTTTTATAAAGCTGTGTTTTTTTATTGTTGCACTATAAAATTTTACGTGTTTAATTGGTATCTTCTAACACTTTTGTCTCTCTATTAATTCGCATTCTTCGTTAATAACAGGCACAATTCTACCGTTTACTAAATTGTTTGCACACCAGCACACATCATAACACTTTGCTGACTGATGACAAATTAACTCGTATTTACACTTACATTACTTTACGCAGGTTTTGAGTCTGAAAGCAATATAGAACTATATAACAACGTTCTAGATAGTACTATTAATTACCATATTTAGCAAAAGATAACAAAAAAAATAAAGATCCCACTAATAAACAAATTATATTGAAGTTTATCGAGTTTTCTTGATATCATATTCAATTGGCTTGAAATCTCCAGTCAGCAAAGTGTTAAAATCTCCAATAAAGTCTCCATCCCGTAAACCATCTCATCCTCCAAAAACAAAATCGTAAAAACTTCTCTCCATAATTTCTCCACCCCGATTCTTTTATTCCTAAAATTTATCGCACCAAAAAAAAAAAACTACTCAAAAGTGTTCCACGGTTTCATGCTTCACGAGTTATCGTGCGCGAAAATAAGCCATTCGCAATTGGAGGAGGCTGTCGTCTAACAAGTCCGAAAGCAGAACGCAAGTGGTTGCTTTCACTAGTGGAAGACACGCGGCGGCGTATCCTTCGGCTTGGTAATCTAACTGTAGAATAAACGGAGCCTAATTCTCGTTCAATTCCCAGGGCAACGAGGCCGGTTAACAGCGTGAAGCGGTGTGCGGCTCTCGTAGCAGTTCTCCCAAACGAGTTTCGATAAAGTTAACACCGGCCAACGACGCTGCGTTCAGACGTTTAGATAAGTTAACTGCCGCCACCCGAATACGAGTACTCGCGTTCTATGAACGTGTACAGCGCGCGTTCAACGTTACACGGTGTCCCCTTTCATCGCGCATGGATGCCGTCCCTCCGTTTCCCGTAACCCCCGTGTGTTTACTTCGTGGAACAGTCGGCTCCGGCAGTGATATCCGTCGTTCTAGCCGTCGTAGACGTCTACGACGCGAAAGCAAACTCATCACGATCGTCGTATGCAATCTGCCGGAAAGCGAACCCCCCCTGGCGACTCGCAGAATTGCTTGCGACGACGCAAATTGTGTTGACAGCCCGGGAAGGGCTCCTTTTTTTTAATGCTAGCTGCCCTCCCGCTATCCACTGTCTGCGCAAATAATCGTTCGCGATCGGATGCAACAGGAATCGTGCGAATCTTTGGTGAATTTTTTGGTGATGGATTTTTATCGGTCGGCTGGAATAGTAGGTATGGGGGCTCTTCTGTACCCACCACTAGAGGAATATACGAAATAGGACTTTCTCGAAAGCACTCGCTCCAATTACCTGAGTCCATATATATATACCGCCTTTAACCTCCCTTTCAATATCCTAGTGTCTAAGGCAGGAACTCACACTCCACGACACCAAAAGCAACTTCACGAAAAACACAGACAAATATTGGTGGCTCGAGTAGTAGACGTGCAAACAGAACCGTAGCATTAATAGAAAACTATAAAACTGCAATCCTGCGCATAACACCATAGCAGCCCACTGTACAAGTATTCAAATTCTACTTCCTCACACTCCCTTCACCCCTTATAGTCAAGTTAAGTATAGTTTTAAGCCTTTCTATACTCTTAAAGCTACCACTATAATTATATCTATATCTATATATATCTATGTAAATAAAACAAACCCCTCCTACCGATAAGTGTAAATAAATATTATTACTGTACATTATTTAGGCTATGCGTACTCTCCCGTAGAGTCATTAGTCTATAAGATTTTCTGTTAATATAGTTTTAGATCCTATTTGTACGTTTAAGGAACCTGTTAATCTGTTATGTATATTTTATGGCTGATAAACGTATGTTACAAAAAAAAAGAAAAAAAGTGTCTAAGGCAAGGCCTGCTAGGTAGCCTTAGTTGATGAGTCCAGTAGCAGACCTAGGACGAAACGCAACACTCTTCCTTTTCCTTCCCATCCCCTCTCTACAGCTCCACAGGTACGGAAGATTTGGGATAGAATTTTTTGGGGGTAAATTTGTTATACAGGTGGGCCTAATATACGTTGTTTTTATTATTAAATGAGAGGGTAGGAATGTGAGATAGCCATTTTATTTTTTGACCTAGAAAGTCTGAGAATACTTGTAAAAGAGAATAACCTTGTGGCGGCTCTCCTGCACCCACCACTAGAGAGACATATGAAATAGGACTTTCTCGAAAGTACTCGCTCCAACTACCTCGTCCATATATATATCGCCTTTAACCTTCCTTCCAATATCCCAACGTCTAAGGCAGGGCCTGCTGGGTAGCCTTACTGATGAGTCCACTAGCAGGCCCAGGACGAAACGCAACACCCTTCCTTTTTCCTATCATATCCCCTCTCTACAGCTCCACAACCTTATGGAATTTTATTGTGAAATATGCTGTATAAAGATAAATAATGTGCACCTTCCAGAACTTTCGAATTCTTTATATGTTGTAATACGTACTTTAATTTACGTATTTCGCACATTTTTATACATCGCACTGAGTTTGCCCTTTATTGCAAATTTAAAGGTCTGCTGTCTACTTGGAACTGTTCGTAATAAAATGAGTTCAATAACGACCATCTTTTACCCTTTGCACAATGTTATCAGATCGGTTTATTCATATTAAATATTGCAAATCCCAAACTGATCATAATAACCGTATTCCACTGTATATATACATCGTGCGACTTGTTGTAGATTTAAATTCTCCAGGAATGTATAAAAATCCGCGATCTATTCGTAAAATGTCGACCGTCTATAGCTACCATTTACAATCGAATCTAAAGCGTATATCTTTCCATTGATCATTAACCTGCGAGGTTTCATAAAAATTCAAGAGTAACAAACCTTGTGTATCCTCCTTGCAACGCGGTGGGAATATTTTTTGAATTAAAAAGGGACGTTTAAATAGCGTGGGAAATTTGCATTACACTGAATTGCACAGTGATAAAGTGAAATTCATTACGGGCACATCCGGATCGATATGAAAAGCCGTGGAGACACCTGCGAGATGATTCATTGAGTCGACGCACGTGCGATCGGCCACTGGATAATCTATATTTTATAAATCAACGCGAGCGATGCATTCAGCTTGAAACAATAAAAAGAAGAAATTCCTACAAAACATTCCTCTTTCGTTTGTCACGAGTTATTGCCATTTTTTCCTGTACGCCACGTATTTTTTCTCCTTTTTCCGTCATCATCGAACCTTCAAAAATGCTTTAAAAGTATAGTCCTTCACGGTCTTCCAAGTTTGCAAAAAAGTTTCCTATTTTTGGGAAAAGCTAATATTCGTTGCAAAATTCGAGCCAAATATTACACAAATTAATCACTATTCCTTTATATATACATATGGTGTCTCAAATTTTGTCCACGAAACTATGTCAGTACATTTTGTAAGTATAAGTAAGTAGAAAATGTTATACAGAGGTTTATATTATATTATTACACTAAATATTATATCATTTAAAAAGCTTCGTTAAAAAGTTATGATCAAAATATTGAATTTTGCGGAAAAAATCTGGGACATCCTGTGTATATTAAAACTAAAACGATTCTCATTTTTTTTAAAAAAGAAGCAAACGTGGTTGGATAAAAAATGATCCAAAAAAATGTGGCAAGGTGGAGTAAAACGTTTAAAATTGCTTAAAAAAGATTCCCGATACTTTCGGGTGTTGAACATCCGTTCTAAAATTTGATATTAAAAAATTGCTCGATGTTTTTAGAAGATATGGTGATTTGCGAGTGTATAAGTAGAATCGATAGCACTGCCATCGTGTGGACCTGAGTTGGGATCGGCAGTGAACGCACGTAGACACGCGTGCAAACATCGCGGTTCATTAAATTAATCCGGACACGGACCGATGTATAAACGGTGGACGTGCGAGTCCGTCGCGACGTGCCACGTCGTCGTAATTTCTCTTGGACGTTCCATCGATTTCGAATCGTGTCCTGAATACCCGTCGATTCTCGATATATTAGATTACAATTGCCTCCGTTGTCGACGGGATTCGGAAACGACGTCTTTGTCAGCCACCAAATGATCCATGTTTGCAACTATAACGTTCAGGTAACATTAAGGGCGCTATAAATTAACCCATTGGCTACGGCACACTTTGACACACTCTGCGCGTAATCCCCGATGATCGACGCTACGAATGACGAAACTTTTCGTTAATATGCATTTTTTTAAAAAGCGTATGGAAGTCGTCGACACATCTTGAGTCGTAACACGTTTGATAGAAGCGAGCAGCTTTGCAATAATTCTGATAACGTTTGCTGAGTGTCCATTGGCGTTAACTATTGCTATCTAAAAATTTGAGATGAGCGCCTATAGGCGCTGTGGCGGCTCTGCTGCACCCACCACTAGAGGGACATACGAAATAGGCTTTCTCGAAAGTACTCGCTCCAACTAACTCGTCCATGTATATACCGCCTTTAACTTTCCTTCCAATATCCCAACGTCTAAGGCAGGGCCTGCTAGGTAAAGTGTAATTAGTCATACATTCTAGTTCCTAATATAAACTATTTTTTATTTCATTTTACGAGTACATATGCATGTATACTATTCCACTATAGTGCAATATTTTAATACCACCAAAAGTGCAATTTTACATAAACGCCAATGCCCCCCCACCGGCCACCCCCTGAACTCTATTAAAAATTAATCTGTATTGTAATGTGCCATACCCTACAGATGTAAATACCCTATACTGTTTAAACCTTAGTTTAAGAACATAGCCAAAATAATACTGTAGCAATAAGTGCAATGACGAATCCACGAAAACAAACAGATTGCGAGTGCTCTATGCCAGAGCCACTAATCTAGATTTAAGTACCTAGTGTAACTCCTCGGAAAACTATTTGTGCGTTTTTATAGTTTGTTGAACCCCCTTGTATATATTTTGTTTTTATCATCGGCACAATAAACGCTCGTTAAAAAAAAAAAGAAAAGGGCCTGCTAGGTAGTCTTACTGACGAGTCCGCTAGCAGGCCCAGGACGAAACGCAACACCCCTTCCTTTTTCCTATCATATCCCCTCTCTACAGCTCCACAGGCGCTAATAGTATTCAAATGGTTTAAGACGACCTAAGACGTTGATTACCATGGTGATAATCGGTGAACGGAGTGTCACAATTGTTTAGGATGAGTAAAATATATTGAGAAAAAGTAGAAACGGAAAGTTCAGTCGTTTGCAACGATTCATTTATATATGTATACATATCTTGCAGAAAGATTACGTTACTGAGAGTGGAATGAATAATCCAGGGAGATAAGAAATGATCGGACGCATTTAAGAGACGTTAAGACGCGTCAACAATTTATTGATTTTCGTTTTGATGATGCGTGAAACCTATGTGAATCATAATACAAGAGGATATGGTTAAATCGTTTAAGAATGTCCAAGTAGAAAACCATTATTAGTTCATTAAAAATTTAATGCATTAATAGTTCATTTAATTCACATTAAACAATTATTTTAATAATCATTTATTAGTTCAACAAAATATATTTTATTTCAACATAGTGAATGTGAAATATTACTTTTGAAACCATAACACTACAAAATATAAAATAAACATCGTTGATTAAACAATGTTGAGCAACATAGATAACTAGACATTGTGCGCAAGTTTTCAGATTCTGTCTACGACTATTGTCCACTATAAATGTTTCAGACACAAACAATTCCTGCTTAAAGTGAGGTAGACCTTTATAAAAGCAACAAAACATTTACAAAGGTATGACTTTCCATGAAAATCTTTATATTCTTTTATAGTTAAGAGAACCTTGTCAATTTTAGTTGACAAGGAACATTAACCATTTTAATAAAATTTTGTGTACACCTGGAGTATCAAAAAGTATTACAAAAATACGTTTTTAGTTTAGATGTGTTCGTTTTTCAATTTTATTCAATTAAATTATGTTATGGCATAACTAATGAGACGAGTAAAATAGATTTCATATTGGTCCGACAAATACTGTAAAGCTGGCGTTAAGCAGACAAGTGATATAGAATCATTCTGGTCAGCTTGGTTTTAAGTAGAATAAGACAAACTTTAAGTAGAATAAGGCCACATTTCTCTGACCTGAGTAGAATAAGGCAGTACTACCCAGACAAGCACATTGAGCGGGTTTCAGGTTTTTCCCGCAAAACTTTATCAACATGTTCTGTGATTGTTAATAAACAAAAACATGTTATACAAATGTAAGTCTTTGATGCTGTATTCAAAAGTTCTAACAATGGGAATTGTAATAAAAAACTAAGATAAGTTAACAACTAATGTAATCATTAATTATGAATACTAACTTTTGAAACGTTCACTGTTCCTATCAATATAATACTAATGGCATTAAAAAGTTGAATTTGTTACTTTATGAAATTCATTTTGATTTCACTTTATTTCAATGAATAAGACGACTTATCATACTATCGTAATTTTATTCCGTAGAATCTATTTTTTTTGTACAGTGTGGCTCTAGTTCAATGCATTGGGAGTGTATTAATTCTATTTCCATAGAAACGCGAATAATTTTAGAATTTGCCAAGAGATCATTGAAATTATTAAGAATTGTAACTTCATCATCGATACAATATTTTTATCGCAACTTTTTAATGAAGCTTCAAATGATCTATAGTTGTAGAACATTTTTTACTTATTTATAGTTGTTAAATATATTGACAAAGTTTCGCGGAAGTTTTATTTACATTTTAGGTAGAATGAGACAGTATTGATCAAATAATTTTAAAGTAGAATAAGATAGCCCCTGTCTGAGTAGTAAAATAAAATGATATTGGTCACAATTATTGCATAATAAATGAATAAAAGGTAAGCGTCTTCTAATTTTGTTAGAAGTAATGCCATGTTGCTCATACATGCAACATTTTCAATTGTTGTTTATTTATAGATAATATAATTTAAGTATATTATTTATATATTAATCGTCGAAGTATTTTTCCTTATTTTCGTCACCTATTATAGACCAAACTATACTACTTAAAATTTGGCAAGTCACACACCATTTTACGAGTCAGACAAATGCCACCTTATTCTACTGAAAAATTCTGTTCGCTTCCAGTTTCATCTACTGATCGAGTAACTGAATTCTACCTTTTAAGTAAACTACGAAGCACGAGGCCTGCTTTATGCTGCAATCGATGAGACATAATACAAATGAAAACCTCATTTTTTATAGTTTCGTGACTTAGGCCGCTTTCATAATAACCGGCACAAGTGAAGAATTAGATTAACGCGTTCACTGTGCAGACATGTAGCGTACATTTGTACGCTTAGCAAAACAGTAGAACGCTCATCTTTTTATTTCTAAATACAATGAATCCTAATTCCCTGATCACGATTGCTTCCTTCACTCAATAGCATCTGGTGATAAGTTTTAGTGAGCTTTATTTTACATATTCCTTAATCAAATTCATCTAACACTGAGTGTGCATTAACATTAGGTTTACGGAACGCGTCACGTTGACGCATTTCAGATTTCATACCTAAAATTATAGAGACCATAAATATTATTTTTCAATACTTTATGTTAACTTTAATTAATACAATGGTATGAATATGTATTCTACTTGATTTTCTTTATCCTCACGATTCTACGTTCGAATATTTATATGCAGTATAAGTATTTTACCGGAAGCCTGTCGAATTATACAATTAACGCCCGTAAACCTAGTGTTAAATATGATACATGAGACAGTGAACGTGTTAACACATTGCCTTATAATAACGAGTCACACTCGTGACATAAATTCTGCTCTAAACGCAACAAAAATGCTCCGCATTTGCAATAACATTTAATTTTAACCGCAACAATAATTTTAATTCCCAAGGTTAATAATTATCAAATATAAGTTATCTTAAAACAATTTAGTGTTTTGCGTGCAATAGAATATTGCAACGATATGCAGCTAACGTTACAAAGTACGATCTTTTAAATGTTCATAAGGCAAAAGGGGTTCAAGGGAAGCAGATAACTTCGCGCAGAACTTCAACCAGGAACAAAGAGAACTTCCTCCCATTGTCCGGATAATTTTTTCCGTTCGATCTACAGTAGCGTGAAAAAGGGAAAGGGTTTATTTCCAGAGGCATCGTTGGCCGCGGTCGTTCATTGAATATTACAACAGCGCAACCCCTAATGGGAAGACGGATCGCGATCCAAGGCAGCTCTGAATGTGTTGAATGGCTCTGCTCCCGTGGACAAAAGGGCGCCACTTCGTGGCCTCTTTGTCCCGGTTGGTAATCGGCGCCGTCGATACCAATTTCACCGGTAATTAGAGGGGTTCACTTTTCTAACGACCGTCTCTCGCCTTCCCTTATTGTCGTACCAAAACGATCCTCGTTTAAGCCTGACAAAAACATTATCGTGACCCTAACCAATTTTCTCCCAACAATCTGAAGATGTTCCAACCTCCCCCCATTTTCATCTAGAATTTCTGTTAGGGAATCTGCGAAAAAACAGCATTGTAGTGGGAACCATGGAAGCATCGCAGAAAGAACGTGCAAGCCTCGAGCAAACCACCCTGTTTTGGACCATCCAAGGCGTTCTCAGACTTCGAAAGGCTCTTGAGAAAGTCCCTGCGGGCCGGCGAACTCGAGAACACTCTGCTTACCCCCTACAGGGGAATCGATATCTCGACTAGAGCACCGTCTCTATCGAAAGAGGACGGCTGGTGGAATTTCGCGAGACACATTTCTACGGACGCTTCGAGGCGAACACGTGAGAAACCCGCGACTATGTATATACATCCTTTCGTTCGGAGACGTCGACGTTGCTCTTCCGCTGACTCGTCGAATATTCCGCGCTCAACGTTTTTCATCATCCGCCTTTCTCGTGAATTTCCAAGAAGATCGTTTTTGCAGCGCAAGTGCTCCTCTTTTGAATGATACACTCGGGTATGGAGGAATTTTCATTCATCTTCGAGACGATTGGTTGGTTAGTTCCTTCGGTGTAACCGTTTTGTGCTTTAAGGTTTTTGTTCTCCATTCGGTGAGAGTATCAATGTTTTAAATCCTTTGCTTGAAATCACGAGTCACACTCGTGACGCAGATTATGGAGAAAACAGAAGAAATATAGTGGAACCTCGGTTATCCAAGTTAATTGGGAGACATAGGTGATCGGATAATTGAACGTTTCACTTTCTTGATCTTGATTCTTTGTATTTTTAAAAAAATATTTCTAGCATTCATGTTCTGCTAATAATAGTAATCTCAGGTAATATAATTAAGTATAATTTGATTAAAGATTTATATACTCTAAAGCTTTTTAGGTATTAAATGATGTGATCATTTTAACAGATTTAATTTGGTAGATTCACGTTATTTTTATGTGTTATATCATCTCAACTATAATGTTTTATCGTCTCGTTAACGTGACCCCATTTTCACCCTCTTGAGATATTTTAATTAATTTCTGTTTCGTTCTCATAGCATTATACATTATCATCGCGACGATATTATGCCACAGTACGAACTAAATTGACAATTAAATTGAACGGTGTACATATAAAATGTGTTCGGATAATAGAGTGTTCGAATAACAGATCTATAGCAAAATTTAATTTTTCAGCTTCAGCTATACATGGAATAAGTAACAATTTTTTATGATAACACTTCTGTTGGTTGTGTTTAGTCGATCGGCGTAGTTACATGTTTTTTTTTTTATCAAACATTCCCATTACGTGAACTGTTAGTATAATAGAAAATGATCGCTTACTATTTTAATATTCTCATTCCATCAAAATGATGTCATTCTACTTACAATTAGATGCCATCTTGTCATCGATGAATAATTTAATTTATTACTCTACGAAGTTCCTGAGTATTTTGCTAAGTTCCAATAATTTCGTTGTCACTTTATCGAATAAATCATTCGCTTTAAACTTCCTCATGCGTAAAAATCGACTAGCTTATGCGTGCAATATTTATTTATAACTCTGTAACGAAGTGTTTATTCACGAATAGTGTTTATATAACACTTTGTTCTTCTTTTGTTCTCTAGATTAAAATTAACTGGTTGAACAAAATTTGGTTAATTTTTGGGCAATAAATTGCGACAGGATCGTTAACCCTTTTAAATAGTAAGCGAGTTTAATATCCCTGAAATTATTTTTATAATCACGTGGCGTACATAGATGCATTTCATATTGGAGTATTAGCATCGTCACCTTTGGGATCCCTAACTGTGGGGCTGTGGAGAGGGGATAGAATAGGAAAAAGGAAGGGTGTTGCGTTTCGTCCTGGGCCTGCTAGTGGACTCATCAGTAAGGCTACCTAGCAGACCCTGCCTTAGACGTTGGGATATTGGAAGGAAGGTTAAAGGCGGTATATATATGGACGAGGTAGTTGGAGCGAGTACTTTCGAGAAAGCCTATTTCGTATGTCCCTCTAGTGGTGGGTGCAGGAGAGCTGCCACATAACAATATTTATTTTAGCAGAAAAAGTCCGAGACACCCTGTAGATCCTGTATAATTTAGAAGCTTCATCCTAGCACGCGCACTGCTGGAAGTTAACGTTCAGATGTCACGTATTTGAGTTATCTTCGATATTTTCGTGATTTTTCCACCGTATTAATGCGCCACGGCAGAGGGACGATCAAATTGAGGAGACAGTCGGTGGTTTCTCGCAACAGGAATTTGCAACGGACGTGAGAACGATAAGGAATGTCCAAAGCGAGCCGCAGGGTAAAGTCCGTGGCATGATTTGGTATGCGGGATGCGTCCACGCGATTATCTATGAGTCGATAACTTACTTGCCGAATGTCTGGTCAGCCAACTCTAAACGCCAAGTCCAGCGTACCTTATTATAATCTCGTCCAATTACCAGCCTTATTGTTGCCACATCCGCTCCACTGCACCGATGGATGCTCATCGATCATCCGGTCAACGTCAACGTTTGCATCAACTCCTTCTCCAACCTTCAACCGTAATTTTGGCTTTCGTAGACCCGGCTGAACCGCAGTGACGTTTTTTCACCTTCTTTTATTGATGTATCAAGGTGGCGAAGGAAGTTCGCACGGATTCGCGTTATGAAATATAAGCGAAATAACATTTCTTCGGTTGTAAATTTATTTAATAATTTGTTAGATAAAATGATGGGCACAATGTTCTTGTAACATCACTATTGCTGAAATAGCTTTGGTAAATGGTATAAAAAGTCGATTTAAATGTGTTTCCGATAGAAAAACCAGTCGATTTATGATAGAAGATCTAAAAGAGTAGTTTCAGCTACCTTCAAACGCAATTTCATTTAACGATGTAAGAGATAGACAGAAGTTTCTTATTCAGTTTGCAATATTCCAAAGCTATAAAAGAAATGAAGAAATTAAGAAACTAGTTACTTTGGACAATACCGAATAACAAGTAACAAACAACGAATAATAATTTACGATATCAAATAACAGATATTAAGTGTACCAATGAATAATCCACTTCTTTTATCAAATTAAGCATTTAGCTTTAACAAAATAAGATACCTGCCTTAAAAATTCCTACTGAAATGGAAACTTGATTATTCGATAAAATAAATTCACCAACCTATCCTTATATCTGGATAGCATATTTTAAATTTCAACTATATCTATTAAAAAAAAAAATACTGGATTACTTGCTGGCACATCTAATAATTCATTATTTGAAACACCGAATAAATCATTAATAGGACATACATTCATTCGTCCTCCATATCGAATACTTTATGAAATAATTGCATCAAATAATTACCCAGGTCTAACAGCAATTATACTCGCCTAATCAAACCCTAACCCGAATCAGAGGCCAACCAATTTCCCCCCAAAAAAATCTCCAATTCCCCGCCCGAAGCTGTCATAACTCCGGCATCAAATAGGTCTCGTTATTTGATCGTGCCGCGGTTTAAACTTAAAGCCGATCGCCGCGCGGGCATAAATAACAACTCGATCCAGGGGCATTGAATCGGTGGGCGAAAAAAATGCCGCCGCAAGGCGCCTTCAAAGAAAGCGACGCCAACGCGCGCATATCAGCCGGCAGCGTGAGCTGTCGCAATTCCTTCGAAGAATAAATTTTCTTGAACCGGCCGGTACCGCCCACGCATCCCACCGGAGAAATAATACCGCGGCACCGTTTTCACTCTATCGGTCGGCCTTGATCAGTTAACTCTTCCAGCTCTCGCCTTTCCATCGGTTGCTCGGTAGCTAAAACCAGCCGTGTGGGCGTGCAGCAGTTGCAGCTGCATCCAGTTAATTCGCGCCAGTATCCGAGAGACTACTACGTGTACCGGCCACTGTGTTATACTGCACCCTTCCTCAACCCCTCTCGCCTTTTGTCCAAACGAAACTCTCCCTGTTTCCTTGTTTCTACTCGATAAAACGTAGTCGCGGTGGCTAACTCGGATATAGATATATATATATATATGTATGTATGTATGTATACACGTAGCTTCGCTATTATATCTATTAATGCTCTGGCAAATCTGTGTAAGTAAGAGGTGAGGAGGGGGGAAAGTGGAGAGAAAGGGTTACGGAGAAGAAACAGACTTGGGCAAATTTTTACTTCTGCTGTGAACGTAATTTATACCTACAGCTAACTCCAACTCTTGTTTAATTCGTATTATTTTATTTTGTGTAATTATTTTACGTATTCTGTTATATGCAATGTCGCAATGGTGTACGAGCCACGTATTTGTTAAATTGATTAACTTCACAAAACAAGAAGTAGAGGAATCGACGAAGTAATATAAGTACATTCTTTTTAAAATTTGAATTCAAATAAACGTAATAGAATTGTTACAGGTATAACTTTTATCCAACAACAGATAAAATGTATAATGTAATATATGCTTGGAATAATCGTTATAGTTGTTATAAATTGTTTACTATTCTACGACCTAAGACATTTTTCCTATTTCGTGGCATTAAGTCCAATTGTTGAGAAAGTTTGTTTTAAATATTAGAAGTTAAGCATCAATATGCTTTGGTACTACGATTTTAAAAAATCTGCACTGTGAACAGCTGATATAGTTGCGTATCTTGGATCCTAGTCCGTGAATAAGTAAAATTAAATTGATAAGAAAATTTTATTTGAAATGGAAATTAGAAAGTACACAAATACACATAAATTAACGCGTTATGTTTCTGGTTCTATGTCGGCCCCACCACTGTCTACATTAGTGAAAGTACTGCGCACACAATTGGAAACGTAGGAAACTCGACGCAATCTTCTCAAACTATGAATTTATGCAATGAACTTTAGTCCATACTTTTGATCCATAAATTGAAAACTAATTTGAGTATTATTATTATGTTTGTTCACCAACCATACTTTACAGTCTTTGAATATAAATACATTTATCTCGTAACATACTTATCAACACACACACATATATATATATATAAGTTATATATACATATATATATACACAGTCTTATAGCTCTCCTATATCGTACTTTTACTTTCAACTCCAAATCTCAAACCTTAAACCTTAAGTCCTAAATTCTAACTTTAAGCTCTACACCTAAGCCTAAACCTAAACCTAAACATAAGCCTTAACGCACTTTGGTAAGTAATGCAAAACTAATTTGAATATCAAAGGGTTAATAAAAGTCATCTACGATTCGTTTAAAAGATTTGTCTCGTCCGTGTCAAAAGAGAAGAAATCATCCATAAAATTGTCAAAAGGAACGAAAGAATATACGAGAATCGTTGGTGTAAAAAGGGAGCCGAAAAGAGGAGCGGAAGGGTTACATGTACGATGCATCTGATGCATGCACGCGTCGACTTTTCCATGAACACAAGCGATGGCAATACGTGCTCGTAGACTGAATCGCAAGCAGCTTGACTATGTTTCGTGCGAGCGCGTGCGGCCGCTTCTACGAAGAGTGGCATTTTGCCGATATCGAAGTGGCTGATGCGACTCTGACTCGATGCGAGAATGAGTAACCCCTTTTATTGGATGTACATGCTCGTGCCACCGATTCCTCGTCGCTGGATTATTTCACCATCGATCCGCTTTGTTCGCGTAAAAGGAATCAACTTGCTGAACTTTGCAAACTTTTGCTTCTTTCCTTTCCGGTGCATCGTACCGTGCTAAATCATCATCTTTCTTTTCAATTCGAAGATTTTTCGTGGTCCTTTTGTGGGCTGGTGTTTTCTAAACAATCTGAGAAGCAGTTAAATAATGACTAGATATTAGATCTTAAACTTCCTATAATATGATAAAAGTTTAATAAGAGTACTATTGTTTCTAAACACAGAAATTGTAAGAATTTACAAATTAATTTACATATTTCGGAGAAATTCATTTACTCAGAGCCGAAAGTGGTACAAAATAGTTTAACAGTTTAAATTTTTAGGCTTCTGGTTCCCTTCTGCAAAATGCTGTATATTTAAACTCTCAGTGATCCTACTTTTCGTACTTCACAGAATAACCTGTGGAGCTCTAAAATATTTCGACGTTCTGATTACCCGTGGCGACGTATCGCGGTATCATAATCGCGACACTCACGAGCCATTATGTAAAACTAAATTTCCGCCAGTCGGAATCGCCTCAGAACTAACGGAACACGAGATTGCATTTATGCCGCTTGGACCTAGGGGACGTAAAGCGGAAGAGAGAGGACGGAATCAAGCAAAATTTCGATTGCGCAGGGAAATAGTTTGAATTCGAAGCGATGTTATTATAAGGGAAAACTAGTTAATACGCCTCGGCTTACAAAACCCCCCGCCGCTGTTTTACGCGTAAAATAAGAGTACATCGTCACGATTGATAGACTCTATTTTCGTTTACATTTCAGTAGTTTAAAGTAAAAGAAAAAAAATAGTTTATTCTATTGAGAACAGATTATATTTTGAATTTTTTGTTTTCCATTGCGAGTTTCTCTGCTTGACGTAGGACCAGGCCGGGCCATAAAAACCATGGGTCCGTTGACCGTTCGGCGACGCTTGGTATATAACAAATGTTTTTCCGCGTTTTAAGTCAGTCGTGCGACAACCCTGAACCGAGTAACGTTTTTCACTCGGGTTTTCGCCTCCGTGCCTTTGTATTTCATTTTTATCAATAAACGGTTTTTTCTCTGCAATCGATTGAGTCAATCTTTATTCGCTAATTAAAGATCCTCAATATATTCTAACTAAGGTGAAAACGGACAGGTTGCAGTTGATTAATGAACGAATAAATACAGTGGCCTCGAACGTTCTATTGTAAGGAAATTTTTGTAATTTATTCGATGCTAATGTGACTTATTTACAATCTGTTCCCTAACGCCAAGTTAACTCGACAGATATATTATAACTTATGGATCCTATTTATAGGAGGTGGTCTAATGGACTTCACTTGAAATATTGCGCAAAGCGGTTTATTCAGACTAGTCTACGTATGTACATCTAATTGCTGTCGAAGCTAAGGGCGGACTGGCTCGTCCGAAAGGCAAATCTACACGCTCGCCTGAACCGATGGGTACTTGAGTTTGGTCTCTGTCACACGCAAAGAGGCGAAGGCCAAGCCATAAACGGTCCCCAAAAAGCTTACATATTAGAGTCCTAATATATCTATTAAAATATATTATATTAATAGGGTTATTATTAATATTATTGTTAGAGTTATAATATGTCTATAATATATCTATTTAGGCTGGCACCTGAAAACAAACCTTCAACTACAAATTCACTCGTATTTGGCAACGAACGTGTTAAGCTGTAATACTTTGTTTAATGAAAGCTTGTGTGGATATACGGCATACATAATAGCGCATATATGGCGCAATTTTTTCATCCGCAGAAAATTTCTTTAAGAAGGTAAAGACAAGTCTTGAAGGTTTTAACGTTTTTCTATTTTTTGTAATGCAATTTTTCCTATAACTTTTTTGCAACAGAATGACAGAGTACTAAGACAGAGTCATATTTAAAAAAATCGAAGAGAGAATAGCACTGGAAAGGATGGTTTCAATTGATTTCATACGATTATAGGGTTTGCAACGACTTTCGTTCTCTTTGTAACTTTTCAACATAAGAGAGGATCAAGAAATATTTAGTATACATCGCAACTCAAATTTGATACCAAAAGTGGACATACGATATGTGTGCAGTCATTTTAAACACCTTTGCTAAATACAGGGAGAAAAAGCTTTCTTTATTTTATATATATACGGATTTATTTGCAATCTGTTATACTAATAACAATAAGCAAATCGTACTTTAGTATACAAAGTTAGATAATATATCCAGTAACATATATCTCTCGTGATTATGAAGAAAAGATTAAAACACTGTTTGTCAACTTTCCCAGAAGTATTACAAACTACAGACTCACGTAAACGTGTGTTAGCCTTTCTAAAAGATACCAAACTTCAACATTTGATACAAACGCGTACCTCTAATTTAATTACTGACTTCTGCAACGTGGTCACTAATAACCTAGGAGGGTTGATGCGATCTTAAACACTAAATTTCAAAAAAATATATATGCGGTAAATCATCGATTTGTGAGCATAAAACAATGCGATGGTACGTTTTATCAGTGGAGGCGTATCGGCTGGTTTTCCCCAATAAGATGGCCGCGATACAAGTCTGCTAAATACTGGTAGATGTTGGATAAAGTTGAATCGTCAACATAAACACGGCTAAGCTACTTATACTACGAATTCGAGGCCGCGTTGATACTCGGCGCCAAGTAAAACAGTTTACCCTTGAGCGGCTATCGTCGAACTTCCCATGAACCCCAGTTGCATGCTGTTTTCCTATTTAAAGCAGCGATTCGCTTGTTATCGCTTCCACGTCTGTAATGCTTGCTCGCAATACACGTGTTGCGTGGACATTGTTCGGTGGAGGAATATCCGAAGCTTATTTGGAGAAGCAAGTTTATTTGCGTTACGTGTGACCACTTTGGATTCAAGGATTAAACGTGGGAAATCCAGCTGTAAGTTTGTGATTCTATTTTTCGGCATGCTTCGAATAGCGGCTTTATTATTGTTCGAGTTTTAGTGTTATAGTTGAGCTGATATCTAGACTTTATGTAAGTTTAATAATAGGGGGAGAATAGTCATATGTACGCATATGTGTGCAGCTTTCGAGTACGATTTTATGTGTAATTGTGCCTAGCAGCTAACAATAAGAGTTTCTTCGAATTTCCAAGCTTTTGTATTTTTAAGGGTTTAAAAAGTTTCATGATTGGAAATTTCAAGGTTTGAATTTCTAAGCCTACAAGTTTTCAATCTTTCGAATTCTAAGTTTTTGAATTTTTATACTTTTAATGTACAAGCCTTCGAATTTTTAAACTCTAAAATTTCCAAACTTTCGGATTCCAAGCTTTGAATTTTAATTGTTAACAAATTCGATATTTTCAACTTTCTAAGGTCTCGAATTTTAAGCTTCGAATTTCAATATCCAAATCCTAAATTTTCAAACTTCTAAGCCCTCGAATTTTCACGCTTTCGAATTCTAAGCCTTAAATTTCCAAGCTTCTAAATTCTACGCTTTTAAATTTCCAAGCTTCTTCGAATTAAGCCTTCCAATTTTCAAGCTTTCAAATTTTAAGCTTGGGATTTCCAAGCTTCCGAATAATAGTCTACAATTGTATAAAGAAATATAATCGAGGAGAGCTCGTAACAAGGTTTTGTTCGTTAAGGGGTTAGTAGTACTGTCCATGCCTTAATTATAACATTTTTCAAAAGGTAATACCATCGCAAGACGACCGAATTCATTACTCAGCTTAATATTTTTGTATTATAAAAATAGTAAAGATTGTCAAGATATACGCACAGATATAAAATACCTAAAGTGGCAGTTATAGGAACAGTGACAGTACGTGGCTCGTTTTACCCTGTTCCCAGAGAAGTGCGTAACATTCGCCAACGCAGCGATCGACTAAACATCGAAACGGCCGATACAGCAAATGGCTGTTGTACGTGAACTAGGGCGTCACTTCTATCGTTTCTCCAACCGAGAATATATACATATATTCGGTCACGTACGAGAAGGTCGCAAACGGGTAGCGTGAAATTCCCGCGATGGACTTCGAGACGCATTGTTTATTCGAGGGAAGTGTCCCTGCTGTTACCTCCACTGTGCGGTACAGTACAAGGGTGAATAAACACGGCGATAGAAATGCGGAACGAGCATCGAATGGCGGCCACGGAACGCATTGACCCGCGAAGAAATCGCTGAAAGTTGTTAATCTTCCGTAGCTGGTGGATAAGAGACATGCGGAGAGAGAAATTGGAGAGGAATTGTAAAAAAGTCGTAGGGTCATCTGTCTTCTCTTACCGTTCGTCGTGCAACGTTGTAATGAAGCGCCGGTGACTCTGTTTTAATGCGAAAGAACGAGAATTATGTTCTTCGCATCATATTACGCTGTCTTCAACGCTCCCGGAAGATGAATGTGCGCGATGTACAGATGTTTTATGAATGGTAGACGCTACTTTAACGATCAGTTTCGGTAGGAGAATGTATGGCTCGAGTGCCGTGCTATTATTCTTTCGATAACGAGACGAAATTCTGCAACTATAAACGTCTGTAATCTAAAGGGAAGCTTAACCCCTTGCCATACCGTTCTTTTATCATCAATGCACGTCGCGTAAATTATTCATCAGCTTCACACGATATTATATGCAAAGTATTCAAACGTTATATGTACTTTTTAACGAGTGACACTGAATCTTACGAACCGAAATCAAAAATCAAGTTAGAATTGAACTTTGTTGCGAGTAGAGTCCATTTTTGTTGAACCAGTACCATGATTCGTGTCACGAGTGTGACTCGTTATTGTATGTTAAAGGGTTAATAGTCGTGTATTTTGAGAATAATGTTCGTGTCTTAAATATTGTAGCAATGGTTACTAAACATTTTGTGCATTATGCTATAATACATATTCTGAAAGAAACTCGACTGTAAATTGAACGCGATAATTTTCCATATAGGTAAAAATGTTCCAATGAACATGTACATTATTCTAATGTTTTAATATTTGACGAAACTTGTTTGGGAAGTACTGTAATTAAAATGTTTGATAAGTCTGGTGTATTCGTTTCCATTACACTATCCGTGAATTATTTTTAAATTTTAAAAATTCCTTACACAAGGTAGAGATAATATATTTTGATTTCTAAGAAGCCAAACTGATCAATTCTAGTTTTGATAAATTGTTTAGCTTTATAATCAAGGTGCACGATTAAATTTTTCGTCTCAAATTTTTCTTAATATAATCAATTGAACCAGCGGTTAATTAAATTCATAATTGGATAAGAGTACTACTTAATGACTGAAAATTTAATACATTGGGGCCTGATTAATTAATATTTAAATGCGAAAATAAGTACAGCGATGTACAAATATTTTTTGCAACCACTGTATTTTGCAGTTATAAAAATATCAATTTGCATAAACATCTGCCGTCGAATAACAATATAGTGGAAGTATATGTGAATTGTATGCATTGCAATCGGATACTACAAATAATTTAACAAATATCATGAGATGCACGTTTTCAAAATGCAAAAGACGAAATCAATAATACATTTCCATGACTGCAATTGTTTTGTAAATTTTGCGAACGCCTTGCAGTATTTTACGTTATTTTGCTAATGTGTTAAGTTCAACTAAAAGCTCGTGACGAATTTCATATTGAAAAGGTGCAGTCGAATAAGCATAGTAATCGTATTACTAAATGAAATTTAATTTGTAACATGTTAATAAATAAATAGGTCTTCCAAATAAATCTTTTTTACATTAGTTTCAACTCTCTATTTCTATTATTAGGGTAGTTGCAGGTGGAAACGTAATTTACAGTTTAAGCATCATTTTCCTTGATCTATCGCATAAAAAGTTGTACGAAAAATCATAGATGCTTCATCCAATGACATATACATCTTCAAATTTTTTCAAATTTTTTAACCGCAGATCTGAATTTTAAAAAATTTCTCAAATCCAATTTCGTATTGAAGTTTATACCTAACTGTGTTTACACTTTCATTGTTACTTTTATAATTACAATAGAAGCATTTTGCTACCCCAAAAGCCTTTCTTAAACTGAACTTGAGCAGTTAAATTAAAGTACATTTGGATCTAATCGTTGTGTATTTAAAAAAAAAACATTGTGAAATGCAATACAAGTATAATGCGAGACGAACATTCCGTTCAACCCGATATAATAATTCGTGGCGTAATGGAGAAACGAAGTTGATGGAATGGCGAAATGTAAATGTGAATCCTGACAAGTGTAGATTGAAAGGTTCTTTTAGTATATCTTTGCTAAGGTTTCTGGGGGCCAAGGATTCATCCTACGTTCGATTCGCCCCTGTATCGACCCCACCAGAAGCTGCTTCATATCCGTTTAACCAAGGTCTGACCCTACCCATAATATCGCCCCTATTTCCAAGGAAAAGGATGCTTGCCGTTTTTATATTGCTCGCGTGTAGCCCGGAGAAATTCCCTGAAAATGATACACGCGTTCAATATGTGTCAGAAGTTTCACCTACGATTTGTTTCCTTCGGCCGATAAATGTTAGCGAAAATATTAAGTTCTGGTATCAGTTATCATTACTGTCGCGACGCGGATTCAATCGTAGCGGATGCGAAGAGATCCTAACATAAATTATTTTATCACCTTTATCCGAAGACCAGAACAGAAAGTTCGTCTTTTGTGGATAATGTGCGCTGGAAAAATACAGTTATCCTTAAACCGTTAAAGTTGTTATTGTTTAAACCCTCAATGATGATCTCTGTACAACGTATGGACTCTAGTTTTTTTTTATCAAACCGATTAATAATTATTTAGAAAAGAAGGAACTGTTTATTGACAACTATGGGAACGTGTAGCTAATCTCTATATTTGAACGGTGAACTGAAATAAATTATTTTAGCACCTTTATTCGGAGACCGGAAAAGCTTCGTTTTCTTTTGTGGATCATATGTGCTAGAAAAATACTGTTGTCCTTAATCCGTTAAAATTGTTATTGTTTAACTCCTCAACGATGATCTCTGTACAACGTATGGACTCTAGTTTCTTTTTATCAAAATGATTAATAATTATTTAGAGAAGAAGGAACTGTTTATTGGCAACTATAGAAACGTGTAGCTAATCTCTGTATTTGAACACCAAGTGGCGGATTCAAGAATAGGATAAACACTACTATAGCATAGCCAAAATTGAATTTTATTAGTTAAAAGAAGCTCCAGAAGGTGTAACATGTTTTTATTAATGAGGTACTAGGTTTTCTTGTAACTTTTTCCAAGATTGATACGTATATATCTGAGAGTTATTATTATAAGTAGACTGCGAATCTTTGTGCACTTACAGATAGTCTAAATGTGCAAAAATGTACGAAATGCATACACGTACCAAAAACATAGAAAATATTCGAGGTGATGTGTATTTTATAATATTAAGAAGGTAAAACCAATCTGTATTTATGTTCAATTTCTTCTATAGTGAACTAATAATAGCTGCATAATGTATAGAATTTGGTAAAATAGTATTAGTACTATATATAAGTATCATATAAATATTCTATAAGTATCCCAACTCAGATATTACATATTAATTATTAAATATTGTTAAATAATTATTAGATATTAAATATTAGTGAAACATCGTTTTTATGATGTTTGATATTAGTCAGTGAATTCTATTCCTTAAACTTTGCCCAATCATTAAATGCAATAAATTGAATTAAAGAAAATGAAAGTTTGTGTAATCTACGTTTGTTGAATATTGAGAATAATTGTAATAAAATTGTGAGATCGTTAATATGTGTCAAGATGAATAATCGAAGTATTTGGGTAATTTTTTTATGGAACTCTAAACTTGTAAAATGAGCTACAAATTTGGCTTATATAAATAACAGAATAGTTGAATATTTATTTATAAACTTTTCGTTGAACAGTAAATCAAGAGGTAGACCAAAGTGTCCTAAATTTGGCGATTCTAAAAATTCATTATTTATTGTAAAAAGTATGCAGACTTATCTATTGAAATGTATTGACGAATTTTGTATTTATAAAAGATGTTAATCCAAATTATTAGCGTTTTAGAATCGCTTATTATGAAGTAAGCTGTATAAATTCAGAATATTGGATTACGAAAAGAAAATAGAATTTGAAGTTTTGCCAGAATAAATTCCACTTTATATACCGAAATTTATCGACGAATTTCATATTTATGAAAAATGTATGTTCGCTTTATCGAAGGGAGATAGAATTTTACGTTTTGTGAGAATAGATTCTACTCCATTTATTGGAAGTTATGGAAGAATTTTGTATTTAGGAAAAATGCAAGCCTAAATATTTATCGTCTTCAGAATTGTTTTCGATGAAAGAAGCTGCAGAAATTTATAACTATAAATTTTGTAGAAATAAATTCTACTTCATTTATTGCAATTCATCGATACATTTTATATTTTCCATAAATGCAATTTAAAATTATTGCCGTCTTTAGAATTATTTATTATAAAAAAAACTGTAAAAAGTCACAATTTTAATTTAATAAGCGAAACTAGAATTTTAAATGTTGCACTCTTTATTGAAATTTATCGAAATATTTCGTATTATTCAAACGTGCAATTTAAAATTATTCCTGTCTTTAGAATTATTTACAATGGAATAATCTGTATAAATTTATAACTTCGGTTCAATAAATGAAAAGAGAATTTTAAATTTTATCCTCTTTATTGAGATTTATCGACGAACGGTGTACTTTCCAAAAAATGCAATTTAAAATTATTCCTGTCTTTAGAATTATTTATTATATAGAAAGAGTTGAATAAATTTACAATTTCGTTTCAGCGAACGAAAATAGAATTTTAATGTGAGAATAAATTCTACTTTATTCGCTGAAAATAAAATGCATTTTATTTATTGGAAACCATATTCCACCAACGTTTCACTTTCATCTTGATAAAACGGAACCACTGTTTCATATTTCATAGATTCACCACGATACCAAGCCTTCAAATTTTACAACATCTCCAAAATTTTCGCCTACGTAATCGTACTTTTTTTTTCTTTAGAAGATTCTTCCTACGTTTCATCCCTTCTCGTAAATCGTTCCGTGAGAATGGCAACACGATCGCGTCTACAATTAAACCAACAAAATCTCGTTCCAGCGGTGGAACAGGGAAACGAGATACATCGTGAGAATAGCAATTGGAAAGTTCGTTTTGAAGAAAATACCTCGTTAAGGGGATCGTGATAAGAATGTCAAGGATCGCGGTTCGCATCGCGACGTCTCCTCTGCGTTGACTTTTCCATGACTGTTTAAATATTCTGCGACGCTCTCGGTGACAAAACCGACGCTACATAGGCATTCGCATACTTTCGCACGAGTTAGAAACACTGGAAAGGAGGATAAATAGGAGGGACATAATGAGAATTTTATTCACTTCCATAGGGTTATCCAAAATAGATTATAGGAACACCTACCTGTAAGAATTTATACTTCGTACGAAGACGGACGAGACGGCTCGTGCAACGGGCACTGCGCGTTAAGGTAGGTACAGACACAGACGAGGTACACCTCGTCTGTAGTACAGCCATGCAACAGAACACGGTAACGTAAACTCCGTCATGTATCAAGTGTGGACGCCACACCGCAACAGAGCCTAACGACGTAACCTCCTAACATCGCAACGTTCAATCAATTGTCGGTTTTTCGCCGTCACATCAAAGAAATGTAACGCATTCACGATACACCCTATCTATATAAGTTTGGACATGCATACGAACCTGCATGCGTCCATGCAGACAAACATCCCATTTAGTCAGTATTGTAAAATCTATGAAGAATGGAGTAGACCGACGAGATTGTGCTGCAGTTAATAGAAAGTTATACATAGAAAACAAGAAATGTTGTGGGATCCTCAGTATCCCAAGTATTATAATAAAATAAAAAAAAAGTGATACGTGGGATAAAATAGCACAAGAGTTAGACACCACGAAAGATGATACAATATTCGTAAAAGCTTCGAATCTAATCGATCAACATTCGAGTATACTTACAAAAGTACTGTTTCCTTTCATCAAAGTACTTACGAAAGTCAATCTTTGCCTTTTAAAAGATCATCAATCTCGCAAATTTCGATTATAATCTCAAAAATTCTCGATTTGATTATATTTTAAAATATTCGTTTTTTTTGTCAAAGTACTCATAGAGGGTTCGTATTAATCTCGCAGAGTCTCGAATATACTTGATCCTATCTCTAACTGTAATCTTCTCGTGAAAGCGGTATTTTGATTTTTCCCCAAACACTATCATCGCGTCCGTAAAATAGTTAGCATCATTTCTTCCCCTAAGCGGCGGAGATTCGCCGCTAAATTCGCCGCGTTAAAGCAACCTCGTTGCGGAAGTTAGCGTGTCACAGCAATTCAGTTAGCAAAAGTTGCAACGTTACCGCAATCCAGTTTGGGGAGTTGCCATATCAGCGATAGTCATCCTAACCTCCTGCTCATTTCCACCTCTACGTGACGTTTCATATTTCCCATTCATTAAATTCACCATCCCTTTAAATTGTCGCCGAAAAAGCACGCGCCTTATTAACAAAAAAACCCAAACACCGCTCGTCTGATTAAAAAAAAAAAGAAAATTAGTCGCAAACACGCGATGCGGTTGACACACGAAATATCATGAAGGAACGAGGAGGATGAATTTCGACCGGGCAAATATTTGTCACGAAAGACGTCAAGACAAAGTTAACTCGTCCTCGCTCCATTAAGGGGTTAGCAGCCCTTAGCAATCCACACAAAAGCAAGGAAGCGGCTTCGAGCTATCGCCCTGGCCTCGATAACTTCCAGTTCCCCTGAGCACGAGGAAACCCGATCGATTCGACCGACTATAAAATTTATTCCTGTCGCTGGCTCCTCGAGACATTGCGGTTTGGCGTGAGATGTCACGAGCACTTCTCCCTTCTCGCACTATTTTACTATATATGTATGTATGTGGCGTAAGAGACCTCCTAGATATCACGTGGATAGAGCTTGTGAATGATTAAACCTTAATTACTATTGTCGGTCTGCGAGACTGCTAATAATAACTACTTATCGAAGTGAACATTTCTTTAGGCGCGTTGAGCGTTTTCATCTTCGTTTTACTTTCTGTATGATTCGTGAGCTTGTCACGCATTGGATACTTTTAAATCGTAACATAATGTTCAATTAATGAAATCGAACCTTGGAAAATAGAGACAAGCGAGTAATTATTAATGGTCTTAGAGACGTATGTAAATTTTAATAGGTTTAGTGGTTAAGGGTTAACGAGAATGTTGTATTCTACCAACTTGGTAATTAAAAACAGAATTTTTTATGTAAAAATTGTGATCACTTGCTACGGATACGAAATATTATATTATTGTTTACACATCGACATATTAAGGAGTAATATAGTAATTGAATAGTAAACGATTAGGTATCTTCAACAAGTTAGGTAATAAACGGTGAAATAAAAGTGCTAGCCCATATTTGGACCACTTTCTCTATAGACATATAAACTTCTAATTTATTTTTTGTTTTGTTTATTACGTACGCACTGTTTGTATAATTGTCATGTGAAAATTTGAAAATTTTTGTCATGAAAGATTGCAAACATTTTTCATCCTAACTTAATAGCATAATACGTATTTTTACATATGGAACATATTTCTTAAATAATCCCCAAAAAAATCCATGAGTTTTACACGCGTTGTATATCCTATCGTTACAGAGAAATTATTTAATGTCTATTTCTCATCTCGGATTAAATTGATCCGTGATAATATATGAGAGTTAAGGATAACAGAACAACAGTATCGTACTTTGAAAAAATCTAAAGACATGATGCATACAAATAAGTACTAAAATATTACCAGTACTAAAAATGGTAATAGCATTTTTATTTTCATTCCTTAATCCTTTTCTGCTCGAATTATTTATTACTAAAAACGTAGTTTTAAGTTTGTAATGGATGCTAAATTGTGATTGATTTTATAGCACTAAAATGGGACATGTGCGTTCCATTAGATTGGAAAGGGTTAAAGTTGACAGCTAAAATTTTGCAGGATCACTGTTGATAGATATTTAGATTGATTAGTACGATATACATATTTTTGTTCTGTAACGAAAGGATGTTGATTGAGTGGAGTTATAAACAAGGTTTTATCGGAATTTTCCATTATTTGGAATAAGGGATGGAATAATTTGAATATTCCATTGTTTATCGTTTTTCCATCAGATTTTATCAGATTACATCGTTCGCGCATTTCACATTTTTCTACGTTACAAATTTACAAGCATTACATGTACACATTGCCCGGTATGTAATCGAATGTAAAAGAATAAAAAAAATTTAATATGTATCGAAAATTGTCGAACGCATACAGCGAATCGCAAAATTTGTTAGCCCAGTCAAATATATAACAAAGCTAAAAGAAAAAAAGAATAATAAAATTTCCGATATTGCTTTCTTTCGTTATTAATTAAAAATACAAACCATACATTTTCAATAAAAATTTTTAATAAAACAATATTGAACGTTTTATTGTAATCTTTTTCACTTTTCATATTTCTGCTATCCTTTTGCTTGTTACAATAACTCAGTGACTATATACGCAATAATAATTGATTCCATTTGAGTTTGCCAAAATTGGAGATTAAAATTGTTTACAACCTTTTGAAGTTGCCTTTATGTTATATATTAGAATCTGTTAAATATTCGTAACAGTAAGAATATTCATAATAATATGAATTACGTTCATGTAAGAAGAATATTCATATAAGAATATTCATAATAATAAGGATTATATTCATATAAGAATATTCATATACGAATATTCATAGTAATAAGGATTATATTCATATAAGAATATTCATATACGAATATTAATAGTAATAAGAGTTATATTCATATGAGAATATTCATAGTGATAAGAGTTATATTCATATGAGAATATTCATAGTGATAAGAATTATGTTCATGTAAGAATATTCATAATAATAAGGATTGTATTCATGTAAGAATTATATTCATATAAGAATTATATTTATATAAGAATATTCATATAAGAATACTTATATAACAATTATATTCATATAGGAAGATTCATGTAACAATTATACTCATATAAGAAGATTCATATAACAATTATATTCATATAAGAATCTTCATATAACAATTATGTTCATATAACTACAATTACGTAAGATGAAAAATACAGTCTACAAAATCGCACAACTTATTTACAGTGGCTACAAAAAGTATTCGCACACCACTGTATCTTTGCATTTAAGTACTACTTATTGTTAGTTACATTCAACTATACCAAATTCCGTATCATTAATATTTAATCGTAAGATACATATTAAACAATAGAAAATTTACCACAATCGAATCTGATTAAGCAGTACGTAAATATAAAGATACAGTGGTGTGTTAATACTTTTTCTGTCTAATACTGTACCTTTATAAATAGTCGCTTTTAAAATTGATTAAGTAAAACTAAACGAATAACTAAAATTTCTCCCGCAATCTTATTTAATATTCTTCGAACTCCACCTCGATTCAAATTCCTCCACCAAAACGGCAACCTCGCACGATTTATAGCATCATACCCTAAAGACTACAGCGATTCGTGTCACACACGTGTCGTCCTTGCGATTACCCGCGTCCGTAAGTTCATCTGGCTTCAAGAAACGATTTCAAAAGACGTAAAATGGAATCCTGACAAATTGCACCCCACCAACAAGGGTGATTTCACAGACACCGCGCAGTTTCTTGCGATAATAAAATCGCGAACATCGAAATCTTCGGGTTACGTAACACACGTCACAAGGAGTTGGGGGGAGGGGAATGGAGAAAGAAGCTAGGATCGCGGTACTTCCGATATCGCGAAGTTTCCGGCAAGTTTCGAACAGTCTCGACGCTGGCGACACCGTAGGATTTGGTTTGTGATGCAGCGGATGCACGGCGCACCGGAACCGATGAAAGTGACGCTAACTCCTCGTACGTGGCTCGGCGAACATCCCTTATAAAGTGAGATTTATTCCTCGCCGGGAACTATCGTCCCTTTTACGACCAGACGACAACGCCGAGGTTATTTTCGTTGAGGAAGATTCGCGCGTTTTATGGGCGGTCGGAAGAGAAATTAGGTTTGATATTTGGGCGACTATAGGGGTCCTAGAGCAGTGTTTCCCAATCGGTGTGTCGTAGGAATTTCATTAAAATTTCACTTGTGGTAAAAGTATTCACTATTTTAACACGTTTGCCGCCACGGCGATTTTACTTGTTTCGATAGGATACGTTATAATTGTGCACGTATTACATTTATTTTGTTAAGAAACGTAGTTATTTAACTTATCTACGATACTTACACATGCTCATATGATTAAAGTTACATTTAAACGTAACTAATCCACTTTATATTATTCTAGACGTTCCAGCAGACAATAAAATAAAATATAACGATAAAACGAGGCAATAATAATTCCTGTAAATTGTCCCATGATTACAAATAAACATTATCTGATTTGTTTTTAGTAATCTGAAGCTCCGTATAACTCGATTTCGTGAGACACGGCATTTTTTAAGAACGTAACGTGTTATACGGAGGTTGGATGTATCACATACTTATTATATCGAGTGTAAAGTTTCTTTGGAATAATTATGGTGCGTCGCAAACCCTAACTAGCTTTAAAGTGTGTCGCTAGCCCAAAAAAGTTGGGAAACACTGGTGTAGAGGGTGCAAGGAATAGGCAAAGTGTAATGGAAATAAATTCGCTTGAAATTGAAGGGTAAAAGGGGGAAACCAAGAAATGCCACTAAATATCAATCTTTACTTCTCTGTTTCAGAGATCGGCAAACTAGTTTTGCGAAAGATCAGATACTAACACGTTCACTGTCCAAACATGTATAATCGCTATTTATACGTTCAGAAAAGTAACAAAATATTCAACTTCAGTGTTAAATATTGCGAGGCAAAAAAATTGAGATCAATAACACTAAAACTACCAGCGACTAAAATATAATCACCTGCATCAAAGGAATAAAAATGGTAGACACTCGAAAAGAAATAAATACGTTGCGAGTGAAATAAATCTTTATTAATGTTTCGTACGAAAAATCATAGAATATTTTCAAAACTGCACAACTGCCAGCTTATATTATTTTGATTTAATACTTTATTTCATACCTTTCGATTTTCAAAGACTTCCGGTTACATCGAGTCTTTATCCTGACTTCTTACACAACCTAACTACATATATAATATAACTTAATTAACCTAAATTTGTCCTGCCAACTTGTATCATTATTACGAGAATTTATCAACCGCTCATTTTTATTGGTTTGTTAGTATTAGTGTTGAGTACGTACGTAAGTACATTACCGCTCAAAAGATTCGGAATCACTTCCAAAGCTGCGTCCTCACTGTAGCAACGCCGAAAAACATTTCCTCGCCTCTTGTCGCTGAATGTTACTCGATATTTTAATCCAAGACCGGCTGTACCATGGAAATGATTATACCGTTGGGTGTGCTCGCCGCTTGAATTGAACCATTCGCGAAGAATGCGCACATGAATGAGCCCTGTCGCTTATTTAGTGGACTTAAGCGGTACGTACACGTATACGCGACTATGTGTACACACGTGCGCGCAAAATAAGCCCATTTCCACGGTACACTCGGCTGGCCACCGGAGGACAAAAGCCACGTTTATACGTGCAAACTGGCGAGAGGACGCAAGGAGCCCGCGAACCGGACGTTTTCCGCGTATAATACGCGCAATATGAGGGACGTTGAGCCGGAACTAAACGCAAGAACCTTGTTTGTGTGTACCTACGTACACACGTGTGAACCACTGTGACTTCCTCGGCCAGCCAGAGAACAGTCTGCGACCATAGATTGTAAATTTCATACAAATGAACGGGGTAAATAAGAGCTACAATCTCTAAATTGGCTAGATGCCCCAATTACTGCTGCTTCAAGCTTATCGCGCAACTTCGTGTAATTATTTTTGAAGATATTTAACTTAATAATCGTTCCGGTTTGGAGCACAACATCGGTTAACATTTCTTTTATTTATGCAGATTGTGGATCTTTATGGAGATTTATACTTTTATAAGCACAATTAAAAAGAAAGAACATGGGCATGTTAGTAAATTACGCTATTTGTATAATATAAAATAATAAAAAGGTTTATTATTATCTTTGTAGGAAGATAATGGCCAAAGGATGCGGATGAGCGTGTAGGATTCGGAGATGATCGTGGGTTTTACACAAGCCAGATCTACACAGTCTCTCAATAAAAGAATTATATCTATTTAACGCTATTCGTCTGGTTTACAGCTGTCCTGCTTCTATCTTACATCTGTCTTACCACTAACTTATTTTTCGCGTATCCGGCTTTTTAAAGCGTCCTTCGCAAGGCGGACGTTCTTCCTCTCCACCAATCAGTGGATTTTTTTAACCCGCCTACGGCCTCGAACTATGGTGGGGCACCCTCCCCTAGGAGCCGTTCCCCTGTAATTTTCCGTAGGTGCCAGGATCTATGAGGTGGCCAAAATTTCCTTCCTCAAGTCGCTAAGGATTCGACCCCCTCATAAACCTGGTCACCGTTCCGGTCGGCTCGACCGTTACCCATGCCTGCTGTTATAAACCCCCGTAATGTTTATCTCCCTTTCCTGATTTTAGCCTACATCTTATAATTTACATTTCTCTTTCGTTCACTCTGTCTTACGTTGGGTGGCGATCTTCTACAATATCTGTGTCATCGTTCTGCGTTACACAATTCTCGTTCGCACCTCCCCATAACTAATATAGAATACATATAATAAATATAAGAGATAATAAATATAATATAGAATAAATATAAGAGCGTCCTCTCGCACATTCACATCATACCATCATCTATAAAACTAAATCAACAGGGCAGAGGGCTACGTTTCGCCGTTTCATTGTTATAACGTATAATTTGTTATAAATATTTTGCATATTTTTATGAATCACACGTATTCTGCGTATTTCTATGTATTTAAATATCCCATAAATGCATAAAGATCCGCAGTCTGTTTATTAGTCCGGGGCAATGATAAGTGAATCTTCAAAAATGAGATGTTTTAGGATTATCGTTATACAAAAATTCCGGAAACGAGATATATTATTTAGAGCCGACAACAAATTATTTTTGCGATAAAGTATAACAATTGTGGTGCTGAATGTAACCTCCATAGCAAAGGCAGAAAATTCTGTGAGAGTCAAGATGCATTAAATACGTAAAAATTAGTGAACTTGTCATTTAATTGCGAACTATATTAATGGACCATTTGAATTACGTTTCCATACATTTGTTAGGACCATTTGTAGAATGTAGTTATCGCTAAGCGTGTTAGTAATGATTCGGTCTCATTATTGTCCTGCCGCACTGTACATGTAGGTAAATACTCGAACCTAATCCGAACTTAACTCGGATCAAATCAGGGTGCATTAACTACAGTTCGTAGCTGGTAAGTTGGCTGTCGAGTAGAATACGGGTTTGATTGGTTACAAGCCTGCCTTTACCGACACAATTGTAAAGATAGCTCACACGTATTTGCATCATTGAAAACTGATCTATCTTCTGAAAGTCAAATATACATTTTGGAAGCATGTATACAAAGCTATGACGCACTAATTTAACCATTTTGCTACGAAGGACGTATATATACGCCTTCAAAAATTGAACAATCATTTGTTAAGAGCATACGTATTGTTTGCCTAAAGTACATTATTGCATCTAGTTTCATATTTGTACAATAAAATTAGAATCATAATTGACAATATAAGGCATCTAAATAATTATATTTATCCCGTTCTCGTAAATATCGTTAATAAAAGCTGTTCATTGTCTATGGTTTCTGTTTCGAGTTTGAAGAAGCGTTAGCGAAAGTGTTAATAGTGAATCAATAGTGAAACATTGTTGAACGTGGTTTAATAGAATTTCCAATTCCAAATGTCAATCCAAATTAATCAATATCTTTTAACGTTATTAATACTTCTTGAATGGAATATTTGTTAAAAGGTAACGCAACAATTACAGTAACAGCAGCCATTCTTAAATAACATAAATAACATTTATAAAGTTGTGAAATAACAAAATATATTTGTTGGTAGTTGGTCTATGATTTTTGCCCAGTACTGTATGTAAACATTTTGCAACATTTGTTCAGGTTATCGTTTGCTTTTCGAAGTACAATGTAGAAACAACAAAAACAATATTAACCCTTAACTACTGCACCTATTAAAACTTACATAATCACTATTAGCGGTATGCGAGACCGCTAATGTTAATTACGTTATCATTGACACAGTACTGGCGAACAAAAAAATCAAAATCATGAATTCTAGCATTGCACAATCAATAATGAAGGTGACCAAGTTCGATTTCAGTAATTTAACATAATACTATAATTCAAAAGAATCCAGAGTGGCAAAACAAAGGAAAATAGAGATAAATAGTAATTATTAGCAGTCTCATAGACAGAATTAAAATAATAATTAATGGTTACATAGTAGTTGTATAGTAGTAGTTAATGGTTAAGAATTCCAAAATAAACGCGTACTGGCAAAACTACCTACTCCTATATTATCACTACTTTTCTATTTTATACAATGTATTTCGCAGATATTCGAGGTACGCTTTTGTTAGACAGACAGTTTCAATTTTAGCCGTTGTCCCGACGATAACACGATGTAAGTACGGCCACGGTACAGTTGTTATATTAATTGCCGTTTGCAACGAACGACGAGCAATATTTCTAACGGCGTTGGGCGCAGTCGCACAATTTCGAATACAAATGATTCCATTAAACGGTTCGAGCTGCTTATTCGGCCAATTCACCTCGTCAAATGACGTCGTTCAATCACCAAGCTCACTATTATGCGAGATATGTTAACCTCCGGAGGGAGCCAGATCCTTGGGAAGCCAACCACAAAACGTTAGCACACCCCTAGTGCACCCCTTTCGCGTGCACGCGACGAAATACCCTGTCTCGCGACGTGAAAGCCGTGTAAGATAAATTCCTCGCATAAATACCTCGTGTAACTGCCCTATGCACTAATTAATCGCGGCGCTGGACGCTTGGCACAACCACCCTTGCAATAGGGCTGTAGAAAAGGTAATAGTGACTAACTACGGGATAAACCAGTCATTTTATAAGAAACATCATAAACTTATATAAATTGTATTAAGTATCGATATTTTATTCAAAATTCGTAAATTATTTGTCTCATTTTTTATACTTTCTTGAAGTTATCAATATTTTTATATAAACGTGGACTGTCATCCCCTCGAGATAAATCAATTGAATTATTTCTTATATAAAGAAAATTGTAATATGAAAGTTCAGCAAATCGAACGAGTGAAGTAGTATAAAAGAAAGGGGGTCTACTCATTGGGGTAGATGCACCAGTGAACGAACACTTGACGAAAGCGTTGACTCTTTAGATCGAATTTCAGGGAATAATAGACATTAATGAGTATTCTGATTATTCAAACCCGATTCTTTAATATCTGAACTTTTGGATAAGACATTAGAATAAGCTTAAGAAAAACAGGATGTATAGGTAATTAAATTAGAATGCCAGAAACATTGATTTCACCAATGAACATTGTTGGCCAGTGAATAAATACTCTTAACTAATTAATGGACATTACTTACATTATATTATATTATATTATTATATACAAATATTATATTATATTATTATATACAAATATTATATTATATTATTATATACAAATATTATATTATATTATTATATACAAATATTATATTATATTATTATATACAAATATTATATTATATTATATAATATAACTCTCTCTAAAGCGATGTGTACTACTATATCTAAGTTCATTAAACCGCATCCCAATATAAAATTTCTCATTATCAGCCAACCCAATAATCGAACCACAATTCCTTTGTCACTATTATTATATTCCTTCCTCAAAAGGCAAACATTTCCTGGCAAGCCCAATATCAAATTCTTTCCCATAAACATCCGGCGAATACAAGCATTGCCAGCAACAATCACAGAATATTCCTCGAAGGATTCAAGGTGCACTGGGAAGCTTTAATCGGAACTCGGACGCGTGTGTAGGGACAAGATGGCGCGTGCAGGTTAACGCGTCGCTGACGAGCAGCGGGACGCGTTTAAGGATTAAAGTCGAGCTTGCGAAAGCCACTCGGGAACTCGTTCTCTACGTGTGCACGTAGATTCGAGAGAGCAGATGTTCGTAATTGCTTGCCCACCTCTCTCTACTCGTTGCAAGTGGTACGCGACGCGTAAAGTCTTCCTAGAGAAGGTTACAGTTGCACACACAGTTTAGTGCGTGAATGCATCTGTCTATGTGCCAACGTACGGTGTACTTACGCTGTGTATACGTCCGCGGGCTGTGTGTGTACGTGGCGCGGCTGGTGTGTTTAACTTGGGCCATGCGAGCCCCCGAGGTGTAAACAATTATTGCTTGGTACGATGCAAAATGAAAATCGCAAACAGCCTCGCCTTGGATACTGCCCTCCGCGTCTACGTCTACTCTGCGTGACATCGATTATGAATGCGCCCCGGATATTGCTGCTAGAAAGTCGCCTGCACCCCGAGCAACCGCTGCGGGAAGCTTACTTTCGACAAGGTAAATGATAACTCGAAATATAGTGGCTCTGCTCGTTCGAGGTTTTGGGGGAAATTGTTTTTGGTGGATTATTTAGTGGACGCGTGGAAAAGTTTCGATGGGGTTCTAGTATAAACGATTGTAATACGAGGATGAGTCAATAATTATCCGCACAATAGGAATATCATTTTTTTACTCAAATTACAATGCAAATTGCTTTTGTACCATTAAAGCTGACTATCATATAAGTTGTGTTTTGTTAACTTTAGGATATGGAAATGGAGTACGATATGTACATATATATAGAGATATAGTAAGATTACGTTGTAAGTGGTAATGAAGCGGAACATTTGTAATCCGATAGGAAACCAATGAAGTATTCATTATTATGAAATTTCTTTGTTTTCTATTTGAAAGTTCAATTTAATAGTTTACCCTTGCTATTTTTGGAGACGTTTAGATGATGCGATTCCATTATACTTATGCATCTTATAAAATTATTTGAGAATTAAAGGTAAACTTCTCGTGGACCATTGAAATTAAGTTACATTGTAAGGTGTTAAATAAATATTAAATAAATCCATTGAATATTTTCCACTCTTGGTTCTTGTTACGGGAACAAAGACGTTGTCTACAATGACTTCTCGACTGCGAGAAGAATAGTTCACGCTTCTACGGACTTGTAAGCATTCCCTGAGAAGTTTAAAGGGCAGAAAATTCGAATCACGGGGCAGTGACTTCAACGAAACGTGTTAAAATGAGTTGCTAATCTACGTAATCTTGATTAAAACATTGCGTCTTTCACAGCGATGCTTTAACGAGGCTTTAACAAAATATCGGTTCGATGCATCTGGGAAAGTATTCGAACAATGCCGCTTCGTATAATTTAAAAAAATATGGCGTCACGAATTGAAGTACAATGGTAATTAGACTGCGGACTTTTATATAAATTTATACTTTTCCCCACAAAGTTAACAAAATGGAACCTTAACCCTTTAACGCACAGTTTAACTTTGCTGTAAATGCATAAATATTCGTAGTCTACTAATAATACTTGATGAAACGCGAACGAACTTATTACTCAGACTAATCGATGATTCATTTCACTCGCGTCCATCACCTCAGCACTTCGTATTCCTCTGCACATTTAACTTTCCGATAAGTACGAAAATTCGACTTACGAGAGGTAGAGTTGTTTGACAAATTGTAACTAGACTGCTGATGTTTATGCATTTATTGGAAATTTAACTATGGAAGAAAAATACAAGATGCGTATGATTTACAAAAATATACGAAATATCCACAATTAAACAAGAGTTAGAATAATTATAAAAATGTGAATTTGCGTAACGATCCGCAGTCTAATTATGACACATACATAAAAGTTCGACTCGTAAAGACTCGTCTATTCTACAGTCACGTTACAGAAATCCAAATGCACGTAAATACGTTATGTGGCAAATAATTCGAGTCGAAGTAAGCTTCATTTCGATTTATATAGGTTTTCGCAGGGGAGCGAAAGGCGATGAACAAAATTTTCGTATACAGAGGTTCGACTGTATAAACATAAAATTCCCCAGTCTAATAAAAGCAAGATCAAAAGTTGACTATCAATTTTAATCAGCTCCCAAAGAGACACTTCTAAACCCATAGAGACGTAAAAACCTAAGCGCGCGTCACCCTAAATGCACGTTTCCCAAATTCATTACTTCCATATCAGCACCCTCGCTCCCGAAACCTTTACTCACCCCCAAAGCATACCAGAACTGCTGTCATAACAACAATTCACGTCAAACATTAACTTCATCCCCATCGCACTTTGTCGATACACATATTCCCCGCATCTCCCTAATGTGTCATCGCCATTATGCTCCCATCTACGACACCGAAGAAACACAGAGTGTCTGCAGTCAAAACGAGTCATCATGTGTAACGCGTAACCTTGTCTCCCGCTAGTTTTTCCCTAATACTCCAACAATTGATGCGTGTATATTCACTTATGCACCCCGTGACAGAAAGATAGGTTCACTGTATTTTTTTTAAATAATCGTGCAATAAGAACGCTATGAAATGAGAAAATTAGACTGGAGAAGTTTGCTAGATAGGAATATAGAGGAAGTTACCTTATTGCCAGATTCTTAAGGTTTCCTTTAAATAAATGAAAAATACGTTATCTTTTGTTCCTTCTATTTTGCATTGATTTTAAATTAACGGTATTAAAATTGAAAAATAAAGGAAGGAAATGAGCAATATTATCGTGACAGGATCTTAAATCAACTTTGGTATACGAAAATCAAATATGGTATACGGTTTTAAGGGAACTTTTAGTGATCGTAAAATGCAATAGTAATTGTTAAACAATCAATGATAACAAATGCTTGATTAGATTAACAAACTTTATTTGTTTATACAGGATATTTCGTTTAATTCCTTGAAGCACAATGGTATGGAAAATGTCCCACGTTTTTTTACACTCAACCTGCATGGTGGGATTTTTTTAAACTCGCTTACAAATCTTAAAATTACAAAAAAAAATGTTGCGCGTCAAAGAGTTAAGTAAGAACAGATTGAAGTTACAGAAAAAATGTTCCAATAAAAGTTGTTTGATACGAGGGGGCACATTATATGGGCGTAATGTTTTTTGTGTTGATGGAATAATGGGGGAAATTTGGAAGTCACATTAATTTCTTCGAATGGTACCATACCTTTATTTATTCATAATATGACAACGAATTTTAAGACGAATTCAATGACCCGTTATTTGATATTACTATATTTCGCGAAATGAGTACCTGTGACATAAAATTGAACCATTTTTTCCCCCCATTTCAAACTTAAACCCCGTTAAATTGTGCTCTTGCACCCAACGCCTCGATCGTAATCTTCAGTACAACTTCCGAAGTAAAGCCAGACGATTCCGTAAAAACTAAGAGGCGTTAAATAAATAAAAATTAGTGCACCTATTTTTCTGTCGCAGACTCATCACACCCACACCCAGCCACACACACACACACACACACACACACACGTATCAGTGGAAATGCAACGGGGAGTTGGAAAAGCTGGAAAAAGGAAAACGTTCAACAGCGGTGGCAACGAGAGAAGCAGCGTCGTTAATTTCTATGTCGGCGGAACAAGGCGGCGAGATTTACTGATATTTTTTCCACTGAGCTTTTAGCGTCGGCCATCCCTCCCCCTCTCCTCCCCCAACCCCCTGCCACCCCTTACGCCACTCGCGAATTACAAATGTTTATTGCGCCGAGTGGGTTATAACGGGCAGCCGGCAGGCGACTAACTAGGGAATTATGCGGCGCGGCTCTTTTCGAAATCACCCTGACGTCTCGAGCACGCCCCTTCTGCAACGATAATATAACCGGAGAACTTACCGATGGTCCATACCGACGGCCGTCTGGATGCTGCTTGCTCGAGATCTCGTCGCGTTCTTTTGATTAATATCGGTCTCGATGTTCCATTCGCCGGGGTAAGGAAAATAGCCGGAATTTGTTTCTTTTGAAAACAGCGGGCTTTTAGAGTTTCGAACGTTGCACGGAAAGGGTTGGAGAATTATGGAAGGTTGAAATCGAGGGGATTGGTGGAAAACAGGCGCTTGACACAAATTTATAATTTAAGATGAGAGCACGTTGAGAAAAATTGTATTTCTTTTAGAAAATGCAATAGAGGATCGTATTTACGTTAACTCTCCGTGAAATGATACTTAACACTTCGCAGCCTTATATCGAGTCTAATTCATAATAATATTACATTTAACAAAGATACATTGAGAAAAATATTTTATTGTATTAGTATCGTGCTGATATATTAAAATAAAGGCAAACTATGTAACTAATGTATAATTATGTATAATAAATAAAAATATACAAAATATTCGAACTATAGTAGAGATAATAATATTTAAATGGTGAAGTAAACCCTTACAATTTCATTGAGAAAAATATTTTATTGTATTAGTATTGTACTGATATATTAAAATAAAGGTAAACTATGTAACTAATGTATAATTATGTATAATAAATAAAAATATACAAAATATTCGAACTATAGTAGAGATAATAATATTTAAAGGGTGAAGTAAACCCTTTACCAATTTAGATTCTATTTCTTCACACTTATTTACAGAAATATGAATTTGCATAAAAGTCCACAGTTTACTAATAATTGGACTGCAATTTCTCAAAGAATTACATCGCAATCCTCACTTAATCACGTTTTATAATTCAATTCGATCATGTTTCAGCTCACTGCGTTATTTGCTTAGAATGTCATGAAATTCCGATAAAGAAAAAAAAAAAAAGAAAAAACTGGTACGCGTTTCACTCGAAACAAGATAGATTGGATGCAAATCAATGGAGATACGATGGCAATTTGGTTTGCAGCGATGATCGAGTTAATGGCGGTCCGGTGATCTAATGAATCGTGTTTATCGAAGCCTGACCCGGCGACTTGCGAAATTGTTTGGAGAACAACTCGCCGCACCGATGCTCGAGTAATTTAATCGCAGTAACTGACAAAGTCAATAGAGACGGGTCAGCTATGGACAGATATTAATTCGCCATGCTTGTCCTGCTATTTCATTGATAATGTATAAAACTGGAATAACGTGAATCACTGAAACTGGACTTGTCGATTCAACCAAACGAATGAAAGCAAAATGGTTTCCGCTGTAATTCGATATAATTTCAGCTGACGTTTCCCACGAGCAAAACTTTGAATTAGGAGAAAAATGGCGTAAACTACGTTCAAACAATCGTATAAATATTCAACGTTAAACGTGGTTTAACCGATTGCTCATATTAAAAATTTGCACGGTAAATCGCGTTACAATGATCGCCATAAAGTTTGGTGGTCGTAATAATTACGACGCATGTGTTTCAGGATTAAACGAGCGTAGCTTGGATTCATATTTTTTGGAAATGTGAAATCCAAAAATTTCCTGGGAAATTGGAAAGATCGTAAAAATATATGTTCAATAAATTCACGATTAGAAACGAATGCAAGTAGGTATTAATAGTTTGCACTTAAAATTAAATCAAGAAACGGTATTGTTTATGGGACAACCTATATTTTTCGAATACTTAAACTTTTTTTCAATCGGATTCTACATTTCATTTCTATGGTATCAAATTTTTATAGCTATATTAGAATCCTGTTAAATTATAAGAAATTTAATATAATTGAATCTAATTAATTAATACCTCAATTTCAGAATAAATTCAACGGTGCAGAAATCATTTTTATAGCCACTGTACATTATAAGTAGACGATGGATTTTTATACAAATTGAATTTTTCAAGAAGAAAAATAAAGAAGGTGATTTTAGATACAAATTGATTTCATCCCTTAAGTATTATTTTATTTCGTACATTTTGCGTATATTTGCATATCATATGCATTCTATAGTATTTTGTACATTAAAATTTCCCATAAACGCATAAAGATCCGCAGTCTAATCACAGGTAATAAAAATGTTTCAAATGTGTAATATTAGTGCCAAAAAATATTAATTTATACTTTGTATAAATTACGCAGAGTAAAGTGCAAACTACGATGCACTTGAATTGAGTCGAATATCTCAATAACAATTCGTTCAAATAAAATCCACATACGAACAATGGAAACTTTCCCATACACCTAATACTACAATAATTACAAAAAGCAACATACATTTCATTTCATTACTTTACATTCTCCTCACTGTCAGCTAATTACAGAAAAATTAGATAGCCACTCACGGCTCGCGTGTTCGTTGATTAAATTCCAACCTAAGTGGTTAAAGCCTGCTACCGTGTGAATTCAGCCCAAATGAAAACACCAGACAGCCTGAAAAACATCAGCTTCCAACTTCGCATCTCGTTATTCCCCGACCGGAGGACCTGTTGACTTTAATTGCATACACGAGCGTCTGATCCTCGCGGAATAATCTCTTTCCTATTAGCGGAGCAACGGAAGAGGGGGGGGGGGGTAGTTCTCGGATTCGAAACGTTGGAGCAGGAATAATAAAACCAGAGAAGGAAAAACGATGTCGGAGGGGAGGGGGGGGTGGGGGGAAATCTCAAAGTCGATGGACCGACTTTACGACTTGTCTCGGGAGAGAGGAGTAGGAATGGATGACGGGGGATGGAAAGAGGCGGCCGAAAGTTGCTGCCAGTACTCAAAGGCGTTCCCTTCCCGTTTTCCCCCATTTTAAACTGTCGAGCAGCCGACTTCGCTTAGCCGGAGGCACCATACTAATTAGAAAACTTGCGAAGTCTCTCCGAACCATGCGAACGATCGAGAGAAAGAGGATCGGGGTGGGGATCGAGGGGGGAGATATCGGAGATGTCAGAATAGCGAACAGATAGCGACGCAAATATTTGCCGGGGTGTGAATAGCAAAAATGTCACCGTTTCGATGATGAAGGGATAAAAAGGTGGGTTTACGAGGATGTGGAGGGGGTAAAAAGGGGATCTTTGAAAGGTGCAGTGTGGGTAAGTAAGGATTTTTAAAGGCCGACTTGATACTATCTATATATACGATCGTTGATTGTATTAATCCTTTACAATTTTATGTCGAATTTAACTCGATATTGCGTTTCTTTCTATTAACCCTGGTATTCAATTTTCGGTCAAACGGGAGAACGTGAAGTAATTAAGAACACTAGAAGTTTTGAGGTGCGAAATGCTGCTGCACAAACAGAAAATACATGAGAAAATAAAATAAATATAATATTAAATAAATAGGGAAAGGGAAAGGATAAAAATAATTGTTTACTATCGAAAAGATACTTAATAATGAACAGGAATATTACTGATAGGATACACGACAGAGGTGAAAAGACGATAATCTTGAGGGATTTTAAGATATGGTCATTTTTCAAATGAGTGTACAGAGAAATAACTCAATATGTCGGAGGCTTGTATGAAAATTTGGGGCAAAAACACTGTGCAACGAACGTCAAATTTCTTAAAACTTTGAACACTTTGAGCCAGGTGCATATGCAACATAAAAACTAAATAACAAAATAGTTTTATGGTTTTAACAATCGTCTATTCAATTTTTGAAGATACATAGAGGTACAAATATACCTCCTTAGTAGCGAAAGGGTTAATTATAATTTCCTTAACCCTTTGGTTTATAACAGCGAGCTAGACTCGTGGTTTAGTCTATGAAGCAGTCACAATAAAAGCATGCTGTATTTTGTAATAAATTTGAATTTATTTCACTTCAATTTGTAAGATTGTGAGATGGAGGATAATTATTAGGTAAGAATTACGTACAATATTTTAGTGTTTTGCATTCGATATGGTGTTATAGTAAGAAATAACCAATATTTCAGTGGATGATCTTTGAAAAATCCGTAAGCCAAGAGGCTAAACATAGAAGTAAACAGAATTAGGGTTATAATAGGTTAAATTAAACGAAAGGAAAATTACAATATTTACCGCCAACAAAAAAGGCTTTGCACTCGACAGAGAAATTCTTATTTACTTCGAAACGAATTTCTTAAAGCCGGGCAAACTGTATCGAAAAAGCGTCAAAGAAAGCTTAAAATAAACTTACAAAACATCAAGCAGCAATCGCAAGCGGAACAATACGGAGGTTCCTTTGAATATATCGGATGTTCATCGAAGCACGCAGGAGGTGCGCACAAAGATGCAAGTGGAAGACGAGACACGCCGCCGCTTCCTCGAGAAAATTTCGTTCGAATCGAACGATTCTTGAATCCCCATCCCGCGGTCGGAATGCCACGTTCTTCTCGCAACGTGCAAAGAACATCCCGAAACAGCTCGAGAGCTTAGAGAAAGAGTAACCATCCATTAAAAATCCGCTCGACCGGATGACGACGTTTAAATAACCACTCCCTACCCCTGCCATTTCCTTCCTCTTCTATCCGTCGCTTCATGGAAACATTATTTCATGCACCATGGACCGGAAGAGATTTTCGATGATGAAAATCGCGGTTTTCTATACGGGACCTCCATTTCCGTACGCGAAAGTCTTGCGCAATTTCAATCCTCTTTTTACGACCGCACGAATCTGCCGGATCCTCTCTCTCTCTCTCTCTCTTTCTCCTGTTTCATGCCTTTTTACGCGAAACCCCAGGGTTCCATTGCCCGAAAAAAAGAAGGGAGAAAGAGAGAGAGAGAGTGAGTAGAAAAAGAGAAAGGAAAGAGAAAAAGAGGGGGAGGGAGAGCCCGATTTCTTTTCAGTTTATAAAGAGATAGACCCCGACGGTTCTGAATCTCGATAGAATGTGCTGTGCCCACTGCTATCCTCTTTTTCTCACCCTCCTCTTCAGTTCGGCCTCATTTCGCAGCCTGGCTTTTATCCGCGTATCATTAGTCCCCCCGTACTTCATTACGAAAATTTCTCATTCCCACCCTCTGTCCCTCGTCTATCCTGATTTCCTCCTCCCCCCCCCCCTTCCCATCTAATCTTGCCTCCACGCGCGCCAGACCTCCGCTGGAAATTAATTTCAATTTCAACCAATACACCCGTGACCCGATATGTCGCGAGTGAAAGGGACTCGGCGGTGAATTGCTCGTCAGCGGGATCCATTGACGGCCATTTAGCGGTCGCCCTGTTGGATAATGCTATATGCCAGACTATTGGCGGATTAAGCATTTTTCTGGCTGCCAGATTTCAAATTAGGCTGTACGATTTTCACCGTGAAATGGGCGCTAAGTAACTATTTTGAAATATTAGCCACGTGTACATATAATTTGAAATTTAGTAGATATTTTGTCGGATAACGCTTTGCGCGAGACTATTCGCGGATTAAGAATTTTTCTGGTTGCCGGATTTTAAAATAGTTTATACGATTTTCGTGTGAAAAGAGTGGTAGGTAACTGTTTTGCAATATTAATCGTGTAAATTAATTCGAAGCAGTGGTTTTCACGAATAACGCTTTCTGGAAGACTGGCGGTGGATTATACATTTTTCCGGCTGCGATATTTAATATTGACACTATCAAATCGATCAATTGAACGACTAATGAATTATTATAAATAATTATGTAAACTTGCAGCGGTGCATTGTTAAGAATATTCCGTGATTTTCTGTACAAAATACAAATAAAGATTTGCTTCACTTGTAACATATGTACATCTTTTTCATGTGTCTATACAGTGGTTCACGAAATTCATCGATTGGTAACATTATTATAAGATTCTTTAAAATACGGCTATCTTAAAACAATTTACTGGCAGATGGGGTGAATACAAAAATTGAAATCGCACTTTAACATTAGGTTCACAAACGTTACGTGCATAATTTGACAGTCTTCCGGAAAAATACTTATACCGCGTATAAATATTCGAAATTAGAAGGTTGAGGTTGAAGAGAATCAATTAATAAAATACATAGTCATACCGTCGTATTAATTAAAGTTAACATAAAGTACTGAAAAAGAATATTTATGGTCTCTATAATTTTAGGTATGAAATCTGAAATGCGTCAACGTGACGAGTTCCGTAATCCTAGTGTTAAATATGTCTGCAAAGTTCCCCAGTCAGCCATTGCATTTTGAAGTACAAGCATTTAAATAATAAAAATTTACTACCTATATTGAACACGACATAACTTTAACGAACATATTATTATTACATGTACAATGCAGTTAAACGATAGCGTAGTTGTCGTTTGAAATTTTACAGTGACGAATACAAAAAAAGGTCTATCGTTATAAAACGACGTGTTACAAAATCTACGGGGCGTATATAAACGCATCTCGCGGTCAAAGAATTAATGACAATACAGTTCAACGTGCCAATTAACGATCGACATTCGGTCGAATTAATAACCCGACCAATTGTCCATTAAAGAGGCGAATCTACGTAAAAGAAAGGGAGAGGAGAATGCTAAGTAGACGATCAGTGTCCGACATTAACTATGCTCGGCAGCCAGCTTTGCAGTTCCGGAAGCTGGCTACGCCGCCATTGGCGGATGTGCTCGCCGAGCTCCTGGTGCCGTAATATTAAAAAGTTTGGCGGAGGCTTGGCTGGCTTAAAGAGGTAGAGAGAAACGAGAAGAAACGGGTATCGCGTGCAAATTTATGAAACTATACATATGTAATGTGCAGTTAGACGGGGGAGGGTCTGCGTGTGCGGTTGCGCATGCATGAACGGAAGCGTGAAACGCCTCGGATTGCGGCGACGAGGCTGTGTGGAACGAGCCTAGTTGCTCATACAAGGGGACACGTGTCCCTGTCCCTTTGGGACTGATTTGTAAATGGAAACTAGCCCTAACTTGGAAATCCTAGGCTTGTTTGTTTGGTCGTTACCCAAATATGATTAGGCGCTTGTCGGCGCGTGATTGATCGTAGATTGCGCATTTTTATGCGTTCGTGGCTATTTTAACGCGCGTGCAGATAGATACCAAATGCATAGGAGGACAATTTATAGTAGGTTAACCCTTTCACTACGGCAGCTTATAATTCGAAAGTGTTTCTAATCCACAGATGAGGATAATTTGTATTAATTTAGGAATAGTATAAAATTGATCGCTTTGCAATTGAAATGTAGAATGTAATTTGGTTCAAATATATTTAATTTTCTATTATTAAATAGTATCTTGTGTACATTTATGTGACTACAAATTGATCACTTTGCTATTGAAATATAAAATGTAATCAGTTCAAAATACATTAAATTTTTTATATATAAGAAATATATTAGAAATATATATATAAGAAATAATTATATTATAAATAACTATATATAAGAAATATATTTATATATAATAAATATCTATTTTTAAGTGACTACAAATTTTGTCGCTTTGCAATTGAAATGTAGAACGTAATTAGATCCAAATATACGAAATTTTCTATTATTAAATAGTATTCTTATTCGACCATACAAATTTATGGCAGTGCAATTGAAATATAGAACGTAAATGAATTTAAATACATTAAATTTTTGTATCATTAAATAGTACTATTATACTATTACAAATTTATCATTATGCAATTGAAATATAGAATGTATTAAGATGCAAATATATTAAATTTTCAATCATTTAACGGTATCAATCTTTATACGACTACAAAATTGTTTTGTAATTGAAATATAAAATGTAATCAATTTCAAATATAGTAAATTTCCTATCATTAAATAGTATTCTTGTGTAACTATACGAATTTATCGCTTTGTAATGGAAGTATAGAATATAATTAGATTCAAATGTATTACATTTCTTATTATTAAATAGTACCTTTATTCGACTATACAAATTTATCGCTTTGCAATTAAAATGTAGAACGTAATCAGTTCCAAATATACCAAATTTCCTATCACTAATAGTATTCTTATGCGATTATACAAATTTATTGATTTGCAACTAAAATACGGAATACAATTACATCAAACCCTAACAGTAAATCACCTCGTACTGCAATGTGAAATATTCCTTCCGTTAAGAAACCAACTCAACATCAAATCTACTCTAAAAGACAACCTAAAGGACAGTGGAACAGTATCAAGATTCCTACAGTATCTAAAACAATCCATGCTCTACAACAACCTATAAATTCCCCCCCCCCCCCCCCCCCCACTCCGTTGTCGCTAATAATCCAAGAGGTTGATGCGATACAAAACAACGAAAAAGAAAAAAAAAATTACATCAAAATATGCAATTAAAAAATATACAATCTAATTAAAAAAATTCTCTCGATAAAAGATTCAATCACGTGCGAATACTTTTTGAAACCACTTTTAAGTTTCGTTGAGACGCCACACTTTGACAAATCCTTTTTCATTGTACAAATAACAACTCTATTGCTCGTACCAATGGTTTTTCTGAAGTGTTGCTTTGAACATGTTTCACTTATAAAACTTTTTCGTCCAAAACTCCTGCAGGGTTGAAGGGATGGATACTCTTCGTGTTTGAAGATGTTTCTTTGTTACGAAGGTAGTTGTGTATTTTCTTTAGCCGGACCCGTTGTACGATTTTCTACTACAATGTACGCCCTCATATTCCGCGATGTTGGTACGCGAATCACGTTCCTACAGCGTACAGGCGATCTCGAACAAAAGTTGCCCGAACGAGTGAGAGATTACGCGATACTCGGTAAAGATAGAGGCGGAATGAAGCGAGGATATTGGATCTTTAGGCGGAAATCGGAGGAAACTCTCGGAAAATCGAGTACAAATCGAAAGTTTTGCATTTAGAATAGGGAAAATCTTCTTATATTGCGGATCATAACTACAACTTCGAGAGTTTCTGGGTTTTTATTAATAATTTCGGAAAACTAAAACAATTACGCGTAACAGGCTGAAAAGAGATAAATAAATAAGAACGACGAGAAAATAAATAAACACTTAATAATAAATAAAATCTTAAATAACTAATATTAATATAATGTCTTAAATTTATTTAAGACAAAATGTAACGGTAACAGAAATATTTTACGAGTGCACAATTATTGCACGAATGAAATTGCGACGTGATTCGAGTAATTAATTGTCACGAATTGATTGAATTATAATTTAGATTATTTCTTAGATTAATTATAAGAAAAAATCTAAAGCGAAGTTTCTTTAAAAAAAAAAATCGCCACCCTCTAAAAGCTGCCGTGGCACGAATTATAGCATAAGTGCAATAAAGGCGCACTATACTTATAATAGAAATCAATTTTAACTTCAACAACTGTGGCTTCAATTATCGACGTTAATGATTATCAAATCCAAATTGTGTACAATGCTTCAATATTTTGTATCCTGCACATTGTTTAAGTAGCGAATAGTTAATGCCATTATGAATAGGTATTCACAAAATGATAAGGTAAGGGATTAATCAAAATGTAATTGCAAACTAGAAAACTTTGAACACATAAGTATTTAATGTACAATTTGAATTCTTCCATTATCATTATTCTGACCTTAATTGTACTGAAAATCAGAAACTATTCACAAAATAATCTTATTACGAAGTTACCATTTGATCGAGACTCTTGCAAACGACAATTAAATAATAGTAACAAAAATTTAAGAATACATTTATCTTACGTATTGATTTTTATGATGTCTTTTCAATCTTAAAACGAGTAAAAGTCTTTAGAATTAAAAAACAAAAATCAATGCATAGAACGATTTATAATACTTGAATGCGAGCAACTGATTTATGAACAGAAAGGTTCATTTAAAACAGCGGAGATTATTCCGATTACCAAAATCTCGTTTGGTTTATCTCCTAATGAAACGTTGAACTTTGCGAAACAAGGTATCGAATTAATCTTTCTTTTTTTCGTTCACAAGGAAACACCTTGCGAAGAATAATTCTTAAAAATAGTGGGAGTTTCTTTTTTTAATTAAAAAGATGAGTGTAAAGGAGTGATTTATAATACTTGGATGCAAGAAGCTGATTTATGAATAGAAAGGTTGCCGGGCTCACGAAGAGCACGCGAAAAGTTGAAACCCGTCGCTAGGGTGGTCAACCACTCACGATCCCGACTGGTCGGCGTTAATTTGTCCTGATGCAGTGTCGGAACTGAACACGATAAATATTCAACTCGCGTGCTTTCTGGGGGTCGTGAGTCGTGCACTTCCTCGCCACGTGCCTCGACGCCATTTCACCATTTCCCTGTGTTTCTTCCATTTCGTGCCAAATTAATCTTTCTACGATTTTCTTCGCCATTTCTTCAAATCATCTTACTGCCAGTGTCCCTATAATTGTCACTTTAATTATATTCTTTAACGGCGAAATAGTATATAAAGAATCGTGACTAAAAAATTTCAATACTAGATTTGAACTTCATTTTTATGTAACAATACATGGACACTGCATATATGTTTACACCTGATGTATAAAAATAAATATCAGGAGGTGAATGTATCGCTTGAGCATAAAAACGCGACTGATTTACTGCGAGTAGAGAGTATGGAAATTTTTCTAATGCAGTAAATGCGATGCGTGTTACGGTTTATCTTCTATCTGTTATGTAAACTGAACTGCTAATATATGTAAGGATCATTTCCATTAAAGTGACAAATTTTCAAGTACAGTAATAGGGACATTGGACTTTTTTATATACTTTCAATGGATTAGTAATTAATATATCATATTTAACATACAAAGAAGTCATCATAAATAGAAGAGATGTTAACTAATGTTGTGCTCCAAACTGGAACGATTATTAGGTTAAATATCTTCTAAACTAATTAAATAAAGTTGCGCGATATAAGCTTAATGTGACAGTAATTGGAACATCTACTCTACCATAATAACAAAAATGGCAAATCGGTAAAAGTGGATTATTTATTGGTGCACTTAATATTTTTCGGGAAAACTTTCTGTGGAACTGTGGAGAGGCGATAGGATAGGAAAAAAGGAAGGGTGTTGCGTTTCGTCGTGGGCCTGCTAGTGGACTCATCAGTAAGGCTACCTAGCACGCCTTTTGTCTTAGACGTTGGGATATTGGAAGGAAGGTTAAAGGCGGTATATATATGGACGAGTTACAGTACTGTCTTGGATATTGGCCAGGGTTTTGCCTTGGATATTGGCCGGGCGCTATCCCCACCAGTTCTTAGAACTGGCTTCGAAACTCTCCCGGTGGTCACGTACATATGTTTTTACACCTACCGTGAAATGTCGATGAGCCCTGCTGTGTATCTCTATCTCACTCGCTCTCTATGAGCAAGGAGACACTTAGGATTTACTGAAAAATCTACCTCCCTTCAACTTTGGCCAGATTCGGTCTCGAACCTCGGCCAATATCCAAGGCAACACTGTAGTTGGAGCGAATGCTTTCGAGAAAGTCCTATTTCGTATGTATCTCTATTGGTAGGTGCAGGAGAGCCGCCACACCTTCAAATTATACAATAAATATCCGTAAAACTACTATTAACTATCGTTTCCTTGCTGTATTAGTTTTTTTTAGTTAGTGAAAAGCTTGTGTTGGCTATTCACTGCTTTAACATTAAGTTGATTTTTTTTATTTTTATGACACATAATGTTGAAACATTACACGTAATTAGCATTTGATGAACCACAGTCTCTAAGAATCCCAAACAATAGTCTGGCAATGCAGTTGTGATTAACATTACAGTTTGTTACGAATACTTACAGCATGTATGTATTAGATGTAGGCTATTATTCGAATCTATTATTATAATAGACTATTATTCTAATCTATTGTTACGGTTATACACCATACCTATTATCATGCTGATGTTTTACTTTGAAATCTACCAAATTCTTATGGAAGTCATCGAATCCTCGTCGTCTTTAAAATCTCGTCACCCTTGAAAACGCTAATAAATAAATATTCCTTAACTATAAAAGTATTACTCAAGTGGAATTCTTCTTCCCTTAAGTTACGTTCTTCTTTATGAATTTGAAACTTATTAATAAGCAAATGTTTGACAGTTATATAGCGCCACGCAAAAAATCCTGAGTCTATAGACAAGAAATCTCGCGAGGCAAACAAGTTTGTAGAGTAAAAGGGTTGAGGGAGTGGCTGAACAAGAGGACCACGGCGAAGAAAATGTATTTTCTAAATTAACATGCAGCGCATCGGCCCTATAAGTCTATTAAATGGCGCGATTATAAAGTTCGCGTTAGACGCCGTTTAATTAATTACTTTCATCAGCAGCGTTACTGCGAAAGCTGGCCGGAATTAATTTCCCTGACTTAACGGCGGTGAATGAAATCTTGTTAACAATGTGCTCGCCACGTTGCATGGGGAATATTAAGATCGCGATCTACGGCGTCGCGACACCATAAATAGCAAAAGAAATTCGCTTGGTCACAAAAGCCGCCCACTTTAGGTATTCATAGTTTGTTACGAAGTAACAACGTTAAGTATAAGTAAATTCTTCAAAATGTTACACATGTATGCGTCTACATATTGATTGAAATCATTTTTACATGATTTTATACACTTCTTTCTAACAATGAAGTAATTTCATTATTATAGGTATAATTGTAAACATTATCAATTTTAGAATTCCTCTGATCTTTCTTCCAATTTACTATTCGGTAAGAAACGATAAGCCTTAAATTTGACAAATTAATGTTGAACTATTCTACTACTTATATAATCTTCGCCAAATCACAGTTTCAATAGCTTTATGGTATATTTGAGAAATTTATACTTCCACAAAGAATTGCAGAAATATTCCCATTATTCATGACGTTAATTATTGAAGTGTTCATAATTGTAATACAAGATACACGGATTTATATTACAGCAAATTTCCTCTTCTTTAATGTGATTTATTATAATTAACCAGTTTACAAAATTAAGAGAGTAAGAAATGCAGGTTGGACAAATGAATTATATTGTTGTTAGATCTTCACCAAGTACTCAGCACTTTTTAATTTTACTTAAAATGTTTAAAAAAACGTGTTGAACTTCATTACACGCTTCTATATATCATGAAAAATGAAAGAATGCGAGATAGAATATTTTTACTTACGAAAATTATGGAACCTTATTCTTAAAAATATACAAGGTGTTCCACATAAAATAGATCCTTGAACTATTTTCTTTATTTATGATGTCGTAAAAGAAAAATTCAAATCATATTGTTGAAGGTTACACTATAGTAAATTCCTTTTGTATTAAATTGTTATCATTTCTGTATAATTTATTTGCTTGAATGTATTTACGTGTATGGGTAATTATTTTTATAAATACGCTTTGCTACATTGTGAAGGAAAATAACTGGCTATAAAGAGAGCAGAATAACAAATATTAAAACTTTCATAATAGTGGAATTTTTAGTAAAGCACCTTTATTTTATGTTTGCTTATTTTTGCACAATTTTCGTTAATTTATTTTCCTGGGCACCTATTTATTCTTTATTTATGTTACTTTTTACGTAATTAAATAGCAGAGTGCGCTGCATGCTGCTAAAAGGGATTGTTTTTATTTCAAAATCAGATGTTTTAAATTTCCAAGCTTTCTTCTACGCTTATAATATAAAAATTAATTAGGTGATTTGTTTTAACAAAGATGCTCTGTGTTAAGAGAAGAAACTTAATTGTACAAACATCTAATTACTATAATTTGACTGCGGATTTTTATGCATTTATGGGAGATTGAAGTTTGGAAAAAATTGTACAATGCACGTAGTAAGAAAAAATATATAAAATATTCAAAGTAATTCATACATTGTTACATTTAAGGGATGAAATAAATTTCTATTAAAGCTCTATTCCTTTAATTATGCGTCTAAAAATACGAAGCTGCATCAAAATTCGCAGTCCAGTTGTAATAATTTAGACAAAGGTGTATTTTACCTTTTAAATATTATAACATATATTAGACTTTAAATATCTTACACATTTTTCCATTCCGTATTTTTCTACATAATTAAATTTCGAATGAATGCATAAACACGGAAAATGTAATTACGTCAGAAGTAAATTCATAAATAGTTGAAACTTTCCTGAAAATTAATTGAGAACTTGGAACAATTATGTATTGGCAATTATTAAAGTTTTGTAAGTCAACTAAAAATGAAAGCTTTTAGATTTTTGTGATACAAACCAATGCATCACAGAATAAGTAATAAATTCAATCTTTTTTATATTTTAAATTTATATAAATTTATATAAATTCCAAAATGACACAAATACATCATTCAATATTTTCAGAGAAACAATTTCCTACATTCCTATCTTTTTTAATACTCCACTAGATACTTTTATTGACCCTTTGAGTGCTAAATAATTTTGAATTCTGAATTAAATTTCACTAATTACGTGTATACATTATCTTTAACATTATTATCGTCATCTTATTAATTATTACAAAGTTTCTGAATTCATATTTGGTGAACATTTTGTTCTGATCATTCATTATTTTAAAATATCCGAATATTTGTACCATATTTGGTATAAATAATATTTGGTGAACAATCTGTACTGATCATTCATTATTTTAAAATATTCGAATATTTGTACCATATTTGGTATAAATAATACTTAGTGAAGAATCTGTACTGATCATTCATTATTTCAAAATATTCTAATATTTGTACCATATTTGGTATAAATAATATTTGGAGAACATTTTGTAATGATCATTCATTATTATATAATATCCGAATATTTACTCCATACTTGGTGAACATTTTGTACTGATCATTCATTATTTTAAAATATTCGAATAATTATACCATATTTGGAGAACATTTTGTACTGATCATTCACTATTTTAAAATATCCGAATATTTACTCCATACTTGGTGAACATTTTGTACTCATCATTCATTATTTTAAAATATCCGAATAATTATAACACATTTGGTGAACATTTTGTACTGATCATTCATTATTATAAAATATCCGAATTAGGAAACTCTGCAACACTGAAAGAGTTCACCGTACTTCGATCGGCGTATAAATTCCGAAAGTACGAGTAAATTTCACGGACGATTTCAGTAATTCCATGTCAGAGAGCGATAGATCAATTAGTAGTGAGAAGCGGACGTTTCCGCTGCTAAAGGAGGGTGTATGACGAGCGTAACCGTGACGTTATTGACGCGACCCGGTCGTTACTTTTATCGTTCATCGATGTCTGGAACACGGAAATCAGCCGTGGATTACGAGGGACAGGGATCCTCCTCCCACTGGCTGGTTGGAAAACTTTTTCCACCCTCGGATGGAACCGATAATCGTGGCTTTTCCACTAGAATACCACGAGGCCAACGGCGTAGGAAAATTTCGACTAAAAATCGCTGCAGGATGTTACTGTAACTTCCTTGCGGAAGATTTTTGGAGTTTTTCTTCAAACGAACATAACATTTAACTCATTCGTAACCAACGACGTACTGGTACTGGTTCATTCCCACCAATGACGTATTTTTACGTCAAAATCAAATTAGGTAATTTCCGCTGATAACATGCTAGTACGCTAAAAGTTAAACTGGTCCTTTTGGCTAGTAATGTAAGACTATATTTATGTGCATACTTGAAATGTGATTGTTTTACGCGGTCGGTCGATAATGAAGTAAGACATTTCTTTTATTCGAAATTGTTCGTTTCATTTTACTTTATATCGTCAAACGACAAAGTAATGAAATACTCGAGGCGAACAGGATAATAGCTTATAGCTCGACTCTTGAGTTAATTTGTTACTTAGACACTATTGCGAATCGATTAAAGCACGCGTTGAAGACAGTTATAATATCGGTTTCGGTTCTTAAAACGGTTACAACAAAGCAAAACGTGGTTTAATAAATTTAATCACTCGCATCTTGACAATGACATCGCGATATCAGACCATGCAGACTTTTTCTTGTCACGCTACAAACTTTCAAACAACAATTACCCGTTTAACTCAGTAGCATTCCATTTCTAATAGTTATATGTATAGTTACTTATGTAGTTATATACATATTTATGTATATAGTTATATATAGTTACATATATACTTACATACATATTTATATATATAGTTATATATAGTTACATATATAGTTACATACATATTTATATATATAGTTATATATATATAGTTATATATATATAGTTATATATATATAGTTACATATATATAGTTATATATATATAGTTATATATATATAATAGTTACACATATGATAGTTATCTATAATAGTTATATATATTCCTTAAACTCATGTCTTGCGAAACACATGTAATAAACGTTTTGTAAACACTTATCTAATTCACTCACTCGTATGCAACGTGAAAATTTTCGTTAAAATATAATAATACTTTTGTGTAAAAATGGTAACTCGCCCATTCACATAAATATTACCTATTATTCTTATCATTATTATTTTCTCAACAAAGCGTCTTCTGCTCAATTTCTTCGTCGCAGATTTTCAATCACGGAGAGAAGCGAGACTTCGCGTGATTCCTGTAACAGCGAGTTTTCCGGCGTCACCTTATTACCATCGTCGTTAACCGTCGCCGCCGCGGCGCGCCGGGGCCGTGCAGTCTCTTTGAATGCAAGTGGCCGTGTTTAGGCGCGGGCACGTAAGACCACTCGACTCGCCTCGCTCTCGCCTCTCCCTTTCGAGATCCGTCACCAGCCATTATTCCACTGTTTTACAAGCAGCTCAAAGGGGTGACGCCGACTGGAGATTGTTTACGTCGCCTTGATCGCCTATTTGAATATCAATTGCTCGGCGAACGTGGCGACATATAATAAGTTGTATCGCGGTGGGAATCTCTGTTGGGTGCTATACGGGTGCCTCGTAGAAAAGGGGATGTCGGCCCCTTGCACAATGGGGCGGAGAACTCTCGTTCGTCTACGAGAATGGACATTTTCATGTGGGGTGATTCGATGGTGAACTGTTGACGCGAAGAATTAAAGATTGCTTTGGATCGTCGTAAGGGTCGTGGGAAGAATTTTAATCTCAACCCCTAAACCCTTTCGATACCAAAGGCGAATACAGTCGTTCGTCGAAATTTCACACTAGTTAAGATGTCTAGACAAATCGAGTAGCATAGTTTGACATTTCTAGGTTTTGGAGTTCATTTGGTATTCGTTAAATATTAACTGACCAAGAAGCTAACAATTTGCAAGCAGACGTTACATTAATGATATTGAACGTGGAGAATAAAGATAAATGAATGATTATTAGACGTTAAGTTAAAGGTTAGGTTTTTTTTGGTGGGTTTAAAAGGTATAATTTATTTTTAACAGAATTAAATATTCAACGCTGTTCTGTAATATTTTACAACTGCTACGTGAAATAATTCGTGTGGGTAAAAAAAGGAACCTAGATATATTAGAAAATTGATAGAAACTGATTCGTTATCACTAATCGTGGCTTACGTCAAATTAGCTTCGTGTCAATAAACGTACAAATAATACAGAACCAGTAGAAAGTGATGTCTGATAAACTTGACATAAATCACTTATGAGCGCTACAATAGTAACGTTGTCTGCATTCAATATTAATTTATGTGAAAGTAATAAATAGATACCTTATCCTGTCTACAAAAACATTTATCATTTAATTACACATTACTTTTCGAAATCTAGCCATTTCTCGAAAAGCTAGAGCTTTCTCTCTAAAATAAAATATTCCCCCCTTGAGAATTCGCGATTGAAAAAATACATTGACGGTGCAAGGATTAAACTTCAATACGAATATTAAAACAGTAAAACAATGAATAACGAATTATTCCTAATAGTATCGTACTTATCGACTCGCCCTGTATAGTTAAAAGAATACGCAGCAAATAAATAAATATACAGCTACGCATGAAAACAAAGGAGGTCGATGCATCCTGCTTTCAACCGAATAAAAATATCCCCAGGCGCCAATAAGAGCGATAAAATCAACAGGATTGATAGAAAACACTCCGGTAACGTATTTGAACCTCGCGAATCCGAAGCCAACTCTAGAAAAAAAAAAAAAAAAAAAAAAGGAAAAAAAAAATAAGTTGAACCTTCTCTAAAACGTAGCGAAACGCGTGTGCACGGTCGAATGGTTAGAAACAGACAGGAGGGAAAACGAGGCGATCGTTCTGCGAGTACAGCCTGATTCGATCCTAAATCGATTATCGTCCGGCGTTCCATCAATTTCTAATTGACGCGATAATAAATTTTACGTCCCCCCCCCCCCCAACCCTGGTGTCGGCCGCCTATTCCCGGTTCGAGCCCCGAATTTCCAGGCCGATTAAATTTAAGCGCTTTGCTACACCCGTTTCCACCATACTCCGCGAGGTCGTGAGGAGGGTGAAAAGAGGGGTTGAAACAGGGGGCCTACTATAGCAAAGGCAAATCGCGAGTTTCACCTGCTAGCCGATCAACTTAATGGCTCCCGATGGCTCGGGAGCCTCCTTCGAGAATTGATGTGCTACATTTTCCAAACCTATCGCTTCGCCCATTTATCCGCGCCAATGATACGCTAGAGTTTTTCCCGGAGAAAATAAGGCGCGTGTAGGGTTCCAGCGAAGAGAAATTAATACCGACTGATTTATCTAAGTGTGAAGGAAATTGTTATTATTGTTATTATTATATATGGGCCAAAAAACCCTTTGATGTATACAGAAATATATAATATAATAATACGAGGATTGTTTCATTCTGCTATTATAATAACCTGTACGTTACATTGTACGTTTACATATATTCATAGGTATTTCCTTCTTTTAACTTTATTATTATATATTATTGTAAATATTAGTATATAATATTAGTTTAAATATTAATTTATTTATATTAGTATTAACTTTTCGCGCAGTTAATTTTTTTATAAATGCATTAACATATCTGTACCACAGAGCCTGTACCAGAGTGATCAAAGTTCTGTATTGGAAACTTACAACAGAGAAAAAACAAAAATTAAAGTTACATAAGACAACGTTGTATTCGAAGTAGTTCATCTAATTAAATCTTCCTTATACGTATATTATGCAATGTATTTACATTCTTGTAACTCTGATCAAATTGAAGAAGGATGATAAGATGGTGTACATGGTACAGTTTTGATAAATATGGATTTAGGTTAATCCGGTTCGTAGGTATAGATATAATAATAATAATTTATTAAAGAGATAAAGTTCCCTTTTAAGGATATGGAGTCTAGCTATTAGACTACAATTTCTTGGAGTATTAATTTTTAATCTATTGCAGAATGTGTAGTCTTTGTAAGAGCGTATCAATTACTTAATAGTTTTAACAACCATACTTCAATATTCACTTTTTAGATATTTTAAATAACAGTTGATTTTCAGAACCATTTTAGTAAGGAATAAGTAAACATTTCGGGTCAATCCTGCAAATCTTTCTTATGGAACATGAAAATTTCATTTAATTTTATTTATATAATTATCTGTATAAAGGTTTAATGAATCTTTAGAAGTTGCTCGATATTAAATATTATAATATCGGCGAAATTTGTCGGCTACAAAGGTCGTTTAGCTGTATCATTTTCAGGGAAATTTATTATTTGCAAAACTCTAGATTCGAAGGATCAATGATCGAAGCACCACTTCAAACATTATAATATTGGCGAAATCAATTTATCAGCGATGTCCGCTCACAAGTGCTCCTTTTGACTCGGGCAAAATGATTCGAGGATCATTTGGCTGGATTATTTTCGACGAAATTTATATAGTGGCAAATTGTATAACTTGGAAATTTATATACCTGCAAAACTTCGTGAGGATTAATAATCCTTTCGTAATTGTTATACTTTAAGACTCATACTATATAATATCATAAGATATAAAGTTGCAAAAGACTGTATGATAACATTTTCGGGACTTTCCCCTAGAATTTAAGCCAAGGAGCATCGAAATCGGCCCACGAAAAGCCGAGAAATTTTGTTATAGACGTTCCAACACAGACGAGGTACAGGATCACCTATCCGTCAACGAGTGCAACATAGGCATCCAAATTATTATATAATACGTTATTAGATAGTCGTATCAAAGTAACGGAAAGCTTATTTTACAGAGGAAACTTCAAGGAATACGATAGTATTTTTTACGGATTTTTAAAATCGTCACCTTGAACCTCAATTCGCGACATAAGAGTTTGTTTATAATTTGCAGGATTAAAATCAAACTTCTTCAACTTGAAACAAATTTATCCGAATAGGCCGTACCTTTACGATTAGAATGAAGAAAGATGAAGTTCGTATCTTTAATAGTTTCGCAGATAAAAATACTTTTATGAAGGTACTTTTCGTGAAACGCGCTGAAATTTGCAAACTCCAATGGCCTGCAATTTGTAAACACGTTCACTATTGGCAAAATGATGACTTAAACCCCCCATAATCTCGCATAGACTGCAACATATTTCAATTTGAACAAAATCCCAGTCAGTGAGGGAAAAAAAATGATCGATTTTCCGTGGAATGACCCAAAACATTTGTTTCGTTTAAACGTCATTTTTTCTTATTTTTGTATTTAACGTCCATTCATGGGCGTGTGTTCATTTACTGGCGCATCCACGCTATCACAATTTCAGTGAAATCAATTTATACCAGCGTTGTCTGGCCACGACTGTCCCTCTCTACTTGCTCGAGAGAACGCTCGGAAGAATACTAGTTAAGTGGAGTATTTTCAAGGAAATTACTAAGTCCGTTAAGCACAGGAAGCAGCAGAGAGCAGAGCGTGTTTCCATTAAACACACGGAAATTCCTTGCCCCCATTTGCACGGGGGATATAAGTGTTTTCTTTATTTGCCCTAACTGTTTCGAAAAGTGTAGTTTGGCAGGACGTCAGTCTTCGAGCCGTAGAAGGTCGTGTTATTCTGTTATTCCTCGTCGGGAACCTTGTTCCCGACGCAATTTTCCAACGATACTCCCCGCGTTTTATTTTTCCTTCCTCCAACATTCACCAATGTCTATCTGTGTGATGTATGTGTGCGTGCGAAGTGACTTTTTTCTTTTTTTTTCTTTTTGCTTTCCCCGTCCGTGAAAATGTTCAGCGTAAGCTGAACGGTTGAATATTTCAGGCAAACGTTTTCGGAGAATTTCGGAGGAAACGCGAACACGCTTTTGAAGCGGGCCCGGTTTGTGTGCTGAAACGCTTTTTCCTACGCTTCGAAGCGGGCTCGCGTTCCGCGTTGGCAAACCAGACAACGCGACGATTGCCTTCTGCTCTGTATCACGTTTGCGCTCTACATTTCCAACTTTCCGCGCTTACATCGCGTGCTCGTTGATAGGCAAAGAGAAAAGAGATACCGGAAGGTCGCTGGATAAGAGTAAATACCGTGAAAGATAAACATTGTAAGTAAAAAGCAACGGAAAAATATAATTCGGTGAAATTCAATAAGATACTTAGGGGTCCACTGGCGAAAAGTTTTCAGTCCAAATTAATTAAAAAACGTTAAGAAGGTTCTTGTATTGCAAACTGCTATTGTACAAATAGAAAACCTAATAAAGAATTTATAGACTACACGGAGAAAAAATTAACGAATGAAAATGTGGTTAAAAGTGAACATGAGCTTCGAGAAGTAGTCAAATTATCGTGGAAACGAATTCTAATTTTATAGTTTTATTTTTCGATAATAATTCCAATTCCAATTTTATAGTTTCAATGCTACGATGCATCGAAACAATCACAGGTGGGCATCAAAATAGTAGAAAATATTAGGTAGTATAGATATTAAGTGTAATATCGTTGATCTCTCTGCAGATTTATGTTTTTCCAATATTTATGCTTAGAATATTCTTTACTCCCTGTGTCTTTTTCTAATAACTACAAAAATTAGAGCTACGCAAAATCGGGCATTTCATATGCAACAACCTAATATTCATCTCTAAATATGTAAATTATTACATATTAGTAAATAATGGTATTTACGAAAACTATTTTGATTGAAGACAGTCAATATTTTATTTATTCATTTACTTTACTTACCAACGAATATAGGTAATTTAAACAATTTTCTTTGGCAAAAAGGGATCGCGAATGACAACATTTAAGAAGCTTTAATTTAGGTGATTCATCCTGTACGTTATATAACTAGTGTAATTCGTGATTTCTGAGAATCCTATGCTCAGATCCCCTCGAATAGACTACACAGTACCAAGCTTAAGGTAGATGAGGTACGATTTCAGCTATAGACGCCATTAATTCTCGAGACGACTCCATAGATAGACCATGTAATTTCCTACTGATACTACGTCTAGGCATCGACGTATTCGACTAGATTGAGTTTCCTAATATTAAATGACCTAATGTCTTGCTGTTTGAAGTGACAATTTAACGAATGGAAGTATTATACCAAGAATAGAATTTGAACGTTTCTAGAGTCTAACAAACAATAATTATTTTAGTTACCTAAATCAGTATTCTTGTTGTTCACGGATCCTTGAAATTTACGACAGTTTAAAAAAATGTTATAAATCGACTGTGGATCTTTATGTAAATTCATAATTTTGTAAATTTAAATAAAGAAATGGAATATAAATGCAAATTGGTTTTATATTTCAAATATTGTAAAATACACTTTGTTTGGAATCTGTTCTATACTTTTTTATATTGCACGCATTCTGTAGCTTTTTCCATGTTTAAATTTTCAGTAATTGCATAAAGATCCATACTTTAGTTGTAAGTATACTGCGAAAGTTTATGCAAATTCATGTTTTTGTTAACACAATTAAAAGATAAGAATCTAAACAGTTGCTTCACACTTCAAATGTAATAACAAGTGCTTTACTTTTGTTATTAATAGATTGCAGATTTTTATGCATTTATCGGAAAGTTACAGGAGCAAATTAGTGTAGAAGATATACGATCCGCCAAATTATACAAACTATCTTATTTATAAACATAAGAATTTGCATCAAAATCCGTAGTTTACTCGTTAGCTTCAAATCCGCAAAAATTTCGAACCCTCACGCATTCATTTCAACGAAATCTAAAATTCTACTATATTTAAAAATTCGCGACAACTCTACTAAATCTCAACACCCGAAACTTTCAAGAATTTCAAATCTCAATAACCCGAATGTATACCTAACAAAAATTTCAAATTCCATTGCAATAGATTCGCACAGATTTAAATTCCAAAGCGCCACTGTTGTTTCGCGGAAGTTCCGCAAGAATCTCAAGCTTCGCCATCGAAAATTCCCAAAGGCGTCGAATTGCACCGTTGTAAATCCCTCGAAAATCCCAATTCCCGTCACGATGGAATCGGCAACGAAATTCAAAATCCCAGCAACCGACGACCCAGGTTAATTCATTGGAATAAAAAAAAATCCCAAAGGGTGGCGGTCGCGTGGCGGGGCAAAAAGGATTCTCAGACGTTGCGGAAGGCCACGCAAAACGCGTTCGTTCGCATTACTATGTGCGTCGCGTCGCGGCGTCCCGGTGCACACGCGGAAGCGCATTGTGGATTCAACGTGTGCCGTGTGCAGGCCGGAAATAATATCTATCGATCGGACCTGGGCCACGTGGGGGAGGACGCAGAATAAAAGTGCATCGCGGTTGCATCCGTGTGAAGCGAATCGCCATAGATCGTCGCCGATCGGCACGAGTCGTACACGATCGATTCGATTTTTCATGCTTGCGACGCGACTACCGCACACACGCACGGTCGGAATAAGCGGCAAAATGCGCTTTAACCGCGATAGAGAAACGGAACCATGCTTGCTTCACGGAAAGAAGCTAAGACAGTGAAAAGGAAGAGACGCATACACTCGTGAACTGCGGTTAGGGTAAACAGGGAAGATGAACCGAGTTGTTGGAAAATTTGTTACATCGTTCAACGCGAGGAAAATAATTGTTTTGTATATTCTTGGATAGTTTCACTTTAGACACGTTTCAGTTTTAGTTACGTTTAATGGTGAGATCAGACGCATTGAATTAACCGACTTTCCGCAGAAAGATAAAGTGGGACAGTATAGGGTAAACTATTCACGTACCGTCACTGTTTCTATAAATGCCACTTTAATTCGTTTATTTAATAGCAAAGTAACGTATAAAGAAGAGTAAGTAAAGAAATTTTCATAATAAATTTGGACTTTGGTTTACGTAACAACGCATAGACATTGTGTATTCGTTTGCACTTAATATTTATAACGAAATATTAGGTGGTAAATGTGCTGTTGAACATTAAAACGTGATCAATGTAATTATAAAGTATGGAACGTGTTATAATTCAGTAAGGCGATACGTTTACTATATATCTTATATCTGTTACACAAACTGACGTGTTAATATATGTAAAAACGTGTTTCTGTTTAAATGAAAAGTTTTCAAGTGACAGTACGAAGGACCGTGGACTTTGTTGTACATCTTCAATTACGTAGTAATGAATTTATTATATTGAACGTATGAAAAAATGTTCATAAATAAAAGAGCGGTCGAACAATATTATGATCCAAACTGAAACGTTCATCATGTTAACGACGTTTTAAAATAGTTAAATAAAGTTACGTGCGAACCATAGAGTAGTATTACGTGATACATCTACCCTAGTGCAAGATAAGGCGAAATGGTGAATTGAGTAAATTGCATTTGGAGGTTCACGTGTTACGCGACTGCAACCATAAGCATACCATATGTAGTAATATGTAGCTCGTAAAGTACGTGTTTGGCATAATTTTGAGGAATTTCTTGTAGACAAGAACTGTATGTTTATTTTAGAGAGATGTTAAATTATATTTTACTTAAAATATTTTTCATCGCTAGATGCGAGTTTTTCCACTCTTTTCCGGCGAAATAAATGGATTCTGCTATAAAAGGAAAGAAAAGTTCGGAGAAGAAATTTTACGGGCTACTGTTGCATAGAGTTCACCTAGTTATTGTTGAAAAATTAGATTAAAAATAGCATTCGATTCACAATCAGCTAAGATGTATTTTCATTGAATATTTTAATGTTTCTTCGTTCTTTGACGATTCTATTCTTCTTTTTGTTTGGAGATAGATGAAGTTTTACTTGAGTTATCGAAGAGATCGTTGGTGAATTGAGTTATAAATAAACCATGAACCACAACTGAGCGTTTTACCTTGTTACCATGGCTTATTCGGTTCGCCTGTTTGCGAACCGCCCTGCAGCCTCGTTGCCGTCTGATGAGGAACTTTATGAGAGTCATACGGGGGTGCTGAAAGGGTAGTTTGGTTTTTGATAAAGAAGGTAAATTCTCGGGCGTAATAAAATCGAGATCATACTGGAAGGACTCTTTATATTGCTGCATTTTACGAGCATCTATTTTTATTATCGCGGTAATAATTATTGCCACAGATGGAAAGTTAAAATTTAAGTGAACCCTTAAATCGTGAAATTATTGGCACATGAAAAAGAATAAGAGAATAAAGCAACTTTCTATATTTTTTATTTCAAAATTACTGTACTGTAATATCTTCCAACTGTTATCCGAAATAATTCGCGTGGGCAAAAATAGGCTTCTTGATATCTGAGAAAATTTAGTTTGATATCTTTGAAACCTGAAAATTTTACAAAAATCAGAATCTATTTATTCGACGAATCTTATAAATTCAAGGCGGCTCGTATAAAGAACATTTCGTTTAAAAAATAATACTATTAGTTGGTCCGGAAATAAATTGCGGTTTTACAGTTTTGTTACTTTTTAAATTTTTCATAGGTAATCAGTGACTACTATTTTTCCTACACTTATCTTGTACGCAAGTTTCCAAACTATTATATTCGAATCATTTTCGACGAATCTTTTGATTCTGTTATTGCTAAAATTTTTGTTATCGTGAAAACAATAAAACTATACGTAACGAATTAGAGTAGATGTACCACGTACTGCCACTTTAAGGTTCGCGCGTAACTTTATTCAACTATTTTAGAACGTCGTTAACGTAATGATCGTTTCAGTTTGGAGCATAATATTGTTCAACCGCTCCTTTATTTATGAACATTTCTTTCATATGTTCAATACAATAAATTCATTACTACGTAATTGAAAATGTACAACAAAGTCCACGGTCCTTCGTACTGTCACTTGAAAACGTTTCATTTAAATAGAAACATGTTCTACATGAATTAACACGTCAGTTTGTGTAACAGATATAAAATATATAATAAACGTCGTGCCTTACTGAATTATGACACGTCCCATACTTTACAATTACATTGATCGCGTTTTAATGTTCAACAGCACATTTACCTCCCAATATTTATTTACAAATATTAAGTATAAACGAATACACAATGTCTATATGTTGTTACGTAAACCGAAGATCAAATTTAGTATCAACATTTATTTACTTACGATTCATTATACATTACTTTGCTATTAAATAAACGAATTAAAGCGACAGTTCTACGAACAGTAACTGTACGTGGCTCATTTACTCTACCTCTACTAAAGGGTTATCTAAAAGTACCTTTAGGATATTGAATGAGAATATCTGTCAAACGCCACGTTTGTTAGTAAAATAGAGGTGAAGAAAATAAAAATTGAAAACGCGAACGAACGAAGATAATAGAAATAAAAAAACAGATTAGAAAAGGGTAAAGCAGAAAGGGAAAGAAAAAAAAGTGAAGGTAGGTGTTCCTATAGTCTATATTGGATAACCCTTTGGTACCGGAACGAATCTATGGACAGTCGTGAGTCTATTTATCCATTCGTAACCGAAAATCCTGCATGGTGGACGGGTTGTTGGATCGATCGGATGGAAATGCAACGTCCGCACGGCGCGTCGGCGAAGAAACATCGTAGACGAACACAGAGGCTTAAGAGCGTGGCCGAAACCGTCAGCGATTCCACGTTTTCGGGGTTGGCCGGGGGTTGAATTTCTCCGCGAATCGATTCGCGTTCCCTTCGGATATTGAGCTCGGCGAAATTGAAACGCGAAATGTATTTCTATGGACAACGATAGCGCCGCAGCACCATGGATGGTGCTTGGCGAAAATAACTCGTTGCACTGTGTGCGGTGCTTTGCCCGAGAAATTCGAAGTTCCAAGGAATCGTGAAGGTAGCTTTTCCATTCATTATTTTCTTCGGTAAATGTATTAACTTTAGATTTACACACGGAATTCGAGATTAAATCGAGGAGAATCAATTTTAGCAAGCAATTTTAATATTGTTAGTAGTTGTAATTTTTATTATTGAATTTCTTTTGTGCATAGTTAAGGTTTTTACTTTTGGAAGGAGAGCTTTTGAATTAATAAAATTGTTGAAACTTTACGGGCAAAAACAGAGGTTTTATTTGTAAATATAATAATGGAATATGATTGAACGTCAATTTATCCTCAATTATTCATTATTCATCAATTTAATTTGTAGACTGTCTTTATTAATAACAAAATGTTTAATTGTACGACTGGATATGGAATGTTTAATCGTATTAATTATGTGTTTGTTAAAGAAAATGGTACAGAAATTTTTGTTATTATTGTTTCATTCTTTATATAACCTTTTGCATAAGTCAACAATTTTGTGATCCACTGTAAATTGTAGAAAGCATTCTCTTTGTGTTACGTGTTTGGAATTTTGACGAAAGTGAAATATTATGTAGCTTACGCAAAATTAGAGGGAGTTCAAGTCATCACTTCACTGAATCTTAATTTGTTTAAAACATACAGGACATTGAATTGTTGGGTATTTTCCTATTTCCGTGCAAACTATATTAATGTTTATATTAATTTATGTTTATCAGTTTTTATCTCAGGGATTATTTATTATACTTGTCTGTTTATTTCCTTTTTCTATTTAACAAAACAAGGATCGATCTTTCTAAATAAATTCCTCATAACTTTAAAAATCACCGTAACAACATTAAAAAGAATTTTATATATTTATCTTTGTTAATGCCAATCGCGTTCCTAAAAATTTACAAAATCCCTTGGCAGGTATTTTCAATTTCTTTCGGGATGAAAAATCATCGTTACGATATTTGAACAAAAATATTACATTCTCAACTGTATTAATATCTATTGCGTTTAATGTTAATTCAAATGCTTAACACTATTAATATCTATTGCGTTCGTAAAAATTTAGAATATCCTCAAGTGGCTATGTTTAATTTACTAAATCAACGTAGCAAATTGCAAAAAATCCGGGGTTTCTGAATATCCCCGAGGGTGTGCTTCCAGTTAACCGAGAAACAAGAAACAACACCGGCCACTTCTAATTAGAATCCGCCATTTTGCCCTCGAACAACCGGGGACTAAAAAAAAAAAAAAGAAAAGAAAAAAATTCCCAAAAGAACGTAGTCAACAGATTTTTAATTTCCTAAAGCTGCAAGAAGTCACGTTCGTCTCGTAAACCTCACCCATGGCGCGTAAAAACAAAATAGTCTTAATAAAGTTTAACGCGGTCGAACAATATTTATTCCCTTCACCTTATTCCGGCGAAAATCACCAAGATAAAAAAAAACCAACGAAAAATTCGCCCGCTTTCGATATCACGGCATTTCAGGGAGGCTTTCTTTATTCAAACGGAAATGGCGACCGCGTCTCGGTCAGCGGAAACGACGAGGAACCGTGACGGTGGTCCTGCAAACCGCTTTAAAAACGCGACCGCGCCACGGACCAGAATACCACCAACGAATCCTGCTTTTTCCCGAACGCAAGGAACCGGTACGTCGGTACCGGGGCGCGTTTTGTCAGGTTCCGGGGAGCCGGACCCCAGAAAAGAGAAAGCAAACGAAGGGTTGGACGGTCTGCGTTGACCACGGGAGGCCAGAATGGAGGAAAAGGGGCAAAAAAAGAAGCAGACGTTGCGGAAAAGGCTGCGCGCGGGATCTATTTTTTTCAATGGCGGCTGATGCTTCGGGAATTCATGGATATACACTTTTTAATTTATTTATTTATTCGTTTATTTGGTAACGGACCAACAGTCCAATGTATAAGCTGGTTAATATAATGAACAACTAAACGTTAGGATTACAATTAACCAAATGTTTTCGAATAATCGGTAAACAGCGGTTTTGTAGGTCTTGGCATTTGTTAAGAAGACATCGGGATCAACGTAACTGTTTGTCGGAGTGAACATTTCACTGAATCGGTCTGAATTATTAAGCCTTGCGCGTATAGAATTTATTTAATGACGCATTGGTTTATTCATGTCATTTGCGATCGCAACAAACATACCACATTACGTTAATAAGGGTTTACAAGTAATTTAAAGTATCTACAAGTGATACAGGTTTAGAAAGATGAACAATGAGCAATATAATTTATATATTCTGAAATAATTTAATTTCTTTAAGGTAGGATATTATTTCCTTTATATATTTTGTTTCTCTAATCAATTCCTTAAAACTTTTCGGAATTTTCATTCTGGTCCTAGGAATTAACAAATATTTGTATATAAAAATGCAGATTTTGACAAATAAAACTAAAGCTACACGAGCGTCTTTTAAACCTATTCGATCAGAATGTTTATGATTTTTACTATGGACAAGATGTATTCACTAATTTCTCGCAAAGCTAAGATGACACGGAAATAATTCATGCTGAAGCACAATTAAAATTATTTCCTTGCTAGTATAGAACGATAATAACTAACAATCGAAAATGTATATACACCTAAACTCGTAAAAGTACATTTTAGTTTCAGCAATGCAACTGGAGTTCAGTTCGGTATTCTATGCGAACGGGTTAAGTAACAAATTCACGTAAAAATGATGAAAACTGAAAGCTAAAGAAGCTATCGTCTTACTCGTCTTACTCACAGGTGAAACGTTGTCACTTTAAGTGCGACAGTATAGTTTCGAATGGCGCGCAATAGTGGGGACACGTCGAAGGAAACGGCTGTCAAACGCGAGATACGCGAAACAGAAGTTGGCTCACGGAAAACGCGCACAGCCGAGAAATCAATATATGCATTTGCGCGTGCCGAAAAATAAATGAATCGGCTCGTTTGCTGGATGCTTTCGATCCTCGTATCTGGCGCAGTGGCGCGTGGACCTCATCGGCCGTTTCTCTGACGGTCCGCCGTAATTTTCAGCTATCATTTTGTCTGGCCGAGCTTTTCGAGCTCTCGTCGGGACATAATTGCGATCGTGCGAGGCGATGGATATCTCTCCTTCCTACCATGCATCGTCTCTGTTATCCCCATTAAAATTCCAACCACTTTTACCCTCCTCTTTTTATTTTTCATGGCAATAATGAGAGTAATTCTACCCCGGGATCTTTCGCGTTCGTATTTGCGAACGTTTTTAAGCGATTCTTCATCGCGTATTTATTTCATGAGCGATTTTACGCCGGCAGAAATTTTAATTGCGATTTTAGTGAGCTTTTTATCGCCGTCGCAGAAGCGTTTTCGAACGGGAATTGTTCGATGCACATCGGGTCTAGTAATTAATGTCGTTTGTTGATTTTAGAAACGCATGATACAAAAAGGACATTAATTATTATTGCAATTTTTATATAAGTTAATTAGTGCACGATAAAGAAAATAATTACGTGGCTTGTTTTATTTGAAACAATTTGTATAGTTTAACGATGAGTTATCGTGGTAGGTAAATTTATTATACATGTAATCGTATATAGATCTTTTAGATATCCATACATATATTAATGTATATTTAAGATTGACTATTAATAAATACGTACATGTTTATACAATTTAAAATGGATCGTTTATTTGTCGGCAGCATCGATCAAAAGTTAAAATCTCAACGTGAATCTGCATTTATTAGGTTTATTAATAATTAATTGTCGTTCTTTAATTTCACAAACGCACGATGCAAAAATGACATTAATTATTACCAGACCTGATAAATTAATGTCATTTTTTAACTTCACAAACGCATCATACAAAAATGGCATTAATTACTATTAGACTTCTTGCTGAGCAATAGACGATCCCTCTTAATTTCTATTTTACAATTTTTTAATCGTATAATATTTTTATGACAAAGATATTTATTATTATCTCTAAATTATGTAATCCATATTATTTCTGTACTAATATTTCAATAACTAGTAGTCAAACTATACAAATTGTCTCAAATAAAACAGGTCATCTAATTATCTTCCACATTACGCACTAATTACATAGAAATCGTCGAAGACCTTAGAAATTCAGGAAACACTTGCTCTCTGTTCGAAGTTCGAATTAATTTTACAATACTATCTCCATTAACAAGAACGCAGAAAATAATTAAAATGTTAATATTATACAATAATTAAACTAAATTCTTACGAAATTGTTATTAATTCTCCTCAATGAAATGGAATGCAATTAAAAACACTTTGGAAGTGATAGAATTTCGTCGAATCATGAATATTTCGGAGCTTCACTTTTTTTCGCGGCGTGGATCCATCAAAATGTATCAAGGCAATAATTGAATTTAATCCCTCGTGAAATTTTCAGCGATACTTTAGGAAGGAGAGAGAGTATATTACGGCAATATCAGGGACATTTATGGTCGCGTTGCAAGTGCCATCGGCGCGCCGTCAGAAACGGACAAAATGATTTACATTGTGAACGCAGAGCTTCGCGCATTGCCTCCACTTCTCCCATCGCACCGTATATCTCTCGTTAAATTGCTGCGAAATTGCCAAGTTCAATCCGCTCCGGCGACACTAATTACCATGCTTTTTCGACTATGCCCAGTCTTGATAATCCCGCCTCGTTAAAGTACCAAACGATCATTCATGCTCTGTATAATTCCAACAAAGAGACGATGGAAATAAATCTTTCGTTACACCCCCCCCCCCCCAAAAAAGTTACGAATTCAAAGCTTCTCATAATTAACTTTATTGAAGTGAACTTTTTTGGGATTTTCGTTGGCCAAATTGAATCGCTTATAAATTACAAATTCAATGGACAATATTTTTTAAAGTGAACGTTGATCGTAGTAAGATTTCCTTCGGAAATATTCTATAATATTTCTATTAAAAATATTTATTGGTCTTGACATACGAAAATAGGTATTAATACTTGGAGAAGAGTTACGAATGTAAAGTTGTTTAATTATAGATTTAAGTTAATCGTCATTAATCTCGTTACTAATAAGTTATTTAATATTGTTCCCGTTTTGGGAATTTTGTTTACTGAAATAAATTGCTTATATAAACAATATATATTACATATATTATATATAACGTTTATATATAATATATACATATTTATATTTATATATAATATATACAAATTAAATTCGAATACTCTTCTTAAAACGATAAACTTCAAGATTAAAGTTTAGCTCGAATGTAGAGTATAAATTTTCCTATTAGTAATCTTATTTATGCATGGAGAGATATAATTAATCAACAGGCAACTTAATGTTAGTTTGGAAAATTTAACACTGAAAATACAAAACTTCAAAATACCCAGTATACCTAAAACAAATCGACAATGATAATCTAAAAATTTTACTTCAATCTCATACTCATTAATACATTCAAACCATTGTACAGGAATTGTAAGTACATTTTTCAATTAATTAGTAACCAAAATCGGTCATTTCGTATGTAACAATTTAATGCATGTCTACTCGATAAATTTTGCAACTTTTCACAAACTTAAATTCCCCAGAAATGCATAAACATTCGCAGTCTAGCTGTTAGCTTCCAGAGAAATGGAATAAATTTCAAGGAAATGCATGGGTGGCGTTATGGCGACCGGAAGTAGATCCGAGCGCGGAAGACGCTCAGCAGAAAGCTCGCGGTTCCACCATCGCGGTGTCCCCTTGGTTGAATTTTTTCGTCCATTCGGTGTGGCGAACTTTCCTCTTAGCGGATCAGCCGAAAGTCGCTTCCCTTTAAAGCAAAGTTACACGAATACGAAGGGCAAACTTTCGCCTTACAGTAAATGGCGTTTCTCCTCCGCTTCCATCCTTCATTTACCTCCCCCCCCCCCCTCCCGGCCCTACATAAATCTTCCATTTACATTCTTGCGTCCCTCTTTTACTCCGGGTTATACTTATTTTCGTGTCCCGGGATTAATTGGCCGCGATATCAAACAGAGTGGCTTCCCACGTGAAGTGTGACTTTGTAACTCAACGTGGCGCTATGAATAATTGTCTCGAGTGTTTGTGACGACGCGCTCCTCTCGAAAGGATTTGCATTTCATTGGGGATGAAAAGGGATCGGAATATCGATCGGATAAACGTTTTCGGGAAACGTGATGAATGCTCGCTTGCAAACATCGTCGAACCTACAAAAACTCGTTCTATCAGACCGAGTAATTATAGTGGCGAGGATTACCACTAGATCATGCATTTTTATGCATTCATGGGAAATTTAAATACGCGGAAAGACATAGTGGAATGCGCGCAATATGCAAAAATATAAATAAAGCGATATACAAATTATTTCATTTCGAGGGTGAAACAATTCACCATTTAAGTTCCAATTCTTTAACGCTATTTTCACCGAGAGGTCAAGTGACTCCTTTAAAATTTTGAATTCGTGTTATTTTGTTTACAATTATTAAGTTAGAAAAAAATTGAAAACATTACAAATGATTTTCTATTATTTCGAACATTTATGTCTACAGTTATCTGCATATAAATGCAGAGGAATCATTTGACCCCTTAAAATATAAAACATAAAATATATATATTATAATTTATTAAATATATTATATATAAAATATAAAAGCAAGATAAAACTATGTCTTATAATGTTCACTAGATAATTTATTAGTTTATTTGTCCCATCGAGTTGATTTTATTACCAAAATACAAATTTTTCTATTTTTCGTAAGGTTTTAAACTCAGATGTTCCATGTTACCATCGTTCAACCTACGAACCAATTGAAATACTATTTTCCCTAGCCAATAAAATTATTTTGAAGATCTTGGTATCGAGATGAGATCCACTTGAAGGCTAACTCGATCTCTACTTATTTCCAAGGAAAGAAGGTCACTATTCTAAAAGAAAATTGCAATAACTTGGAGAGGCTTCGAGGAAGAGCCATTTGAAAGTCAAACAAAAGCTTAGCAGCTATGCAAGGGAAAAAAGAAAACATTTCCACTTCCTTTTCTTGGTTTATTCTACCGCGAGATGCCGCAGCGGCCATTTCCGGTTGGAAAAACTCTCCCGGAAGCCACTCGATACTCGCCATTCGATAATTGAGTTTACCAATCTTCAAAGTTTCCCGGAAAATTCAATTTATCAAATTTCGCTAGCAAGATTCGACGTGTCTTCCGCGTTTGTCCTTTTTTTTTCTCTAGGTTTGCCAAGGTTCTTCTGATACGGATGCACGGCTGCGAGTCCCCGAAGCAATTTTAGATAGTGCGGCATTACCTTTTACTTGCAAATTAGCGATGTTCCTCCGTTTTTTGCTCTTCCACTGACCTCTCCGTGACAACATATTTTATTGCAATTGCTTCTGCTTCTTTGGCTTTCTTTGTTGCGTGCGCTAATGGGCCAGCCAGTTCGTGCCGCTGAGGTTAATTCTTTTCCCTTTTGCCGCACCTTTCGCCAAGGAAATTATTCTTGCGAATTATTCTGAAGTGACTACAAAAGGTACTCCAATTTTGGAACAGCAATCTCGCGCGTGAAAAGAAAGCTATTAAAGGTCAGATACATTTCTAACGTTACTCGCAATTTTACTTTGCACTTATACAACTCTTCGATATTTTTATACTTAAGGATCTTGCGAAATTTAGGAAAACATATAAAAGGATAAAATATGAAAAAATAATGGATATGGTAAATATTCTTAAGTCACTTAAATCACGAAGAAAACAATAAATTAGGAACTTTTTGGCATCAACCAACTGGCGGTGATAATTCTTATAGTTGTTTACGTAGGGTGTTAAAAGAAAGTGTTTCTATACTTTAAGGACGTATAATACTCAGCGAGAGGAGTAAAAAATATCTAATCAACTTCAGTTTTAAAGTTAATACTATTAACAAAAAAAATCAACTATTATCATGAACATAAACAGAGGAGTAGATTAAGAAATACGTTCAAGGTTGCCAAGATAATGTTATTATTAATGTCGGCAAAGATTATTAAAGATCTCATTAGCAAGACTCTATAGAAAGTGTATTTACGCCATTTCCACGTTCGTATAATAAACAGACATTAAAATTTATCAGTTCCAAGGCAGCAGGACAATCAGTGTAACGATTCATATTCGTGAATACGAACACGGCATCGGCGGTCACATTTCTGGTGAAGTAAAATGATCTATGGGATCACTTGTACATACATACGTATAGACGGTTTCGAGTTGACTAAACGAGCTTCGCAATACCGATACAGGGTGAGTCGGCGATCCTCCCCCCGACTTGATAAGACTTCTCTCTGTTTGCGACCACGCATCGCGTGCATCAAAGGCTTGCGGGCCGCAACACGATACCGAAGAAACCCTCAAACGACACGGCAGCTTCAATTTCAGTACAAATCCATCGTAGGCTGCAGTCATGGCCGCCATTACGAAATTTATGGAATATTTCGCGGTATTGCTTGCGGTTCTGCGCGATTAATTATACAATTATGCCCGCTGAATCTCTGCAAATAAGTTCGTGCGCGATGAAGTTATGCGCAAAACTATTGTAAATGCTTTCGCGTCACGTAGTTAATGTGGCAAATTGAACAAGAGTTGAGAAAGGTTTATGGCGAATATTAGATGCGTATATTACCCCTTTACGTTCCGCTATTGCAGCACGCGTATATTTACTCAAAGGTTTTGTATCCAGTTTCATCAGGTTAATTATCATTTCCCTCGAAACGAACGAAAATTGAAGGTAAATTCAATAAGGCGAGTTGGCTTTAATGTTATTGAAGAATCATAACTTGTTCAAGATGTTTGGATAGCAAAATTTAATTTAAACGCTAATTGTTATTTTGGTTCGTAAGATTAAGCATTGCTGAAGAAAAATTAATTACAATGTTTCAATTATTCGCATGTGGCGTAGCATAAAAGCAGTAATTAGCTAACGTCAGTATATACGTAGAATCAAATAATCGTAAGTCAATGAATTACAACCACAAGAGCGATGGAAAAAGATTTTTATAATTCTAATGAATTAAATACAAAATTATGTTTAAATTTTTGGTATCTTTGTTAATTCGGAGTCGCACATTAGCGAGACAGTATAATATTTCAGTTGAGATGATATAGCATATAAAAATAACGTAACTTTACTAAATCTGTTAAATGATTTACATCATTTAGTACCTGAAGAGCTTTGAAATATATAAATCTTCAATCAAACCATGTTTAATTATATCCTCTAAAATTACTATTACTAGTAGAACATAAATGTTACCAATATTTTTTTTTAAACATACACACGCACAGAATCAAGATCAAGAAGGTGAAATGTTTTTATTATCCGAAAATTCCATTATCCGAACATTTATATGTCGCACAATTAATTCGGATAATCGAGGCTACGCTGCATTTAATTGTAGAAAGAATTTCTCCAAATCTATCTTTTATCTTTCCGAAAACTCGCGCGTTACCGTTTCGTTTCGAGTCTGCAGGTCTCCGAGTTCATCGTTGGACGATGAATTCTCGAAAACGCCATTGGGGGGGCATCGTGGTCGTCGAATATGAAAGGGATTCGTGAATTGTGCCAAGCCAGCCTGGCACAGACTTGGCTCTGGCTCGTCGAACGGACACCGGGTCTGCTGCGGAATTCTTTCGGTTAACCGCAATGATAATCCGCGAATCGATCCATTTCGCGAAAAGGTTTCCCTCTGATTCTAGGCAACGTGACGGCTGTCGCAAAACCATTGTCACGTTTCAAACCCAAGGACTTTCGCGGTGGTCAGTTAGAAATGTTTAACGAACTACATTCTTTTATTTATTGCAACCTTTATTTCGGCATCAGAACCGAGAAATGTCGACTTGGTTTGCAATATCTTCTTATCTCACTCAATTGCTACACTCGTGCCATGCATACACTCGCTGTACACTTCTAATCTTACTTCGTTCATTTTATCTATTGAGTTATATAATTATTAACTATTACTATTAACTATTACTATTAACTATTACTATTAACTATTACTATTAACTATTACTATTAACTATTACTATTAACTATTACTATTAACTATTACTATTAACTATTACTATTGACTATTACTTTAACTATTACTATTAACTATTACTATTAACTATTACTAACTATATTTATAACTATTAACTTTATATCTGCACTGTGTATTCTAAAACTTATATGTATATGTAATTTCTACTTAATTCTAATTTACTTTTGCACTTTTCCAACGAACTACATATATGTATTAGATTGTTCAGAAAGATCATTTCGTTTGCGTTTGATGTGGACATTAAACTGTTTTGTGTATTATGAGGTTGGAGGAACACTATCTTTCACGAATTTTTGTCAAACAGTAGAATCCCCTATTTGGATAAATGGAATTGATTGGACACCTTAATTACAATCACGAAAGAGAAATTTGAAATTGTTCAAAGGAAACGCGACATTTTTAAATGAGATTTTAATTATTACTAATAAAAATCTTATGAATGATCAGAGCAGCAAATGTGTTTAATAGAATTAATCTTCAAAAAGCATAAAAAAATATTTCTGTATTTATTTGTATACTTGTACACTTGTATACTTGTATACTTGTATATTTGTACATTCGTACATTTGTACATTTGTACATTCGTACATTCGTACATTCGTACATTTGTACATTTGTACATTCGAATATTTGTAAAAGTTTCTTCGCTATCACTGCAAGTCTGACCAAGGTGGCGCCTCTACTACTGTGAGCGCAGCATGCGCGGACTAATTCTCCTGAAATTTTCTTGATAGTTCCAACCTAGACGTTCGCAAATGGAACGAAATGTTAGCTGGTTGTTCGACGAGCTAACGGCAGTTGCAGCCTCGTCACCAAGCCACCTAAGACCCCCGGGGAGGATATGGAAAAATTCGCTGGAAATATATTCGACGGTGTACCCTCTATCTTTCCGCACACGTACATTCCACGTCGTCGCTGCGATATATCGCACGAATCGAGTCGATGTCAGTGACCCGGAATTTGCATTTCCCCGGAAAATACACGTCAGGGGAGGAGGCAGGGGTTGATGCATCCGGGGGTGGAACACATCCCTCCAACGTACTCGTTGGCTACGAGTGAAAGAGTAGTAGGAAATTCCGAGCACCGCTTTTTTAACAGCCTAAACTTTCCAGAACAAACGAGATTTTGTAGGAGCAAGTTCGGACGATTTGGTAATTAGGAGAATTCTACCGCGATTTTTGCACGAAATTGATTCTGGGCAAGGAATGTTTTAGAGGTAAATTGGCAAGTTAGGGTTGAGTAGGCTAGTTAGCGGATGCGGATGATTAGGTATATTAAGATGGGAAATTCATGGAAGAGGAATTTGGGTCAACGTGGATCCATAAAGGGATGAAAATTTAATAATTTTGATGTTAAAGGGCAAATCGGCTAATGAGGGTTGGTTACGCGTGTTATTCAATGCGCGCGATTAGATATATTTGGGTGGAGAATTGATGGAAGTTAAATTTCGGTTAAAAGAGGAACCGTAAAGGGATGGAAATTTAATAAATTCGATGTCAGAGAATAAATCGGCAAGAGTTGATTGCGGCTGCTATTCAATGCAAATGATTAGATCTATTAGATGACGGATAAAGTTTTATTATTGAGTTGTTTAAGTTATTATTATTATTATTGAGATGTTCGGAAAATTCGTAGCGTTTTTGATAATGCTCATTTTTCTTGTGTGATTGGTGGGACTGGAAGGAGATTAATTTTTATGAACTTCTGTTAAATAATAGCATTTTTAATTTGAACAAATACTGTTCCTAAAAGGTTATCCAAAAGTACTCTTTAGGATGTTGAACGAGAATATCTGTCAAACGCCATGTCTGTTAGTAAAATAGAGGTGAAAAAAATAAAAATTGAAACGAGAACGGACGAAGATAATAGAAATAAAAAACAGATTAGAAAAGATTAAAGCAGAAAGGGAAAGAAAAAAAGTGAAGATAGGTGTTCCTATAGTCTATTTCGGATAACGCTATATTTGGGCCACTTAGAATCCAATAATTAATGGATAATGCACAGTTAAATGCAAAAGCAACTTTTTCATTAAACAGCATTGAGAAATTTAATGTTTCAATAATGAGGTAGCAAGAATGGTTAATAGTTATCTAGAATACACTACTATTATCGTTATTTGTAACGTTTGTAAAACTTTATTAATGGCCAGAAATCGAATAAATTGGAAGCCTAGTAGAATTGCTTACATGGTTTCCTTTCGGAGGAAGAAAGTGTGCAAACAGTGTAAACTATTTGGAACAGTGTATTATGAAATTTTCTGATAGTCACAGAACTATCAAACAGTATATTCTATACGCAAAATTATTTACTGAAATGTTAATGAGCATAATACACTACCTTTGAGTGTTTCGAAAATATCTCTACGAACTTTCCCAACAATCTAATATTTCTTTACCATATTTCCTTCTTTTTAACACTAATTTTACGGACGTTGATTGCATAACTCGACAGGCTTCCGGAAAAATACGTATGCTGCATATAAATATTCGAAATTAGAAGCGTGAGGATGAAGAGAATCAATTAGAATACATATTCATACCACTGTATTAATTAAAGTTAACATAAAGTACTGAAAAATAATATTTATGGTTTCTATAATTTTAGGTATGAAATCTGAAATGCGTTAAATTGAGGAGTTCCATAAACCTAGCGTTAAACAACTATTAAAGTATACTTCTTTACTAAATTAGTCATGGTACATCTGAAGATGATCAAAATGAATTTTGAACATAATAAGAAAGAATTCTTCCTTCTTGTTAGTTTTGTAAGTAGTATAATCCATAGTAGAATGGATTTCGGTGAGTGAGAAGATTTTCGGTGAAACTTCCAGTAGTTCACCACGTCTTCGTATTGTGGTTTTATAACCACATAATTTATATCTGACTGTGCGGACGCCATTGTACTTCGAATTTCCTTACGAAAAAATTCTCAAATACTCTCCAATGACAGATTCAATTATGCGCCAACTTTGGAGACGTTTCGATTTATACTTTCCCTCCAAAAAATTCCCAAACTTCACCATCCTTACGCACCGTCCTTTTTCTAATAGCGAAACGCAGACGCTAATGTTCTTCGAATTTCCTCGTTCAAAAATTCCCAACGTTTCTCCAACCACATATCCAACCTCCCACCAAGTTTCAAGAATTTTGGATTCGTAGTTTCCACAAAAAAAATTCCTAGGTTCCCCGCGTTCATCGTTCCGTAACTACGCTTGCGATCGTGAAAAATGGAGGACGGCTGGGTCCAGAGATAGAGAAAAATGTGCTCTTTAATTTGCTTTTTGTTTCACGTCGATATCTCAACTCGCTCGCGAGATATGCCCGTTTAAAGTTTAACCTTACGGTTGGCGCGCGTGGAGTTATGAATGACGCTTGACCTACTTAAATTCCTGGAACGGCGTACGCTTCCTAGTAAACATAGTAAAACTGACCTGCGAATGTTGAGGTAGGTCAGTTTGGGGGGGACGAGGAACGTAGAAAATATTTCTGGCCTTCAATCGATGAATCAAAAACTGTATGTAATCAAAAACTTGTCTTTGAACGATGATATCTCGGCAACCGGAAGTCGGACTTACGTGAAACAAAAAGCACTTTAAAGGGGAAGATTCAACGATCATGACAGTGCAGGGATTTTGAAAACGCTCGATTAGTTTTAAAATGGCGGCGAGTTGAATTTTGGGACGTTTTAATATAGGTGTTTTGGTGTGGTTTGGGGAATAGTAAAAAACTACTCTTCTCTTCAGACGATGGTATCTCGGCAACCGAAAGTCAGATTTAAGTGAACCGAAAAGGGTTTTAAAGGGAAAGGTTCACCGATTATGGTCGTGCAGGGATTTTGAAAACGTTCGATCCTTTTCAAAATGGCGGCGAGGTAAAGTTTGAGAATTTTTAATAGAAGTTTTGGTGTAGTTTGGGGAGTAGTAAAAAATTATTCTTGTCTTTAAACGATGATATCTTGACAACCGAAAGTGGGATTTAGGTGAACCGAAAAGTGTTCTAAAGGGGAGGGCCCACCGATTATGGCACTGCAAGGATTTTGAAAACGTTCGATCCTTTTCAAAATGGCGGCGAGGTAAAGTTTGAGAATTTTTAATAGAAGTTTTGGTGTAGTTTGGGGAGTAGTAAAAAATTATTCGTGTCTTTAAACGATGATATCTTGACAACCGAAGGTCGGATTTAGGTGAACTGAAAAGTGTTCTAAAGGCGAAGGTCCATCGATTATGGCACTGCAAGCGTTTTGAAAACGTTCGATCAGTTTCAAAATGGCGACGAGTTAAAGTTTGAGACGTTTTAATAGATGTGTTGGGGTTGGTTAGGAAATAGTAAAACGTACTCTTCTCTTTTGACAATCATATTTTTCCGACAAAAAATTGGATTTAGATGAAACAAAAAGGATTTTAAAGAGAAAGCTTCTCTATTTTTTATACGCTGAGGCGAATGCAAGAATTTTAAACTGTTTCAAAATGGCGGCGATCTAAAAACCGAGTTACTTTAATAGGTGCTCGTGTGTCAGTTTAAAAAATAATCAAGCGTATTCTTCTCCTTAGACACGTATAGTTTGCAATAAAAAATAGGATTTAGATGAAACAGTTTCACGTAATTAGGATTGGTTATTATGAAGAAACTATAGGATTATTTGGATATCCATGTTGCATTCGGTGAGGGATAGTTGATCTTGTACCTCGTCTATGTTCGAACATCTCCTATAACAAAATTTCTCGGCTTCTAGTGGACCGATTTCTAAAGTACAAACCTAATAGAAGCATTTTGCTACACCATAGACCTTTATTAACCTGAACTTGAACAGCTAAATTAAGGTACATTCAAACCTAATCATTGGATACTTAACATTTTGACTGAATATATACGTCCAATAGATTTTCAATAATACGACATATATAGATTAATTTCCTAACTTATCATTGCATAATAATATTTGCAGGTTCAGCTTAACAGCAATCTAACGTATTATCTTAAACTTCAGCTGAATTTATTCACAAGTAACTGTTCTTCGTACAAAAATTATTTGCACACTTTTGATCATCGAATCATGCAAATATCGCGCCGCAGTCAAAGGGTTATAAAACATTGCGCAAAACACAATATAAATATACCGCGTCACTCTCCGTTCAACCAAATAAAATTCACTCTCACCCTTCTCTCGCCATGCGTCCTAAAAACAATTCCAAAGCTTCCCCTATTCCCCAACCCGAGTCGAATAACAAACTCGCAATCTGCTCCTAAAACACTCACCAAAAATAACCACCCCTGTGCGTGTATTTAAAGTACGTTTACTCCTCTCCCTAAAAAAAAAAAAATTCTCTTACTTTGCAGCGACATCGAGGAGCGATCCATCTGTCGCCGAGAAAACTTCCACCGAAGACTATTCGCGGAATAAGAGAAAGGAATCGTCGCCCACGGGCTCAGCCTACCCCGCTCCTGGTCTAAACGTTCTCCTCTAAATGCAAATCCAGCTAGATTACGCGGGGATGATCCCCTTTTTCGACGACTAGCCCCGGATATCAGCGTATATACATCAGTCGTCTTATCAGCGCGCGATAGCGCGTGTCTGGGAGCATTAAGCAAATTGTTTTTGGCTGGTCGACGCGCTGTTCTTCGGCCGAATCGGGAGGGGACGTTCTTGCGCCGGAGACTTCTCATAATTTGGTCCGCCACCCCTGGGTGGTTCACGATTCGAGAGACGGAATTTTGTTAGGGGGATGGAATGCAAAAGGGGTGAGAGGCAGGATTCAACGGAGAACCGCGAGCGAGACGCTTTTTATTATCGCTAATTTACCTTCCGCAAAGTTTCGCCAATTTCCGGGCGTAACCGCGACCGCTTCGCTGTCGCGTGCTTCGTTCCTCTTTTTTTTTCGTTTTTTTTTCTTTTACACGGGCACTCACTGAAACCCCACCCTCTTTGTGCTTCGTACCCCTTTCAACTTGAAACGGACTACGCGGGGCTACAATTTAATCTGCCAACAAGCCTGCCTGCCGTTTCCCCGCAGAAATTCCGCGTTTCCGTGAACTCGTAAACGAGGATTCGAGACGGCGCGTGTTGCTGTTTGGTATACAGCGAGAGGCAACGGTTAGCATGCGGTTTATAGAAATGAAATTGAATGAAATTTTAGGAGAATTGGAGAAGGACGGGTGGAAACATTCTATTGCAATGAACCAGATGTTATTACGGAAAGGAACCAAAGCAATAGCAATTATTCTAGACTTTTTTTAAAAAGAAAGAAGATACCAAGTTATGAAGAAGTACAAATTGAATGTTCCATCGTTGAAAGTGAGGTCTTAAGTAATTAACACGTATTATTTAGTGATTGTTTTAAGTCAGAATAAGTATTTTATATGTTCTCTGAGTTGTATGCCAACGTAATCATTATGTAGTACTATATTATTTTTAGTTAAGACAACGCGACCTTCTCATCCTCCTCCAAACACAATAAACCAAACTCCAGCAGCGAACATTCCAAAATCCTTCGATAGTTGATGATTTCATCCTAGTTAGTCATCTCCGAACCTCGATCCTGTTACCTGATTCCTTACCAACTATCGAACCCGAGATAATCCCTACCTCTCTATTTTCCGAGTCTCCAAAATCACAATTTTCCCTTGACACGACAGAACAGTACGAACCGTCTTACGAAGCGCAACTACGCTTGTAAAACGCGAATACACTCTGCTATACGGTGAACTTCGTCTTTATTTCGCTCGACGTTGTACTTATTACATATAATAAACCAACAACCTCAGCGGAATACAACATCTAATTTTGTGTAAACTTTACACCTATGGGCTAATATTGTCTACGGTCTTCCTGCAATCTTTATCTGTGTGGAGCTGTAGAGAGGGGATAGAATAGGTGTTCCGCACGGAACAGAATTATTTAAAGCATCGAAAACGTGACCATTGCCACGGTTCATACTCTCCAACCTTTTTCAAAAAAGGGGTAATTTAGGAAGGAATATTTTTTATGGGCCATCAATCAGCATAGAGGAAAGGAAAAGGGGCACAACTCGTAGCCTGCGTCGCACGTGCAAGGCAGGCCCGGCTTACCCTAACTCCACCGCGACCCTCGGCAGGGGGCCCAAGAAGACGCGGGCCAGAGTAAGTCGCTAGGAAGCTACAAATTGCAAAATACCCCACCACCTACGACGACAACCCGTCAGACTGGGGGACCAATCCAGTGATTGTACATTAACAAATATCCCTGATTGGTCTCCCAGTCGAAGCCACCAGAAAAAGGACCATCCCTCCGATTTTTCCTCGCCGAATCCATGCAAGGAAAAAGTTAGTTAACACGTACAATTCAGGGGAGAAACAGTATCCTCTCTCAAGAATCATAACCACCTCCGGCATTACAGACGTGACACTTAACACGAAACCGTATTTATTAAATATTTAGATCATCACAACAAATTCGTAGTTAAACAAAACTTATTTTCCCTATCTCCTGAAAAGGTCGTAGGGACATACGCGGACAACGGTGTCGATAAAAATCGAAGCGGGGATTTACGACCCCCGCCATACTCGGCTCTCCAGGCATCCGTACGTATCATCGCGGCCGCGTATAACGCAAGAAACAATAGGAAAAGGAAGGGTGTTGCGTTTCGTCCTGGGCCTGCTAGTGGACTCATCAGTAAGGCTACCTAGCAGGCCCTGCCTTAGATTTGGGATATTGGAAGGAAGGTTAAAGGCGGTATATATATGGACGAGGTAGTTGGAGCGAGTACTTTCGAGAAAGTCCTATTTCATATGTCCCTCTAGTGGTGGGTGCAGGAGAGCCGTCACAATCTGAATAAAAATTCTTTATAGAAAATAATAATATCAATGGTTTGATGCACATTGATAATAAAAAACGCACCCATAGTTTAAATATGCAAAGTAGTTACTTGCGAATAAATTAATTTATTATTTATAAGTTTAAAGTAATAAAACGTTAGATGCGTATTAAAATATTGTTATGTAATGATAAGTTACGAAATTGATCCACGTTGTATTATATAACATCTACGGAGTGTGTATATACGCCTTTCGTAGTCAAAGGGTTAATTAACGCGGAGACGTAAATTCGTCGAAGGACACGATTTATATCGTTTTGCTTCACAGCCGCGGAAGTAAGGGGTGAAACAAACCCGTATGCAAACGGGGGAGAATTGTGGGGTTTTAAGGGTGGCGGGTTGAAGTTGGTCGCGTGCAACGTTGACGAGGGGATAGTTTTCGAGGAACGACGGGGCGACATCATTACGTCGACGTCATTTACGTCACGGCCACTTGACTGGGCGCCGATAACGACCGAGGGAGGTGCAACTTGACCTAGTTGTCTGATTTGGCCTGCATAATCGACTCCTTGTTGATTCCCGCGGACGTTTACTTCCTCTCCGACGGCCAATCACGCGAGAAACTGCTGGTTTACAGGCTTACATGAATCCGGAACAGCCGGCTCGTAAACTTTATATTCTGCATCCAGCTCAAGTGGCAATCGATCCCTTCTTATAGAACATCAATGGTTTACTCGAATGACGCACGGCGAAATTTTGAAATTCGATCACTATTATTATTACCATTGTAATCGTTTTTGCCGGTGAAAATAGGAGGAAATAGTTTCGACGAATTTGTGCGATTTTTCTCGGACAGTTAACCCATTGTCCTGCAAATTTTTTATTATTGCACTTATGTAAGCTATCATTATCAGGTTACAGTTCTCACGTTTGTTCAAACTATTGAAATATTCTGCATAATTTATATTTAGTGATTGTTAATCTGCTGAAGAGGAAGTAAGGCTAAAATAAATGGAACATCCGTATCGCAAGCAGAATTTATCTTAAATAAGTCTATTTATAATTCGTGCCACGAGTGTGACTCGTCATTGTGAGCTAAGGGGTTAAAGATAAATTGAAATCAGATTTCATTAATTTCGTTTTAATATTTGATTATAGTTAAGCCACTATAATACTGTTGCAATATTTCGTCCATCCTTTACTGTGTTACATAAGATTCCTAAATTTTACTAAGCGGTATGACAATGTAAAGTAAACAAATTATAACATCGGTTCTGATCACTTTTTTCTCATCTCGTGAACTTTCATTTATGATCGTATTTCAAAGTGTCAATAATTGGGTAGTTTAACGCTAGGTTTACGGACGTTAATTGTATAATTCGACAGACTTCCGAAAAAATACGTACACTACATATAAATATTCGAAATTAGTAGCGTGAGGATGAAGAGAATCACGTAGAATACATATTCATACCATTGTATTAATTAAAGTTAACATAAAGTACTGGAAAATAATATTTATGGTCTCTATAATTTTATGTGTAAAATCTGAAATGCGTCAACGTGACGCGTTCCGTAAACCTAGTGTTAACCTATTACAGAATAAAAGAAATTATAATTAAGACAGGGCAAGTATGTATATCATATTTGTTGGATTATCATTTTAATTAAAAGCAAAAATTAATTTTGTGTTGAGAGACACTGGGTCTGTAATAAAGGAAAGCCTTAACTCTCTTACCAGAGTCATGGGCCTCTGGCCGTATAAGTGTCTAAAAGCTTGTGTGACAAACACGTTGCAGACCCAGGCCGTTGTTTTTCTTTCTGGAATGGACGCCAGATTTTCTATGTGCTTTAGAAAATCCCTCACTTTTAGTTCGATCCTTGTAACGTTCGGACGTCCTTCCTCGTTGCTAAAATAAAATCATGGATCAAAGAATATACCGAGTTTTAAATTAAATTAACCCCATATCCTAATAATATTCTCAAAAATACACCTAAAATATAACGCGAAAATTGGTGCACCTAACGCGAAACGATTCTTCGTCTTTGTCGATACGTGTGTATTATAAAGCCACAATATTCCCCGATAGCCCTAATCAAGAAGCAATCCCAACTGACCAAAAAGCAATTCGAAGCGAAAAGTACGGAAAAAGACTAAATCCTGGCATAAAGCTCGATCGCAGACGCTCGAAATTGCTCTGAACGGGAAACGACCATCCAGGATATATATTTCCACCGCGAATAAAGCGGCCGTGGTTCTTCTTCGTGCAATGATTGATACGATACGACGACGCGACTCGATCGTGAAGGCAACCAGGGTGACATAAAGGTGCGTCGTTCCAGCTGCTCGTCTTCGTGTTTTATTAAACGACAGGCTTGCGAGCAATGGCCAGGGGATCGATAAGTCGTCGAACGTTGATGTGACAGTGCGTTGCCCTCATGCGACGCGTCGTCTAGACTTATGCTAGTTTTCGAAAAGCGTTACAGGTTGCGAAGGAAATTACATCCGTCTTGCAGGTCGTAACGCGATGATCAATGCTTTAAAGCAGTGATGAGCAACTTTTGCTCTTTTGTTGGCTAAAATTGAGAACCTAATATTTTTATTTCATTTTATTTACCGGCAATAAATCCATTGGTCTACAGAAAATTTGATCATCGTACGTAAATTATAAAATTACAAGAGAATTCTTGAAAGATATATATATATATATATATATATGATTTTATTTTTATTTTATTTCGCGGGTAAAAACCCACTTTCTAAACGAAAGAAAGTACGAAAACAACGAGCACACTTAAATAAAGGGAAATACAGAGAATAAGATATATGGTAATTAAGACAAGGATCTGTATAAATTTTTGTTTAAAGATACTAACATTGTCAGCGAAGAAATTCATTATAAAGTCAACCGATACATAATATTTATTAGCAGTAGTAGTAATGCTAGCAATAGTATCGAAATTAATGAAACGAGATTATAAGTCTTTAGCATGAAAATTCGAGTAAACCTGAAGGTTCTTAAAGGAGCATAAAAAATTACTCTTGATAAAAGCTGCTTACAATCAATTAGACATAATAATTAACAATGTTGAACAAAAAACATAAGTATTTAAAATAATATATATATATAACTTAAGATTTGAAATTCAACAGGCATAATACTTGGCTATAATCATGGTTCGTAACATCCATAGGTACATATACCAAGTTTGTAAGACGTAAATCTTAAGAATCTATATTACAATCTCTCAATTACCTGTTTATACACAATTTGCTCAGGTAAGATGATATATTCCATATGGGCCGCAATGAACGCAACATTAAATACTTAAATCTTAGGTATTAGGTGGAGAAATTAATTCGGTGCTTTTACGTTAAATTAGCCCACTCAAAACTTTTATCGCATTTCAAAATAGGAGCTTTTCAGTTGTCTTATAAACGCAAAACGGTTAGCTAAAGTTCAATAGTCGTTGGACATTAAAATTTTGTTCGATTTTGGCGTAAATAAGCATTGAATTCGAAATAAAAAGAATAAGAGTACCGAGTTGATTCTTAAAGATATTAATTATTAATATCGGTGAATAAATTTTACTTTAGGTAGTGGAATTTGTTATTTTGGATATGGTTAAACAAAATGCAAGGGCCGAGCAAAATTTCGAAGGGCCGCACGTTGCTCGTCACTGCTTTTGTGGCAAGAGGGTTGAAGATACTACGAGTGTATAGTTATTCTTATAGAGCTGACAATAGTCTATAATATAGACTGCTATTATCTGTGGTTTCCCTATGATTTTCCAGCTGGAATTTTTTGGAACATTGGAGAAATTGCAGTTACACTGTGATAATAATCTGATGCATGATATACTTATGGATAACCGAAGACAGGAAAGAGGCCATGAATATGAAAAAATGATAAGTATTCATAGTTTTACTGTACTAACGCGACACACGATTTGTTATCTACTTGCAAACTTCTCGAAACAAAATTTAGAACAAAAGTTCAACGGTATAGGATGTACATAATAGGTATCGATAAAAAAAAACGTTGAAAACTGTTTCTCGTCATAGCGAACTGAATGTCAGCTTAGGTTAAACAAATACCATCATTTATTCAGTTGAAACGTTACGTTAACGCAAACACGGGTGAAGGTGTAATAGAAATCATGAAACACCGATCGATTGCGACGGTAACGTTGTTATGAAGTAAAGAGAACTCTCGAGCACTTTTACTACAAAACGTTTTATTCGGAATAGACTTTTACAGTCGCGCAAGGATACACGTACGCTATGGTCGCTCGCAAGTAGTCACTGAGTTACTGCCACGCTAGTCGCTGTTATAATCATCCCCTCGGGCCCTAAGGCATGCAGTTTATATAGTGGAATCAGGGTGTGGCATTCCATCCCTGAATTACCATATAAGGGCATTTCCCACGAAAATGTGGTGGGAAAGGCCCAACGATTATGAGGCTAGGTGCCACATGCACCCTTATCTTGGTAGGCACCAAGATGTCGCGGCCTCCTGGAACTGCAGGAGCTGCAAGGGTTGTTCGAGTGGCGTGGGAGACCTAACAACGTCTTTGCAACTTCGTGATTAATTTTGCCGTAGCTAAAAGGTTAACACTGAATGAAATTTGCAGATAATTTCGCGTACGAAAGGAATTTTCGCTGACTTCCCCTGCCTGAAAAATAGGAGAGAAAGAAGTGGCGCGTGGAAAGGGTGAGATGGAATCGCACGAAGCGCGTTAATTCCAGCCGACTTTCATTCAGGCTGAAATACCACGACCCACTCGTCTCGGGACCATGTGCTTTTCATATTTCGTATTTGAAAACGGCCTGTCACGTTCAGCCGTGCACGCAGAACTGCGTCCACCGTTCACCCTCCGGGCAATTTTACGGAATTCCGCGAAACACTATGGAAATATCCGCGTGTTTGGTCGAATTCGAACAAAGATATTCGGTATCCGCGTAAAAGTGGTCGGATCCATATAGAAGCGCAGTTAGAAGTGGTCTATCCCGTTCGATTTATTTGCTTCGATCGTTGTTGCACCGATTCCAGGCAAACAAACAATGCAGAAGCAAGACGAGTGATTCGATGGAATTTTTATAGAGAAATCTATTCTTGTGGACCAGTTAGCGGTGTCCAAATATGGGCTAGTTAAAGTAGAGTATTTATTTAACTATATTAGAAATTGTGTAACCTAAAAATTGTTCCAGTTTGATCATTAGATCGCGGATTTTTATGCATTTATGAAAAAATTAAAACATGCAAGATATCCAAGGTAAAGCACATATTATATTTATGGAATGAAACGATCCTTTATTTAGATTTCATTCCTTGAATTTTGTTAATGAAAATATAAATTTGTATATAAATCTGCAGTTTAATGATAATACTTAAAAGTTTCATTATATTTTGTTAGATGTAAATTGGAGAAAGCTGGCGGAATTTTAATATGGGAATTTATTATTTCAGAAATTTAGAATTTGTTTTGGAGGAATCTCAAGTTTCTCACTAATTAAATATCTTGAATTAAAATTCATATGGAGCCTCAAAGTTTATCGAGAAATTCCTCTGCATTCATGAAAACGTTCTCTGAACGGTATGTTGTGGTTTCATTATAACATATGCTCTCGTATTTCGTATTTAACTAAGATTTAATTTATAATGAATCTTTTATGACGGGTCTCTAGAAGTGTGCTGATAGTAGAATCATTTTAACATAACTTTAATTTAAAGTCTGTGAAATAACCATATTTGAAAATAATCCTTAGCCAGCCATTTTTATCCCGTCTGTAATAATAATATACTTTAATAGAACCTTGCTACTTGTAATTGAAATAAAAGTTTATATAAAAGTAAAAGTTTCCTTATACCAATTAAAGTTCTCAACTTATTCTAATTAAAAGCACCAAGTTTACAAGTTTAAATAAAAAATAAAAATCCATTGCTTCCAGTTAAAATCTCCGAATGTCCAAACCTATCTCGCTTAAAACTCCTAAAAATACAAGCTTAATATCTCCTAATTAAAATCCACAAAAATTCAAACGTACATCTAATTCTTCCTCTGCTTAAAATTACACTTATTATAATAATTTACTTATTATAATAATTCAAATGCAAGATTATCTTCAATTCTTACTCCACTTAAAATTATACTTATTATAACAGTTAAAATCCAAGATTATCCCCAATTTTTACTGCATTCAAAATTATACTTATCACAGTAATTTACTTATTATAATAATTAAAATCCAAGATTATCCTTAATTATTACTCCACTTAAAATTACACTTATCATAATTAAAATCCAAGATTATCCCCAATTTTTACTCCACTCAAAATTATACTTATTATAATAATTAAAATTCAACATTATCCCCAATTCTTGCTCCACTCAGAATTACACTTATTACGATGATCTACTTATTATAATAATTCAAATCCAAGATTATCCCTAATTCTTACTCCACTGAAAATTACACTTGTTGTAATAATTAAAATCCAAGATTATCACCAATTCTCACTCTACTCAAAATTATACTTATTACAACAGTTAAAATCCAAGATTATCCCCAATTTTTACTCCATTCAAAATTATAATTATTACAATAATTTACTTATTATAATAATTAAAATCCAAGATTATCCCTAATTCCTACTCCACTTAAAATTGCAATTGTTATAATAATTAAAATCCAAGATTATTCCTAATTCTAACTCCACTTAAAATTACAATTGTTATAATAATTAAAATCCAAGATTATCCCTAATTCTTACTCCACTCAAAATTACACCTATTACAATAAGTTACTTATTACAACAATTGAAAGTCAAAGTTATCCCCAATTCTTACTCCACCTAAAATTACACTTATTACAACAACTAGAATCCACAAATTCACTCAGAGTACAATATAAACCCCTTTATATATTACCGCGAATTCTATCAGCCTCCCGTTTTATCCAAAAACCACCCCTATTGAAAGGCACCCCTATTCTCAGCACTTCACCGCAGACATACGAGGTGTCGATTACAAGCGAGCCCCACGCTCAGCTTGTTCGAACCCCATCCGTGACGAACAAACCGGAAACCGGTCGCATGAGAGGCGTAACACGTCGAAATACTCGAAGGGGGTGGCACCAGCATGCCAGACATTTTCCTAACGTTTACGTGAACCATTCGCCAACGTCTTGCGACTCGTGGGTACACTAACGGGTCGTAGCTCCCAGATGACGCTCTTGGGATGCACCGAGATGTTAATTTAGCTATTGCTTATACGCCACGACCTAACCCACGACGAGTCTACGTCTGCGGGAAGTTGAATCGGGGGGGAGGGGGGCTAGTTTCTGCGGGCTTGCAAGCAGATGCGATAAACTCGTTGCGCGATCGATTCAACGGTGCCTTCGGCTCGAAACTAACCCTGTTACGCAGTATATACCGCTACATGCATATATCGTCATATCGTCTGAAGGGTTAGGAAAATCGAACGGGGCCGTTTTACGAGCGAAATGGAATAAAATATTCTGCGATGGGTTAGGCGAGGTCCGAAAGGAAATATGGAACGAGTCATCGGGATTTTCTTCAAGTTTATTGAAGATTGGTATGCAATTTCAAGGTTTACAGTCCATTTTTGAAACGCTAAAGGGGGACATGGGTGAACGGAAGAGGTTTGATTGGTGTTTGATCTACTATAGGTATGATCGAATATGATTTTAGTATGATTTAGGGATATGTTACAGGCTATGGGCAGTTTGAGAATATTTGCAACCACCTTTTTATATTTTTGGTGAAGTTTAAGGGTTGAATAGTAAGGTGTAAAGTTTGGGGTAATTTAAATGTGATTGTTATAATGGATGAAGCAGACCTATTTTTTATTCCCTTTCTTTTCATTTTGTTTCTATGACACTTAACATGAAATTATAAACATGTAAGCTTGTAATTTATATATCGAAATTTCTAAATTAATATTACACCTCAGGATTATAAATTAACATTGTACTTGAACATTCTAAATTAATATTGGACTTCAAGATTATTAATTACCGTCGTACCCAAAAATTTGCACTATACATTTTACATTAATCAGTGTAAGTTAATACTGAATCTCAAAGTTTGGAACTAACATTGCATCTTAGTAATCTGAATTAAGATTTATCATCAACTTCTGAATTTATATTGAATTTTAAGATTCTACATTAAGATTGTATTTTAACATTGTAAATCAATATTGAACCTTGAAGTTCTATATTAACATTGTATCCTAATATTCTAAATTAAGATTTATCATCAAATTTTAAATTAATATTGAATTTTATGGTTCTACATTAAGATTGTATCTTGACATTGTAAGCTAATATTCAGGCTCAAAGTTTTAAACTAACATTGCTTCTTAATGTTCTCAATTAAGGTTTATTATAGAATTATAAATTGATATTGAATTTGGGGATTTTGCCTTAAGATTGTATGTCGAAGTTTTAAATTGATGTTGAATTTTCCGATTCCACATTAAGATCGTATTTCAACATTTTACATTAATATTAAATTTTCATATTCTACATTAATATTGTATTTCAATGCCCTAAATTAATATTGAATTTTCAGATTCTACATTTAGATCGTATTTCAACATTCTACATTAATATTAAATTTTCATATTTTACATTAAGATAGTATTTGAATACCCTAAATTAATATTGAATTTTCAGATTGTACATTAAGATCGTATTTCAACATTCTACATTAATATTGAATTTTCATACTTTACATTAAGATTGTATTTCAATACCCTAAATTAATATTGAATTTTCAGATTCTACATTAAGATTATAATTCAACATTCTAAATTAATATTGGATTTTCAGATTCTACATTAAAATTGGATCTCATTATCCTCAGCTAATATTCAATCCCAAAGTTCTAAATTAATATTGCATCTTAATATTCAAAATTAAGATCTATCACAAAATTCTAAATTAATATTGAACTTTACGATTCTCCATTAACATTGTATCTCAACATTCCAAGCTAATAATGAACTGCAAACTTCTAAATTAACATTGCATCGTAATATTCTAAATTAAAGTTTATCACAGAATTCTAAATTGATATTGAATTTTTAGATTCTACATTAAGATCGTACCTCAACCTTCTAAGTTAACATTCGAATCTCGAACGTCTAAATTAACATTGCATCCTAGTATTCCAAATTGACATCGCGTCCCAACATTCTAAATTAATATTGAACTTCGAGATACCAATCCGAACCAACGCATCATTCCAAAATTGAAAGTCAACACTTAACTGCATTAACTGCAACATTAACTACGTCAACTGCCACAGGAAATGTCCAGAAAGAAACTAAAACCATTTCATTAAAACTATCGCTAAAACTACCCCCCTGAAATCATCCTTAACACTTTACTCAGCGAGCCAACGTTGTTGACCCATATAAGGGATTGTATTTTTAAACGAAACGTTCGCTGAGCACGATCATGTGAGGGGTCGCATAAAATATACATTGGAACGGGGTCGAAATCGCCGTTTGCCCTGACGATTCCGTAAAAATTCGCGATCCAATAAAATGCCAGCGTCGAACTTTCCCCGACGGAGGTACTTAAAAGCGGCTCGTTAACGTCGTTTGCCGTCATAACGACCACATGTCCACTTCGACTCAACCTTCTTCTTCTCCTTTATCGTTTTCCCACCCCCGGAAGTGGCTGTCGTTGCCGGAAGTTCTCGATCGATAGCGTGAAAACGTCGAAGAAAAACGCAAAAGGGAATTAAGCTCCAGTGAATTCCAATAGATAACATCGAATTCGATTTACAGTGGCCCAAAGTCAAACTCTTTAAACACTTACACTTTCGTGCTTTATAAATCAATTGACAACGTAATGAATGAATCTGTATGAAAGATAAAGTTATTAGATAGTTAAAGGTAAGATTTACATTATGTTATACAAGTTAAATTAAGGTGTCTTGGAAAAAGACAAAACAATCGACAATACAGAATTTTCGTACAGTATCTTTTAAATTTTCTTTTGAAAGTTGTAAATACTTATTACGATCCATGATCCCATAAATAACATAAAGGATTCGTGGTCTAGCAGCATAAAATTATCAATCTATTGTCATACGTCACAATAGGCTGTGTGTTATTAAAATTCTTTTTGAAAATTAATGGAAACTATTTCTGTCTTTGCTATTCGTGAATATTTATATATTCATCTACTCTATAACCCATTAATATACAAGAAATTAATACATTAAACTATGAGAAATATATATAAACTTGAATATAAGTTAATAAAAATATCTCTGTTATTACTATTTTCTAATTTCCTTTCTTATGCTACCAATATAATAAACGGTGCATCTTTCCGAAAATTACCATATGTTAAATTAACAACAATTAATAATAATTAATACCAAATATTAAATTAAAAGCCTATATCGTATCGCAGTCAAAACGTTACGGAGTTAAAAAACGAAGCCTTCCTCAGTCGTCGAAAGAATCCCAAATTATTCCATTTTCTTCTACCTTTCAATCAAACGCGTAACAAGCTAAGACTTTGCCCTATTCTCTACAATATTTCGTACGTAAACAGGAGAAAGTAACGAAGCTAACGACAGGAAGACAAAGGTCCCAGGAAAAGACTCGATTTGCACGCGCTACAAAAAGCCACTCTTCAAATTGCACCGCTACCAAAGGATTGTACCTTTCATTTTCCACAAATCTTACGTATGCCCGTAATCATTGCGTGGTACACGCCTGAAAAGAGCTACACTGACAAAAGGAGTAGCCATTTGGTATTCAAGCTGGTCTCCGTCAAAAGCAACGAAAACAGAAGAAAAAGCATGGAGGCATCTACATCTAGGAAAAGAATCTCGTTGATATTCTCTTACGTTTCTTCCACAGGATATTTTTCCCGGAGGGTGCTATTTACATAGCAGACGTGCTCTGGCCGACGGTCATTATAAAAAGGATCGTCGTCGATTAAAATACAAAGCGACCGGCGGCGGCGGCGGCGATAGAAGTTTCCATGGCGTTTTAATAATTCAAGGAATTAATACGGACACCAACCACCCTTTAAAAGGGGGGGGGGGGGGAGAGGTTCGCTCTTTACAGCAAAGAAGAAGCTGTTCCCCGCTGTAACGAGTCCCACTTGAAATTCAATCTGTAAATCATCCCCCTTGAAACGACGCAACCGCATCGCGAACTTCCCGACTCTCTATAGAGGTCTGTGCTACGATCAACTTTGCAATTACAACGGCGAATCAACTTGCCGGTCGCGTTTAACAGGTTGCATGTCCCGCTGTTGTTCGAGTCGGTGACGTGGAAGTTTAGTCGACTGCTCTTGCGGTCTATAATTTGTGCGAGTAAAACTGTACAGATATGTCTCTGTATCTTTACAGTCGAGCATCGAATATACAGTGGAAGGCTCGATTATCCGAATTAATTTGGGAACATGAATGTTCGGATAAGGAAATAAAGTTGGTGATATCATATATGAAGTATTTGAGCGCAATAAAACACGCAACGACAATGGAGACAGTAATCAAATGGTTGATTAAAAAATTTTGTAAATTAGATTAATAGAAATCAGAATTTAAAGTGATAATTTCAAGTCATAAGACTTGAAATTCGATATTAAATTTTGTGCAGTACAACACACATTACACATTGAAATGCAACAGTTATACTTCTTGAGATATATATACATATATGTTAGTTTAAAAAACCATCAATAAATATTTAATAAATATTCAAATAATATTTTGATTACTTTAAATCATATTATTAAATAAATTTGAATTATATATTTTATATTATTATAATAATTATTATAAATATATAAATATATATATACATTAAAAAATCGTCAATTAAATAAATAATAAATCAACTTCCAGTTGCCAGAATTTTTCACAGTAAAAAATCCACCCAGTGCAAATGATTAATTAGTTTCTCTATGATATAATTACAAATATCAAGTTCATGATTCGCTGATCTTCCTCCTAATTCACTATTCGGTGAAAAATGACAAGTATTTCGAGCTGCACCCGTAAAATATACCAAGCATTAAAAATTAAATTTCCTATAACTGTATAAACATCCTCGGTCCACGAATCATAAACAAAAAACTGTCACGTTTAACACCCTGTAATCGAATCTAGAAAAAAAAAAATGGGATGGAAAATTCGTCTCACGAGTAGCTATCGTAATCGAAGCCTCGATGGGGTTAATCGACTGCGAAGGATGCATTGGCGGGCCAGCTAGGGGTACCAATTAAATTATGAACGCATTAGCAAATGAGCCACTATTACCGGGCCCGGATATGAACAAAGTTAGACGCCGGAGGACCGGCGAAATTGCGCGTCGAGAAAACTGTTAGCGGAATTGGCGGTCGAGCCGCGTAAAACTCGTTAATCATTCCGCGCTTTGTTCGACTCTCGCTTATAGCCTGGTGGCTGTGTGTTCACTGCTTTTCGAGCAGGTCGTCGCGTCGTACGACTGCGAAACTTTCGGAGACCCAACGCCGCGCGCGACTCGATTCGCCTCTGTATTAACGCGATGAAATACGCGCGCAATCAGAAGTCGCGCAGACGGGCCGAGTAATTGGACCGTATATATTTGTGCCTGTGTGTGTGTGTGTGTGTGTGTGTATGCACCCGAATCCGTACGTGTGCGCGTGTCCACGCAAGCGTGCCACTGTTTGCGTGTTATATTACGGCGCATAAACGGAAATTATGTCCCGTAATGCAATGTAACGTCGCGAATGCTGCGACCCACTTCGGCTGTTCGTTGCCAACTGCGATCCGCAGTACCCCGCTGTGTGTTAATTATATATCACGATTCGTTGCAATTAATGTTGCATTCTGCGACGCGACGCGGTGATATTATTAAATTGTTCGCTGGGATTGTTTGTCGGCGAAATGAATCAAAGCTTTTGGTACGGTTGGGAAGAGGAGAATTGGAGTGTAACAGAGGGGGGCAGCGGGCTGCTTTCGTGGCGAATCTTCTACGCTTGCTGGTGGAACCGCTAAGAACCTTCCTTTGTAGCGAATTTTCATATAGTTATCAATTACGGCGAGTGGAAATTGTGATATGTGTGCTAATACTATTTTGCGCTATTTATTACTAAATGAAAACTATTCTTGCTGTTGGAAGCACTGAGAATCTTCTTTTGTAGCAAATATTCATATGGTTATCAATTACGGTGAGTGGAAATTGTGATATGTGTGCTAATACTATTTTGCGCTATTTATTATTAAATGAAAACTATTGTTGCTGTTGGAAGCACTGAGAATCTTCCTTTGTAGCAAATTTTCATATGATTGTCTATTACGGTAAGTGAAAATTGTGATATGTTTGCTATTATTATTTCGCGTTATTCGTTCCGAAATAAAAATATGTTTGATATTAGAAGAAGTAAGAATCTCCCTATTCGGTAAATTTTTATTCAACGATTCATTATATGGATCATATTAATATGCTACGCTATTTGTTCTAAAATGAAACATAAGTTTGCTATTAGAAGAAATAAGAATACCTCTATCAAGAAAAAATATTTATTCAATGATTCATTGAAATAAATGTAAACTGTGATATGTATCATATTACTATCCTTCGCTATTTGTTCTGAAATAAAAAATATATTTGTTATTAGAAGAAGTAAGAATCTCCCTATTAAGAAAATGTCTATTCAACGATTTATTGTTAATAAATGTAAACTGTGATATGGATCATATTTCTATTCTACGCTGTTTGTTACAAAATAAAAAAATATGACTACTATTAAAAGGGCTAAAGTAAGAATCTTTCTTTCCAATAAATTTTAACTCAATTGTTAATTATAATTAGTGCAAATTGTGATATGCATCATATTACTATTCTACGCTATTTGTTCTGAAATGAAAAATATGTTTGATATTTGAAGAAGTAAGAATCTCCCTATTCGGTAAATTTTTATTTAACAATTCATTGCAATAAATGTAAACTATGATATGCATCCTATTATTGCTCTACGCTATTTTATTTCAACCCTCGTGCATTTTAGTCAGCCAAGTTAATTTGTTCTAAGATAAAAAATGGTCATTTCAGTTTTTTATTATGAAAGCGAGGCAACTCCATTTTCTTCATTAATGAGCTATTTAAGGTTCTGCGTGTTCAATTAAAGTCAACAACAATATGAAATCAAATTCTTTTTCAAGCATGGAGCTGCTCCACTTTCATAATAAACGGTTCATTTAATAATTTCGTTTTATAATAAAACTAGAATGTAAAACTTGTAGACTTTCTTCGAGAATATTTACAAAATATATTTCATATATGAAATGGAGAAATAATCATAATCAAAGGATTCGTAATTAGAAACACTTTGGTACATTTTTGTCTTACTCAAAAAAAAACAAAAAATCTTGAATTGGTGATCTACTAATAATGTTAAATATAATAAGCTTCATGCTTTATACTCGTATAAAATACTAAATTGTCATTTAGTATTAGATTTCATTAATTAATGATTAGAATATTTCAAAGAGTTGTATCTGACAACCTGATTTCTGAATTATATTTGAGAAATTTGCAAAGAAATTTATTAATATTAACTATGAATAATTCTTCGTATTGAGAGATGTAAAATTGTGCAGAATTTTTTGATTTTCGTAAATCGTAAAAATTAGCAAAAAGCTATACGTTTTTCTGCTAATGAAATTAATAGCACGATAAATTTTCAACATAGATTCGCAGTATCTACAAAAAAAATTTATGAAATGTTCGTCATATTATTTACGAACCATTTTTACCACAAAATTTAAAAAGTCTGTAAAATTTGATAACATTACGAATATCAGGAGGAAAGCTTAAATTAAATTATAAAAATATTACTAAATTATATAATTAAGTTACAACATAAAGTTAAACAATATTATTAACAATGCTGTGATAATTTGTTAACTCCTGACTATTAGTATCTGTTCAATGTTTACTGACGAGTGCACTAAAGTCAGAATAAAAGCTTTTTATTTCCCTTTTCTTACTTTTCCCCTTCCTTCTCTTCATCTTTTACAGCGGCACAGTTTCGTCTCGAAATTATGTCTTCATCATCCCTTTGGCAGGAATTTTGGTCCCCTTTGCGTTATGGTTATTCCAGTTTCTTCTTGATTCTCCGGATTTGAAGTTTACGGTCGGTACAGTCACGAGAAAGGGCGGAGATGTTAGACTTTTGGGGAATAAAGACACTCTGTTGGCGTTGTCGTGATGTGGAATTAGGTTTATGATCTTTCCGGAGGATCCCGCGCTTTTGAGAGGCATAAAATTCTCATGCTAAAAGGGAATTATTAGTTTATGGCCCGGAGAAGTTGGAAGATGGTCTCGACTTTAATCGAGATTCCTCAACTTTGACTTCGTTGAACCACTGACTTTGTCTTTCTTGAATTTTCTCTTTCTTCCGGTTAATTAGATGGAAGATTTTAAGGTCGCTTGAAATTAGCAACTCTGACAGTCGAGTAAAATAATTTGTGCCCCTTTCTTTAAAGCGAAACAGAAATGCCCGTTTACTAACGTTAAATTGGTGTGAATACTCCATATGTAATATAATTTCAATCTTGAAAGGTGATATTTTTTTATGTTTATAAAAAACATCCAATTTATTAGACAATTTATAGTTTGTTTATTGCCAATTAAAATTGAATATATAACGATATAGCAAGTATAATTGTTTATACTCCAAAAATACTTTGAAAAATAGGCAAAATGAAGTTGCTATCATCTTGGCTCTATTTCATATTATATAATAATAGTATAATTTAAGTATTAGGTTGGAGTAATTATATATTCAAGTGCAAGTGTCACACTATAACGCCATGCTTGGAGAAACGTCATTTAAACTCTTTTCTCGTATGTCGTTGAAATATTACTTGATTGTAAAAGAAATAGCCAAAAATGATAACGTGAGAAATTATGGTAAAAAATGTAAACTAAAATAAGCAGATTAGATAAATAAAAAGTTGCGTAGAATTATATTGAATAATCCGTATGCAATTCGAAAATAAAGAAAGGTGAATTGGAGAAATATTATAGAAGTATACGCGACAAGTAGTATAGGTACATATTTGATCAGACAAAGTATCTTCTACTTCGCGAATAATTAGGCCTGATTCAGGATGATTCGAGTATAGTTACTGTATTGGAACTTTAACTGTTTTTACTATTGGACTAATTAAAACCATTCGTTTCTATTTCAGTAGAAAACCGCGCGTATGCAGAGACCACGGCTGACTTATGCAGGAACATTCTACTTAAAACCGTCTTTTCCTGTAATTTGGGTTTCACTATACCTTTTTTGCATTTTTTTTTACAAAGAAACTATATTTCTTTACTTTTACCTAAAATAAAAAGTATCTTAAAGGCAAGAAAAATTATTATTTCACTCAAATAATTAAGAAATGGAAATTCTTATTCAACAGAAACCAAATTCAAGTAGCCATTTAATTTTGCATTTGCATTATAATGGCTGGTTACGAATTTGTACTCTAAATACAACAAAAAAGGAACTGTACTTGCAATTTAGTTTAATTTCAACTATAAATGGTGGTTCAATATACATAATTGAACGCATAATTGCAGACCAAAGTTAACAAGTTTAACTTTTTAAAATCTGTTAAATAAAAAGTAAAAATAACTTTTACAAATCAACAATTTGGAAATATTCTACCATATTTTCTGCGATTTTAATGTTGTTCGTAATAGATAAAACTAAAAAGGAAATACGACAAAAACGGTAATTATTTATTATTAAAGGAGTTAAAAGCAAACTAATTGAATAAAGTTTTTTTCTTGTGGTCTTTATATATTTCCCCTGCTTCTTTATTTCTCCGAAAAGTTACAGAGTGAATTGAACTCGGTGGAAGTTCAAGGCCAAGAAAAAAGGGAAACCGAAATAGGAATTTGCCAAAGTATGAGAAGTTGACCGCAAGCGGCGTGGATTTTCCGCAACGAAGCCTTATAATGAAGTAACTGGCGGCGAGAGGAAAAGTTGCAACAAAGAGTCGATGGACTTTCGAGGTCTGACCACGAAACCGCGCACTCAGGCCGATCGAACCTGATCGACCACGGACTTCCGGTTCGACGCTGCTATAAAAGCGGCTTCATGATGCACCGTTAGACAAACGGGGACAGTGCACCGAGAATAGAGCCGGTGAACCGACTTGCTGCAAGAAATGCTGCATTCAAAAAGGGAGAAAAGAACAGAGTGCCACGGTGGAAAGTTTTCTGTGCGGAAAACAAAGGGCAGCCAGGGGAAAATGGGCGGAAAAGTGGCGAAAGTGTATTTCCTTCGATCAACAAATAAGAGAAAATTGTAAGGTAAATAGAGGGCTACTGAATTTAGAGAGAGAGAGAGAGAGTTGAAATATCGATCAGGAGACTGAAATTTTTGCAAATTATTCGAATTGTAATGTACAGAAAAATAGTATAAGTTAAATAGAGATGTTGAATTTAGGAGGAGTCGAAATATTGATAACGGGCTCGAATTTTTGCAAATTATTAGAATTAGAAAATACAGAAAAATAGTATAAGTTAAATAGAGATGTTGCATTTAGGAGGGAATTACATTTTTGCAAATTATTAGGATTAGAAAATACAGAAAAGTAGTATAAGTTAAGTAGAGATGTTGAATTTAGGAGGAGATTGAATTTCTACAAATTATTAAAAGTAGAAAATACAGAAAAATAGTATAAGTTAAATACTGATGTTGAATTTAGGAGGAGATTGAATTTTGTAAATTATTGGAATTAGAAAATACAGAAAAATAGTATAAGTTAAATAGAGATGTTGAATTTAGGAGGAGAGTGAATTTTTGCAAATTATTGGAATTAGAAAATACAGAAAAATAGTATAAGTTAAATAGAGATGTTGAATTTAGGAGGAGTTGCAATATTCATAAGGGGACTCGAATTATTGCAAATTATTCAAATTAGAAGATACAGAAAAATAGTATAGGTTAAATAGAGATGTTGAATTTAGGAGGAGTCGAAATAATGATAAGGGGACTCGAATGTTTGCAAATTATTAGAATTAGAAAATACAGAAAAATAGTATAAGTTAAATAGAGATGTTGAATTTAGGAGGGGATTAAATTTTTGCAAATTATTAGGATTAGAAAATACAGAAAAGTAGTATAAGTTAAGTAGAGATGTTGAGTTTAGGAGGAGATTGAATTTCTACAAATTATTAAAAGTAGAAAATACAGAAAAATAGTATAAGTTAAATAGAGATGTTGAATTTATGAAGGATCGTAGTATTAAACAGTTATATATTAGATACTTAAAGATGTTGAATTAGATACTTAACAAGATTAGTATTACAGCCTGTCTAATAACAGCGCGACTATGACATTTTCGTGAAAATTGATTTACTGCATAAAAATCAATACACGAATTGAAAGTATGTAAATACAAAAACTCATGGCGCTAATTATTAAATTAATATAGAAAATTAAAAATTCATCGTCACAAATTCATAGTATTTCCAAAACAATTGTAAAATTAGATTCAAGGAGATTGTATTCATCTAAATTCAATAATCTTCCCAATAAAATAATAAATTAAACTCAACAGAATTCAATAAAATCATTATGTCTTATAATTTATTGAACTCAACTATTCTAACCATAAATTCAGTAATCTTCCGAATTAAATAATAAATTAAATTCAATAGGATTCTATTATGGCTTATAATTTATTAAATTGAATCATTTCGACCATAAATTGAATAATTTTCCCGACAAAGTAATAAATTAAATTCAATAGGATTCTATTATATCTTATAATTTATTAAATTCAATCTTTATGATCATAAATTCAATGAGTTCCTAATAATGAAATAAATCAAATTCCACATGATTTTATTGTTTTATAATCCATTAAATTCAATCATAATTCTCATAAATTCAATAATCTCCCCAATAAAATAATAAATTAAATTAAATACAAAATTCCATTGAGTTTTATTAGGTGTTTTAATTTATTAAATTTAATCTTTATGGCCATGAATTCAACAATTTCCCAACAATATAATCAATTAAATTCAATAGGCTTTTATTGCATCTTATAATTTAACAAATACCATCAATCTGATTATAAATTCAATAATCCACTAAATCAATGATTTCCTTGGTAAAATTTACAGTAAATATTTACAACATTTAAAATAAATAAATACATTAAATTAAATCATTCTCATCATCAATCCAAAATCATTAACTTCACAAATACTAAAATGTATTATTTCTTACATATATTTCATTCTTGTTTTATTTACATTCCCTCTACATTTTATCATCGTCAATTAAAAGAGATTTTCAGCTCAACTTTCTCTCAAATCACAAGATTAAATATACACCATGCTATTTCAATTAGGCGTTACGAAAACAAGAGGGGAAATTTGAAAAGCACCGAAATACCGAAAATAGAAGAACCACCAGAGCTCATCAGCTTGAAATTTCCTGAACAAGAAAACGAAGCTCAAAGAGCAAGAAAAGTAGACTCGGAATGGGATTCAGCGGCCATTCAGGGGCTCATTTCCTCTCGAAAAGGAATCGAAACTCCCCGAAAGAGCAGCGAAAAGTCAAGGACGAACCGAAAGCGACTAAACAGAGTGTCTCTGTCTGAAAGCGAAGATCCCTCCACTGTGTGTCTCTCTGAAATTCCCAATCCCCGGATCAGGAATGGGGAATTCCTGGTGGGAATCGAGTCTCATCTGCATCCGGTAACATTGTTCCAGCCACGGCTTTCAGTGGCGCGAGAAAGACTTCCATCGCAACGTGATGGCCTTCGAGATGATTTCAAAGCGACGACGGGGAAGAGAGGAAATGAAATCGGAGGCTACTGGTTGCCGGGCAAACCACGAAAAGTGCCACGATAATTGACTAGGAAGTTGTCGAAAATGTGAAAATCCTTCGACGGTGAATTTTATCGAGCACGACAGGATCACTTCCGGCTCTTTAAAACAGATGTCGAATCCTTTAGACGCGTTTCGGCTCGTAAAACTTTCGCCGTCGTTATTCCTATCGAAGATTCGATTTCGCTTGTCGCCCCGGCTAATTAATCCGCGTGACGGCGGCGGCGGCTGCGCATTTAATTATTTCTTTCAGTGGGAATGGCCTTTGAAGCCGTGAAACTTTCACGAGCGTTTCTTTTCCCGGGAGCCGCGAGGACGAAGCGCTACAGGTGTGAAACGGTTGAATGGAAAACACACTGACGCTGCGCCGCGCTTGTGTTTTCTTAATGAGCTACGATATCGGGGTTGGGAATCTTTCAGATGCCGCATTGACGATTTTGCGGTGGCGGTGAAAGCGCGCAGAAGAAAGATGCACTCTTAAATGTTTCAAAATAGATACCTGGAAAATATCATTTTGTGCTTGAAAATATTCTTAATTTAGTTATTAACCGTGGCAAAAAGGTTTTGGACGAACATAGCTAAAAAGAAAAGAATGTTAGAAAACGTGTTTGCGATGTAAAATGCTATTGTATAACTATAAATCCTAATAGAGAATTTATAGACAGCACGGAGCTATATTGTAAAACGAAATTACATTTACTGGTTATGAAAATTTTGTGGTATCACAGCTACAACACATCAAAGTAATCATGCGTGGACGTAGAAATATTAGAAGATATTAGGTAAAGTATCGTTTTATTATTAAGTAGATTTATTTTCTTCACTGTTCTATTTTTGTAGTAAACGATTATTTTGATTCTTTTTCTTTCCTCATTTACTCCATTTTATACTTATTTAATTAAAATAATTGTTATATGTTGCACTTATAATATACACTTCTTTCCAACAATAAATTTGTTTATTGTTGGAAAGAATACTTTACATTACATTATTAGTTTGCACAAATGCATCGATGTAAGTTTATACAATTTTTATGAGAAATTGCAAGCAAGTCATTTTTACCAGTTTGGTAATTGCAGTGCTAAATGTCACGAGTCTTTCTACAGGAATGGAAGAGAGTTAATTTTATATTGTTATATTCTTTATTATATTATTCCACTGTTATATAGTTGTAAAAATCACTAATTTCAGGATTCTCTAAGCTTTATCGTACTTTACTATTCAGTGAAAAATTATAAGTCTTAAATTTTGCAAAATAATGTCGAACTATTCTATCACTTACATAATCATTCCCAAATCCCAATTTCAATAGCTTTATGGTATAATTGTTAAACGTAGACTTTCGTAAGGAATTGCAGAAATATTCCGATTGATTTTATCCATATTTCTTCTTCTTTCATCCCTTAATCCAAAACTTTGGAAAATCGACATTTCATATGCACCAACTTAATATTTACTGTATTGTATTTATTGTATTTAACCCTTTCATTAAGACACCTTATAGCTGTTAAGTGTATTAATAAGTACGCCTTTATTTTTGTTAAATTCAATCTCTAAAGAGAATCAATCATTTTCCTTTTAAATATATTAGGTTGAATAATAAGTTTTCTCGTGTTCATCAGAGGGTAAAATAAACTACAATACAACCTGCAGTTTTATTCTCTTTTGTTTTACCAACTGCTATAACGAAAAACTAATTGTTTAAATGTGCTGTTCTTTAACGATTGAAGATACTAAAAGAAAAATGAAAAAAAAACAACACTATAAAAAGATAGTGGCGGTGAGTTAAAAAGTGCTGACGCTGCTGCAACATTCGTTACAACGCCTTTTGGAGGAGGCATTAAAAACCGTGCCATTTGTAACGTCACGATGATGATGGCGTTTCCGGTAACGAGAAAAGACACGTCGTAAGAAAGGTATTCGAGATGTCTCGCGATTAATCCGAAAGGTTCGCGGCAAAAAGGTACACGCTAAAGTTCTCTTCCCTATTATTCTTCTTCCCTTAATTTTTTCTTTGAAACGACAGATAAAGGTCGAGATATGAATGTCGGATTAGAAGATAAAAGTCCTCAAGAAGTTGTAAAAAATTGCGGCTATGGTACACTGATCAAAAGTTTGGTAGCACTTTTTGAGTTACACTGATATCAACACCGCCTCTAATTTTTTTATCGACTCTTCGCGGACGATACATAATAATAATTAAACTGCGGATCTTTATGCAAATTCATAATTTTCTAAATACAGTTGAAGCAGAGATTTGCTTCGCCTTGTAAGTGTTTTAAACTACACTTTACTTTGTGTATTTCGCATATTTTTACGTATCACGTGAATTTTGTTCGTTTCGGCACATCGAAATTTCTCATAAATTCATAAAAATCCGTAGTCCAGTAATAATAGTGAGTGAATTTTCACCCAATTATTATCTAATTTGTATCGTAAATGTCACCTGGGAATCACTCACATGCAATGCTAATTCATGTTAATCCTAATGCAAAGTATTAAATTCAATATTAAATTAAACATTGTATCTAATGTTTAATATTTTAGATTTAATATGGACATTTATTTAACTTATTTATATAAAATATATTTCTCGCAAAATAATTTTAAAATGCACTTTTTTGAAGTTATAAATTAACTAATATTCTTATAAATATATGAATACACACACACACATATATATATAAGGATATTAGTTAATTTATAATCTTAAACTTACATTTTAAAATTACGAAGAAAAATATATCTCATATAAGTAAGCTAATTTAAGGTTCTAGGCTTATCAATCATAGAATTAACCATTCTAATATTTCAGTAATATGCTTGAAGTTTCAAATTCTTGAAGCTATGAATTTTCAAAGCTTCTAAATCCCAAAGTTCCGAATTTCCTTGCCTTCAAATTTGTAGAGCTTCGAATTTCAGAGCCCCGAATACCCCAAAATCGTCGAATTTCCATGCGTCTAGATTTCCAAACCTTTAAATGCAAAACTTCCCAAGTTTCCAAAGATTCGAGTTTGCAAGCCTTCGAATTTCCATACGTCTATATTTTCAAACTTTCGAATATTAAATTTCTGAAATTTCTAAAGATTCAAGTTTGCAAGCCATCGAATTTCCAATCTTTAAAACTGCAAACATATGAATTTCCAAATCTCTTTGTTTTTATAACCTGCCGTTTCTTTGATATTTTCCAATCGCGAGTATAATTTTCGACGAGCATACGAAGTTCTACAAAGGAACTAAAACTGAAGAGAAAACGAAGGAGACGAAGCAAAGGTTCATCAAGATTCACGCGTCGAACGAGACATTCGATCAGCGTCCGTTAAAAAGCGAAAGATTCGACGGGAAACGCGAATCGTTTCGGTCTCCGTTGATTCGAAACAAGAATGAAAGATAGATATTTGGTTCTGTATCTGCAGTCACGTACTCGACGAGGATTTCTTGCGCTCGTACAGGATTCTAATGAGCTATCAGACTGTCTCGCTGCTTCGTGTAGCGCGAAATCGTGCATGAAAGGCGGAGCTCCATAAAAGCTGCAACGGAGACAGAATAGATATCAGAAAAGGATTTTTCTTTCGAGATCCTGGGGAAACTCGGACTCGAAAATTGCTTGTCAGCTGTCGCGATCGTTGCTCTTATTGCTTGTCGCTGTCTAAATGATCTAACTTTTTTCTCCGTGTTAGAATGATGCTTGAAAATTGACGATATTTTTCCCGCTGAAAAGGAATTCTGATAGTTTTGTAGGAATAAATTTAGGTTAGCGATAATACCAATAATTAGTGATAGAAAATAATAAAGTGGTAACTGATAGTTTTGTAGTTCTGATAGTTAAGTTAGTAATAGTACCAATAGTTAGTGATAAAAAAATAATAAAGTAGGAATTGATAGTTTTGTAGAAATAAAGTTAAATTAGTAATAGTGCCGATATTTAGTCATAGAGAATAATAAAGTAGTAATAGATAGTTTCGTAGGAATAAAGTTAAGTTAGTGACAGTATCGTTAGTTAGTGATGGAAAATAATAAGGTGGTAACTGATAGTTTTGTGGGAATGAAGTTAAGTCAGTGATAGTACCCATAGTTAGTGATAAAAAAATAATAAAGTAGTAATTTACAGTGTTGTAGAAATAAAGTTAAATTAGTGACAGTACCGATATTTAGTCATAGAGAATAATAAAGTTGTAATTGATAGTTTCGTAGGAATAAAGTTAAGTTAGTGACAGTATCGTTAGGTAGTGATGAAAAATAATAAGGTGGTAACTGATAGTTTTGAAGTTTTGATAGTTAAGTTAGTAATAGTACGAATAGTTAGTGATAAAAAAATAATAAAGTAGTAATTTATAGTGTTGTAGAAATAAAGCTAAATTAGTAATAGTGCCGATATTTAGTTATAGAGAATAATAAAGTAGTAATTGATAGTTTCGTAGGAATAAAGTTAAGTTAGTGACAGTATCGTTAGTTAGTGATGAAAAATAATAAGATGGTAACTGATAGTTTTGTAGTTTTGATAGTTTTGTGGGAATGAAGTTAAGTCAGTTATAGTACCCATAGTTAGTGATAAAAAAATAATAAAGTAGTAATTTATAGTGTTGTAGAAATAAAGTTAAATTAGTAACAGTACCAATATTTAGTCATAGAGAATAATAAAGTAGTAATTGACACTTTTGTAGAAATAAAGTTAAATTAGTAATAGTATCGATAGTTAGTCATAGAGAATAATAAAGTAGTATACTATATGTATACTATACTTTTGTACTTTTGACAGTTTTGTAGGAATAAAATTAAGTTAGCTATGGTACCGATAGTTAGCGATAGAAAACAATACTGACTATTATAATAATCGCTTCACGATAGCAAATTTCTATAATAAATAATTAGATACAGCAATGAATAATCCACTTATTTTTACCAAAATTAGATGCTAACTTGGTCTTAAATATAATTCTCGTTATTTGTATACGTTATCTAACCCTTTGCACTCGAAAGGAAATTCTCCATAGCCAAAATTAACCAACATTATAAACTCGCCAGTGGAAAAGGTTATAAAAGTTTGCGATTCTGAAATATTCGCAATAGAGAATCGTGGGGGCGTTGTTCTCGCGAATGTAACTGCAAACAGGTGTCCGGAAGGGAGTAAAGGGCGCGATCAAGAGGGATCAGAGTAGATGTCGCAAGGCCGAAGAGGAGAGGAAAATCGCGGTAAATGCAGGCGAAGATCCTCGACGGATCGTCTCGGTGGTTGTCCACCGTTAGGAAACGTTGAAATGCTCTAGCCGCGGAGATTAAACGTCCTTCCGCTGGCGTAATGGCGTGCTTAGATCGCATGAGAGATCTCGTGACTCCACGGAAAGAGGAAATCTCAACGAAAATCGTTCGATTCGCGTTTCCTTGCGACCCTGAAAGAATCCCAGAGACGGTAAGATAAGAAGAGGAAGATGTATTTCAATTGCCACGTAAAACTGCAAATTGGATGCTTCTATACTCGTGCAACTATTGGTTTAGGCTTGTCCTGTCGTTTTTTTTTTTTTTTTGTTAATTGGGGTAGAAATTGAAGTAGTCGAATTTATTTGAAATCTCTGAGATTATAAAATCCTTGTTTATTAGAGATTCGAGGAAACGAAGCCCAATAATATTTGCAAAGTGGAATAATATTAGTATACAAGATTTACCCCAGGTTTAATTAACAATAGGTTTATGAAACTGGTCAATTTGACGGATTTCAAATTTTATGTTTGAAGTTATAGAAATGATAAATATATCTATCGTAGCAATTTATGTTAACTTTGATTGATGCAATGATACGAATACATATTGTAATTAATCCTCCGAAATGCGGTATCAATGATTTACATAATTTTTATAAGAAGTTACAAACAGGAAACTATTGTTAAACAATTCACCAGTCGAAACATCGTTTTATAAAAGTCTCGTATTAATTACGGAAGGAGTTTGTAAAAATTTCTATGAGAAATGAACATTTCCGTGGAATGAAAGTTAACGGAATAAGTACTCGATGCAGAAGAATGGTTCTGCGTTCCGAGTGTAAGAAGAAAAACACGGTAAGTAGCTATCTAGATTCATTTTGCGGCGGGCAGAATTTAACGAACGAAACTTGAAAAGGAATTCATCGGACGCCGCGATGAACATCGTTTAACTTAGAATCTGCGATTCGGTCGAAAAGTTCGCGAAGAATCATGGCGATGTTTGGCTCGAAAATCGACAGCTTTACAAATTGCAAGGCATGAAAGGGATTTGCGTTCGCTGCGATTCACTTGGCAATTTTGTAAACTTGGCTTTCAAATCCGACCGAATAAATTGTCAGGAATAAGCAGGAATTCGAACGATGTCTCATAAACAGAAGCTTTACAACCGCTACAATAGGATTCGCATAGGATTATAATTTTTGTACTAAAGAAAAAAAGTTGTACTTGTTGCTAGAACATTATTAAACAGATGAAGAAAGATTTAACACTGGAATTATCAAGACGATCAAAATGATGTGTTTGCAATTAATTCATTCTGTATAATAATTCTACCTAATATAGTAATTCTAATATACCTAATTTTTTATAATAATTCACATATTCGTTTACATTTATGCTAAACGCAACCAAAAGATGATTGTTGTTTAATGCTTGAACTATGGACAATTAATGCGCGCTTATTTTTACCAACGAAATTAAAACAGTAGAGACTTGAAAAAATATAAGGTAATGGAAACGAATCTTTGTTCGTTCTGTTGAGAAATTTTTACTCGAGATTGCAAGCAAGTGATTTTGACCACTTTGGTAATTGCAGTGTTAAACTTCACGAGTTTTCTACAGGAATGGAAGGGAGTTAATTTTGTATAGGATCTGAAAGGGAAAAATTCAATTACCGAAATTGAGAGCGGCATTGTTAATATGGGAATGGAACACATAAAAGTGGATCCCTGATGAAATCCCATGGGAGGGAGACGCTGTCTATGGGACTCGTAAAACATGCAAACATTGAAATTTAAATCGCCGCGTTTTATAGATTGTATGTTGCTTTGTATGTTGCATGGGAAAGAGACGAGGACTTTTAAGGGCCATTACTGCGCATTTGTGAAAAATTTAATCGCGATAAAAAATGGACGCTTTCTGTTGAGACTCTTTATATAGTGGAACGCGGTTTCCTCTTTTTATTCCGTCATTTTCTTTCTTTTTTTCAACTATCCTTTTGCACACATTATCTGTAATCTTTGGACCTTTTATGGGTGTCGCTTTAGGTAAGGTATTTTACTATTGCGAGTTTTTGATCGTTTTATTGCCAATCAGCAAACGAAGCTTTGAGAGTTTTTGGAAGCGTTGAGTTACTATCTCTTCAATTTTTTAACTTTTTTTAACTCTTTCGTTGCGACTAATTTAAATACCAAATGTAACTCTGTAGATCGCGAATTCTTTCATCTTTTAACTAAAAAAGTATGTAAAAATTTCGTGGCGAATTTTAAAAAAATTCGAAAAGCCAATTCTTCATTGAAGTTTTTACGTGACTGTATTTATATTCTTATAGTTAGTTTCATAGTTATAATAGAAACATTTTGCTACCCGAAAAGCCTTTCTTAAACTGAACTTGAACAGCTAAATTAAGGTACATTCAAGTCTAATCGTTGGATATTTCAAAAACATTGTGAAATGCAATGTAAATAATAATAATACAATATAATATATAATAATAACTATGATCGAACTTTTTGGATGCTCGTCAACACTCACACCCATCAAAGAGTTAATAAATGAGAAAGGGTTAAGCAAAATTGTGCAGTGGAATTATAGATTAAATGAAACCTAAAGTAGATACTTCGAAAATATTTGTGTTTTTATTCCTTAAAAGTAACTTCACCCGGTTACAATAAAAATAGTATTTAGAAAATTAAATACTTAATTCTAGTTCGCGTTAGTGTATTTTCAAGGTTTGCTTTGAAAAAACAAACTCACTGAAAATTAACACGAAAAGTGATAATTGATTTTTATAGTAATATAAAAGAAGTAGTAACAGAAATGTCTCAATACGTCAATTATGTAATGAGATCAGTTATGAGTAATTCCATTTCAATTTAACTCTACTGTTCTCCTTCGGTGTATATGACCCAATACAAACACTATATTTTATTCGGTATTCATTTTTAACCATTTTTTCTTCATATCTGATGTATTTGAAATTTGTACAAGTCTCATACAAACAATAATATTCCTCGAGTGTCGTATGCCAAATTGATTAATTCCACAAAATAAAGATTAAAGGAACTGATAAAGTAATATATGTACACTCTTTTTTAAAATTCCCTTTAAAATTTAAACTCGAATGAACACTGTATAGTGTATTACTTCAGACGAAGCTTTTATCCAAACACAAATAAAATGTGTAACATACTATATACTTGAAATAAGCATCATTATTTTTATAAATTAATTACTATTCCATAAACAGAATCATTTCCCTTATTTCGTACTGTTAAGCCCCATTATTAAAGAAATTTATTTTAAATATAAAAAGTTCAGCATCGATTACACACTTCGTCACTAAAATTAAAAAAAAAAAATCCAATAAGTGGAATTAATCAAGGCTCATACGTTTATCGATCGTTTCTTTGTAAATCGAAGAAGTAAAAATGTGAAAAGTAAGGAGAACAGCATGGTTGATCGAGTAGCTGAATTTTTCTATCGAATCGCTTATCCATTTCCCACGCACGCAAGGATAAACGCTTTAGAACTTGGATAGGAAACCATGACGAAGCAAGAGACAATGCACGAAGCGAAACCCGCTCGAAAATTCCAAGCCCCGATGCAACCTTACCTAGAGTTCCGCCGGCGTGCGCTTCAATCAGCCCGAATTTTCGGGTAATACATCCTTGGAGACTCACCTTTGACCCGCTTCCGCCCACTAGACCGAGTTAATTTCGCGCAAGTTCGCGCACCGAGGCAACAACTTCGTATTTCCGGCCAGGCCCCGGCTGCACGCGTCTTTCCGGGGTTTCTCGACTAGATCCTTAACGAGACAGACGAGCGTGAGATGCTTAACAGGACGAGAACATCGTGAGAATGAAGACGCTCGGATGAAGGAGAATGTGTTTTGATGTTTCGTGGTGTAAGTTGTAAGGGTGGCAGGTGGCGCAGATGGGTGCAAAGTGATGCGAGCGCGGCGAATTCTACTGAAGATCCCAGTCTTCTCCATTTGATTGCCAAAGTGGGATTCTTGCACGCAACAAGGTAAACGCGTTGAAGTTTTAGTGGAGCGATGTAGTATTGTGTAAATGTTATATAAAACCTAATAATGATAACCATATCAAACCTGATAATAATAGATCATAAGAAAATAAAGAGGAACAGACAGGAACAGAGATGATAAATATTATTTTTCATTTTTTGTGGTGCAAAGTAGCATTGTGTAAATATTGTATAAAATCTAATAATGATAACCATAGCAAACCTCAAAATAATAATAGATCAGAAGAAAATAAAGAGGAACAGACAGGAACAGAGATGATAAATATTATTTTTCACTTTTTCTGGTGCAAAGTGTGGTGTAAAGTAGCATTGTGTAAATATTATATAAAATCTAATAATGATAACCATAGCAAACCTCAAAATAATAATAGATCAGAAGAAAATAAAGAGGAACAGACAGGAACAGAGATGATAAATATTATTTTTCACTTTTTGTGATGCAAAGTGTGGTGCAAAGTAGCATTGTGTAAATATTATATAAAACCTAATAATGATAACCATATTAAACCTCAAAATAATAATAGATCATAAGAAAATAAAGAGGAACAGACAGGAACAGAGATGATAAATATTATTTGTCACTTTTTGTGGTGCAATGTGTGGTGTAAAGTAGCATTGTGTAAATATTATATAAAATCTAATAATGATAACCATATCAAACCTCAAAATAATAATAGATCATAAGAAAATAAAGAGGAACAGACAGGAACAGAGATGATAAATATTATTTTTCACTTTTTTAAGTGCAAAGTGTGGTGTAAAGTAGCATTGTATAAATATTATATAAAATCTAATAATGATAACCATATCAAACCTCAAAATAATAATAGATCATAAGAAAATAAAGAGGAATAGATTGGAGCAGAAATCATAAATATTATTTTCCAGTAATTTATGGTGACATTAATTGATATAATGATATGAATACGTGATTCTATTTCAACTTCCTCCCCCATTACGTTTCTAATTTTTAATATTTGCAGAGAAGAAGGTAGGAATGCGATACAAGGTAAAAATATGAGTTACCACTGTTTTTAATAATGATTGAAAATTAAGAATTAAAAAGATTATAATAGCCTTCCACAGCCGTTGGTTTTCGTTGCTGTTTCATTTGTTTAATGGACATTTTTAGTTCAGGATGCAGCACAAAATTTTCACACGTTCATATCGAGTCGAAATTTACTTCAGCTTGTTTTATAATTTTCAATGAAACAAAGACAGTAAGGTATTGCATAATAATCGTGCAGCTTTAGAATATCAACGAGGATCTAAAGTATACTGCGTTTTTGATTGAGATATCAACACTGTGCCAGATACGAAATATTCAAATATTATACAGTATTTATATCTACTACAGCAAATATAAGAATTCCATAGAAAATGAAAGGGGCTTAAATTAATCTTTGTTACAACTATCTTAAGTATTTGCTCCACTTTGTCTATAATCCGCGTCACAAGTGTGATTCGTGGTTTTATGGCAACGGGTTAATCAGTGATGTAGTAGATCTGAACGAAATAACGAAATAACGTAGGAAAAACAAGGGTGGGGGGGGGGGGGGGGGAAAGACGCGGTTTCAGCGTCGGGGGTGCATTACACCGGGACGGCGGAAAATATCCGTTCGACGATACGGTTTTCGAGCTTCTCCATTATTTCCGCATCAGGTTGGAGCCGCCACGGCTGTATTAATTATCGAAGATGCCGACCAGAGCCGGCGAAGCAATTTTCCCCGGAAGCGGCTCGGCTGGCGGCGCCTATCGAGGCATATCGATCCCACGTCTCGAATATTCGATAGCCCCGCAATATTTCGTAATGGATATTCAATATTTACGATGGTGGACAAACGAACCGGCGGCTGGGCAAAGCGTGGCCGAGTGCAGCGAAAAATTCACCGACGAGATCGGTAATGTATGAAGTTCGGCGAATATTCCGCTCGGAAAAAGGGGCTGAGAACACTATTGGGTGCTCGAGGGTGCTTCATTCCGTGGCTGCCAGAAAGACGAGCACGAAGGGTAAGTTTACCTGTGCAGCGTGTATTTTTGAAATGCATAGAGTGCCTGCGTTTTATTATAGATATTGGCAGCCTCTTTTTATTAGCTTCTATTGTGGGACGAATCGACGCAGAGATGCGGTTTCGAAGCAGAACCACGAAATTTTATACGGAATGAAAATCATAAAAATATGAGGCTGTAAAAGTAGTAGATATTGTAGACTTTTGGTATGAAATGTGGTGTTGGAGAATTTAATCAGTGTTTTCGCTGCGGTATTTTACAAATGAAAGTGTGGGTAATATATGGACAGAGGTAATTTTTGTTAACCCTTAATATTATTAACCCACACCTATTGAAACTTGCGTCTGTAAGATCGATAATAAGTACTCATTTATCTGAAAGTTTCCAGGTTTGATTTCGGTACGTGAATATTATACTATAATTGAAAAGTATGCAGAGTGACAAGGTCGTAAATCACGTAGAAAGTAAAATAGGGATGAATAAGTGATTTTTATTAAAGGTCTGACAGATCGCCAATAGTAGTTAAGAGTTAATATTGAAATATTAGGTTGCTGCATATGGAATATCGTTTTTCCAAAGATTCAAATTCGTAGATTAGTAGATATAATATTTACTACTTCGTTAAGTGTACCAATGAATAATTCACTTTTTCTGATTTATCGCCTTCGTTGTTGTAGTACTGATCGACTTTTCAGAGTAAAGCTTACATTTTGAATGAAGCCATACGTTAGTGGATTATTCCATTGAAAACCCCAATAATTTTATAAAATGGGTGATTGTAATAAGCCGTATAAAAAAAGAAGACAAATTGTAAAAACCTCGGTATTTAACATGGTTTAAGTCGGATTTAGAGAAGATTACATAAATAGTAGAATAGTTCAATATTAATTTGCAAGATTTAAAACTGACTATTAGACTGTGGAACTTTATGCAAATTCATGCTTTTATTAACAAAACTAACGAAATGATATCTAAATGAGGGGTTGCTTCACATTTAAAACGTAATAATTTGTACGCCACTTCGACTATTTTACGTATCTTAAATTCTTATAATTGATTTTTTTAAGACCTAGAAATTTACAAGCTTATAAAATCGAACAATTACAAATTCCATAACTTCGAACTATAAAAGCATGGAAATTCGAGGAGCTGGAAATTCATAAGCTTTGCAAATTCAACCCCAGTGAAATACGAAAATCTTAAAGCTTGAACACTTGATAAACTCAAAGGTTAAAAATTTAAAGTCTTCTTTCAAGATTTGAAAGTATTTAACTTCGAAGAATTTGAAATTTAAAGGCTTGGAAATTATATAGCTTTCAAATTCGCGACTTTAAAAATTAGAAATCTTGCACATACCAAGCCCGAAAGATTCGCAAACTTCAAAACTCAACGGCATCAAGATCCCCGAAGATAACCAACCAAGTATAAAAACAAAATATCGCCTCCTATCGTCCGATGTTCACCCATTCCGTCACCCAAAAGCCTGCAATTACTCCACAAAGGGTACAGGGAATCGCATCAACCGCGAATACCGCCGAACTTGTTTGAAAGCCAGAAAACGTGAAAGCCGGAAATGGTCTTCATCTATAGGCAATTGCACTAGCTAGTTAGCCGCAGTGTGGTCCGCTTAATTTGTCATTTGAGCAACGAATTCTGTTTCTGCTGCAAGTCTCGCTGACCCCAGCAACATCGACTCGACCAGAGACCCGTACATTGAAGCATTACCGGCGAGGAGGCCTTTAAAGGTACAATGCGTTTGAAGCCCCATGCAGGAGGGCCGAGTCGAACAGTCAGAGAAGCGAATGAAACGAGCCCCCATAGTGGGGGGATGATGGCCGATGGTGGTGGAACGTTTCGCTGCGCAACAATGCTTTGCGGCAACAATGCGCAAACAAATGATTCCGCTGTACCGACCGTAATTACTAGAGACACACGGTCCTTTTTCCCTCTTTCTCCCATGCAAATCTACCCTCTGCTCCCTTAGCTACCATCCCCCCCTCTCCCTTTAGCATCTGTGTACTTTACGTTCCTCTCTTTCCTATCTGTCGCTTGTTCATCTTTCCATCCGCGTTTACACTGGTCCATACCCCCCTCCTCCTCTTCTACCCCCTTTCTAATTCCTCTGATTGCTAAATCAACGCACTTCCGCAACCACGATTGATCCACCCTCTCTTTCTCTCTCCTGTGGTCCATCTACTATTCCACGGTAACGTCCATGGCTTCTATCTTTCGCTTGTATCTACGTTCTCTCTCCGTTGGTCTCTCGATGACGATTGGAACGAGGGCAGAAAAGAGCCGAGCACCAATCGAGCACGGTCTTTTTGCAGGATTTCCTTTGTCCACGTAATGGAGAGACCGTGGAAACGGCGCTCGGTGCACCGGAGACTTGGCCCACGGGATTGTTACATGCTCCTGTCGAGCACCGCTAATTCATCAACGGCTACGGTCAATGTTTTTTTATCTTGGGTACTTCAATTTTGTGGTTTTGTTGCTAGGTTCGGGGACTCGTGATACTTACGGATTATGGAGATTAAGGGGTTTAAGTGAAAGAAGTTGGTTAAGTGAAGGATCGGATATTTGGCAAGATTTGTAGCGTAAAGAGTTTGGATTTGGAAGCTTGGAAATTTATATAACTAAATATTCGAAGGATTAGATTCGGAGGCTTTGAAATTCAAAGGTATGCAAATTCGAAAACACACGTTTCTGAGCTTTAAAATTTGAAGACTTGGAGATGTAAAGCTTTAACAATTTGAAGGCTTGGAAATTCGGAAGCTTTGCAATTCGAAGCTTTTGAAATATGAAGTCTATGAAACTTGAATGCTTGGACACTTGATTGATTAGAGATCAGAAGCCTAAAAATTTGGAACACTCGAGACTTGAAAATTTGGAACTTCGAAGACTTCGAAAATTTGGAAATTCGAAAACTTAGAAATTCGTAACGTTTGAAATGTAAAAGTTTACAAAAATCTTTCACTCTTAGAAACTCGACAATTTTGAAATTCAAAGGCTTTGAAATTTCGAAGCTTGAAAATTCGACCACTCGAAAATTACGAAAAGTTTCTAAAAAAATTTAAAAGTTTATCGAAAAATATTTGCTACCATTAAAAGCTGCGCAAATGCCTGACTGAAACCTACCATTCCAACGTAACATGAACACAGTTTTTGATATGTTTTACTGTCTGCTGTTTGGAGATGTTCCAACAGGCATTTTCATTCGGTGTGAATTATATGAGATGCGTCCACTTTGTTCTGTGCCATCAAGCAAATGAGATTCCACTGACAGAGGCTTCTACGTGGATGGAGAAAAAGTTTTTAGGATCCGCGCGTGATTATATGTTTTTAATTTAATGAAATGGAGCTTATACGAGGAGAAACGTGCTCTTTTATTCCCTTGACAATCCGGAGTGTACACAAAATTCCAAGCGCCTAAAAAAATGTCTATAAATCACTGCTCTTCGCGTAGCTGCTTTATTCATTTCTATGTGTAAGTATCCTCATTCCTTTATTAAATTTTAGAATTTAATATACAGAGTATCCGCGAATCTTGCTGTCGTATTTTGTCGGGCACATTGCGTTTATCAAAACAAACAAAAAAGTCTTAATAAACGTGGATTCAAACATTGCTAACTTCGAAGTTACAAGTTGCTTTCTACTACGAGTTTTTAATAGCAAACGAAACAAGTGTTTGTCTATGTGAAATTTATTGAGAAAGTTGTCAGAATAACAGAGTTTGTGACACAAACGCCTATATCGCTGCCATTTTAATAAATAGAAATAAATAGAAATAAATAGAAATCAAATAATACTTCATTAAAAAAAAATATCTATCTTTAACTTCTATTACTTTCTCCAATTATTTAACCACTTTTCTATTCCACTCTTAAAATTGATGCAGTCTATAGATATGTGCTCATCATTTTGACAAATGACAAAACCTATAAACGACATGATTTTTCTTAGTTATCAATACATAAATGTTACAAGTATCAGCATAGTTTGAAAGACCAGGGAGAATTACAATAAAGAAACAACTAAATTAAGTGCAAATACTTGTACGTCTAAAATTAATGATATATGGACACACGTTCAAAACGGCAGAAGAAGGTGAGAGACGTTAAAATATCGAACACCATGAAACTTGTCCAAATAAGTCGGGAATACGTATTGGAGAATGTTTTGAAAGATATCACACCAAAGCAACAAACTGTAACAACAACAAAATGTAACATTTTAAATCTTACATACATTCAAATAAAACATATTTCTAAAATGAAGAGAAAAAGAAAAAAACAATCATAAACGGTCGCCTTTTACTTTTCGAAATAAAAGGTTTCCCATTTCGAAGCGAGTAGCGTCGTCACTTTTAATCGTCGGTAAAATTTCACCAAAATTCCCGCGACGCACCGGTGTTGATCTGGGAAACACCGACTCGGAGCATAAAGTTAGTTCATTCCGCTTCACTTTCAAAACGCAAGAGTCAACCGTGCTGTTCTACTGCATAAACAAGCCCGATTTTCCAAGACCGAAACATTCATCCCAAAAGCGGGCTATCCTTGGCCGCAACAGCGATTAAACAGAGCAAACGCGTCCGAATTTCTCATCCCCTGGGTAAGGAAAAAGTTAGGAGCGCGGAAGGTCAGCTTCCCCTGAAACGCATCGCAGCGTGAACACCGATTTCCCAAGGGTCCCGCAATACTTCAGACGAAACATAACTTGCACAATCCAGTCCCGGGGCAAACTACACGCGTTTTGTCCACTAGCTTTCTCCAATTCGAATCAGGGGACGGAAACTCGAGAGACGCGAGCCAAAACGTTCACCGGAGACGATATAACTGGTAAGGGATGGCTTAATAACGGCGCAGCCATCGCACATACACTTTCGCACGTGAATCCGAGTGCAAGATGCGGATAGCAATGGCTTCGAGATCAGCTCGAGCAAATTTCTGCTTCGAAATTGAAACGTGAAAGTGTTATTAGGCGCGCCGATAAGTAATCCGCTATGTTTAAACGAGTCCATTTATATTGTGATTAAGTAAAGTTATTTATTTCATGGAAAATTGAGGTAGGCATTTATCAAGCGTATACGTTAGTTATGAGCATTCAGGATTTTATAAGATTCGATATTTATTCGCGGTAAATTAAATACAGATTTAACCCTTTGCGAACGGAACAAAATAATATTTAACGAATCTTCGTTCAATCATTAACATTCTGATGACGGTATTAGACAAATACTTGTTCAATTATTAACGGCTGAGTGTATTAATCATCTTAAGTTGAATTTCTTGCTTTAAAAAGTGATATATGAGTCGTTTTTTTTTAAAGTGGTACAAGTATATTTTTTCATACATCGAGATATTTAAGGGAATAAAAAGAGGATATCTATATCTTACTAAAATTACCGTTAACTAATTTTTTTCCAGAAGTGAACTTGTATCACTTTAAAAAAAACGGCTCATATGTCTAAAACACCGAAGAACTTGGGCGACTATTTTTCATTTTTCTAAATATTCAGCGTCTTCATACTTAGGAAGGAAATTCGTCGTTTGAAAAATAGTAGAGGAGGTGATCCAAATATACCCCCCACTTATACAGTATCAACCCCACTATCGATAGAAAATAACTTTTTAAGTGATTTGAAAATATGCTGAATTTCAAGCAGCTTAATATAAGAAACCAATAGTAGCAACATTTATAGTGACTCACAAAATGCATCAAATGGAAACGTTATAAAATTACTTTATACATGGGTTTCTTAAACAGTTAGGTTTGGAACAAGATTAGTATAAAAATTCAAATTGCACGATAAGTGTAATAAATTTTATCTTTATAGTTTAAAATAAAACTCTAATTTTGTAAATTAAACGAAGCATTAGCGATTACATTTCGATTAAACAAAAAACATAATGAATGAAAGTATATTTATTGAGTCATTTGTAAATATTCATATAATAAAACAAACCAAGTGGCTTTTAGTTACGAGAAACAACTAATTTCGAAGTCTTCTTTTCCTGGTACCAAAGAGTTTTAAGTAATGGAGCTGATCAATTTCTGCATCGAACTCTTCAATTAAACAACTATGCAAAATTAACTAACAAAGTGCAATTCGAATGTAGGTACAGTGGAATCAGCTTATTACGATCACTTTGGGACTTGCAATTTTTGATAACAAAAATATTACTGCTAACACTACGCGGAGGATAAAAAATGCTCACTATGTAACTGATTTTATTTCAAAACTCTCATGACTAGACTGCGAATCTTTAGATACAGAATTTCGGTTCGTAAAATTGCTAATTTCACTTTCGTTAGTTGAAAAGTTACAAATGCATCCCACAAAAATAAATGAAACATCGGTATTTAAATAATAAATAATAAAACGTATTTAAAATAATGAATATTTAATTAAACGATTAAACGTATTTAAATAATAAAAACGTATGGGCTATAGCGACGGATTTTCTCCAGAGGCTCTGCTAGCGAAATGATTAATATCGAAGGTGGTTTTAATTCAATAGAATCGTCGATTTTCCCAATTGCTCGGAAACTCGCGTCCCGCAGCTCCATCGCTACCGGTTAGGGGTAGTTTGCAACGGGCAGAGAAACTAGGGGAAGATGGAGTAAAGATACGCAGACGTTGCTGCGCGACGCCTGACACCGGGGCAATATTGAAGCAATAATCTTGGCTTCCTCCTGCTCTTTCTCGTCGCGCCGCGTTACCACGCTTTACTACACGAAGATATTAAACTTACCTGCCGCCTGTGTGCTTCTTACTCCTCTCTGCTCGAATGTAGAAGTGCGCAGAGAGCCGGTGAAGCTATCGTCGACCTTCATCCCCTTCACGGCTGCGGTAAATAGCCCCCGGGGAAGAATATCGGCCGCGTGCGACGTCGCCGCCCCGTCTGAAATCAATGAATAATAAGAATAATTAAATCATACTTAGCAGTCGAGCTCTGTGTCTCTCTTTCTTTCTGACGTTCAAATTGAGCGAGGAGATTCGTTTACAGTGCGTTACTTCCGCTGCGCTTCGCGGTATTTGTTTCAAAGAATAATTCATAGCTCGAGGAAAGGTAATAGGGGGTTGGAACTGAGGGTGAAATACGCTGTTAAACGTTTGCGTAAGAATCGTAGGTTGGATGCAAAGCTAGAAGGAGATCTGGGCGTTTAGAATTAAACCATTTGCACTCGAGCAGCTATAGATAGATTTACTAGAAAATTGATCATTTTTTAAACAAATGTACCATATATCAACGAATATAATTGTTGCATTTAGATATCTAATGTATTTTGTATTGCACAAAATTTAATATCGAATTTTAAGTCTTGTAATCTTGCACAATAGTATCGAAAACAATTTAACTTTTAATTTCTATTGTTCTAATTTTTGGACCTCTTCAATCAATCGTTTGATTATCGTCTACATTATTGTTGTCTTTTTCGATGCGATCAAGTACTTCATTTATAGTATTATGAATTTTGTTTGTAAGCAAACTCGTTTTCACTGATATTAGAAAAGTTATCTTGTTATGTGGAAGCTTCACCAAACAGTTACTCTTTCAATTTAAGGCTTAACAACTCCTCCCAAAATCTATGAAGTACCTTTCAACTAGTATCGTTGGGTCATTTAACCCTTTGCGGACGAGCGTCGACAAATAGTCGCCTAATCATTTTTTGGCTTTCCGAACCCATGTCGACTTTTAAAGCACAGAACTTAATGCAATGAATACTTAACGTAATAATAAACATTCGAAATCGTTGGAAATTAAATGGTTTGGAACTGAAAAGCGTGAAAACTAAAAGTCGTGGAATTCAAAACTAAAGTGTTATTACTTCTCGTCCGGAAAGGGTTAATTTATAATTTTTTCATAATTAAGCCTTTCGCAGTCCTATAGCATGTATCCTATATGCATATTCAAAATTACGAATAGACTGTAGATTTTGATGCATTTATTAGAAATTTAAAGCTGTCAAAAAATGCAGAGTACTTTATACTTTGTACTAAAATATCCAAAGTATGGAAGAAATCAAGATATTAATTTAGGTCCTGCTTCATCAAACTTATTTGTATAAATATGAATTTGCATAAAAATCCGCAGTCTAATTATAAAACAAATGATTGCTGTCCTCAAAGGTTAATTATATAATGTTTATAATACCTTTAATTAATATAAAAAAGGAAATCCATACATGCTTCTATAAATCGGTTAATTACCATAACCAGTCACAGGCTGAAGTGGAGTGATTCGCAATATATGAAGAAATAATATTATAAAAGTCTCAATGAAACCAGTTATAAAATTAACATGTCACCGATACCAACTGAAGATGTTGGCAAAAGCTATTACCTACTTCAACAAATACGAACGTAACAAAATATTAAAATGTTATACAGTATTTGTATTTGCCATACTAATTATAAAAGTTCCGAAGGAAGTTGAAGGTGGAAAATTAAATTTTGTTATAACTGTGATGTTTGCTTGTAATTTCAAATTGGAAGTTGACTTTTCATGAAGGGGTCGAGGGAAAAGATAGGATGAGGTGGGAAAAGAAGGGTGGAAGCGTGACGAGGAATATTTTTGGTATGTTCTGACTTGAAGCACTCGACTGGCGAAAGGGTAAGGGTGTTGGGAGCTTTGATGATCCAGATTGAGGAGCCTGCGGGATTGTGGTTGTGGTGGTGGTAATCTAATAAAGGCGAGAATTGAGCCTCTCAGAAGTCGAATTGATCAACTCTATAAAATTCGTTAAGGAACACTTCGTACTTTAATTGAATATTAATCATTAGACTACGGGTCCTCATGCAAATTCATATTTCGATAAATATAAATGCAGAAATGGAAATCAAATACAGATATATAATACGTCGTAACAACGGAAAATATCGTAATTCTAATTATTAATTCAAGACGGTTCGAAAAATATTCTGCAAGGGAAAAATATACCGCGTGTCTTTTAAAAATAGAATAGTAAGTTTCACTTCATCTTAACGTCACCATCAAATAATTTTCTATACGACATAACTCGTTATTTATCGTTTTAATGGAAGAAATTGATTCTATTACCTATATCGCATTTAATGAGGTTGTTTCAAAAAATACATATCGATGTTTTATGTCAAAAATTTTCTAAAATATCAGGAATCCCCCTTTTTATTACGATTTTATTAATTTTAAATATCAGTTCTTATTGACTCAACCTGTATCGGATGAATTTTTCTGTCCGGAATATTTTCGCAAATGTTTGCATTGAGCACGATATAAATAGCTTAAATAAATAGACCGCGAATTTTTATGCAAATGGTATATTTAAATATGCGAAAAATTATACAAAACACACAATGGTACAAAAATATATAATATTTAACTTACAGGGTGAAACAAGCCCCCATTCAGATTCCATTTCCTTAAGTCTGTTAATAAAAGTATGAATTTGCATAAAAATCCGCAGTCTATTAACTGCGGTTAAAATGCAAGCTTTAACAAAGGGTAAATTCTTAAAATAATAATTCAACAAATTACAAATAAAGAAACGTTCGATTATTTCATTCTTTTTCTATATAATAGAAAGTTTGCACGGAGCCAGTGCATTAAGGACAGCAACGAAGTAGGAGGAATTTCAAGAAGGGGATCACAGTACATGGGAAGTAAAACGCAGAAAACGGAACAGAATAGAATAACGCGGAGAAAGGATACGGACATAGAAGAGGAGCACTTTGCACCCAAGTGTCTTATATCAGAACAGAAGTTACAATAGAAAGTGTGCGAGGGAGACTATAAAGCAGAATAAAAGAACTGATAAAGAATCACGGGGAAAAAGAATGCGTCGCGTGTGCTCAGTCAGCAACTTCTTTAGAATGCCAGAATGTTAGAATGCGAGGAATGAAAACCTTGTGTTCTATACAATAAATATTCAACGAAGCCAGCGACATCAGTATGGAAATTTATGGAAAATCTAAAGCATTCGTTTAACTTTCCTTTGGAATAACAATTCTAGCTTTATAATTTAAACTCCTTATTAATTGTGGCATCGTGTTAATAACTGTTAAAGCAATTGCTTTGCAGGATTAACAAATTGATGAGGTGATTAAAAATTAATTCAATTTTTTAATAACTCTATCGACACCCATTGAAGCATATTAATTTCTTCAGGGACGACTGTTTGAATTAGAAACAATTATCTTGTTTGATGTTGCAAATGTGCCTATTTAAAATATGTTAAAATAAATCATATATTATATAATACTATTTAATTTTATATCATATTACTAAATCATATATATTATAATATAATTTACAATTATATAATATATTGTAGTATAATATATTATTATATAATATTATATATTATATAATATATGAAGTATATTTTCTATTATGTATGTCCTACAAGCTGTCCGATGTTTTTATGAAATCCGATGATTTTATCAAATTAATTTAATCAATATTTAAAGATTTTCATTAACTTATTCAGAAGTGTTTCCATCTACGACTCATCGCACACTATCTACAGCCCAACAAAATTCATCGATGTTCGTTATAAACGAATATGTACATAGCAATTTGAATCATACCGTGTCCAGTGACTAAATACATATGCAACATACTTTTTGATTCTCACCGTATATCAAACAAAGCTATTCCAAAGTACCCTTCAGGATAATTCAATGTTTTCACATTTCGTGCAGCAGCCAAGCAGCGCAATAATTCAACACACGACGAAACGGATGATTTCTTAAACGCGACAGAGGAAACGGAATCACGAAGAGCCGGAAGGGCTGTGGAACCTGTTACTTTCTTCTTTGTGTCTTCAATGACACGGATGTTACCGGTCGAGGGTCTCGAAAGCACTTGCTTTCGGCCAGCCAAGCGCCATTCACGTTAACAAGAATGACGCGAAACGATCGCGTCGCTACGCAACCCAATCGGATGCAACCTCTTCGAATCCCCATCCATACGACACTCAACACACCTCTAAGCGATAAGGCTGTTTTCATGAGACACATTTTCCGCATTTCTATACGCGTTCCACGTGAACATTTCCCTTCCTTCTATTATTCAACCACCATCGTTTGCAATTTAAGCGAATTCTCTGCGTCGAACAGCTGCCTTACTATTTCTAGGAGTTTCTCTTAACTTTCAACTGTTTGCGTACATAAAATTGACTCCTTATCACTAGCGCTGACGTAGGGGAGAAATGCAATGAAAGAGACACGCATCGAATGGGACATTTTAATTATCTAAAAAATGATCAATCTTCCGATATAGTGAAATAATACTTGTTTCAAAGGTATATTATGATATATTCACTATACCTAATATGAAGCCAGTGGCAGTTCATACATAATTGTGATTATAATGTAATGTAATAGTAATGTGACAGTAACGATAGTAAAACAATCATACATAATTGCGAATTTTTTCGCACTTCAAAGTAAAATTTGTCCTATTTTCTCGATACGTTTTGTAAAGTCCTATTACTTTTGATTCGTGTGGCGGCTCTCCTGCACCCACCACTAGAGGGACATACGAAATAGGCTTTCTCGAAAGTACTCGCTCCAACTACCTCGTCCATATATATATCGCCTTTAACCTTCCTTCCAATATCCCAAGTCTAAGGCAGGGCCTGCTAGGTAGCCTTACTGATGAGTCCACTAGCAGGCCCAGGACGAAACGCAACACCCTTCCTTTTCCTATTCTATCCCCTCTCTACAGCTACACAATTCGTTTCTTTATTATTCTTCAAGAATAAGAACATATATTATTAAATTACTTTCCTTAACATGATTATCGAGTAACTTAAAATTTTTAATGTTATATTCATGAATAGATCATTATATTTATATATGAATGGTTATTAGGTGGCACGTTATATATATAGCGTATTTACATCTAATCACAATTATTTCCTTGCCGTCATCTGTTCTTTACGATACAAAACCATTTTTTGTTTCGAATTTAACAAAAATAATACAAGCATTTTACTACCCTAAAGACCTTTTTTAAATTGAAGTTTAAATTGAACAGCTAAATAAAGATACATTCAGATCTAATCGTTTCTATTTAACCAGATGGCAACCAACGAATACAACTTTCACTACATTAATAAATAGCTCGTTAAATTGTGTTATTATTGTATTATTATTCGCGTTACTATTAGATACTACGCAAAATCATTATATAAAATAAACCTGTAAAAACGTTACTAAGTTTTACGTTGCAATAAACTCATTATATTCCTTTCCAAAAAACATATTTAACGAATTTAATCACCTTTATCAATTTTACTATTGCCAGCAATATTTCAACAAGCATTTGTAACATTTAATTCTCTCAAATGTTAAACGACGAATAATTACAAGTATCAGATCGAGAAGCAATATTTAACCCTTTGCGGACGAGAAAAAATAATGCTTGACAAATTTCCGCTCATTTATGAGTTTATTATGGATAGAATTTGATAACACCTAACGATTTTTCCCTCAATTATTATTAAAAGTAATTATTACTGCCACTAATTCAAATTCCGTTGCTTTGAAAATCGACATTTATTAAGAAAATCGAAATGGTTTGGGCGGCTATTTGCCGACACTCGTCCGCAAACGGTTAAACCCAATATTAGAAATTTAAAATGTGTACGTAGACTTTCGTGGCCGACTGTACGTTCTAGGATTAAAGAAGCCTCCCAAACGGAATTATTTACGGTATAACCTGATGCATTATTAAAATCTGTGCACGTATTCACCTAAAGAGACACGCTTTAGCTATTCCAGCATCGCGAGGAAGTATCAAGGAAATTCCGAGGCAGCCAGACCGCGATTAGGCTGCATCGAGCTTGTTCGCATTTCCATGCACATTGTCGCGGCTGGGCGGACGAGGGGAATATCTCCGCACTTGGCACACCGAGCCTTATATACAAGCCAGAGCCAAGTGGGCCGAGAATTTAAGATCGAATAAAGTTGCTAACCTCCTAGCCCCAAAACGCGTTGGAGATCCGAAAACACCGGAATAGAGAAACGCCCATGCATACGAATAACAGACGCCGAAGCATCGAAACCTCCACTGTTTGCACGCAGTTTTTGGCTCCCTCCGTTGGCCCTTCTCCTCGTCGAATAATTTTAACAAAATCGTTACACAATCCTCCTTTACCTCTTTTCCTTACTTTCGTTCGTTCGCTTCACGTTCGGCTGCGTGGATATTTGTTGGATTCTCCGCGAGACCTTGCCCAATTCCACGGCCAAATGCGACTGGTTTCGTATGCAAAACCGCCGAATATCGATGCCATGAATTTTCTGTTGCCTCCCTCAGGAAGATCATTTACCCGGTCGCGTAAATTTTGAATGAGAAACGCTGCGGCACGGCGAAATGGCGTTTCGGTGTCTCCCCGGCCGTTCTCTCTATTATATGCTCCATTCAACCCCACGGCACTCCTTTTTATCCTTTTGTCGCTCTTCGGTGAAGGTTACTTCTTGCGTGGAATGCTATTTTCGGTGGAACGGAAAAGGTGCTTAGAAATGGGTGACTCGCGTGTGAGAAATTTTCGGCGATCGTTGTTAAGTTCGTGGAATTACTATTATTAGTTTTTGTTGCGTTGGTTTAACATCACTGAACTATTACTGCCAATTTACACAAAGGGCAATAGGCCTTTTTAATAATTAATTAATAATAAATTATTATTAGGTGTATGCAGAAATGTGAATCTTGACTTGACTTCGATAATTCCATTTTCACTGAATTATCACACGTTCCATACATTATAATTATATTTGTCACGTTTCAATGTTCAACAGCACATTTACCTTCAATTATTTATTTATAAATATCAAGCGTAAACGAATATACGATGTCTATGTGTTGTTACGTAAACCGAGGTCCAAATTTAGTATGAAAACTATTGCTATTAAATAACTTTGCTATGAAATAAACGTATTCAAGTGGCAGTTATAGGAACAGTGACAGTACGTGGATCATTTACCCTACATGTCTATCTAAGTGTGACACGGTATGCGAGTAACGAATAGCTGAACAACGCAACGAGTTGGAAAAGCATTTTCCAACGATGAGATAACTCGTCATTCCCCGATTAATGGATTAAGGGTTAACACGTCCACGTCCATAAGTTTCCCCTGGTGGACATCATGCCATAATCGACAGACTGCTGATGTTTCGAAGCGTTTTCGACGGTCCATTATCGTGTCACGCGCGTTGGCGTCTATTCGATTGCTCGGAAATTTCGCCGACCCGGAATCGGCCGTTCGCGTGACCCACATGCTACGAGAAAGGATTCCCAAGAATGTGTGAGTGATCACTCCCCTCTTTCAACCCCCGCGCTACTGTGCAAGGATGGGAGGAATATATATTGGAGGTGAGTACCCTGATTTCTACTATGTCATCGAGATTACCCTATCTACTTTTACGCCACCTCTGGCTGGAATGTCGATTTTCATTTAGACATTCCTTATTTCCAACGCGGGGAAATTTAATTCCGTTTACGTGTCGCGAATATCAATATACCACGGGGAACGAATCGCGCGTCGCGTTTCGCCCCATGGGTAACTCGTTCCAGTTTTCCTCCAGCTTTTTATCCGCGCCGTTGAAATGCCTCGTGAAAAAAATACACGGACGCCCTTTTGCGGTTGCAAGACACAACCCGAGCGAGTTTCGAACGAGATCCGCGCTTCACGAAGTCTCCATTGCGATCTGATGGTTCGCTATAAATACACGGACTTTATTAATAAAGTTTTATAGCATGAAATAGAAAATAAAGTTGGCAATATCGCGACGCAAAGGAATAAAATTTGACGACCCGTAAATTTGTTATTATTATCATTATTATTTCTCTATTTACGGGGGAATAACCCTTTGATAATCAAAATTTTCAATATAAATACTGGAGATCAGAATTCGTTATTATCCATATATTCTGTCATTCGAACATTCTATTATCCGAGCACATTTTACACGTACACCGTTCAATTTGATTATCAATTCAGTTCTGTAACCAGTCGTAACGTAGCATGATATCGTTGTAGCGATAATGTATGATGCTGAGTATGAGAACGAAGCGAACAGTAATTAAAATATCTGTGAAATACGAAAATTGAGCCATATTAACAAGACAGTACAATATGATGGTGAAAATCTGATAAAATGATTCTATCACTTAGTACATAAAAGGCTTTGGAATATATAAATCTTTAATCAAATCGTGCTTAGTTATAACATAACATAACATATCTTTATTGGTTTCCTTAGAGGATTACAATGGAGTTCCGTTTTTTACATCTCCCCCTCCTAATCTTACAAATACAACTAAGTGTTAAATCTTAAATAACAATCAATAAACAAAAACAAAACAATAACAAAAGCAAAAAACAAAACTGCACCACAATGACTTATCTAACCTACTAAACTCTATATTTTCATACTTAATCCTAATGCTACATCTTTTACATCTTTCACTTTCCCCCCGTTTCCTTGCCTTTCCGACCCCCCTCTCTTGTTGCTATTTATCCTCGTCGTGCTTAGTTATATTTTCTGAGATTACTATTTTTATTAGAACATGAATGTTACCAATATTCGTTTAAACGTGCAAAGAATCGAGATGAAGAAAGTAAAATGTTCTATTATTCGAAAACTCTCTTATCCGAACGTTTGTCTCCCAATTAATTCGGATAATCGAGGTTCCGCTGTATACGTAACGAAAGGGTTAACAGAAGTCAAAGGAGTTAACCCTTTGCGGACGAGTGTCGCAAATAGTCGGCCTAGTTTTCGACATATATCGATTTTTAAAGCAGAAAATTCAACTTAAGACGATTAATATACGCTGCTGTTAACAAAGCGACAAGCATTTGTTTAATACCGCCCCAAAAATATTATTAATTGAACGAAAATTCGTCAAATATTATTTTGTTCCATCCTCAAAGGGTTAACTAAAATTTTATTAAACAAACACTGCGTATAATTATTCTATTATATTCCGACCACGATTTACGTCACGAGTGTGTTTCAAAATTGTTGAAGTAAAACAGCTCTTCTGTAGAAAAACTCCCTATTCAAAAATATTAGAGTGTCGCTTCTACAGGCGTAATAAAGTAATAGGAAAAAAACCCAAGACTTCGGAGTCGCAGCGTCTCGTCTTGTCGAAGGTCAAGCGTACCTGAAAAGGTTGACCATTGTTTTGTAAAACTGTAAGTGTCGAAGACTGTCGTTTTCTCGACAGTTCGACGTGAAGAGTCGGTGCGGACAGGACATAGAAAGTCCGGGTACATTACATTCTCACATATAATCAAATATATATCAGTTACCTTTTTTTCCTAAACCCGTGTCTTTTTATTTAAAAACCGAAATAAGAAGAACCTGCTTCCATCAAAGAATAACCCCTTAACAAAAATTCTTTCGAAACGAAGCTCGAACTTCCTGTTTCAATCGTTACGTACGTATAGTAAATGCATATATTAATAATATTTAATAAACTTTACGATAGTTGGCGATTGGAATGAATATGCGAAGGGCAGACATAACGCGTGGATAGGTCTGCCAGCTATCGTTGGCCATTATCGTTAACACGGCCGCGTGTTCCGTCGACAGCGATTCGATTACTCGTGGGAAATTCCGTCGACCTAGAAATCGTATCGGCGAGGTTTGACCCCGTTGCAGACGTAAAGGAAGACGTATACACGCGCGAAAGGACGCGCAGGACGAAGAAGGAAGCCATCGAATTCGTGAGCGATAGCGGCGAAAAGAATATATGGAACTGGTTACCGTGATTTCCCACGTGTCACCCAAGCCTCGGATGCTTCCTCGCCGCGTCAGCCGGAATCTCGAATTCGATTCCAGCCCATCTTCGCTTCGGGGAGTGTATCGACGGGTGCAACGCTACGGAAACAGAAAGGCGGTCGAATCGGAAGAGTGTCTCGAGAGTCGCTCGAAAATCGCGCGAATTCCACTTCGAATTTCCTTCTACGCCGCCCGATACGGGTTTTGCAGGCTTCTAACGGGGTCGCCGGATACTCTGATCTCTCCGAGGTTTCAAATTATGTGCTGGATGCAAAATACGGTGACTCGCGAAGTTATCTTGGATCCTTAGCACAGGAAAATTGTACGAATGTACGTAGAATGTCCCAAGACTCGTCAGGTAGTGATTCGGCGTGTAAAACTATTTTGTAAGTCGAATAAAGAGTCTTGTTATTCCACAGGATGATCCCAATGCTCTAGTTCCATTCAAGAACCATATAAAATATACGAGGAACTCCATAAGAAAAGAATGGAACAGAATTTGGACCACAACTGGCAGAACCAAAATCCGTAACATAATAATGTAAAACACTTTTGTCAACCAGTACTCCAGCACAATAAGAATAGAAAAGAAGTGAGTGTAGTAGGCAGACCGAGGCTTGAATACACGAGAATCACTCGTGAAAAGACTCGCTTAATCCCTTGGCCTATTCATTTTTCAACTGCTGAGAAGTTTTGAGTTCGACATTTGCTGCTTCAATACTTTATCGAATATAAAACATCGATGTATTACACGTAATTTGCATTTCGTAAACGTTAATCTTACGGTGTCATAATATACTTAGAGTTGAAATTATAATTTATTGAAAATGCGACGTGCGTTTGTTGCATTTAGGTCGTAATCTATTTCACGAGCTACACTCGTCATTGTAAGGCAAGGAGTTAAAGAAAACAGAACCACCCTTATGTGGATGATGTCAAAATCAAATACATGTAAAAGCTAACCACATATTATACGAATGTCGAAGATTAGAACACGTAAGGCGAGAATATAACATCGCTCAATGTCACGTTGCGAGCCTTATTTTATGGCCTCCAAAACGAAACGCCGAATCTCAATAATTGCCTTTAACAACAGTAACCATTCAAGAACCATCATATAACGAAATTTGTCTTTCCTATCCCCCTGTGCCAGATGTTTTAGAAGTTACTCGTCGACCCGGTTTATGACTGTTTTTTCCATACCCCGGCTTACCAGGTTTATTACGCGCCACGGTCAATCGAAGGCGCATAGCGCTACCTTCGGGTGACCAGCGCGTTTTCCCAATTTCTGTAATTTTGGTACGTCCCCGTACTACCCCTTCTTGTAGGGGCTGGCCTTTCCCACCTCACAATTTTTCCCAACGAATCAACGTTTCCTAGTAATTGTACACGCCCAACAAAAAATGTATAAGTAACGACGCTCACGAGAAAACGATAGAGCTAACAAGAACTTCGAACAGACAAGCAAATAAACAGTACATATCATATTTCGAGTCACTACATTGACTTCCACAATTTAATACAGTCCACTTAATTCAACTAAAAATTCGCACAAAGTTAATTCGGCGTGCGACGTACTAGTTTAACCACCGAACATCGTCGGTGAAAAACGCGTACACGACACTCAAACCACGGATTTAACAGAAATGGATTAGATGAAAAATACAATAAACTAGCTAAAGATCAACGTGTACCATCAAATTTAAAACAACCCAATCTAGTATCGTCTTTAATCAGATATCGATGCGACGAAAAACGTGTGAAATCATTTTATCATTTATTGAATATAGATCAAAGAAAACCAAATAATAATTTAGGCTGATGTATTATTAAACGTGGAAAATGTTCACGATTTCCTTCCTGTTATTGCAATTATTTTATTTCCGCATCAGCCTGAATTATTATTTAGTATTCTTTATTCTATATTCAATTTGAATAATTCTACAAGTAAGAATAAGGTAATTAATAATTAGACTGCGGATCTTTATGCAAATCCTCATTTTTGCGAATAACACGAAGGAAATGGGATCTGAATTTAATTATTCGAACTTATACTTTAGTTTGGGTGTTTTATATATATTTTATATTATATGCATTCTGTTTCTTTTTCCACAGCTAAATTTTCTACAAAATATATAAAAAACCGCTATCCAATAATTGTTTATGCTGAAAAATTGGTGTTTGGTGACGCAAATGAACCGAAATCGATTTAAAAATATTGTATAAAAGAGATTAACAAACATGGACAAGTTTTAATGTAGTATTTGCAGGAGCGAATGTATTTTCGAATTTATTTACACGGGCAAATTTACCGTTTAAAAATACGTATTTGATCAATGTACTACATTTCTCTATTTACAGTAGCTTGCAGGGTATTAATATTAAATCAAATACATTAATTCCCTCTTTTATTTTTATATTAACCTCGACAGCGTGAACGATATCTGATAAAACATGGATGATAAAGTTTAATAGAAAAATTTATTTCCGTGACATGTATTTAAGACAATTCATTATTCGTACAGAATTACGATCTTCTGGAAGGTGAATTAAAAATGATCAATTATATAATTCATTTGTAACAGCTCATGCTTTTTAAATAATTTTTTTCATAGTTATACTTTGTTTAATCGGAGAATTTGGAAATTGATTAGGTAAAACAAAGTTAATGTATAAAATATAATATAATAACCTGCTGTGAATCGATTAATTCAATAAACTCATTTTATAATTATAAAAAAGATTAATAAACACTACTTGTCCAACATTTGTTTAAGAATTATCTCAGTACATCAATGTTTCATTAAAATCCGTAATTAACTCATTAACCCTTTCGCACTGTTGTGAAAGTATGAAGAATGGAGGAAAAGAGATGTAAAAAATATCTACTTTCCCTGTTGCAATATTTCTTCTTATGCCCAATCGAGGTTGGTTGATTTTCATCGCTTTCCTTCGTCGAAATCAAAACAAAATCATGTTTCGTTAATTAAAGATATATCACATATTCGCCGAAACGTTAAACGGAATATTGATAACGAGTAAATAGCAATAAAAATTAAAACACCGCGTGAAACGTCGACATATCGCGTAACGTGCGAAATTTACTCTCCGCTACGAAATTGAGAAAGGGTTAATATTCAGAATTTAACGAACCTCTGTTCACAAAGTAAGGCTTAAGTAGTACCCAGCAAAGCTCCCATCTTTTTAGTATTAAAAATTTGTACGAAAGAACCGTAATGGGTTAACTTATGGGTTTCCATGGGCGGTTAAAATTGCATCACAGCAATAACAATAATTTCTAACGGAAGAAGCCCAAGCAGGCCATGCTTCAGAGTAATCTGGTCGCGTATAATCATGAGGAAGGAGATAGAAAAAGCAGGAGGTACGGGGTGATGAATCGAGAGAGACCAGGGTGGCAAGTAGCGTAGAGTAACTACAACATAATTCAAAATCTCATTAGACCGCCGCCATGAAGTACAATTTTTTGCCCATTACACTGGGCTACGGAGCACGTAAGAAGGACGCCGCTGTTCGCTGAAAAAGGTTCACTTCCGCCCTCTTCGCATCCTTCCTGTCCCGGATGAGGTAAATCAGGCCGCTGTATCGAGACACCTTCTTCCGGTCGCACGATGTATTCGACGTTCGTCTTTAGGAATTATCGAGGCAATGGACGAGAAAAACGTACCACGGAAACTTCGCTGCGGGACAAAAAACGAAGTGCTGGCACGCCGTAAAAGATATTTCCCTTCTTTCGGGTCTTTTCTGATCTTGTATCTTTTCCCAAGATTTAGATTCTTCTTTCCTTTTTTTCTCAGGAATATCGTGGTGGATAAAAATGTGTTTCAAATCGCATGAACAACTTTGAGGTAAGTGTATGGATTAATCCCGAGCCTTCGGGATTTAATGTTTGTTCATAAAAAATCAAATACAGCTTTGATGATCAAAATTTTCAACATTTTTATATTTTTAAAGCAAATTCGTCACTCGAAAAACATAGTGAAGTAGCAATTTTGATTTGATAAAGATGACACATGTTTAAAGATAAAAGTTGCGAATTAGTTTCTATGTCTAATGTGTTATTACAAAAGTTTTACTTTCCTTTTTTGTTTTTCTCATTTATAATCGCATCAACACTCGGAATTGATTGTAGTTTTATACACTGTTGTATAGATGAAACTCTTTTAGAAACGAGTTTTGAAAATTCGTGTGTTGGAAATAATTTTGTATATTGGGGTCGATGCACATTGTTTGAAATATTTCACATATTATACTATTTAAAGGCAATGTATCGTATTCGAAATGTATTCTCATACAATAAGGTACAAGAATTCGTTGCCAAGTATCCTACCATAAATATAATAAGCCAGAAATAATTTGCTCAAATTAGAACTATATGAAAGTATAAAAATTACAAAGAGGTCTAAAGAAATTTACAATACAGAAATAATTTGGATAGCATACAAAGAAATTCATGTAGAAATCTTAAAAAGCACTATGTATGAATTATATATTAATATAAAGAGTATCTAACTTGAATCAAGTTAAAAGTTACAAATATTTCAAATATAGAGGGAATCAACTAAGTTTCAAGTAGAACAAAATGATATTTGTCAGACCACGCGGTTTAAAAGAAGTTTCTCTTACTTTTGCCTATTTTTTCCCAATATCACTCCTTTTCTCCTCCTCCAAGTAACGTTAAACAATAATAACTTGAATTTGGTCATGAGTAATTTACAAATATTCGAATCACAGATAATATGAATCACATTTCAAGTGAAATAAGATAAAATTAATCAAACCGCGTGGTTCAGACAATGCTTGTCTTACTTTTTACTTATTTTTTCCAATATCGTCCCATTTCTCTTAACACATCTAAAGATAAATAGCCTAATTTAAACTTAGTTATTAGTAATTTCCAAATAATCCGAATACAAAAAGTATTATCCACGTTGCGAATGGAACAAGTCGATATTAATCAAACTACATGCCAATCAAGTAATCTTTCTACAAGTTTCCATTTATTTCTCAAAAATCACCCCACTACTCTTCCTGTCTTCAACATTAAATAACCTAACTTAAATCTAATCACCAATAATTTGCAAATATTCCAAGAACAGATAGTATTAACCATGTTGCAAATAAAAGAAGTCAGCATTAATCAAACTATACGCTTCAAATAATCTTTCTTATATTTTTCACCTATTTTTCCAATATCCCCTATGGTTTTTCTACTGTATTCAACGTCAAATAACCTAACTTAAATCTAATTACCAATAATTTACAAGTATTCCATGCGCAAATAGTATTAACCACGTTGCAAATAAAAGAAGTCAGCATTAATCAAACCATGTGCTTCAGATAATCTTCCTTATATTTTTCACCTATTTTTCCAATATCCCCTCTAGTTCTTCTACTGTATTCAACGTCAAATAACCTAACTTAAAGATAATTACCAATTATTTACAAATATTCCAAGCGCAGCTAGTATTAATTACGTGAAAATTAAATAAGTCAGCATTAATCAAACTATGTGCTTCAAATAATCATTCTTATATTTTTCACCTATTTTTCCAATATCCCCTACAGTTTTTTTTACTGTATTCAACGTCAAATAACCCAACTTAAATCTAATCACCAATAATTTGCAAATATTCCAAGCACAGATAGTATAACCACGTTGCAAATAAAGCAAGTCAGCATTAATCAAACCATGTGCTTCAAATAATCTTTCTTATATTTTTCACCTATTTTTCCAATATCCCCTCCAGTTCTTCTACTGTATTCAACGTCAAATAACCTAACTTAAATCTAATTACCAATTATTTACAAATATTCCAAGCACAGACAATACTAACCACGTTGCAAATAAAAGAAGTCAGCATTAATCAAACCATACGCTACAGATAATCTTTCTCATACTTTTTACCTATTTTTCCAATACTCCCCCTTTCTATTTCTTGCACTACGTTCGACTGAAACATAGCCATCAATAACTTGCAAGTATTCCAAGCGCAGACACTGCGAGAAACGTTACAAATGGAACAAGGCGATACTAATCAGAACCCACGACCCGAAGCCAATCTCGTTTCCCACTCCGCTTACTTCGCCCCCAACACAGTTTCTTCCGCTTACATAATCCAACCCTACCCCTCTCTCCCTTCTCCGCCAACGTCATAAAAAGCCGGGAGATCATTCCGGGCGCTTATTAATTCGCCATGGTGTCGGTGGAAGGAAGAAAATTAATTTCACGAGCAAGGTGGGCCGGGGGTGCATCGATCAAACTCCGTGCTCGAAAACACCGCACAACCTTTTCCGAACGCGCCGCGCCGCCTCGATAGATTCCACTAATTAATTTAACTTTCACAGTTTTCCGAGTGGCTAGGATAAAGGGAGGCGGTGCAGCGTCGGGTAGCCAGAGAGCTAGCGGAACTTCCGGCGCCGATTTACGACACGCCGTGTTCGCGCCACCCGACAAGAGGAGGGGGGAGGGTGGCTCGATCGTGGCCAACTTCGACCGTTTCTTCTGGCCTAACCCCTCGCCGATCTCTTTCAACCTTCCGTCGTATCCGGGGCGAAGGAGAGGAGCCAGGGTATTCCGTGCAGAAGTTCCGGGCAACTTTTGGCCGCATTGTTGTGGCGGCCAGGACGTACAACTTGGCAGACCCCTTGAAAGGGGCGCGTTCGAGAGCATCGGCGAAGAAAGCGACGAGTTGTGCGTAACGGTGGCCTAGCAAACCGTCGGCGCCGATATACAATATGCGTGCAGGCGCCGGTGCATCCATTCTTGGTCAAGAAATTGCCGCTAACTTTCGTACTTTTCCATTCGGGGGAAAGGGAAACAAAGGATAGGGGAAGATGTAGCTGAAAAGGGGATTGTATCCGAGGGATAGAGGGCAATGCGATTTATGAGTATTCGGTGTTCGTTGGTTTTGTGAGACTTTAAAGGTGGTAGAGGGTGTTGCATGTGTGTATGTGTATGAGATGTTTACATAAAGGTGTCGATAATGAAGAATTCGTCTAGTTACTCGTTAATTGCTACGCGACATCAAGGGTAGACGTCTCAGTTACTGTCACTTTCAGCTCATCGCACAATTTCATTTAATTTTGCAAGTTACGTAATATAAAAATCGTTCGAGTTTGGAGCGTAATATTACTCAACGTCTCATTTATTTACGAAGACTTTTTTTATATATTGAATACGATGTATTATTAATTACTGATTCATTGAAAATATACAATAAACTGCAATGTCTCTCGTACTGTCACTTGGAAACGTATCGCTTGAATAGAAATGATTTTCACATGTACTAGCAATTTGAACCACAGAAAGGGAGAAATCAGTACCGTTAGAAACCGCAAAGATAAAACTCAAAGGGCAATCAGACCACCTGCGGTGATTAAATTAGACGAAAGGGTCATTAAAAAGGGTGGCTCGTAATCCAATAATAAATTCGACCGGTAACTACCTCTGTCGAGAAAAAAAAAAGGGAAGGGAAAATTAACGCTCGCGAAACGTACGAGCGTTCTCCTTACCGGGAGCGTCTTTAACGCGCATTACTTCCTGTAAGTTACAGCGCGATAAATTTTGTCGCGGCGGGGGGGGGGGGGGGGGGGGGGAAAAAAAATTTTGCCGAGCGTCTCGGAAGAATTACCAGCCTCCTAAATCATGCCGCAACGCGAATGGAAGGAGAGCTACGAACGCAAGCGAGCTTTGCGACGCGATCGCCGCGAATACAATGAGTTAACGAGATTTTGGAATAATTTCGTAATGTTTCCACTATTTAGAAAATTTTTGCTACTGTAATCGCTACTGCTAAATATGCTTATTTGCACCAAGGTGATTAATATGGTAGGATGTTTGCAAAAATAATAATAAATAAATCTTAATTCTAATCTGTAAATAAATCTTTATTCGCACTATTTATGAAAAATGTCCAGAAATTTTAAAAGACTCAGTGCTGTGAGTTTATACAACTTTTATAAGGAGTTAGAAATGGATCATTTAAATAATCTTGGCAGATTTAGTGTTAATTTGTTATAAAAACAAATGTCTTCACAAAAAGGCAGAGTAACAGAAAGCTGATTATGATACTAAATGTCACTCTTAATCCAATGCAACTGATATTTCAAACATTTTTTTCTAAAGTAGACAATGCACACAATTAGTTGACGTGATTAAGTTGCGCATATTTAAAGAATTTGTTTACGTATACACTTAAAATATTGGAGACTGTTTTTCTAAAGTACACTTTTCGAAAATAGTTGCCATTGCTATACGAATGATTGAGATTATGAATATTGAAACGAGTAATGTATAATTGCTTTAAGCTAGTAGTAGAAATGCCAACTAATGATTCTAAAAGAATCATGCTTGTTATTTAGCCACTATTTGAATAATAGTTTTCGTCTCTTTGCTTATGACGGAACGATCCTCGTATTTAACCCTTCTTTGGACTTCTAAGTTTAGCTCTATTTAACATATAAAAATCTGTTAAAATGATTATATCACTTAGTACATAAAAGGCTTTGGAATATACGAATCTTTAATCAAATCGTGCTTAGTTATATTACCGCGATTACTATTACTAATAAAACTTGAATGCTACCAATATTTTTTTAAACACACAAAGAATCAAGATCAATAAAGTAAAATGTTCAATTATCCAAAAGTTCCCTTATCGGAACATTTATGTTTCCCGATTAATTCGGATAATCGAAGCACCACTGTATACCTAGAGATAGGGTTAACAACAGTCAAAGGAGTTAAATCAAACTTCATTACAAATACTTCGTATATTTATTCGTATGCGTATATTTAAACATGCGTTTCGCAAGCTACTTTTTATGTATCGTTTTAATGTGATCTTTTTCCTTCTCGTGTTATTGTTAACTTTGTTGCATATGTTTCTGTATACCTTACACTGTATTTCTACTCCCTCCTGTACACCAATGGGGATTTACCGCGTTTAACGAATAAATAACAATAATAATAATGACTCCAGTTCTGGATAAATAGGGACACCATTTATGGGAGCAACCAGTATCAGGTTGTCTCTCGCCCTGATGAAGTAAACTGCAATGTTTACGAAACGTCGGCAACAAATCGTCATCCAACGCGGCTCCATCCCGGAAGTCAAGTCTTATAAAGAATCTTACCGCGGAAAATAATAATAATTTACGTCACCAGTGCCTCGAATCTCCCTGAAAACAAACGAGGTTGCACAGTGCATAAACAATCATCGCGGGAACCTATACATTCCATAATCCACGCGATGGTAGTCACCTAATCCGACCCAGATAATTCACAAGAATCTTCTCTAGGAGCTTGTTACACGCGTGGATCGCGATGTTCGCGTTGAAAAAAATAGAAGAAAGGTCTCATTGGAAGAGGAGCAACGATGCGTTAAGGGAGGCAACGACGCGGGGGTGGTTGAAGAGAGGCGGCAGTCCAAGCGCAATGAAGGAGGACAGGGGTTGAGGAAGAAGAAGGGATGTTCTCCCATCGTAACGCGTCCACGAGAAGCAACAGAGAGAAACTGGCACTAAAGTCGAATGAAAGGGGCACGCACGCTTCTGGATGCCGTTTCTCTTCCTTCAACTCGCTTCTTTTTCCTCTCCTTGTCTCCTTACGAGCGGAGATAAGCGTTTCGTTAATTGCTCCACTATTTACGCCGGCTCTCCTCCAGTCGAGTCTTCATTACGTCGCGCACGGGATCTCGTTAATTAATTCCCGGGTGAACGAACCCACCCCTCTTTCCCTCGGCGTCGTTAATGCTCCCACCGGTGCTTGGCTGCCGTACGCAGTCACTAAGACTGTTTCGAGAATTTCACCTTCGACAATTCTTCCTCTGCGATTGATTTACGCCGTTAGAAATAGCAGAGGCAGGCGATAATTGGCTAACGATACACTCCCGATCTTCCTTCTTCGCGGTGGAAATGTACGGAGTAGAAGAACATCGGGTAACAAGAAGGTCGTGCAAACGTTAATTGGCGTAGAAGACGCGCATCATACGTTATCGTCACCGCGATATTATGCTAAATTATCGCTGGTTATAGAATTCAATTTATAATATATTAATAATAGTTCGTAAAGTGTAATGATAGTCTTTAAATAAGCAATTATAATTAAAAATATGAACTCGGTAGAATGGATATTAAAGAAAATTTGAGTTTCATTAAATTATGTAAGATAAATAACTTAGAATACAGTAGAATACAGTAAATAACGGTAGAATACTTTAAAAAGCCAACCATCATTTAAATACTATGATTACAATCAGACAAAACGGACTTTTACCAATTGTCGTTGCTAAACCCTAGCATTTTACCCTAATGGTTTAATAAAAGTCCGAACTGAAAATATTCAAAAGATGTTTTTTGACTTTTACCACCTCACTATGGTAAATGCTAGAATTGACCGGTGAAACGTAAGATTTAGCAATTTTCGATCTTTTGCAGTGACATATACGCTTCGAAAGGGTACCAGTAAGCCAACAGGAGGGTGAGTGGTGAAAATACGAGCATTCGTGGCTCGAATCCTTATTCAATAATACGAAGCTTTAGGGTTGGATATTTAGGTTTACCCGTCGTGGGTCGCAAAGATACAGGCTTCAATTGGCAGTAATTTTTACAGTGTATACGCCCGATTCCCGGGAAATTTTATATCGTACGAAAAGATCCGGGCCGTGGGAAAGCAGCGATACCCGAAGGGCCGATAAACTGCCGATGAATATTTCGCTGCGCGTCGATAAATGTGTAATCGAAACGCAAATGGTATACAAAGTTCCCTTTTACACGTGCTTTTTTCCTCCTTTTTTCCGTCGGATGGGGAGGGGGGGGGGGGGGCAAATGATACACAGCGCGGCAATAACTTTGCGTGGGACTGAAATATCTCCTGATATTAAAAAAATGTGCTTCGTAAAAGTTGCGCCGGTATCAAGGGGCCACCACGATACACCCGCAATAACTTGCTTTAAAACGACTGCGCGTTGTTTTATGCTCACTACGATAGCAAATACTTAGATAGTTTATGACTTTGTTGTGCTCTGTATCGGACGAACGACGTTACCTCTGCGTGTTCACCTTGTAAATTTTAATCGGAGCAAATATTAGGCTGTTGCCTGTGAAACGGTGATGCTCACACGTTCGCATAATTCAGGTTTGTTTTTATGAAATTAGAATCGCTGATTGCTATGTATGTATGTATCGTAAAATAACAAATCGAAACAACGCGGTTTACTGTTTCGAATACAAGTTGCGTTTTTGGTAAATAAGTTAGGTCTAAATTATTGAAATCTATTTCGAAGCGGACAAGGAATTTTAATCAAATCCGAGTAATTTTGTTGCACGTGTTTAAATTGGTATGTGAAGTAACAGGGTCAACTAGAACTACTACGGTAAACGAGCCACGTACTGTCACCTACCCAATCCCTGCCACTCTAAGCTATTTTGTTTAAAATACCAAGTAAACCCTAAAACGTTATACATGGAAAAAAATCTAGCATTGAATTCTAAGTGCAGCGAATGTAATAAAATAAAGCAACGTTTAACAATCTTTATCATTCTTCTATATAAACGGATAAAAGAACGTGTGTCGATTAAAAAAGCGAGAACGACGACGGTTCTACTGTCAAAGGGAAAGTTAAGGTACTGAAGAGAAGGTTTTTATTGCAATAGTTGAGTTACAAATACAAGGAAAGATCATTTTTGTAGGTTCTACAAGTTTCGTAAAATGTACGACCAATGGTAGCTTAACGATTTATTGAATCATTTTTATTTAATAATCAAGTGACAGTAACTGGTACGAACAATTTACGCATTTTACGCGTACCCTCATGGCAGTATTTGCTGTTGGAAACGAAATTCTGTACTGTTACCGTCACCATTGCTTACTATATATACGGAATATACGTAACCATAATTCGGTTAGTTTATTTCGAGGTTATCAATAAATATTGTTGGAATGCAACGATGATGTCAGATGCGTCAAGCATCGACGGCCTATAGTTCTCATCTTTCAGGCATCTTAAGCCGTGCCTTGTGGAGGGGTTATCCGTGGTGCGCACAAGGTTTTGGTTTTTCGCCCTTGAGGTTAGTTAATAACCGAGAGTCGAAAGACACACTTGTCACTGTCGTTGCGTGCAAGGCAGAAAGTTTAAAGTTTCCTATAGCTCTTTTACTTATTCTTATTTCATTATGAACTGTATACGCGAATCCTTTGTTATTTAATACGTTAATGTATTGTATAATAAACTGATTTTACAATAAATATTCTTGACAGGTGACGCTAAATGTGTTGCCAGTAATTGAATTATGGATGACAGCTCCAAAAATTTTCCTTTCAATTCCCGCTTTATCCATACTTTACGTCCTCGTCCATCCGTCTGTCAAATTAGCTTCCTCGTCTACTAGCTACGTTAACGGCCAGCCATCTGTCGCCTCGTATTTGCTCCAGCAAGAAGCTGCGAAAGACTCGAGGTGCCGCGTTCAAGGGGTTAATCGCGATACTATGATTCCTGCACCCGTGATCTCAACAGCCAGCAAGAAAAAAAAGGAGGAAAGCAGGGGAAACACGTTTCCGGGTGGATCTACTCTGGCGCATTTCGTATTCAGTGGTTTTATTACGAAGACGGAGAAAGCGGTTTTTCACCCGGCGCACGAGACAAAACGAATGAGAAAAAAAGGATGAGGTGGCACGAAGGAAATTAACTCGGATAAAATTGTAGGCGAAATCCGGGACGAACGTATCCGTGGGACAACGCGGCGCGTCTTCGAAGGGAAATAACAGAGAGGAACGTGTCCCGGGGAGATCGCCGGCAACTTCGAGGGTAATTTCACTCGAATCGTCAAGGAGAGTTTCTTAAGCTGACGCGAAAGCACGCCCTCGAGTTTGTGGAACCGGGCTTCACCCCCCGACCTTCATTACGCGCGTCTTCTTTCGCTGTTTCTGCGACTCGACTTTACGAGGGTTCGCGTCAAAAATTCCTATTAGCCGGAGTTGGATGGGGATGAAATTAAGGGAACTCGAGGAACACGAATAGGGGGTGAATTTTATTTTTTCTTTTTTTTTTTTTTGTTGGTTTGTTGGGAAGGAATGATGGGGAAAGTTGCGTGGTTTGAAGATTTTTCCAAGAACTGCGAGTGCGAGTACTCTTTGCGTTAAGAAAAGATAATAGGTTTCGTGCGAATTCGTCGAAATGCGCGTTGAGAGCGATTGCACTAAAATTTGTAGTAAATGTGTAAACGAATGGAATGGAAAATTATCTCCATTATTACGTGTAGAATCGAGTGCACCAAGTAATTTAGTTATTGACAACACATTGAGTAATTAATACATTGAATAATTCACTTGTTTTATTCAGATCAGCATTTATGTTAAACAAAAATATTTACTCTATATTATATGTAATTGTTATTTTGTAATATGCTTGACGCCATCTTTCGAGAAAATTATAGATAATAAAATAAATTTGTTAACTCATTTAAAAATAGTGGATTACTTACACCTAATGGTTTCGTTACTAGTAAACTGATAACATTTTTTTTACTAAAAAGAAGACATGGGAAACATCAAAGATTACCAGCTTGAACATCCTTCGTAATTATATAACCTACGATAAAGAAATGTGATTGTTCTACTAATAACGAAAATAATTTAAGTATGCAGAAGTATACAAATATAAATCATTTGCAAAATGTATGTGGTGAAATTTTTGGCAGAACAAAAACGGATACATAAAATATTGAACATATTAGATGCGGTTTTATACAACAAAATTACAATAATTCGGACTATCTTAGAGCACACTTTTATTTACAAGATAGAAGATGCACAAAATTGTCTAATTATTATATATCATTTAATTACCGCCATTATTCCATTATCAATGTCCATTATTACATTACACAAATTACATTTTTTACATAGTGTGACTAGTTCCTTTAATAGTAGCTACGAGCGAGAAATTTTTACCGATTTACTTATGCCTTATGGCAACTCGATCCTTCCTGAACAATAAAGTAATCATTTCGTGTTCTTTAAAGAAGCATTTGTCGATACTTTTGACTTACTTACAAAACTCACGATTGGAAGACCATTATTCATTTGTTATACGAGAGATGTTTCATTTATGAGTCGTGGAACGATAAATTTCCCCGTTTAGAATTTCCCTTCTGCAACTTACTGCTCGGAAAGATACAAAAAGAATGGAAGCGAACACCCAGGGGGAGGGGGGGGGGGGGCGATTAAAAAACGTTAAAAGCTCGCAACGACATGCGGTAGCAAATAAAATTAAACGAACGCGGGAAGAAGAAAATAGAAACGAAAAAGAAGTAGAAATAGAACGAAGTGTCGCAAACACAATGAAAAGAGGTGGTTACTCCCGTGGGCGTAGTACGTATCGCGCCACACATTCGAGCTCTATTTATCGTTCATCGTCGTCATTCTTGCATTTTACTGGTTGTATTGGCGACTTTTTGGAGGCGTCTTCGACGCAGTCGAAACGGGCTCGTTTAAATAGCCTCGGGAAGCTTCTGTTGCTCTAAACGCGAGTTTTCGAATGAAAGCCAGGTATTCGCGATAAAAAGAGGAACTTGTTTTTGTCAACAAATAAACAATGCAGTATTTTATGTTGACTTGACGAAAGGCAGCGGGAGATAAGCAGAAAATATAAGTGGAGAAAGAGCTCCGGCGAATTTCTAGAGCCACGTTAAAGAATGTCATTTTGAAAGGGTTTAAAGGATTCAAGAAATTTTAAAGGTTTTTGTTAGAAGATATTTCATGAGAATTCTTCTGTCTGGCTTCCTTAATTAGCTATGCTAACGTGAGTTTGCAATGATCGCTTCTTAATCAAAACAATAACATTTCTCCTTTTTTAATAATTATATTGCACTGCAATATTAGTTAATGAAAGTTCTTTACGATATCGTAAATTTTAGGAAGACATTGTAATATTTAGGTGGTGACACTTAGAAGATTAGAAGTAATATATTATAATTAATATACAGTAATAAGATAAAAATTAGAAGAAACTTAAATTCCATTTCTTTAGTGTTGTTTATAAAATAAGAATATGCATAAACATTCTGCAGTCTACTTATTGTTATTCATATTTCTAGTATTTCCATTTCCAAATTATTTTGCACTTTATTTACAGAAATACTTGCAAAATTGTATAACATTGGAAATCGTCTTCTCTTTCTATAATATAAAACTAGAATTTGCATAAACATTCGCAGTCTAATCACCATTATTCATATTTTTAATATTTTCCTTCCAAAATTCACAACTCAACATTTTCTAACTTTCGATACCTTTTTTCCGAGTTGTTTTGCGACGCGTGATTCGATTTTCAACATTTGGGTGAACGTTGATGAAGGAAAACCTTAACCTAGATTTTTTTCTTTCCGTCTCTGATCATTATTTAATTTTTTGGATGAGATTTTCGGTAAACTGTTCGCGATTAACTATGAAACTCGACGTTTCATTTAACCGGCGCGGCGTTTAAAAAATTCCTATTTCAATGCCAACCGAACCGAGGACGATTATTCAAGGTACGAAAATGACTTATCTATTCGTAACTCCACGGGTTTCCACTTGCCTGCGCGCTTGAAAAATGCGCGGTGTATAAAATGGATCGGGCAAAACAGCGACCAGCACGTGGCGGCGAAGAATAATGGCGAACTGTCACAATACTCCACAAGCCGTTACTCTACTATCGATGGTACGCGGGCAACGATTCAGCTTTTCTATTTTCGCCGATTCAAAGTTCCGCCGAGAGCCGGAAGACGAATTTGTCAAAATCAACTGATTCTCTTCTGTCTTCATATTATACGCTTCGTTGAATACGGAAGTAAAAAAAGGAAAATTATTTTTTAAGAGACTAGGGTAGATGTTCCAATTGCTATCAGTGTCCCTATAATTGTCACTTTAATTATTTCATTTAATAGTGAACGAATGTATGAAGAATCGAGATTAACAAAATTTCAATACCATATTTCGACTTCATTTTTATGTAACAACACATGGACATTGCATATACGTTTATATTTGATATTTAAAAATAAATATTAAGAGGTGATCATGTCAATATCTTCTATCTACGGTTTCGTCAAGAAGCTACTTGAATTTGAAGAAAACTACTTGCGTCTGACCAAAGACGTATTTATACTACTTACTACGTACCATACAGTCACTCACGAAAATCTTCGTACGCCTCCGAGAATTAAAATATTTAAACGGATATACTTGTTTTTAATTCTATTACCATTTTATGGCCATTAATTTATTTAACACTAGAAATTGTAACGATTTATAAAAAGATGATAACGTGTCTTCCATTTGTTTGTAAAAAAACGTGCTAAAATTGAAAATTCGATCACGCAAAAATCTAGGCACGCTTGGCATGAATAAATTAATTAAATTGTGGATACAAAGTGCGTGGTTAAAATCACGTTTCTATTTTTATTGGATCTTCTTAAGCATCTGTAAAATTCCACAATTAATTTGACATCAATAAAGTAGCATTTAGAAGAAAAAGAAAAGGTGTAACAAAATTTCATTGTCAAAATGATTTTTAAGAATAATTTGATCTTTGTTCGTAGCTTTGTACATGTTAATTGTTAACTACTTCTTCCAAATTTTATTCCATAGCCTGCAAAATTAACAAGTATGAAAAGTAAATCAAACGATGTGATGTATTTTAATGGAATTACTCTTTCGAAACAGAAATAAAAATGCTATAGATTTGAAGATACAGGCAGACAATTCATGACTAACAGTATATACTTTTTTTCTAATTTTTAATATATCCGCTTAGCTCATTGAAGCACAGCAATATGAAAAATGTCGCATCTTTTTTTACACCCAACTTGTATAGTGAGATTTTTGTAAACCCACTTACAAACTTTAAAACAAAAAAAAAGAATCTTGTGCTCCAAAGAGTTAAAACATTGCCTCAAACACACTTGGCTAACATAAATTGAGCTATTAAGCATCGCTTAAAATACAACATAGCTTCAAATAACATAACAAACAACAATGTAAACAAGTGAACCAAAGTTCCCTCGCAACAACCAAAATACTCGAATAAAATCCATCCTTCCACTCTGTTCGCAATAAAATTCTCCCGTCGCAGATTGCGACGTCGAAAAGCATTCTAAAAACCGTCCGTTCTCTGTCACAATACTATATAATCGCCCTGCTGTTCATTAAAGCTGCACAATTATGATTCCATCGAACGAATCCGCGGAATAAATACTTTCCGAAGCAACGCCGCGTCGTTCGATAACAGCAACGTAAATACCTGCTGCTGTTGCCAGGGGTAAATGGGAGAAAAAAGAAAAACAACGAAAAAATACAGAGAGAGAGGGGTAAAAAAAAGAAGAGAGAATCGAACGATACTCGTTCGCATCCGGACCACCGAAAACCGATATAGGCGCAGTTGCGGTTACCTGCATCTCTTCGACGCACCGTGTGGCAAGTTTGCGCCCTCCAATGAAAATTCCCCACCTCCGTCCTCGACCTATACCCCTTTTCACCCCTCGGCTTCCCGATAACCGTTAGAAAATTTTTCTCCCATCATTTTTGCCGAATGATCTCCGCGTGTTTCCCATTGCACGTCCGCGCAAACGTGTATCGCCGTATCAGCGCAAATACTGTCCTGTTCTCCAAATAAGCGAAATATTCGAAATAAGCGAGATATCGTTTGCAAAAACACACGCGATATTATTCGGCTATCGGGGAATTTAAACGATGTGAAGTTCGAATGTCGAAACGCGAGACACTGTTTGCGGTGAAAACTCTCGCGTCGGTATTCGGGGAGGGGGGAGGGAGCTCGGAATTGGAAATCGGGGAGGAAAATTTAGGAAACCTTACTGCGCCGTTGCGTTTTCTGTTTACAATTTTTATCGTTGCACGGATTAATCGAGAAACGGTGGAACGGGCTAATTAGAAAGGGAAAATTAAGGCAAGGTATTATTGAGTTGGCAACGAAAACTTCTGTTGTATTTTAACACTGTATTGCATTCCGTATCCGATTGAGAACTTAATTAATGTTCAAGAGTGAACATCTTTTTATATCTATATAAGATTCAATACTAACATTGTTTACCAATATTTTGTTACTTACTTCGCTAACATATTAACATTATATAGCCATATTAACCATATTAACAGCCATATATATATATATTCTTTTTTTCTTAATTAGTCATAAAAATTTATGCAATAAATGGTTAAGAACGCAAGGAAACGGAACATTGTTAACCCTTTTCGTATTTTTGTCAAGTATACTCGTCATGCGGAAATAAAAATTCGCTGTTGTTGTTTAAAGTACTATTTAAGTAAAGTATGAAACGTATTCACAATTTTAACACATCTTAGGACGATAATAAATACGCTACAACTTGATTTAAGTACTCTTGATTAAATACTCTTAATACTCTAAATACTCTAAATACTTTTTGATTTCATTTAAATGCTTGATTCTCGATTCCAAATATTGTTCTGTTCACGAGCTAATCAAACTTGAAATTCTGTAAATAATATTGACGAATCTTTAAACAATAAGAGACTGCTAGATAAATTTGTCCACGTTGTTATAATTTATTATAAATTGACTTAATTTACACTTGTAAAATTCAACACTTACATCATTTCATTGGACAATCAATAAAGAGGCTGACTGAAAAGTTCTAAACGAGGCGATCTTTATGAGTACAGAATAATAAAACTAATTAACGTAACCAACATTTAGATTTAATTACGTTTTCACATCTGCTATTGTTATACTATTATTATTATTATTAATAAGCCTCTCTATATACTCTCAATTTTCGTTAAAGGAAACAGAAAGAAATAAAAAGAAATACATATTTTTCATTAAGTATATAATTTTTTCGCAAACCTGTCATTTTGATCGATTTGATAAAAGCAGGAATTTATACGTCGAACGTTGATAGTTCTATTATGAATAGAAAGTCACGATTTTTCAACAAAACGACTCTCGTATCAGGCAACTTCAGCCTACGTTAGAGAACTGCAGCGAAAATTTGCATATTTTTCTCTGGCGATGCTTTTCAACGGAAATTTAATAACAACCGCGATAAATTACAGCCCGTCGTTTGCGTAGCCGGCTAATTACGGGTGCGGCAATTAGAGAGGGATGCATTCGACCCGCGAGATCTCTTAACCAGCTCGTTTCGTGGTATCCCACGGGACGGCTGAAAAAGTTCCACAGCCCAAAGCCAGGGATGCAAATTTCGGGTTTCGAACTCTCGCCTTCCGCGCCAGATAACTCTTCCCTGATGGATTTCCAAATTTCCAAACGTTGCAAATGCAAGCGTTCAATTTCCCTCTATTCCACTCTTTCCCCAATTTTTCTGTTCCCAGCTTTAGGTTTACTCCGTTGATATTCGAGCGGGTAAATTTTCGGTTTACGAAGCTGGGCGACTTTATTTCGCCATTTGTTTTCTGCCGATTCGTGATTAACCGATGAAATTTCAGCCGATTTGATTGCAGAAAAAGGGGACAGGGAAAATATTCGCTTGATATGTGCGCGTGAATAACAACTCGCGGATAAAATTCGCGCGTGCAACACGGAAACCGTCTGCAAATACGACTGATGAAGCAATTAACCGTTTCAATCGCTTCGTCGCTCGCATTCAACGCTTCGTCGCTCGCATTCAACGCTTACGAAGATGCGTATCACCCGAACTTATCAATCGAGTAGCTTTTCGAATGATCAGCTCTTCTCGAAATAAGCACTTTTTCCATACCGCTGTGCTTCGAAAAGTTAAAACCTTTCTTTGTCAATCTATTAGAATAATATAGATAATATTGGAATATATTTAATACCAACGAACGAAACCTATTTTTTTATTCTCGTAAATAAAACCAAAGAAAAAAATTCCGTAACTGAATATTTCCTCATCACGATAAAATATCAGAAAGCTAAGTTAACGGAAGTTTCTCTTCTCCAAGCCAGCAACGAGAATTTCGCCCGACAAACCCAAAGGAGTAATTCAAAAACCGTTAAACGGAGACTCCGGAAACCGAGCAACCCTTTAAGCCTAATCCACGCGATATCGTACGAAAAACTTGATCTACCCTTTAACCCCCCCCCCCCCCCCCCCAAAACAAATTGCCGGAACGATAGCGGGGCATCGATCGCGCCCATTCGAATTCGATCTGTGCGCGGAATTCGCTAATCCCGCGTGATCGAGCGACCCTGCTCGGGTTTGCGACCGTAAAACCGGACGAATGCAAATTAGTTTCGAGGCGGGATCGAGGAACTAAAACCGAACGGATTCCTCCCCGAAGGTTTGTCGACTATCGCCGATGGCGGGGAAGAGTTACGTAGGTTCGGGCAGTTTTAATTCAACGAAATCCCGCGCGATCGACCAAGTACTTTGCCTCGGGATCCATCACTTCCGGGGAAACCGAGAGGGCGAGAAAAGAAAGAAACAGAATCGATGGAGTAAACCGGTGTGCGCAGTTAGGATAAAAGTGTGTGCGTGTGCGCGTGTGTGCGTTAGTGTGCGAGCTTGCTGCATTTTACGGCCGCTCTTTACGTCGAGGGGCAGGATATTTTATTGTCACCCTGTTTGTCCCTTCCGCGAGTTTCTCTTTTTCCAACCTCGCTCTATCCTTCTCCATTCTTCGTTACTCACTCTTGATTGGATGCACATTCGCCTGACTTCGTTGCTCTCTAATCGCATTATGGTAATTCCGCTATCGCGTCGTGCATCTTCCGGTTAAGCACTCCAACCGACCACGGATTTTAATATTTCTACTTGGTTCCGTGCTGTGCGCTGACTAGGAAGGAAAATATTACCACTGTCGGACGATTACGTATGGCTATTCGTTAGAATCTCGACGTCGGGTCGTCGGCGGTGTAGGGATATCTCAGAATTTCCACTTTCGGACGTTTAATCGGCTCGTATTTCACGGATTACGATGTGCAAAAGCGCGAGAGAAATCGAATATTGTTTCTTAGGCTATGGATCTTCGGTTTCGTTTTGCGGTACGGTTTCGATTCTTCCACGTGGTTACTGTATGGTTGCACAGAGGGATAAAACGAACTCTTAGCGGAATGTTCGGCGGTTGAGTGAAGAAGGATTTTGCTACAAATCGGTGACTATAATTCAATGTAGAGACTGCAAGTATTTGTGTAACAGAATTGAAGATCTTGCGGCAAAAATTTGGCAACTTCATTTCTTCACAGTCCTTTTTAGTTATTACGTATGTTGTTTGTACAAAAAGTTCTGCGCGACTTAGCGCAACTTTTAAAACTACTAATTTTTAAAATTACTAAAATTACTAAACTTTTAACATTCTTTCGAAATATCATTAATATTTTATTACAATTTATTAACCTACTACAAGTCGGCCATTATTTATTACTGACGTAAAACGTGATAAACTTTAGCGAGAGAAGAGTAAAAGTATATCGGATAGATAAGAATCGAATGGGTTTCTTCAATTTTAAAAGTATTGCAACGAAACTTGGAAGAAATATACTTCTTTAAACGTAAAATGTATTATATTGCATATTGCACATATATCTTCGATTCAAGGAATTGTAATAACGAGAATTCTTGTCAAAATTCTTCCAATCTAAGTCAAATTGATCCGTTTTGCCGATTATGTACATCTGCTAACTATATTTGTCAAAATATTATCTTTCTTTCTCGGAATATTAATGTATTTAAATCTGAACTTTATCGTTCCTTTTTTTTAAGTCAAACGATCTGTGCTCGCTCACAGTATGCACTTATTTTTGTTTATATAAAGTGGCTTCTTGCCCGTAGAAATACATAAATAGATAAATAAATAAACAAATAAAGAATTAACAACATAAGTCGCGACTTAATTGAGTGCAGTTCTTTCGTGATACAATTAGAGACAACGCCTACATCAATTATGCAATATTACGAATGCTTCGCTGCAAAGATCGAATTCTATTCAACAAAAACTGAAGGGAATATTTTATTAAGAGACAAAAGTAGTACTAATATAAAGCCTCATTTTTTGAACGTTCGGAAATTTCAATTAGAACAATCACGCTAAAGAGGGCAGGGAATTATTCTCGAAACTTTAATGTTACGTCGTACACGTGTTAATTTGTTAAATTACTAACAAATTGTAAGATGACATTAAGTTGTTCCGAGTGCATAGGAAATTGACGAGATCGTCCATTGCCAAGCAAAGCGTAGCAGTATCCCTAGTTTCAACAGCAACTTCCAGAATCCTCTTGAAGGGAGCTTCCAAAGCGAAGGTCAAACCTAATCTCGAGGAGCGTTGATCGACCATGCCGCCGGTACACAGGCAACAAACACTATGAGATGAGATGATCTTCGGCCAGCATGTCGCTTTTCGTTCGCATCACGGGTCACGTTCGCTGAGACGAGGTCACAGCAATGCATATTCATGAAGGCGTTGGCTGTACTCAAAGGATAGAGTACGAACCTGACCACGGAAGAAACCGTGGAACAAAGGCAGGCGAAAAGGCAGAAAGGGATCTAGATAGGTAACAACAAAAGGAAACGGATTGCAAACGTAAGAGAAAGAAAGGTGGGCCGTACAAAAGAAAGAATAGACGAGGATTCAACGATTTTTCTCGCGGCTAGATTAAAAGTGAACGCTACAATCGTGAATGCGTATCTTTGCGAAAATTAATCTGGTACAGCTATGTGTAGGAACATGCATAGGGAGGGGAAGTTGATTTAAAAAGTTAGCGAAAATTGGAACCCTTGGCAATTCGAATGTTTGTAAATAATAATAATAATCGTTGCAGTTTTGAGACTTTGGCTATTGTAGATCCTTAGTAATTAGAATGTAAGAAGAGCATAAAGTATAGTTTCTATTGTACATTGGAATTTGCTTATTAGGATCACTTTGAGACTTGCAATTTTTGGTGATAATAACCGGCACAGAGGACACAAAATTTTCATTATTCGAGTCGATTTATTAGCAACAATTGTGACATTTATACACAATTTAATGCGTATACTATTTTTGTTTTTAGTTTCAAAAGATAAAAAGAAATCGTTTCCGGACAAGATCTACATATGTATTCGTGTATTTTATTATATTTTAACACCATGTGACTTATACGTTATGCCCCCATAAATCTACTTTTTATTAAAGGTATTTTACTTCATAATTACCATATAGTTATATTGTATTTACATATTATCAAATCACCAGCAAATAATTCACTTAAAACAACTATTATTTCCTAATTTGTAGATAATAAATAAAGAAACACTTTACTTCCAATTAAATAAAATTCGGGTTACAGAGGGTTAATAGTGAGCTTCGAAGAAAATGTCCATTTAGTACGAATTTCCTAAAAAATGTTATCGTTTGACTTTAAGTATAATTATCGCAATAGATATCAATAACCGAAGTTTGATTATAATACACGGATTATTTTCAACTAATTTTATACAGAGTGTATTGGGTAATATGTCATACTTCTACCCTATTTCGTATTCCTATTTTCTTCTTTATACGTTACCCCGCTATCGAATCTAATTCCACGTGAAAAATTCACTTTTATCCAGCGGCAAGGGGTTAACACGGGTTTACTCGTTCTTAACTCGCGTGTTTCTTTCTATACATTTAAGCTACGCTCCTAACCAGCGTCCCGAACCTAGCTTCGGCAGAGGACAAACAGCTAGCCCATAAAATCCGCGAGCAACACGCGAATTGGTGGCACGTGGAACCATGGTAGGAAGGAAATAGTTAGACAAAGGTAAGGACGATGATAACAGACCCGGTGCGCGACGACCAGAAGAACAATAACTGTGAAAGGGAGCCGGGAACACAGCCAAAAGGCAAAAATGTCGACCGACAGTAGGTACGCGAGGAAGCAGCTTTTTTTTATCCCCGGCTCTCTCTCTATTGCTCGCCGCGTCTCCCAACCACGTGCACGCTGTGCATGCCTCGATGGATCACTCCCTTTTTGCTTGCTTTCTTTTTTGTTTCTTGTTGTTCCGCGAATCAAGGGACATTGGGGGAAAGAAGGAGGGTGAAAGGGACGAACGGAGGATTTGGTTATGAAAGCGAGGGATCCAACGGACTCACGGATCGATGAGCTTCGGAAATACCAACGACTGATTCGTATGTCGATGTCGATACACGCTGTAGTGAAGTTCGATACCAGTCGCAGACAAAAGCTTCGCTACGAGGGACTACGAATATTATGGCTTCGCGATGGTGGAATATGGTCTCCTTTGTGAATCTCGAAAGGTGCATTTGGCATAAATTTTACTGGAATATTAATGTGTTACCCGAGAAGGATAGAATTAACCCTTTTCGATCCGAGTTGCGTCTGCGGTTTCTTTCTATGTAGTCGGCGATCATTTAGCTTGTAGTCGGTCACAGAAATATACGTACGTATTTTAAATTTTTAAGGGTGATGTGCTTCAGGATATATGTTACAACAGGGATGGGCAAGCTTTGTTCTTTCCTGGGTCGAAATTGAAAATTTAATACTAACCCGGGCGAAAAGTTTTCGGTCAAACGCGATAATATAAAATGAACTAAAAACGTTAAGGTTTTTGTGCTGCCAAGTGCTATTATATAATTATAAAAGCTACTAGAGAATTTATAGACAACGCGGAGCAAGATTGGTTAATTAAAAGTGTCTCTAAAAGTGAAAATAAAATATAAAACTATAAACGAATAATATTCCTAGAAATCGATCCATAAAGGAAAGATCACTGATTATCGATTAATCGATCATAAATGATAATTCACCCAACAATTTCTACATATTACTTTATAATTATTAATATAGAGTATCCAAATATTAACTTTCGTAATGTTTTCATATAAATACAAATTACTCCCTTCTGTGCATATAAAATGCTGTTAATTTCAAGTGTCATAGAGATAAGTTCAAGTAGAATATGCTCGAATAAGTCAGACGTGGAGAGACTAGAAAAGATATTCTTTGTAATCTACTGAAATAAGAATGAACAGGGATTAAATCCTTTTCTACGAAGGACATTTCTACTTTATGCTTGCATAAATCGAGCCATTATTTCTTAAACGCATACGCGTATCTTATTTATAACTAACTATTATTTCTATTAATATTTGTACAGAGCTTTGAAATGTTCATACGCATACTCACTATTTCCATATAAATACAAATTGTCCTTATTTATACAAGGAGAATGGTTTAAGTAGAATGTGTTAGCATAAGTCAGGCATGCAGAAACTACGAAAGTTATCCTTTGTAAAATTCGAAACGTCCATTTGGCATAAAGTGTACAGAAATATTAACGAATCACAGTGTTATCATTTGCTAAAAGCATACGTGAACATTTTTTACAACTTTGTTAATATTATTCCTATTATTATTGTAGAGTCGTAGAATCATATCGAATTATATATACAACTATATAGAGAATTATAGAACATTTAAGTTCTCATTTAAGTTGGCATAAGTTGAACAATCATTTGCTAAAACCATACATATATTTTTGTATAATTTAGTATTACTTCATTGTTATTTGTACATATTACGTTATAATTATTAATACAGCGTTTTCAAATACACTCACGCTACTTCCATATCAATGCAAATTGTCCCCGTCTATTCATTGAGAATGCTTCGGAACTTTTAAGTGCCGCGGCGAAAGGGTTAAGTAGAATGTACTCGCATAGGTCAGACGTGCGGAGAATGGAAAAGGTGTCCTCTGTAGAATTCAAAGGGTAGATTTAATCCTCAGCTCTTCTCATAAAGTAACTTTCCCAGGCTACCAATAATTTAATGTTCAATCAAAGAGTAATTAAACTTAGTGATTTAAGTAATCAATTGAACCTAATCATTTTTGTTAAATTAACGACTAATTCGATGAACTAATATTAAATCTTTCCACACTTCGAGTGTCTAAGGATGAATATTACACACCAGTACTCTTTTACAACGAAGTCCATTTAATAATAAAGAACAAAAAAAAATATCACAAATCCACCCCATTTATTTTTATCTCTTTTCCCTGCAGTCAACGTCGAATTTACTCTTATTTTTCAACCGCGCGTTTCCCGGCGAATTTTGCTACAAAATTCCATTGGCATTGCATTTGATGGCAGCTGAAAAAAAAATATTCCATGCATTCGCAAGCACCTGCGTCTGGCATCACGGGATTCTTCGCTCGTTTATTTCAAACGGAAAGGAACTTCCGGTCGTTGTAAAGCGTTTCTTTCTATTCCGGGCGAAAGTCATAAAGGCTCGTTGACAATCGGTTCCATCGGCAGCCGTCACCTCTCGCGAAACGTATCTGTCGTTTCGCTTTTATACCTGGAACGCGAGTCGCAGCCGTAATTCGCGTTTATTTTATCGCGTCGTCGATCGTCGGCCGTTTGCCGCCCCCGGGACCAGCGTCATAAAATCGCGAGGGGTGCGGTTTATTGATACATCGCGTCGCGATGCCTCTGGCAGCGACGCTGAAATTAACAGACTGACTGAAAACGAGCTTTCGAATCTCGCAGTATCGGAATATTCGCGCAAATTCATATTTTTTTTTTTTTTTTTTTAACAGAAATAGCTAAAGAGATTCAACCTGCATCCCCGAATATTCAAATTTCAGTTTAGTTAACCATTTCAGCTATGGCTACGTAGACCGTGATAACATAAAATGAACCAGTTCAATTTTAATTCCATTTAAATTTAATATACTTTAATTCCAATAATTTTTCTTAATTAAAAGGCACAAATTTGACCTTCATACGTCCTATATACGTGCACTTACAAAAATACTAATAACGGTGTATAATGAATCTTTCGAAAGCATTCAAGATTTGTCTGAAACCTTTTTTGATATGACCAACGGTTTCCAAAATATTTCAACTTCCTTACTGAGATTCGTAAAATTCCCTCTGGACTAATTTATTCACAAGGAATTATTTTACATACGAAAAATGTGTGCGTGTTTCTAATTATACCAATGCTTTTCAGCGACGGTTAGGCGGATACCGCGCTGCAGTCAAAAGGTTAAAAAGGAAATTAAAGGATCTTCACTCGTCACAGATTATAGTAATTAATGTTGAAATATTGTTGAATAAAAGAGTTATGTCAATAAGAAACTTACTAATAATTGCTGACAAGAAGAAAGATGAAATTCTTCATTTAACTTCACCCAAACGACGAAGATTGAATCACATACTGCAACAGAAAAGAGACAAACGGTTAAATGTTAGACATTTTATCGCGAAATTATATAAACGAAATGCAAAATGGTTTGAGAGTGGAGGTTCTGGAATCGCGACTACCAAAATAATAGGTAATATTTTCTAACAATTGCAAGGGAAAATCACATTTCTAACTCACATGTTTTAACACAATTAAAATGAATTAATAAATTAGAAACTATTGTGTCATTACACTACATTTATTCTGTCCCCCTAAGTTAAAATGTCTTATTTCGCATTCTTCCATTTTTCAAATTATAGGTATAGAATTGTTACAAAAATAACAGCTTTACACCATGTCTAAAATCGTATAAAAGGGAGTGTAAAATAACGACGAAGAAGCTCTTATAAATTAAAACAAAATAAAATACATTAGTTAGACTGAGTTAGAGAAACTTAACTTATTTTCTATATTCCGCAAAAATGCGGCGTATTGAGAGAAGAAATGTAATCGCAGAAATTATTAAGATTGATTATAACGCAGTTTACACAGTTGAACAGACCGTATACGGTATAGTGAAACTCCGGACGGAGAAAACTATAGGTATTGTCTCCTGGCAAACAACTTGGATATTGGTATATTCTCATAAATGCCCAAAGATTCGCTGTGTACACATTATGTATTAGTTCGTTGAAAAAGTTCACAACGATATCCGGAAAACGTCCGTAATCTCTGCAACATTAAATTTTTACATTCTTCGCATTGAAACCTTGAACCATTTTAATTTCAACGGAAAAACAAGCAACTATTTTTATATTTCGCGGTAAAAAGATCACCTCTGATCCGGCTCTGTAGATATACGTATAATCCGGAGCGAAAATGCCCCATCGCAAAAACACGGATATATACTGAATGTGCAATAAAAATTTGACAATAAAGATAAGCAAATCGGATATTATGAAAATCCCCGGGCACAATAATAGCGAATTCTAATAATACACGACCGGCGCGGAGATGAAATATTAAAAATCGCCTGGCATAAACAAGCCTAAAATCCAGGCGCACGACGCGACTCGGCACAATATGAAAATCGCGGCCGCTTTTGCCGCGTGTCTCACAAAGGGTGGCGTATCCGCGTGCGCGCGAGCGCGACTGTAAGCGTGGTAATCCGGTTTATCGGCAGCGGTATCGGATAACAGGCTTTTCTCACACGCGTGCCTGTAACTCTGAAATGTGGGACGTCGATTCATTAACGGATACGCCGGAAGTCCTATCGTATTCCGTAACTCGAGCATAATTTTTAATCCCTCCACAAACAATTCCTATTGACGCTTTCATCCGATCCATTCGATTTTCATCCGGCGCAATACACGCATTAACAACGCCTCCCCCTAATATTTCGCTTTAATCCGCCCTAAAGTTCATATTCCAATTTGTCTGCGACGCATTCTCTTCCGTGCGGTTCAAATTCTTCCCTTCTTCGGTAACTTCACACTATTGACCATTTGCACTCGAACTTTTTCTCGGCTGAAGCTTTCAGCAGCTCGGACTTTATCCGGTTATGAAATGCGTGGTTTCTTTGAAGGCGAAATTTAAAAGGCAAGATATTTTTAACGTTATTTTATTGTTATCATAATGTAAACATTTTGTAAAGGGGCAGTGTGTGTCACGCTTCGAGTACAACGTCAAACTTTGGCAGTGTCTGTGAGAAGAACATCGAGTGCAAAAGAGTTAAGTTAAGATCAAATTCGAGATCTGGTGGCTTTTTTTAATTACCTCTCGTTTGCAAAGAACGTAATTGATGTTACTAGCGTGGCACTCAAAACACTAGGCTTTGTCTACAGGTTTGTCAATATTTTTAACCTACGCGCAGTCCTCGTATTTATTAAAAAACTGATGTAACTATGGATAAAGCTACGACGAAGTTTATATTAATATGTTTGTTTCTCTTTTTTTAACATTACGTAAGAAGTTCAGTTTAGAGATTACATAGTAGGGTAAGTTGGCAATACACATTGTTACACTCACGGTCCTCGGGTCTTTTTTGACTCATCATAGACAAACATTACAAAGTAACGAAAATGAGTTATATTTAAGCTCTATAAGGTAAATGCCAATGCAATGTGGTGAGAGAAAATATTCATAACATAAGTTAAATAGTGTACTTTTAGTAATATAAGCCAAATGAATTTTTACTATTGATATACAGATTCTAATTAAATTGATTACACCTGACTCCAAAGAGAAGAAAAAAAGGTTTGCTATTGATGTACAGATTCCAATTAAATTTATTATACCTGACTTCAAAGAGAAGAAAAAAGGTTTACTATTGATGTACAGATTCTAATTAAATTTATTACACCTGACTCCAAAGGGAAGAAAAAAAGGTTTACTATTGATGTACAGATACTAATTAAATAAATCTAATCTAAAAAAATATTTTATCTCCAGAGATAAAGAGATCTTACATCACATATGGTAGCTTCAATTGCATAAACAGTATTACAATTAATGCCAATGAATTCTGTAACAAATTATGTCTTTCCCTTTCTGTATCAACTTTTTCGAAGCGACTAAATTATGTTGTTACCGTTAATGCCCACTGATGATTAACCTTGTTCCCGTATCACAATGAAATAACGCCCCGTAAACGAATAAATAAATAAATAGATTCGGTCATTTTTCCCCGCACCGTGTCTTTTTTTCCCGGAAGAAAAATGGCGAAAAATGGACGCGTGCGGCAATTAATCCTCGTATCATCTCGTCACGCGATCCCCTTCATTTCTTCTTCTTTGTTCTTCGTTTCTACTTTTTTCTCGTCGGACTTTTTGCGCGCCTGGATACCGCTTCTTTTATTTCAAACGAGGTGGGACACGGTAACGAGCTGTCCTCGGCTAATAAATTGTCATTATTCGTGTAACCGGTTGTTCGTTAACGAAGCTGCCAGCCTGAGACACAATGCCGGACATCGGCAGCTCTACGATTGAATTACACGCGGCCATTGCGTAAGCAACAAGTGCTCATTATGGGTTTATTACGCTTCGAATCGGGTGCTACGAGTGGATCAGGTGGCGTCTGATTGGTCGTGAAGCGATACGTTTCGAAGTAAGCACGATTCTAACTAGATTTATGATGTTCCACGATACTCCAGCTATTGTGATGGCAGACAGTTGCAGATAGCTTTTAAAGAACTGACATTACGACGGGATTAAAATGAATTAAAATAGGATTATCTCTCGTCGGATGGATCGCGGAATTTTATACCGAAACTTTCCAAACAACTTGCTATGATTTATTACGAATACAGCATGTATTTATCGTGAGTTTAGATCACAATCGGTATCACGAATTATGTTCGTCACGGTAAGACGAAAGATTAAAATCAATCCAGAATTCCTACACAGCTTTTTGATTATTGGACTGTGGATTTTTATGCAAAATCATATTTTCATTAACCAATTCAAATGAATGGAATTCAAATTGGGGGTTGTTTCGTCCTCTAAATAAACTAATACATAATATATAGGGTGTTTCATAATTCATAACAAAATTGCATAAATTCAGGGATGAATTCGGTACGCTAAAATGAAGAGAAATGTTGGAATTACAGCTACTCTTGTTTTCCAATAATTCCTATGACCCTCGTGACGAATACAATAATTATTACTGCGTATCTTTGTTCAAATTCACATCTTTGTAAATAAAGCCTAAAAACCCAAATAAAATAGGAAGCAGTTTCACTTTCTAAACATTATGACATCTGTTCTCATCTCTGATAAATTGTGTTTTCGTTGCCTATTACTTACATGCATACCCTATTTTATAGCACATTTATATCGAAATGTTATAAATTGCACGCATGAACTTCCGCAAAATCCACTAAATTCTTCTTTCACACCTGCTCGTGGAAAAAAGGAATTTCAGTTGAAAATTTCTCGTATCTCGCCAGCAATGCTGCCACTATTTTTCTCATTTCAATCAATTAGATTAGTCGAAAATGAACGTCTTATTATCGAATTGAAATCACTCCTACAAACGTTCAATACTTTCTACATAACTGTAAATAGTATTAAAATTATTACAATAAATTATACTCTATCGTATCTCCTTTACGTTTCTCATTTATCAACGAACCTTTATTTGTCCAGCACAGCAGGGTAAGAACTCCCATAAATGATTCGCAATCGCGGGAATATTCCATCTCCAGCGGTTAGGTTGAGCATAAAGGCGGGAGGGAGGTAAACGCGATTGCACGTACGAGTATACGTCGCAGAGGATCGTAAAAAAGGCAACGGAAAATCGTGCAGTATGCGTCGATGACGTTAACACGGAGACAGAGAGAGGGTGGGGGGGGGGGGGGGGGAATTTGAGAATGAAAAATGTCGCGATGAAAAACACGGCTGCTCCGTCGGAAAGGCAGACTGGATAACCGTGTTCCACGCGTATCGCGAGGCGCGAGCGTTAATGTATTGAAATACATGTACATTTTCGGCGCGACTCTAGGCGTCCGGGCAATGAGACGGCCTTAGTCGAAAGCAAGAAACCTCGTTGCATTCTCCGCCCCGCGGGGAATTATTCATTCCGCTGCTTCCGCTTTTGAATATTTTTCATAAATATTCCGCCCTTTCGCGATCGCGCGCCGGTTCTCCGCTCGCGTTTAATAACCTTTATGGAAGCTGCGCGTTACCCTCGATCCCCATTCGAATTGCTTATCCCCGTTTGCTTGCCGCCCTGGAATTATTGGGGAAATTTCGATCCTAGTTTTCGCGTGGATGCGAGACCTGCTTGTCGCTTGCGAGCATCGCAAGGTTGGCTAAGTTCTTTTTTTTTTTTTGGTTTTTTGTAGAATAGTGAATTTTTTTCGGTGGATTGGGCGAAGGGGATGAAATTGAGGCGCGGCAAGGAAATAGGGTACGTATGCTACATTATTATACGTACACTATACTGTTTACATATATATTTACGTATACCATTATTATAATACATTATTATTATTATTATACATATAGTATTGTTATAATACATTATTATTATTATACATATAGTATTGTTATAATACATTATTATTATTCATATTGTCGTGCGCGTATACTCGTACTCAATCGCCTTGCCGTACGCGCAACCTCACACGCCGAATTAACCTTGTGTGGGTAGTTTATAGGAGAAAGAAAAATAGGAAACTGTTGACGGTGTTATATATATGTATATTGGAAGTGTGTCGCCGATACACGATTGACAGGGAAGTTTATGTTAATCGTTCGATAAGTTTTTGCGTTCTATTTTTCTGGTGGTGTGTCGTCAATTTATGTATGTCGCGTTAAAATGTGATTGGTGGAGGCTTAGGTGGTAGGGGTGCTGTTCTTGAGCTGGGCGTTCGGATTTCCAGACTGGAGTGGGAAATTAGTGTTTGATTTTTAAATGTTTTGGCTGTTCCGATCCTCAGGTCGAAGCTACAGCGCACGTGTTTTTATGACGGTACATATTGTTCTTAATATTTAGGGGTGTCGTGCCCTCGCGCGGTTTACCTGGGCTGCAAGTATAGGATGCCAGTTCTCGGGTACGAAATTAGCAACGCTCGCAATAAAACGGAGGGTAGCGAATAGGTCGTTCGCTTCGACACATATAGTATTGCTTTAATACATTATTATTATTATACACATAGTATTGTTATAATACATTATTATTATTATACATATAGTATTGTTGTAATACATTATTATTATTATTATACATATAGTATTATTATAATACATTATTCTTACTATACATATAGAATTATTATAATACAGTATTACTATTATACATAAAAGTACACTGTGCAAATAATGTGGAAAAATAACCACAGTAGAAAATACATCATAATAGTTACAATCTAAGATAAGTCTCTCTTAAGATTCTTTTTTTTTATGGTGTTTGAGAAGACATAAATTTGCATAAAAATCGGTAGACCAGTAGTAATCGAATAATAAATGTTTCTAGTATCTAATATTGAGAATACAAAGTCTGTTATAAATATAGCAAGATTTAAATAAAATAAACTTTTGAATCATTTCAAAAAATAGAGAAGCTTGATGGTCTGAGATATTTTAGGTTCTTCTACTTATTCCTGAAAAAAGTATTATAGGTTCACTGTGAAGTGCTTTTCCACATTATTTTTGTAATTCCATATTCAATACTGCGTACAATACTTAAGTAAATCAATCAGAAGACTGAAACTATGTAAACTTGTCAATCATTTAAAAAAGTAAAGAAGATTGAAAGTCTGACATATTTTAGGTTCCTCTACTTATTCCTAAAGAAAAGTATTGTAGGTTTACTGCAAGATGTTTGTGAAAATTATACTTAATCCAACCAATTAGCTTATAGAATATATTCTTCATTCAGCTTATTAATAAATATAATACAAAAAAAATGATGTCGAATATTTAGCTATTTGCAAAGAAAAAATTAGCTCGTCAAATAAGAAGGAACATCCAAAATAATACCCTTTTATTTGAAATATTAAAATCGTGTTTATTTGTTGACGATAAACATTGAAATTTATAAAAAAGGTCTTTACGAAACAATAAATTTTGCACATCTAATGATACAATATACGATAAATCTTCTTATTTCATTCTCTATAAGCAAATTGTTCTATTCGACATTTTGTGATTTACAGAAAATTTCGAATTCAAAATTATGAAATATTACAGTTTTTTACCCTTGGTATTTACTATAAAAGTCACGTAATAAGAGAATTCAAAGTCACATAAACGGTCAACGAATATTTGAATGGATAACAGAAATATTACTTTTATTTCATTATAACGAAGAAGATTTACGTTCTAATAAATGTTAAGTTGCCTTCGTTTATTCGCTAAAAAGGAATAAATGAGGATAACACTTGCTTCCTGGAGGATTATTTATACTTCCGGGATAAATCAGGAGCGTAAACCAGGTTTAGTGAAGTCACTCCGGAAGAGCGGAGTCGAAAACAGAAGGGAGTGCGAGTATAATTTATCGACAACTTTTACGAGCAAATGAAGCTGTTAATGCCTTCGTTTACTGCCATCAACCGGACAACAATACGACGCTGAGGGCGATTTGAATGGAAAGCTTTAACTCTTCCATCTAGCGTCCCCGTCTACTGATCTGGCTATTTTAGTCGCGATAACAATTATAGTGGCTGCAAGTAAATCTCGGACACTTACTGTATCGCTCATAATTATTCGAACGACTTCCAAAGTTGATGGACGCTTCCGGTGATACAAAAGATTGAAATTGAGAAGTTTGGTAGTCCAAAAGGCTTGGGAATTAAAATGGTTGGGAACCCAGAAGCGTGAAAATTCGAACGCCTGGGAGTCCAAAAGTTTAGCGATTCAAAAGCTTGGAAATTCAAATGCTTGGAAATATAAAAGCTTGGAAACTTAAACGCTTTGGAACTCAAAAGCTTAGTAATCCAAACGCTTGGAAATACAAAAGCTTTGAAATTCAGGCGCATGGAAATCGAAAAACTGGGGAATCCGAAAGCTTGAAAATTCAAAAACTTGGAAACTCGGGCGCTTAGAATTCTATAGTCTTGGAAATTCTCACGCTTGAGAATCCAAAAGCTTGGAAATTCGAATGCTCAGAATTCTAAAATCTTGGAAATTCTCACGCTTGAGAATCCAAAAGCTTGGAAATTCGAATGCTCAGAATTCTAAAATCTAGGAAATGTTCACGCTTGAGAATCCAAAAACTTGTTAATTCGAATGCTCAGAATTCTAAAATCTTGGAAATTCTCACGCTTCAGAATCCATAAACTTGTTAATTCAAATGCTCAGAATTCTAAAATCTTGGAAATTCTCACGCTTGAGAATCCAAAAGCTTAGTCATCCATAGGCTTGGAAATCGAAAAGCTTATCAATCGTTTCTTAAATCATGAAAATATAAGCGTCCGAGTTTCACTTTCAGCCACTGTACGTTTGTCGAAGAAAGGAATTGCGAGTTAGACGGCCTCGTTTTCGCTAAAAGACAAAACGTACTACGATCGATCTGCTTTCTATGACGTCGCCGACGCGTTTCTATTGCGTCAGTGTTCTATTAGTGTCCGTGAGATATCGATCCAATGACAATAATAGAGTGGATTGCACTTTCGCTTCGTCGCGTATTGTCATTCGCGTTAAATCCCTTTGAATGCCGAGCGTTTCTGTTTTTATGATTCCCCTCTTTCGCTCCGCTTTGCTTTCCTGTACGTCATAGTGTATTGCGTAATACGATACAAAATAATTGGGAATATTGGGCACGTTCTTTGATCTCAAACTATGGGTGCACGAATAACGCGGAGATTGATATTTGCTTTGTCAAAAATTAATTCAGGTCGGGTATTTCAGAATGAAAGGAGTAATAATTCATATAGTGAATGTAAAAAGTATTTGCTCATAGGAATATATATATATATATAATTACAATAATAAATCTAATAAAAAATATATAATAAATTTAAATAAATCTAATATATATATATTTATATTTATATATATATATATTATCATATATATATTATTTATATATATCACGTGTGCGTTGCTTCCTGCATACATAAAATTGCTTATCAGTACGTCAAATCTCCTGCCAAAGGCAATAAATACTCAATAAATCATCGTAACAGTAGTTGCAAAGGTTGCCATCAATTGCAGAAGAAAGTTTCCTCTTTCAATCAAGCGAAACGCAACTTTAAACTCTACTCTACTGCACGAAATCCTTCGAATCAACCCTTCGTCACTTTGCAGTAGCTTCGGCAACTGTCGATACCGGAAGTGCCTAGGCTACAGCTACTTTAGAGCACCTTTTGCTCAGATAAATTGCAATCCATAAAAATACCAAACCGGCGAATCTTCTTGTTCCATTCTTCGACTATTCAAGGATTCGCCAGCAGGTTTAAATCCCTCCAACTACCCAACTTCTCAATTCGAGCGGAAAACCATGGCAAGCACGGAATCAATCCTCTGTCCGCTTCCACGTGGTCGGATTCACGGAAACTTTGCGTTCTAATCGTCGAAAACTGTCGTTTCTTCTCTTTCTTCGCGGAACAATACGAAAAAAGAGGAATTATCGTTTCGACGCTGGATATTTGTCAAATATCCAGTCCGCTTTCTGTTCGTAACTGTTTGATTTGTCGTAATTTATAGATATTCTCTTTGATATTATTCCGATTATTAATTCGTACGACTTTAACCCTTTGATGCAAAGTATTACAGCAACGATATAAATAGGGTCAATAAAGGTACCAAATTTAGTAAAAATAAATGTGTACGATGCTCGACTCGCGATACGATTGCAACGAATCACAACCGCGAAGAGTATCGTGTGCGGTCACGACAAACTAATGCCGTAAGGGAGAAATTCTGATTGATGAATAAAGGTGAATAAATTTGCTCGTTGTGAGTTACGCGGTAGAGTATGTTGTATTTGAAAACCTTGGCGGATTGTGTTACTTATCGTTTTTCAAAGTGGAGGTTTCGATGGTGTTTTGCGTACTACCCTTGAATCGGTTTGTGAGCCAATATATAATGTGGGTGCGTTATGCGATTGGCCGAATATTGAAGGAGGGGGTAAGAAGGAGTCAAACATATGGAAGTGTAGTGGGACATTAGACAAGTTGGTGGAAGGAGAAAATTAAGGAGAAGATTAAGGTGGAAGCGGTTTGAAACTGGAAGGGTGTGGGAAAAAACAGAAAGTAGAGGAGAGTGGTGGAAATGACCAGGATGCGTCCTTAACCACTTTATGGTCGGAGAGGAATTACTTTGAGGGCTTGATATTTAGGATGGAAAGGAACGAATTGGTTTATGACTGTACGGTACTGGTCGGTCGGCTGCAAGACCGAACAAAATGGAAAGAGTACAAAATCGAATGCTTAAGAATTTTTAATTTATGTTGCGAATTGAAGTTCAAGGTGACGATTTTAAAATCCGAAAAAAATACTATCGTATTCCTCGAAGTTTTCTCCATAAAATAAGCTTTTCCCTATTTTGATATGATTATCTAATGACGTATAATATAATAATTTGGATACTCATATTGCACTCGTTGAGGGATAGTTGATCCTGCCCTCGTTTGTCTTGGAAAATCTCGTATAACAAAATTTCTCGGTTTTTAGTGGGCCGATTTCGATGCTCCTTGGCTTAAATTAAAGGGTACAGCAACGAGAACATTATTAATTTATTAATAATTAATTCTCCGAATAAGCCGCACCTATACGATTAAAACGAAAACAAAAATGAAGTTCGTATCTTTAATAGTTTCGCAGATAAAAATACTTTTATGAAAGTACTTTTCGTGAAACGCGCTGAAATTTGCAAACTTCAATGGTCCGAAATTTTTAAACACGTTCATTATTGGCAAAATGATGACTTAAATCCCCCATAATTACGCATAGACTACAACATACTTCAATTTGAACAAAATCCCAGATAACGAGGGAAAGAAGTGATCGCTTTGGCGTGGAATGACTCCGCTATTAAATAAAATAATTAAACTGACAATTATAACAATTACAGGGACACTGACTTTCTATAAAATTCGGCATAAACTTACTGCCTGATCTAATACCATCATACGCGCGTGTTAAACAAAACTGATCTATTTTACGATATTTACTTGCAACTTTATACCATACTCTTTAAACTCTCCAACACAGCCAGCATCCACCGCAACTTTTAACTTCCACAACAAACTCGTAACTTTAACCGCAAAAAAAGCTTTTCGATCCTTCAAAAGAGCCGCGCGCAATGCTTGTCACAGCCGTCGAATAGAAAATTCTCCGAAAATTCACCGTCCGCTAAGGGGGTAGTAAAAAAGTGCACATTCTACGCGAAGTTAATCCGCCTGTCAGAGAAACTTTGCGAAACCACGTCCATCTCTGAACGCGTGTTTTCTTTGGAAGCCGCGTCGAAAACAACGATCCGAGAGCAGCCATCGCATCGGAAGAACAGGCGATACTTCCGGCCGTGAGGAATCAGTTTTCATCGGGGGGGAAGAACTTTCACACACGCCTCGTGGACGATATTTCCGTGGCGCAAAAGTTTCCGTTGAATTTACCCCTTGCTGGAAGATTCTCTGGCCGGATGTACAGGCCGCGAAATGGCTTTCCGAGGTTCGTGGCTTCTCTCGAAATAGAAGACTCCCGTAACGAGATATTGTCTCCTCTCCTGCTTCGAAAGATAGTTCCTGCCAAACTCAGCTCCTTCGGATCGTAATACCGTCTTTTATCGCGAAGAAAAAAAGGAGTCGGTCTTGAGTATCGCGCGGTTACAACCGTTGCGATTGCTGTTGGAAAACTTCCAAAGTAGGGTTTAAGTATCTGCTCGATTAGAAATTCGCGGATTCGCAGGTTATCGAGCTGTTTACTACGGTGTAAGGTAAATTTCCCCGCACTCGGATTGCAATACGAATCTCATTCCTTTGTAACCTTCATTCTTTATGCAATTGGAAAGAAAAATACTCCCGTTTATCATTTATCGGACACTTCGTATGTTTAAAGTAAAGAGGAATCGATGTTGCGGTTAGAAAATGCAGCTGCCATTCCCTAATTGAATAATGCTGTGCTTTTAGATGCTACTGAAAGTCTGATTCGACAAATATTTTATGAAGTCACCATTAAGTTACTAATAAGTATTCTCTGGTAATTTATGAACAGGTATGGAAAATGTCCCACCTTTTTCTACATCCAAATTGCATGCTGGGATTTTTAAACTGTTTAAATAGTTCGCACTTTATTTTTCGATTCTATTAAACAGGGCTCGGATTTGAGGGAAAGGAACTGAGGTTCAATGAACGAACGCTTGTTTTATTTTTGGCCGTCGGTTTCTTGACGGCCGTTTATTGAAAAGAAACTGTTTTCTTAAAACTGCTGCGCTCGTTTGCCTGTAACAGAAAGAATCGGTGTAAACACCGAGTTCCTTACGTTATTATCAGGTTATTGCTCTATCCGTGCGTCTTTCCTCTTCTTCCCTGATCACGATATGCGCGACAGGTAGTGAGGGCACTTATTCGTGCTATAAGACACAGTAGAGGGGAGTGGACTGTATTATGCGACGTTTCCTGCGCAACGCAAGGAACCGTCGTGTGCAAACGAACAGATTGAATTTTCTATCCTGTATCGGATGCAACAGTCGATTGCCTCGAACCGGCTTCTCGCTAATGGAGGTTGTAAGGCTCCAAAAGTGAGGTGCCGTGTGGAGGAGAACCAGCGGTCACTAGAATACTAGTCCCGGGAGAAGGTTGAAACTCGGAGTCTCACCGCTTCGTCTCTCACACGACGTTCCCTTTGACGTCGTGAAAAGGTACTGGAATTGCAGTAACCTTTTAGGTGCGCTATTACCGTCGATATTCGACACAAGGTACCGCTGCCCGAGAGATAGAAGATTATGACCTGTCACTCACTGCCATACGCGCCTAAAGCGATCGATGGATCTAAACCAGGAGTAGGCAGGATCACCGCCACTGTACGTAAAAACGTATCGGACGTTTACCGGCGAGTCCACCGACAACCTTGATACCTGCCACGGGGGCTGGTCTCCGATTGCTTCTAAATCGAGGAACAATCGACAAAAGAATCGGGGTAATGCCACCGATCCGATTGCTATTCGCTCGAATTAGGTTCTAGTATTTGTTTGTTGCGTGCCTATGAGGCGACGATCGTGCGACGGAAAGCCGTTTCGCTACGATCGTCTCTTTCTCAGCGCACGTCTTTTATAATCTTATTATGTCTTCAGAGAGGTTTCGAGAGCGAAGAATTAACCTTTGCTCTCGAAATCTATCAGCTATTTGGGCTTCGGGAGCTGGTGAGATATTCTCTATTAGCAACCACGAATAACTTTCCAAAAGCTGAGTTCGGCAGCACAGAAACAAGGGCTCTGGCTGTGACCGACTCTCTCGAGGAATTCTGACTGACTTCTAGCACACACTCCGGCCGTAATTACGCGAGTGCGATAATTATTTTTCAGCCGGCTGGCGGCGCTGTCTATTACACCATGATGTCTCTTTTCAATTGAGCCATCTTTCCCTCTCTCTATGCTCTCGCGTCCGACGCGGTTCCACCGATCTTTCTCGACTTTAAGGGGAAACAATGTTTTCCGTTTACTGTTTGTCTCCATTGTAACCGGTTGTAAAAAACTATGGTCAAAGTAGCTATAATTATTTTTGTTATTTGGCACGTGGCGGTCTCGTTTAACCTCGAGATTACCCTTTCACGTATACTCCAAAATAACACGGGAATTTCGCGATCGTGGAAAGCCAACGAAAACGCGAGTTCTTCAAACATAAACCTACTTACAAATTTTTAAATAAAAAGAAATCTTGTGTCTCAAAGAGATAGTCCAAGTAAGGTTGTTCGAAAAGTTCGTTTGCAAGATAGTGTTAACGTTCAATTCTTTTGCATATTGAGAGATCGAAGAAACGTTATTTGTTGCGAATTTTTGTGAAATAACGAAATCCTTAATTTGGATAAATCCAATGTCTGGTTGGACACTTTAATTGCAATGATTAAATGTGATTCTAAAGAATACGCGACGTTTTTTAACGAGACGGCGCTTGCACTCTTCATTAATTAATATATTACGTGTAGAAAAGATAGGTGAAAATATAAAAGATACTTTGCAAAAGATTTACAAAACTTTATAAAATAGATCTGTTGAACGATACACTGCCTTTCGCACCTTAAAACATCAAGCCACGCTGAACGTTGTATGATTGCGACGTAACAAGTCGTTGAACCAACAAAAATAATTCCTTCAAATCGTTTAGAAGTGATTCAGAGAATCACGATCTTTAAATGATTATTAAAAACATCTTAAACGCTAGAAAAATTATTTCATCACTACCAAACAATTCTATACTAACGAAAGATCGTATAAAAAAAACTGTAAGTTTTGTGAAACCAATTGGCATGAAATTGCCGAACGGCAAAGTGTTAAAACGCACAGCAGCTCTGTTAACAAAATTGTAATTACACCAGACAATTTCATCTTCATTTGCGTCTCCCCACCTCATCTGGAATCTTACCTTCGTCTCTCATAAAACTTCCCGGTAAACGCCCCAGGGCCGTGTTCCCATAATTCGCGAGCTGGGAAATTAGTGGCCGCGATGGTCATCGCGGGCCGTTTCGATACGGCTCGTTCGGCGTAAAAACGCAAGGCGGAAAAGAGGTACTCGGGGGACGTTCCAATTAAATTGCAAATTAAAACGCATATTTTATTCGACCGTTGCCGGGTGCCATTGGGAGCCGAAGAAAAAAAAGTAGCGAGATGGCAGAACGACGTCGCCGCGAATTAAGTTTGCCATTTCCGTACGACTCTCCCTTCCCTTCCCTTTTTTCCCTTCCTTCTTTCGACTCCGCTCATTTCGCGCCGCTTCTCGCTGCCTTCGTTCGACCGCGAGAATCTCGTAATCTCGTCAATGATTTCGCAAACTTCGCCCAGCCGAGGGCAAATCGAATTTTCGCGACACTCGCCAACACCGGGGGAGTCTCATTGCGCAACCCCCTTGAAACTAAGGGGATGAAACCAGCCCGCAATGGTTGGTTGCGTCGCGGCGACCTGCTTGAATCGCAGACAACGGGCGCAGCACGGTTTCATTCTTCTCCGCGTCTCACCCTTTATTCCTCTCCATCGATCTCGGACCTTCTGCCTTCTCGCCACGCTTCGACGAGCGTCCCCGTTTCGCTCATTATTTTGCACGGATTACCATTTTCCGGAAGAGCTTGTTCGCAGTTGAAACGGACCGGAACACGGCGGGACCAGGGATGGTTTTTGCGAATCTTCTTCGCTGATGTTTTCCACGCGGAGAAAACTATTCTACTTGTCTCGCCGGCTAGTGGATAACTGTGTTGAGGTTTTTGAGAAGATTGCTTAACAAGATATCGCTACACCCTGGCAAAAAGTTCTCGGTCAAACTGGATACCGTAAAATTAGCGTTATAATTTTGTCGCGTGAAGTACGACTGTGTAAATATGAATAATGATGTAATTATTATTGTGGAAGACAGAATGTCGTGTGAATGTTTGGACCAGAGCGATTGCTGAGCGAACGGTGTTGTATTTGGGTAAGATTGGCTGAGGCGTGAATGAGAAGTGTTTGGGATAGAGCGATTCTACGAATGTCTGAGACGAGTGAGAGAAGCAGAGAGAGAGATAAGGAGAACGAATGAATGCGTGCAAGGGTAGAGAATGCGTGGGTGAGGGAGTCGAGAAAAAGAGTCGAGTGCGAGAGGACGTTGCGAGTGCAGAGCGAGAGTTTTTTCTGTGAGATTGTGCGAACTCAGTATTAGTAATAAACTAGTAATTATTGCAAAGGCTGAGTTTCTTTTTCCTTTCCCTTCTCGCACCTTACAACAACACACGAGGGATTTACTTTAAAATAATCCCTACATTATTTCTCTATTATATCATTTGTATATTATATATTACGCGATTCAATAAGGGCAATACGTTTACTATGCATGTTATATCTGTTACGCAACCTAACGTGCTAGTATACGTAAAAATTGTCTCTATTTAAGTGACAGTAATAGGAACATTGGACTATCTTGTACATTTTCACTGAATTAATACTTAATTCATTGTGCTCGACGTATAACAAAAAATGTCCATAAATAAATTCGACGTTGAACAATATTATGCTCCAAAAGTGGACCCGAATTTTCAGATTAAACGCGTTCGAAAAAGTTACGCGATAACCTTAAAGTGGTAGTAATTAATATTGAAAAATCACTAAAGCATGACGTATCAAATTTTGCCATCGGACACCACGGAAATAATGCAACGGTGCAACGAATTCCAGCGATAGATAGAATTCGATGGGGAATCGTTGGCACGCGCAACGTCACGGAGCCTCTTGACTTAAAAACTCGGTGGCGTAGACTACGACTATGCGATTTTCCAGCCATACTGTCGCGAAACTCCGGCCAAACTGTCACTCTTCCGGTACCGGGGAGAATTATCGTGCGTGTGTCGGTGGTCAACCGCTGCCACCGCGATACTCCACTAAAAGTCCGTGGTCCCGTTACGAACGGCGGAGGTGAGCATAAAAAGGAAGTTGCCAGACAGTTCGAGAGGCGTAAAACGGCGTCACTTGGCAGAGTCGTGCAACTCCCACGTGTACGTACGTGTACGTGACACAGTGGAAAAGTTTCCAAGTGTCTGGCCGTATCCGGCATCTGAAATCCTGCAGGGTTAACGACGTTTTCTTTACGAGTCCCGCGGGTCGAGTCCGGCCCCGGAAAATGATCGTGACGGCTCGTTGGCTCGATCCTATAGCTGCCTTGCGAATGTTATAATTCGATGATATCCTGAGCAAAACGACGCCCATTGGCATTTATGTAGCTTCGGTAAGTTAAGACGACTGTTTGCCCCCTTGCAATTGATTGGAACTTCGTCGAATGATTCCTTGCTAAGAATGGTTGTTATTATTATTACAATATGTTAAAATATTGTAGGGATTATTTTAATTAAATCCCACGTGGAGTTGTTTAGGGAACGGGAAGATAAAAAATGTCGTTTAAGGGCAAATAATAGTTTATTAAATGTAAGTAATAATAATCGCACTACGTCTTACGCTCACACAACTCTCTCGGCTCGCAACGTCTTGTCTCTCCTTTTACTCCCGCACCCACGCTTTCCACGCATTCATTCTCTCTCATTCTGTCTCTCGGTTTCACTCACTCATCTCCGACATTCGTAAGGCCCAATCAGTCACGTTCACCCGAAATCTTGCGCGACCACACACCCTTCGTTCACACGCCAAACCCCAGACACTCAGTCCCAAACACTCTTCAGTCAGGCGCCAGTTTATAAACATTCACGCGTCGTTCTGTCTCCCACAATATGTTTCTGTTATTGTTGGAATAATATTATTTAGTAGCTACAAAAATGTATCTCTAAGTTGAAAGGCACTGCCTATTAAACAACAGGCTTAACTCAGTTACCAAAGTAGATGAGCCTTATGCCGTACCAGACCTAAGGGTCTGAGGCAATAAACGCATTGAAGGCCCGGGGCCGTCGATTCTAAATTTTGGCGCCAGTTTTCCTGCGTGCATTTTCAAGAGGATTCATTCCTTGTTCATTCGTGAAAGAGTACAGACGAGTTCTTCAAGCTTTTAGAATTAAAATACCTTATTTTAAATACAATTAAGTGTTCTTATAATAAATATAATCCCATATTCCATTAGTTATATTTAGATTTACGTGTCTTAATTGCTAACCGGTAGACAATGTGTTAAGTATCTACTTAATAATTTGCACTTGAAATTAAATTATGAAACACAATCACTCGCGGGATGACCTAATAATAAAGTGTTCCGTTTTAGACGAGCCACCTTTTGCGATACCTTACACGTTCATCAGAAGTTAATTCCGCTTCACGTGAAGCACGGTTCTCTAAAGGTTGGCATGAAACCGACACGCTCCGCTCATTAAGGTAGCCATTCAAATTCCAATTACCCCTTTTCTCAAGCGTAATTATGTTAGCGACACCCTAAACGACTAACAGACGCAAAAATAAAAAAGCGTCGACGTTGAACGAATGGACAGCGATGATTATAAACGCGTCGGTTAGGAAATTTAGCGGAGTAAAAGAGTTTCGCGATAACTCGGCTACTAGCATCAAGCAAGTTGAGTCGTTTCTCCCTTTTATAGGGCACGCGCGTGCACGCGTAAAATCCGAAACGTTCCAGCCCGTGAAATACGCGAACGACCGGCGTGGACGTAACACGACGCGGTTCACGGCCAGAAATAACGTAACTGACATAACCGTAACGCGGTTTAATTGTACTGCCACCTGTTAGGGCCGACCGGAGAAATGTTGCGCATATAGGCTGACCATTAACTACCGTAACCCTCTCCTAAACTATTTTACGCGCTTACTACCGCCGATTCTCGTTGCCGAGTAAAGTAAAGGGCACCACCTGATCGACTTCCTGCGGAATTCAATTGCCAGCAACGGAATTTTGAAGTAATATGGTGGTAGAACCGTGAATTTTTATGCAGATCTGTGTTTCTATCGAAACACATTATTTACTGGGAACCGATTAATAATCCGATTAATTCTATAAATCCCTATAAATCGCCCTTTTATTCTCTATATTATTGGGCTATATTCGTTCTATTCCAATTGAATATTTTTTAAATCATTTAATTGTAAATTCAAAAGTAAGTTCGATCGATTAGGTTTGAGTCATTTTGATCGACCACCTTCTTCCATCTTTATAGTGAACGAAGATTCTACTTCGTGTAGAATTCCTAGAACTTCAAAAAACGTTGTGGGAAAATGGAACGAATGTATGTTACAATTAATATATAATAATAATTCAACCAGTAGGCTAAATGATACTTTGAATCTTTATTTTACTTTATATGTTTCTATAGGATTAATATAATAAATATCCAAATTGTAAGCACTTGAAAGTTAAAGAAATGGATATTAAATCCTCAGTGACGATGTGTGGACCTTAGTTTCTTTTTATGATTAGTCTAAAACGTTTAATAATTACTTAGAACGGAAAGAACTATTTATTGGCGATAATGGGACACGGAGTAAGTTTCCATATTCTAGAAATGACGAACCAAGTTAATAGCTGAATTGTAATTGATTTCAATTCATTTGGTTACCGATAACTTATAAAATTTGGAATTTGTCTGATAACAGTTACGATGTCTAATTTAAATATTCCCACTCCCATTATTTCAGTACAGCATAGAAGTGTCTAACAATATTTATAATATATTCATAGTGCTTTTATGTTAGTAAAAATTTGCGCTCATCTGTTTAATCATAAACACTTACATTGCAGTGTAATTAATTATTAGACTACGAATCTTTATGCGTTTATGGAGAATTAAAAAATGCCAAAAAGGACACGATGCATCTAACGTATAAAAGAATATCAAATATAAAAAACGGAAATGCTTGTTACAATATTTATAAGAGTGTTGTTAATCTCTGTTTTAGTTTCATTCTTCTACGAATGGTTTTATAGACGAATTTTCACAAACATCCGCAGTGTAACAATTAAAGTGCCTCTAAATATTTATAATATATTCATACTACATATTTCTACAATTTTACGCAGCAGATTCTATTCAAATTGCACCGTAATTAATCATAAAAGTATCCGTGAATATTTATAATACCTTCGTACCGTGCCTAGTAAAAATTGCCCTCGTCTACGCAACCGTAAACATTTTTTACTTTTCCAATGGCGCAACGAAAGGACTGAAAATCAATAATTGGTACGGTGAATTCAATTTTCCATTCTTACGACGCGACGTTTAAATTCAACCTCTACGAGAATTCTGCTAATCATAAATTTCCTCTTGCTCCAATTTCTATAGCACTCTCACTTCGGTGAGCGATGTAACGACGGTAGCCGCAGCCATTCCGCTTGGCGACGCGCGGAAAACCGGCCGCATTGTTACGCCACTGTCATCCGCAAGCGCTAATGCGACTGGAAAATGTTAAAGGCCGAATGTAACCAGCGAGATAAAACCACGTCGCTCGTTATTTATTCACGGCCACCGCGGACGCAACCGCGGCTCGCTCGTCTCGCAGATATCATTGCCTACGCTCTGCGGATTTCCTCTTTCAAATGTTTTACGTGCGCCCAAGGATCGCCTCGACGATGTTCAGAAAAATTGGCCGAGAAGCTAATAAAGTTGCAATTGCGTAGATTATTGTCAATTACTGTCAGCGACCCCATAACCGACACTTTAATTATTTTATTTAACAGCAAAGTAATGTACGAAGCGAAGAATAAATACAAAGTCACTTGAAAGATATAGAATTTGCTTTTTCGAAATTGATAAAGATAGCAAGAGTTTAAAAATAAAAGCTCTGAATTAGTTGCATACTTAATAGATTGAGATTTCTTTACGGTTGTGTAAAAAATATCAGTGTACGTGTAAAACCTGTTACAAATAAATAAATTGGCTTGATATATTATTTTCCTGTCATTAAAGCCATTACAGCACCAATAACTAGTTATTTTCATGTTTGGTTAGTTCTTTTATTACACCATAAAGTTGAAAATATAAAATTCCTAGATGTGGGTGATTTCTGACCCAAAACACCGTGAATATATAATCGAAATGAAGAATGCACGAGGATTAACACTTTGCGAACAAACGTCGCCAATAGTCGTCCAATTGTTGTTTACGTTTGGATAGATGCCAATTGTTACAGCAAGAAATTTAAATTAATATCATTAATAATCGCCGCTGCAAATAATTGAAGAAGAATCCTTGAAGTCTTGTATTCAAATCGTTAATAATAAAACTATTATTTCGCTCCGTTCTCAAAGGATTAATAAAGAAGCTTCGAACACTTGCGAACATTTTGGTTGAGTGTATCCCTTGCAACGATAACAGCGATCGGAGCAATTAAAATAAATCGCATGGAGAGTCCAATTGCCCTATTTATTTTCGGAGAATCTATCGCCGCAGCCAAGATTACACGTGGTCCACGCGAAGAAATCCTCCTCGTCGGCGTCTTTTCGTTTTAACGTCGCCATCCTGTTTCCCCGGCCGTTTGATTATTTCTCTCGCGTTGTTTGCCCGCCTGTTTGTCCGCCTGTTTGCTTGTTTGTTTGTTTGCCAGCCAACCAGCTGGCCAGACAAATCCTACGAGCGGCTTATGGCCGATGGGACGTTTAAAAGCCGTTTCGAGGACGCGCACCGCGACGAAACGAGCGACAGCCCCGATGCCTTCCAGCGTAATTGTTCGTATCGCGCGTCGAACCGCGCTGTTATAAAGATGTCCTCCCGTACTCGCTTTGTCGAGTAGCCCGATGGACCGCCGCGGAATTGCGCCTGGGTGATTTCGCCATGCTACTGTTGTCGTTACCGCTCGAAACGATTAGAGATTCTGGATGGTTCGTTGGAACGACGAATGTTTGAATGTAAACAGAGATATAATCCATATAATCTATCGTTAGAAAAAATAACGTTTCATAATTTTACTAAAATAGCCGAAAAAGATTCCGAGTTATTTTCGTATATTATATCTTTACACAGCATGCGATATAGTATATTTCTCCAATATATACAATTTTAAGTTCAAATTAAAGCTGAGATTAAAAACATCTGTCAATAAGTGGCGGTACGGTCCGACTGTTACTTGAGAGTCTCTCGATTTATGAAATTGGTTGCGTATGTAGAGTTACGCTCCAAATGAGTTAAGAAGTGCTCTCAAACTTTTAACTGCCGGTGGTATCTCGCAGCCCGTAATTTCATTGAATGGAATGGAACATTTACTTGGAAATGATTGGAGCTCGCTGCGAGTGGAAGATTTTTCTCCATTATCGAGCCAGCATCGAAATTACGGATGATCGAGTAAACAACCGATTATAGGATGCATTTTACGCCGATTTGTCACGCGTTGGCGAGTTTACCTGCAACGTACAAATTGTTCCTATGCCGACGTGCGACATGTGTGAAAAACTGTGCCATTATACGGGTAAGAGATAGGTACGCATTTCTACGCCATTTTCACATCCCTGATTGTTCCTTTTTTTTTTCCCCGCCGCGATATCGTTTAATTCGCGGTTCTTCGAACACGGAACGTTAAAAACGCTTTTGTTTCGAAATACTTCTGACTGATTTCGATATGCATGGCTTGCATTCAGATCGATCATACGACTGCCTTCGTTATTATACTTCTTTCCGACCTCTGAACATCGGGCAACGACTTCCGGAAATCCAGGTTACCCCGTTTCCGGTCGAAGTAACGCGAGACTCGCGGCGAACGCATAAATATTCCCGTGAACCGAACAAATTGGATTGCTCAGATCCTACTCCCGTGGAATATTTAACCCTTTGAGGATTTACGCAGTCGGCAAGCGCAAAAAGAACGAACCCAGAGACGAGCTTACCCCTAAAACTTGGACATGGTTCCGGGAAACTTTTCGATTTAGAGCGTTTCTTGAACTATGCTCTGCTTTGTTGCGTACGGGCGAAACACTCGATTTCTTGGTTTCTTCAATCGTTTGTCATTCGTAATTTGCTCGAGAAAACTTTGCAGTTCATGCTAAATAGCAAATTAATTCTAGTCGAAACGAAGAAAACGGAAATATTATAGAAAGTTACTGTAATAAGAGCGCGTAATGTTAGGATGCTGTATAATAAATGAGGTTTAATTTATATCGTAATGACGAAAATGATTCTCGATTAAATGCTCCAAATGATCCTTGGTTTAATTAAATTTCCAGTTGATACTAAATAGCGAGCGAAGTTTACTAGCTCGAAACGAAAATCTTTGAAACAAAAGAATACAGGAATAGAAATTTATTATAATAACTACGAGTAATATTAGATTGCTGCATAATAAATTAAGGAGATCTTGTTTCAGCTGTTTTAAAATTGTGAAACATCCGAGAATTAAATTGTATCGTGATGACAGAAATAATTGATCCAGATGATCCTCAGTTTAATTAAAAATTTCCATTGTAAAATAAATTATACCGATTGAAATTCTTTAGCTTAAAAAGAACATTTATTATGCGGCATTCTGATAATTTATACATTTCTGCTACACGTCAAATCTCTACATTCATTTATAATTGTTTAAGGTTGAAGAATTATTAGCAACTGTCGACGACCATAATTTTACAATTTAACTGTAGTTTTTCGAGATTCCAGAAAAATTTAGAGTGAATCGCAAAATTGGTGGCACGGATAAAAAGTTAACAAAAGTATGCAAAACGAAGAAATAATAAAGCAACCTTCAACGCATTTTCTTTAGAAAAGTCATATTAAAGACTTTGAGCTAATAAAACTATTACATAAAATTAAACAATAAAATTATGACCTATAGTTATGGAAAAATAAAATGTAATACAATTTTTTGCATTGATTTCGGTGACAAAATTATTGACATATTTAGTAAAACTTGTATTTTTATGCATCATCGAAGTATTTTAAAATGCAAAAAGATGTGTAATAAACAGAATATGCAGAAATGTACAAAATATCGAAGGTAAAGTGCACTTTACAATATTTAGAGTGCGAAACCAATCGATATCAATCTTCCACTTCTTTATTTACGTTAATAAAAATATAAATTTGCATAAAGATCCGCAAGTCTATTGATGATCTATAGCTATCGCACTTTTTATTATATTATAAAAGTTTACAAATTTCTGCTACGATATTACGTCGAGAATAAGAAACTTTCTTCAAATTCGTCTTTGCAACCTTTATTCTGCAACAAAGTATCAAATTCTTGTCAATTCCTCCTACCTGTAATGTTCTTTTAACAGACTATTCTTTGCACACACAATGGGTGCATACTTTTTACCTATGATTTCTACCCTTACAAAATTCCTCCATTCATTCTTGTTACAAATTACAGAGCCTAAAAGTCCCTATGAATTTTGTACAAAACCGTTCCTAATAATTTCGCGTAGAATAAAATTTGTATGAATTCTTATTCTGCCGTTCGCACGAATGAGGATTGTTCGACAACTTCTACGCGCTCCTCTTTACTTACTTCAAAATATGTCTTTTAATTTGCAGAGAAGTATAGATTTCCTCGAAGAAGGAGGTCGCCATTCACGCGATTCGCAGTTTTGAATAAACTATTATCCTTAATTATTTCCCCTTCTTAATCCTTCACAATCTCGGCAGTCTTCTATGCTGCCAGCCGTACTTCTCTCTGTCCTTTCAAAACTCCGTTCCTTGCGCCTCGTTTTATTCCAACACCGTCGCGAAACTGTGTTGGAACAATTCGAAAGTAAGTCTCGCTACGACTTTTCAAAACTAGCTGGAATTTAAACATTTAACCGTGCCGGTGTAACTTCGCCTCCAATTAAAATCCAGATTTTGATGAAGCTGCTTTTGCAAGGTAATTGGGGCGCGAGAAAGATACACTTTTACACTGTGCGTAGATTACAAAGTTGCTCGTTTCGTAATGCTTCTTAAACGCTAGGTTCAGCAACAGTTAAGATGGTTGAAGGTAGAACTTCGTGACAAAGAAATTCTATGGAAAGAATATTAAATACACGAGAAATTGAAGACCGTACGAGTCAGGTAAAAACGTTTCATCCAACGTGCATTCGAATGGAATTTCTATTGAATTCAGCAAAGCTATTACAATAATTGTGATATCATAAGAAAATCTCGACTACTCTTCGCATTGTTATGTACAATTACGTTTGAAGCAATCTTAGACCACTTAAATTTTATAACATAAATTGTTCAGTTTTTTGCCAGAAATATATTAAAATTAAATTTTATACTAAATTTTGCAAGATACTGTACCATCATAAGAAAATTCTGCATATCTTTTACATCGTTAAATAAAATTACATTTCCACGTAAATTTAGTAGCATAAATCGTCTGGTTTTCCTATCAGGAATATATTCAAATCAAATTAAGAAATTCGGTTAAATCTAATAACGTAGTTTGACATTGCTGGGCTTGTATTTAATCCAGTATTTCGTTAAACGTTACTTGGTTAAAAAGAAAACTAACAATTCACAAGTAAACATTACATTGTAAACTCGCGTCTGAATTGTCCTGTACAGCCTTCGTTCGTTCACTGTCAATTTCGTCGTGAGCGAAAGGGTTCAAAAACAGAGATGAAAATTCTATAAAGGCACGTTCCTCGCGCTACACACTTCAATCGAATAGGAAACCCGCTTCGCCGCTCCCTAAAATCAAACAAACCGCGTAGCTGGAAAAGAAATTGGTCCTCAGTAGCAGACGAAGCTCTCGTTTGCTTGGGTTCCCTCTGTCGTCAAAGCCCTTTTGCGCCGGCCATGAATCATTCCCTTTCTAGTGCCGATTCCGCGGTAATTAACGTTGACTAGCTCTCCGAGTACGCGTGTCGTTCATCCGCTCGAATAACAAGCCACACGCGCATACCCTCTCCGCCTTTTCTCCGCTGCTGACCGCGCCGAGTACGTTTGTTCCTGTGTAACACGTGCGCCAAACTGCAAAGGGGCTCCGCGTTCGATTAACGGTGTTTCTTTGTGAATAGTATGCTACGTATTCTGGTCAGAGAAGAAACGTGGAAGATTCGATTTCGACGAAGAATATTCGCAATCGAAATCGTTGCATTTGCGTGATATTGTCGTGCTCGATTAGCCGCAGGTGTTTCGATTAATTCGTTGGAATGCGGACACGTACGTTTTACGTTCACTATAGGTGGCACTCACGGAAGTATAATTAATTAAATTGTAGTGGAATACTTTGTAACGAATTAGAGTGGAATATTTAGTGTACCGACCCAAATCTTACACTTTTTATTCAATAACACCTTGACGGTACTACGGTAGCCAAACTAATGTACTGCAGCGGTTTTAAGAGATACATGTAGCTGTGATGTGCAATTTTAATAATTATTTTATTAACAAAATATAGTTCACTTGTTCACAATGCTTTAGATACAAAACTCGCGTTGGATGGTAGTTGGTTGATTATCTTGTTTTGACTGTCGACTGATGGAGAGGTGCGTAGTATTTAAGGAGAGTTTGTTAATGGTGGGGTAGTGTAGACAAAATTACCTGCATCGACCGGGCATGCCTTGGACAGAGTCGCAAGTCAACTCACGCCTTATGGATACAGCCGATAACAGGCTTAGGGCTATTGTTTGTATTTTTATGATTCGGGCGACGGCACGGTCGGCACGCGATTGACCATCGTTGAAGGTGCTGGAATCCCCAAGCTCATTACATGGCCTGGGGATATTACGACTAATAAACTCATCGATCATACGGATCTAGTAAACATGGTTGTAAAAACGTTTAGGACAGATTTTTAGAATATTATTGTTTTATTGATGAGTTGTTAGAATTATTGGAAAAGAAAAAGTAGGACTGAACTGCTGGTATATCCGTGGGTTCTATGAGTTTACTTTCGCATTACAGTGCAAATTGCCCTTCTTTGTTCAGTGAGACTGAACATTTAGAATCTTGTTCGCGTTAGAGCAGTGTTTCCCAACCTTTTTTGTGCCATGCCCCTACCTGAGCCTTCCTAAAATTCTTATGCCCTCTATGTAACATATACATACGTTTTAATTTTCGAAAATTGAATTGTTCACTGAAGAAACTTAAATGATAGGTTTTAAGAAGAAATCACTAGGAAATTGTTGAGGAAACACACGTCTATTAACTATAATCTAACGTTTATCCAGCTCGAGTAGTAACTGAAAGTCGCCACATGGTTAACTTAAACTTTGGACGAGTCCATTTTCGAATTGCCCCCCTTAACAATCAAATTGCCCCCCTGTTGGACGTGGGCCTCATGTTGGGAAACACTGCGTTAGAGTATACGCCAATATACACAGTAGTTCAAAGTAAAATTCGGACACTTGCGTTTTTATGATTTAAGTAACGATTGATAGCGGAAGAGAGAAAATTAAACAAAAAGTAATGATGTTATTGTTAACTTATATTCATAGATTGCGAATTTGTTGCCTATATGTGTTAATTTAATACGAGATACATATGTACGTATGTAAGAAAACATAAGAACATACATATATATTATAAATTTAATTTATTAAAAGTCTACTGGATTTTTATGCGTTCATTAGAAATTGAAATGTGAAAGAAATGCAAAGTATAGTAATAATTATGATACCTAGAGGATGAAACAACCCTTAATTTAGGTCCTATTCCTTTCAAACTTATTTATAAACATACGAATTCGCATAAAAATCCGTGGACTATTTATTGCATTGAAATTTTATGCATCGCACACGCATACGTAAATTTATACGGTAAAAATCGATCTTCGCAGGACACCGCACCGTAATTGGACTATAGCTTCGAAAGGCTTCGGTGTCCGATCAATGCAAATTTCGGAGGGGAACCGAAATATAAAATTTCAGCTGCCGGAATTCGGATTCATTAGTTTTCAGTTGAGCTTCGGATTCATTAGTTTTCGGGATATTAATAAAACACCGGGTTCTTTCCGAACTTTGTCCATTAATTGAATAATAAAGGATAAAAGACAAATTCAATATACAGCTGTTACGAATATTGAAGAATAATTTCCTGTTTTTTTTGTGACGTACAGTCACTAAGGATAGTCTTCGTACACTATTACAAAATTTAGAATCTTTAAAAGGCGATGTTATCACGGCATATTAGATAAAAAATTATGGAACAGCTTTGCCAAAAGAACTATTATCGTGGAGGATAAAAAATGGGTATAAAATATTAATTATTTACAGCTAATAACTATCTTTTAACTTAATTAACACTTCTTGAATCAAATACTTCTTGAAGCATAAGGAAACAATTACAATAGTACTAATTGTGAAATATCAAAACAAATTGTTTACTAGGTGGCCCACGATTTTTGCACAGTATTATACAACTTACTTAGTTAGTTATTAATGTATTAACTACTCGTTTCAGTAACAGGATCGATTTTTTCTCCATCCGCTACGTCAACTCTTTTAAATCGGGAAAAAAAGGTAACTGTAGGTAACGTGGAGCAGCATGTAATATGAAACTTCGTAAAATTTCGATAATTAAATATCGAATTTTAACAGCAACCATGTATACGTGTTCGTTATAAACAATAACGGAACATATACTCACAATTAAGCGTCAGTAGAATATTCATTATTGAAAAACAACGATTTTTCTCCCTTTGTTTTTTCCATTCGTTACGGCACCGTAAAATTGAAAAGCGTTTCCTATGCAAAGAAGAGAATAATATCTATTAATTTCGGAATAGATTCCGTGCAAATATTTACATGTTTAGTACCGCTAATTAAAATCCAATACGTACCAATAATAACGATAATATTGTTGTGATTTTAAAAAAAAAGTATAGACAGATTTTAACACACGATAGCCCAATTTTTCAGGACGTATATATACGTCCTTCGTATGGAAAGGGTTAATGATGAACGGGAAATAATGTTTGGATGCGCAAAAATTCGGAAGATTTTATGCGCGACACAGCACACGTGGCGCAGTGTGGGAAAAATTTGTATGGCAGTCGGCGTGTCCAACGATAAAGCTTCGTTTCGTAAGAATTAAATTCCGAGCGACGGTTTTTGAATATCGAAACGGAGTCGCTGGCGGCGGTGAATCGTGTGCATTTAAAAATCAACGATACAGATCGTTTTGCTGCCGCCACGCGTACCGCGGCAACGGAAGGACGGAATTTATTTGGTCAAGCAAATATTTGCCATACTAAATATCTAAAGCTCGCTCTTCGTGTACGGTCCGCCATTGTAACGTTTCCGGTTCGCGAACAAGTGTATATAGAACTGTTTATTCGTCGATGGGAAACGCGACTGAAGAATAACGAACGATACTTTATTATTTTACCGAAATCCTCAGCTATCACGAATAAAGCGATTATTATGAGGACATATCACCCCGTTTGTTATGAATTTTAAATATTTACGTACACCTGTCAAAGAATGGCAATTTTTTGCATCCACAGAAAACGTGATAGCAAAAGTTTGCGTATCGAATTACATTTCGTAATATAAATCGTTTATAAAATTCTATGACGAGGAAGGATTCAAAATATTGATCACTGCAATCACTGCACGATATGATGGAAATATTAATTTTAAAGATCTTTGCATTAGGTACCGGGAACAATTCGTGCGGCTTTAATAATAAATACAAAATAGAGGTAATTTGACATACCTTAGAAAACAATTCTATTTTAGAAAATAAATAAGCAGGCTGAATAACGATAGAACGATTATTATAGGGGTTCATCTTCCCATTTAAAATGAATTTTAAATGGGGTATTTGAAATTAAATTCTCACAAATTCCTTATGCTCTAAAGCATCTTTGTATTCGTATCAGAAACACGTTATTTTACATTTATATTCGCAGCATTAATTTTTGTTTCCGCGTATAAAGAAGATTCTCACTAAAGAAAAAATTCCACACAAAACGGGTTAAAAATGATCTCAACGAAAAATTGTGACACTTGCGAATACATTCTGTACACGCATCTAATAATTTACCTTCTTTAAATTATTTACCACACTCATTACGCTTTTCTTCTCGAAATGAACTTCATCCAAAGACTCTACTCTACTTTACTCAATCGAAATCAAAATCCTAATCGCTCGCTCTAGGTAGAACCATTGACTAACAAGTACAGAATAAACCATTCATTTATAGAAAACATCATAAATATTTTCACTGGATCCGGTAATTCTTTATTCAACCTACTAACTAAATACGTTTGATTTGGTGTATTATCGCACTACGCACTTTGTTGTGTATATATGTCCTTTATATATTATTTATATATTTATTATAAATGTTCACTAATGGGTATTTCCGTAAATTACAAATAAATAAATAAATTTTGAAGTGAAATTCGGATTGTGATAAAGAAGCAGAGGTATTTTACGCCCCTTTAAGATTCAGAATGGTTCGTTTAAGAAAACGTTGCGGAACTAAACCCTCTAATAATTATACGTTTGCTCTTATCATAAAAGTAAATGAAATTCGGGTTATAGAAGATTAAATGATACAAGTCGAATGCATATGAAGATATATTTCTATATGCACGTTATTATAAATCTACCTATTATAGATTGATTATATCGGAAACAATTAATTCGCGCAGTATTTCTTTACAATTCCTGTCTTTTTAAAACCGCTGTTTTTTTTTAAGTAAAGGGGTCACGTAGCCCCGTCGCTGATTTCATATAAGAATGGATAATCCATTCTATGCTTCGTCAATGGTAATACGTTTCGAAAGCGTTCGTTATCGGTGTTACACTGCGCTTTATTTCCCTTCCCGGTTCCCTTTTAATCAAGAGAAATTCCGCGACTGGGTCCAGCTGATGTATTAAAACGGCGAGGACACGCGACGTTAATATTTCGGACGGTCCTTGCGGCGTACGACGACGAACAGCCATAAGAGCCTCGGCTCATACACTCGGCCTACTTCTCCTCTGGCTCGCGTTCAAAAGCAAAAGTAGCTGAAAACCCAGCGGCCATTAGACGCGGATATTTAGCCGCTTCTCTTTCCTCTCTCTCTCTTTCTCTCTCTGTTCGCGATTACGCGGCCCAAAAGCCGCGCGCCGCTAAAGTAATCCCTTTGAAAGACGAACAGGGGGATAGAGTCGCGATTCACGCTGAGTGGTCACCGATAAAAGCGACTCCGTGTAATTTTGTGTCACTGCAGGACTCCGTGTTCAATTTACTGTCGCCGGGGAAAAACTTTGTTCCAGTCGGGTCGCATTACTTCCCTATCCCGGCCTCTCCACTTTGCCCCCCCCCCCCCCCCACCCGTCTTTCTCCAACTCTCGTTTTCCCATTCGTGCGAGCGGGTAATAAGTACTCGGTCACGGTGCGAAACTGTTCGGTCCACGCTGGATTAATTCAGCCTGCTTTATTACAACATCCTCCGCGTTTATGGCCGTGCAAAGTTCCGTGTTTCCGTTCCGCTTTAGTCCCGTTCGGCGTGCTCGTTTTATCCAAGGGTAGGAGAATAGACCACGCGATCGTCACGCGGAGGGAGGATTTTTTTCCCTCCCCATCCCCCTCCTATACCTGGCCTGATGTGAAACGTTTTCGTAGCGGAACTTTTTCCATCCGGTGGAAAAACACTCGACAACGGTAAACTCGGGCGAACTTTCCGCTTCAGAGAGAGAGAGAGAGAGAGAGAGAGATAGAGAGAGAGATCGACGCGTGGTTCGAGGACTCCTATGGCGAACCATTGTCGAATTTGTGCAACAGCCTCGAGGGCTAATTGTTGCTGCCATGCGAGGTTTCAGGTTCAGTTTGACTGAACCTCCAGGGATACGTAAAACAGATTGTAAACGGAAATGTTGTGCTATAGAGCGGGGAACATTCGAATGGATATAAAAAGGAGTACAATGGAAATTTTGCCGGGAAAAATGTAAATTTATTGCATTATTTAAAAACGAATACTCATTGTGTTACTGTTTTTTTTTAAGTTACCCGACTGTCTTCCGAATTATTTATTTCGGTAAACAATTTGACGGAGAAAACATTTGAAACGTAAAACAAAAATTTCACGCCAAACTGTATACTTGTATTACATGAAAATGAAGACTCATTGTGTTATTGTTTCTGAAGTTACCTGATTGTTTTTTGAATTCTTTATTTCGGTAAATAATTTGGCTAAAAAGAAATTACTTTGAAACGTAAAACGAAAATGTTAGGACAAACTATAGGTTTATGGTATTATGTTAAAATACAGGACCATTGCGTTAATACGTTATTGCCTTTCAGGTCGCGTAATTGTCTTCTAAATTATTCATTTGGATGAAAAGTCGGCTGAGGAAAAATTACTTTGGAAGAAAAAGCTTCCTCATTGAGTATGCATCCTTTGATGTTATTTAAATTAAGATGAAATAATGTGCTTCTTTGTGCCATCATAATTAGTGGTAATTTAAGTAAGTAGCCCGTTTTAGATAGGACACCTTAAGTATGATAGTTCATGAATGCCTTATGTGTATTTAAATTGGAATAGAATTATAGTTGCATTTAAATGGCATCTACAATACTTGACAGAGAAAATCTGTAATATGTACTGTATTTGTAATATATATTAATCCCTTAAGTGCTTATTAAAACTACAAAGAGTGAGAAAAACAACACATATTTTTTATGAGGGAAATTACTTCTAATTATCGTTTCAGGCACATTTCGTTTTGCCCGTACAACGTACGGACTGATCACTTGAAAGGTTAGTATATATCTAAAACATTTTACGATATTCTACTGCTTTTGATTTATTACGTGAATTATATTGAAACTAAACTCTCCATAATCTGTTATTTCCTATATATCAGCAGTTTATCACGTCAATAAATAAATAAATAATTTGACCGGAAAATTTTTACAGACGTTGTGTTGCACCAATATTAAATTTGCCAATTCTGTCCAGTTTAACACGCAATTTTGACAGCATGTTTCCTGCGAGTATCTATAATATATGTACTGATAGGTGAATTTTTTCGTATCTTGTTTCATTCATTAGTACCAATATTGATTTGATGAAAAATGAAATATTCTTCGAAAAATTATACCTTCGGTTTCAATCAGTATTTTTAAATTGTGATCTGTATATATATACGTAGAAAGGTGCGGAATACTTGTGGTTAAAATTTGGTTTCAATAACTGTTACGGTTTCTGACAGAGTGGTGAAGAAATGAAATAAGAGAAGATTAAGTAGTACGAATCCGCACGAGTCAGACAGCGTCGCTGAATGCGTATGGCTATACTACTGAGAAAGAAACTAGAAGTTTCAATTAATCGTATGACGAAACTTGATCGTTTAAAATTCAATCTAATAATTAATTTATTGAATTATTTCATGACTTTTGACTCATTTAATTTCTCTAAAGTCTAAGCTGACGATAAATAATTTATTCTTTTTTTTTATAAAATTGTCCATAACATAATTCAATTCAGAAATTATCGTATCTCCAAAATTTAATCCAGAAATTAGGGATAATACGTTTTGTAACTGTTACTGAGCAAATGTTTCAAGCTCACATTATGTGGAATACCATATTTATTTTAAATTAAATTAACCCCTTCACTGTTGAATCCGTACGTCGTACGGACATTCATACTAAAAGTAGAAACTACTTATTAGGTCGTTGCGTAATTTCTGTCGTATCTTCGAGTAAAATTTAAACCACCAGAATTTTAGAAAGACATGTAAAATTATAAACGTAATACCCAATAATAAACAAAGAATTCGACGACAAGTTCTGCTTGAATTAGTTTGACGACTATTAGGAAATGTTGAAAGTATTATGTAATAAGAAATATGACGGAGATTATGCAACAACCTAATTTGTTTGGACTTTAAGAGGCGAATTTCAGAAGTGTCTGTTTCAATTTTGTTTATTTTTAATGAAAACACGTAGAATTTATAAACTTTCCTTTCAAAGTTGCATCCTATTCGAATACAGAATCATCTTCTATTGCAACGCATCATCACTCTAATCGACAGCGAGAGAGTTACTTTAAATTAAATTATTAAGTTTCGAGTTACTTTAAGAGTATTTATACAAGAAAAAGAAATATCTACAAAATTTCCTTACTCTACTCCAATTATTTTCAACCACCTAAAATTACTCAAAATCGGTCCTCTAAAAGCGTATAATGGAAGAAAACCACAAAGAATATCGCAACCTTATTCCAAGCTTACCATCTACGTTCAAAATTCCCAGAGCGCCACTAAAACCAGAAAAAAAATAGCCACTCAAATATTGCCAACCTTAGATATGATAATTTTCGACCAACCCGAAGTTGCTAACGAGTATTTCTCCGAGCAAAAACCAAAAATTGCGCAGTTCAACGGAAAGTCTCAGGTGCAATAGCCCAAAGCCATCATTTAAGAGGAAGTAGCCATCCCGCAGAGGAGGGAAGAGGGTGTGTATCTCAGGGCGACGATGAGAAAATTGTATAGCGTAGACTTGCTCACGACCATTTCTTCCCTTTTCCCGACTTTATCCCAACGTTTTGCCGCGTTATTTTATTTAACGTACGTCCTCGGCTCCGGCTCGATTCAATTATTCAAATTCCGTCCCCCGGCTGGCCTTGACTTCCGCGCACACCCCTTTCGAACCCACCCCTGCTGTGTGTCTCCCCGGAGATTTCCCTTCCGACGATTTCCCCGTGCATTTCCATCGAAGTTCTGCCCTAGACGAGAGTAATGCTACGGGGCTTTCGAAAGCAGCGGCTCCGCAGACAGGGAAGCCACGTCTTTCGTTCGAACGGGGATACGAAGACCCGGAAGTAGGTGTAGCCTCGTGTAAGATTGGAAAAAGGGGTGTGCATTGGGGATTCCAGGAGTTGGAGGATCTGGGATCGTCTTCTTTGAGAGAGCAGCTACTGAGTGCTGATATTTACTATTCTCTATAGGGAGGCTTGCTTGAATGGTGAATAGCAAATGAAGAGGGTGGGTAAATGGGGGTGGTAAGTAAGAAGCTTCCTTGAAGGGGGATGGTTATGATAGAGAGTTGGAAATTTTTCGATGTAATACGATACGTGGAAAATTTAACTTGGTCATCTAAAAGTCTTATCGTTTTCTTCTTTTCTTTTTTTTTTTTTTGTAATGTGGAGTTATTAGGTCGTTGCACATTAAATGGCGGAGTCAAGGATGAAATTGAAACTGCTACAACGCGATCAAGATTGAATTTAATTAATTGAAAGAAATTCCAGTAGATTCGTTATATTTGTGTTAGAGAATTATCAGATTTTGAGTAACGTTTTGGAAGAGTGGCATGTAAAGGGTTATCCAAAAGTACCTTTAGGATGTTGAATGAGAATATCTGTCAAACGCCACGTTTTTTAGTAAAATAGAGGTGAAAAAAATAAAAATTGAAACGAGAACTAACGAAGATAATAGAAATGAAAAACAGATTAGAAAAGGGTAAAGCAGAAAGGGAAAGAAAAAAAGTGAAGGTAGGTGTTCCTATAGTCTATTTTGGATAACCCTTTACGATACGCGGAAAATTTAGCTTGCTCATCTAAAAGTCTTAACGTTTCTTTGTTTTTTTATATTTTTTTTGCAATGTGGAGTTATTAGGTCGTTGCACATTAAATGGCGGATTCAAGGATGAAATTGAAACTGCTACAACGCGATCAAGATTGAATTTAATTAATTGAAAGAAATTCCAGCAGATTCGTTATATTTGTGTTAGAGAATTATCAGATTTTGTGTAACGTTTTGTAACAGTGGCATGTACCTGTAGGTTATTTTGAAGGCTTGCTTTTTCAGCTCACAATGTTTCAATTCAAAATTGTTACGTTGTTTATTCACCAGTTATTAGTATTCGATATAGCGATATTTTTTGCTTATTTTTCAGACGTATAAACTCAAACTATTTTGAGTTACGACATAATTGTACAGTTTTATTACTTGGAACCGTATATAACTATAAAATACCGTAAAATTAGTGGATAATATTTATTGCTTAGGATCATTTTACAAATAAAGTCATTAAAATCATTTTACAAAATCATTTTACATTTTCAATTATATTTTCATTTCATTCCACATTAATGTAAGTAGAAAGATAGGCGAGTAATAGTCAGATAGCAATTCTATCCTGTATCTTATTTGTGCTTCCAAATGTGTCAATTAATTCGTTATCGTTTAGAATTTCCTCTTCTTATTTCTCACTGTTTTATAGTTACTTAAACTCAAATATATTCGCGAATTATGACAGGTTTAAATAAATTCCGATCTGTGCTTACAGAATTTTATATGACTCGTTGTTAGGCGAATAATAAATTTAAATAATATGTCAGGAGTCAGGTGCAAAATTGTCAGGATCGATACTAAATTATTATAGTTTGCACAAATATGGTGTAAGATTCGCTAACTTTTATGGAACTCTAATAATAATCAATGAATAGCAAACTCATAATCGCAAATCCGCAAATCCGACTGACAATGAACCAATAAAGACCGAATTCGATACATATCTATACTATATGGGGGGAAACAGTAAATCTGATAAACCGCGACCAAGCCACATTAATCTAACAAAACGGCAAACATCAACCAATAATTAATACACATCTCACACGCTGTTTAACTTCATAATTGTTCATCTCTAAATATTTCGCTAATCGTTAAAAACTACCATTCTTATCAATAAGGAAAACAATTCTCAAGTCTTTTTGTAGCGAATAAACGAATAGAATACTATATTACTATAACAAATAATTCAATTCAATTTGTATGCTCCTTCAAGGACTCTCATTTTAGCTCGTACGTTTCTTCCTACAAATTGTACGTCTCGTTTTCTCAATTCAGATCCAATATCTAGGATTACGTGCATGGCGAATGATTATCGTACCACTATTGATCTTCTCGGTGTTTCTATTGTCGTGTACCGAAACCAAATTCGTAATTTATTGTAAAGACCGCACATTACATATTCTAATGTAAACTAATGGATTATCTTGTTTATAGATTAAATAAACAAATAAATAAATAAATATATATATATCTATACCATTGCAAATAAATATGTCGGGTCACAGGGGAAAAAGAGTTCAAGAAACGTCGATCTAAACTACCAGCCACGTCTTCGTCATAACTCAAAAATTTGCCTCCCTAAAACCGCGAGCCTGGACTTCTTTACGATGTCGTCATTCGCCGCACGCGGCACTTAAAATGTGCACTGAGAGGACGTGCGAAGATCCGCCGTATTTCGAAAATATTGGAAAATACGAGTACACGTCCCGCGCCCTGTCTGCCTTTAGACATACGTTCCGTCTAAGGCCGCCGAAATTTCTACGCATAACGTATGACACTCGATTCGCAACGCTCCCTCGTCCGGATTATGATCGAAATTTATATTCCCACCCCCTTTTGGCCCGAATAGGCAGCTTCCACGCGACTTCGATCGTATTTTACCGATAGCCAAGCCCGGGAAATTATAGCTTGTAGCGCGTCAAAGGGAGCTCACAATTTTCGAATCCGTACGAGCAATCCGACGCGCACATCGATGGACAACGAAAATTGGCTGGCGCGTAGGCGGAAAACCGCGCTGCGCGAGGACAACGCTTCGTTGCACCCTTGTTCGCCGTGTCCTTTAACGTGCAACGAATAGCGGTGGTGTTTGAAGGATAGAAAAGGGGCTGAAAAGTCGTAAAAATTGCGCGCTTCGAACGCGGAAAGGAAACCACGTTAGTCATAACGAAGTTTTTGCGCGATCCGCGTTACGATTTGCTTCAACACGCGCGAATCCCACGAGTCGAAACCCAATTTCTAGATTCGCGAAACTCGAATCCGAATGCGTGCGAGGCTTCGAAAGCCTCGAAACTCGAAGCTTTCGATACTCGGAATCTCCGTATTTTTTTTTTCTTTTATTGTAGTATTTGTAAGGAGTACCCATTTGATCAGCAATTAAGATCGCAATAAAAGCTATTTTGGGAATCAAATTATATGTTCAATCGAATTAAATGAAACTTAAGTATAGTTACAATTTAATGAAATTAATTAGCGGAAAATCTAAGTGAGATAGTAATTATTAATCTTTATTTTTGGGCTTCATTTGTTCTCCTTATAAACGAGTATAAGAAATTGTGATTGTCGATGTCGTAATTGTATCGATTTAAGTTAATCTAATGTTTAAACAGAAACTCTATTAAATTGTGAAAGCATAGTAATATTTTCATTATTTATACAAACTGATGATATTTTGTAACAAGACATTGAAAAATCGGCAAAAATTATTAACTTGTTAAATCGTTTTAAAAGTCTTTCCGCTTAATTGACTTCTTCACATTGTAACTTAATTTAAGTTTCATTTAATTAGAGTCAATCAATATGATTTTCGAATGAGAGTTTATCAGGATGTTAATTGCTGATAAAAGGATACTCGTTACAAACAAAATGAAGAACATACGGATTCTGGGTTTTGAGTTTCGAGGGTTTCGAAGCCTCACAAATATTCGGACTAGATTTTCGCGAATCTAGAAATTAAGTTTCGACCCATCTCTGATTGCACTGCACAATTGCTGCAATAACTAAATATGGTGATTGAGTTTACAAATATTAGCAGTCATATTCGATTATTTCTCTGCCATTGAACTAATAGCTTATATTGAAGAATATAAACAAAAATTTCTTTCGCGCATAAATTCGTACTATCGACCACAAAACATAGGCGAACAAACTGTTACTTAATTCGATTAATCCTTTATAGTTGAACTCGATCAAATCTATGTAAACTGTAAAAATTTGTTGAATACGACTGATCTGTTATAGTTGAATTCGATCAAATCTTATTGAATTGTAAAAATTTGTTGAATTTGATTAATCCTTTATAGTACATTTTTCATAATTCGTTAATACATCCACAACTAGCCTTTCTTTAAGATAACCAGCGAATTTGTTACAATCTGGTCCGTCGTGTGTAAAGAAACATCCAGTGATGTTCTATCGGTACCACGTATATAACGATTAACAATTAACAATTAATAGATAGATAGATGCTTATTGATTTCTAAAAAAGGATTACAATCAGCACCGTTTCCATACAAGTATACGTAAAAACTATACCTTATACTTAACTAATTAACAATTAATAATTGGAAAGGTTCAATGATTTCGTTCTTTTTAAATTTTCCGATTTCCACCTCATTATTGATTAGAGAAATAACTAGTTCGTTGGGGCGATTGACGATAGCGAGTACTCGAGTTTGCAATTATTCGAACCGCTGTACGCCAATGTACAAAACATCCCTCCCTTATGAATGCATACTTTTTCCTGGCATTTTTACGTATCTGTTCGGCATTGTTTACACGGAACCGCGTGGAACATGCGATCGTTTCCAATAAAAATGCCCGGTTGTCAACGTAAAAATGTATTGCTGCCCCGGGGAGGGAAAAAAAATTCACGATCCATGGGGGACGGTGTCGCGAATGGAAAACGCGGCCAGAGGAAAAACGGTAGAGCCGCGTGCACGCACGCAGCTGGGTTATTTTCACGGCGATTTGTCGGACTATCGTACGTTACGCGTTCGGTTCGGCCATTATCATGAAAATTAGGAGCCTCGTTGCAACCTGCGTATCGGCGTTGCATTAATTTTTCATAACTCAGGCCGGGCTTTAATCGTTGTCCGACGAGCGAGCAGGCAAAAAAAATACAAGCAGGGATGGGAACATTGGGTGATGATCGAAATTGAAATTCCAGTGGATGAGGGAAGAAAGATCGATCGATGTTTAATTGCGAGATATTCCGTCGCGTGTACCCGCACCATACGGTTTATCTACGAATATCATTCGAAAATTATGCCCCATTTTTCTCCGAGCTTTGTTATTTCCTCGCGTAACTTTGAAACGTGCAGTTGATTATGGATATGGAATTACACGTTAAGATGGAATCAACGTCTAATCTTCTACAATGTTACGTAACTAAAAAGTTGCACAAGCGTGTTGGAATAAATGAAATTGATATAATTCGATAAATCGAAAACTGAGAAGCTGATAGCAACTCAACTAAAATTCAACGAAAATCGAATAATTAAACAACAACAAGGATTAATCGTTAAGCTATAATCTCAGAGCAAGTTTTGCAGAACTTTTCTTTGTATTTCTCTTCTCGATAACCGCATCACACGAAGATAGTCTCTTTATATATATTATAAAAGTTCGATATGAAATACATTTGAGAAATATGTAATCAAAGATTAATATGAACAATAACGCAAAATTTAATAAACAACAATGGAATAATTTGAAACATTTAACACTGATTTATTGAAATAACCAGCATGCTTCTCCAATCAAAATCCGATAGAATATTATAGTGCGCCGTATTTGTACACACGCGTGATCATTTTTAAGGATTTGGCAGTTTAAAAAGATGTAATTGAATCATGCATTGAAATGAGCGAAGAAATATTGAAAAAAAAACAAATCGACAGCATTTCTCAATTAACACAGAAGAAGGGAAGTTTCAATCATCAAAATTTCCCATTCTATTCAATCATATTTATAATTTAACCATTTCACTATAATTAATCATTGTAATTACGTCCCAATTTCATTCGTGCTATAATCGTGCACCAATGGAATATTTGTATTATCGTTACATTTTGCTTTGAACAAATGTTACGCTCGCCTTTTTATCATTATTTTGTCATTTCCATTTAACCTCTTTCGCGTAAAGTTTCAATTTTTACATATTATCAATACAAACCCTGAAACGTTCGAAAATTATAATGCTTCTATAGCTATGTTCCGCAGTGTATTTTGCTTAACATTCACCCAATGTTCCTAAAGCGCGAAAAGGTGAACATACCTGTTTTACGTTGAATCCTAATCGGATGAAAATTTCACATCTAAATTAGCTGCTATCCACCGTATTCCCTTCAGTACTCGGCAAACTTGACTGAAATCAAGCCGTCTGCTTTCATCCGTCCTTCATTCGGAATCCCGGAACCGGATGAATAGAATCCGGAAGACAGCGAGAGAATCCGTGTCCCAGGAAGGAGCCACGAAACACGGGAGGCTGCCGCTCAAAGCCGCCGGAAGATCCCTTTTAATTCGTGTCAGAGTTACGACCAGGAGAGGAGAACAGCCATGGAATTCGCTTGGATACTCGCGTATCTATCTCGCGGCCACGCATAACACACAATGACTCCGTGAAATTTGCGATTCAAATGCGGCTTGCAACACTCGAAACTTCTGTCATTGCTACAAAGTCCACGGCTCACTTGCCGCTATACGGATGCATCGCTGACGCGGCTGCAGAACGCCGCGCGTCGGGTCCCGTCGCATCGCTCGTCCCTTTTCGTTTTCTCCGTTCGTCTCCTTGCCAGGCGCATTGTCGAGACGTTTCGGACGTTGCTTGCTACTACGTCAGCAGCCAGACGTCAGTTTATGCTAGGTGGAGGACGGCTAGCAGCCGTCGCCGAGGCACAGTCAGCGACGCTGCGGTCGACGCTGACGACCGGCTGCGCTTTGAAACCGAAACGGACAATGCGGAACCTGGCTACGTTTGCCATGCTCTATCGAAGCACCGCTGGGCTGCAAAATTGGGAGGTGTTGATGTGTGGGCGCATGTAAATGCACATTGGAAGGAGAGACGCACGGTGTTGGAGATTGAAATAACTTGCTCGGATAGGAGACAGAGATTCAATAAAGCGGAAGGGAAATTTGCACTGCGAGTGAAAAGTTTGATTAATCACGTTGCGGTTCTATGTCGAATCTAGTGATTGGATACTCGAAACGTTGAAACCCTTTGACATTCGAAAGGTTTCGAGTTTTCAAAACTCGAAAGGTTATGGCACATTTATAACTCGAAACTCTGGAAACTTGGGTAAATAATAATTTGTATGAATTAAAAGAGTATCATCGTGATATGAATTTATATAAGTAATAGTTCAATTGAGTTTAGGTTTGGATTTCACATTCATTTTAATCGATAGAATTTCACCGATTTCGTTGTTTATATTGAGGAAAGATAATAAGAAAACGTATAAAAATTAATAGTCATCTCACGAAGTTTTTCCACTTATACATTTACCTCAATTACAACTACATTTAATTGTATTCGATAAATGATTTTAGAAATTGTAATTCTTGACAAAATGAATACTCATTGAAAACAAAAGAAAACCCGTAAACATTCAGAGTTTGGAAAGCGTCGAGTTTCGAGAGATTCGAGGGTTTCGAAGCCTCATAGAGCTTCGGATTCATGTTTCGCGAATCTAGATCTTTGCCTACAACTGACTATGATAACAATAATCGATTCATAACATTAACCGTGATTATAATATCCGGATTCCACTGTACTTACTTTTGACTCTCGCTATATGCGAAGTCATCGACGAAGCATAAGATAGACTATCCATTCTATAATAAAATAAACACAACAGCGTTTGTAAAACGATGGGAATAATTGTCTACCATCAATATAACGACCAAGAAAAAAAAGGGAATAAGACAAATACAAATGAGAATATGCAAATAAGATAAAATTCAATTGATCAATTTTGGTAATTGGATTGAATATAACTCTTAAAATCACTACTTACAATCGTAAAGAGTGTAAAAAAACCTTTCATTTCTTATACAAGATCATTACTTCAGTTTAAAATTTATGATGTTTCTTACAAATGAATTGATGATAAAATCCTGTACTTACAATGTTAGTCAACGGTGAAGTTATTCTTTTCAGTTGAATTAAAATTTGTCGAAGCAAGGGGATGATCACAAAAAAGAAGTTAATATAATTCTTGGTACAATACATCGAACAAGCTCATCTAAACAGGGTCACGCGTTACTAGTCGGAGATTTATATCGCGCATATTCTTTAGCCGATTATTTTCTATAGGAGGCGGAAAATACGCGACCGCGGGATAATTCTAGGGGATGAATAGTTAAAAACAACGACACGGGTCCCCGTTTAAAATGAATGAAAACCGTACGCATAAATTTGCCGGTACGACCGATACACACAGGCCGATGGCACCGCGTGCTTCATAATTCCATTGCTTTTTCCTACGGTGGGGAATGAAAAAGCCGTTTCGCCGTTGGCCGGAGCGTGCCAGCGATAACAGTGCAGACTACGGGCACTCCATGATAATAATTAAACGAAAGTTAAATGGGAAATCTCGAATTCCACCACTATAACGTGCCACGGAATCGAGACGGCGAACAGCTTCGGGAACTAGTTCCGATTCTGTCACGTAGCTCGACTCCTCCACCTCCGTGTAGCTCGCAACAACCCCCCCTCGAAACCACCTACACAGATAGCCGCCGTGGTCGGCGAGAATAACGCGAAATTAATTTTCGCCTGTCTGAATTTAATGACTTCGCGCTTCGATACGGCGACAGTTTTTCGCGTTTTCGATCCACGCGGGCAGATAATCGAAGATTTATTGGCGGTGCAACGTGCCAGGTTTACTGGCGAATAGAAGAATCGCTTGGGGATACATTTTGCAGGCTATACTTTAGATCTTCTTAACACTTTCGACGAATGGATTCGCGTATGTATGTGAACGTATATCGGCCGATTTTACGTGTATATTTGGAATGATTTGATTAGTAATTATTAGCTGACGTTGATGGTTGCCAAAGTTATAAAAGATATATATGTACTATAGTTAATATATATACATCATCAATTTGTAAGATTGAGGATTACCAAGTACAAATTACGTAAAACTTGTTAGTGTATTTAGTAGTCTTAGAAAAATACGTAAGGTACGTGGTGAACACTATAACTACCAAAATGGTCAAAATAACTCTTTTGTGGTCGGGATTAAATAAACTCTCGTTTAATTGTTGACCTCAACAGTGTACCTTAATCAAGTTAATCGAAGTTCTTTAGTTTAACCCTTTCGCTACAGTCCTCTAAAATGAAAAGAATTTTCAAAGCATAAATTGGGATTATTTTCATTATTACAAAAACAGTACAGCTATAAATGTTTGCATATTCTGCTTAATTAATTATGGTAGGAGAAGTATTAATTATAATAAAAATAATGTTATGTTACAAGCAACGAATACGTGTATCTTTGCCAAATGATTGCACAATATTTCAGGACGTATATATACGTCTTTGGTATCGAAAGGGTTAAATACCGACATATGTCCAAAAATCTAGAAATGATCAGACGACTATTTGTTAACGTATAAAGTTGATCTTGAAAAAAATTCAACCTTCAACGATGGTCGACGTAAGTTGGCGCGGTTTCGTTGTTTCGACTATGCGTTTGAGTGTTACCTGTTGCGGTTGATGGGATTCTGGAACGTCTGGCACCGGTTCAATTTTACCGCGGATTATAACTTTGTAAAAGTGAATAACAACTCGTTTTCTACTTCGCTGGCGTTGACTTATCGTTGCCGCTCTCTCGTTTCCCGTTTCACCAATCGACGCTTTTGTGAATGGATCGTGATTCCAAACTACGGAATAACTAAATTATATTCGAAAAAAAAGTGTGGATCAACACAAATGTAACGGTATAAATGTTCGCACCCTTAACTCATTAATATTCCCTCGTTCAATTCTCTAATCGCTTTCCCTCTTTCTCTACACATTTGCTCTCTTAATCGCGATAATTCGTACTGAAGCTACGTAATAGATATTCCGAATATTAACGGTGACACATGAATCTCTCAGTTCGCCTAAAGAGATCTCACACTCTCATTACTCTTGTTCTAATTTCACATTGGTAATCACGCTTATTCTACGCAACTATCCTAGGAACCACAATATTTACATTCCACTCTCATGGCATCGTACATTCATACAGTCACACGCGCTCGTTAACCATACGTACCGTTTCGCATCTTAATATTCCACCTTTATGGAAAGCCAATCCACAGCTTCCATCGATGCCAATAAATTCTTGTAATTTTAAAATCCGTAAGCGTGCATCTAATCTATTCCACCTCTAATAAACACAATTTGGTCGTAAGAAAAAGAGAAAGAAGGAACAGTGTACTTTTTACATCTGCTATCGATTAACGTTCCTACGCTGCTGCACCCTAAATCCATTCTCTTCAGAATCGTTACGCCCTTTATTCGTATTCCGAGCGCAAAGCGTTACACACGGCAACGAGCAGTCGTTGCCGCGTTTCGCAGAAAGGAAACTGCGAATCCATACGTCGAGCGCGTTTAAATATGTCGCCCGCGACGCCGCCCATTCGCCGCGTTAGAATTCATCGTTATATTTGTTGTTAGCGAGCATTTGTTCAGAAAACGAAGCGTTTGTCGTTGCCACGGGATGCATTGTCACGGGAGAAAAAGCACCGGCGTAGTCACGTAGTATCTCACACAATTTTGCGTTACCAAAACACGTTTACGTGCTTGCGAAGTTTCCACAGGCGGCGTTACAAATTTCTCCGTCCCATTCTAACGTTCGAGGCTCCGTTGCGCAACGAACGGAAACTAACCTGAACTGCTGCACACTACGGACTGATTATTTATTCAACCCCGGCCCCGGTAATCGAGACTATAATGGTTCATTTCGAGGAATTTAGTTGCCGTGCACTCGCCAATTATCCGAGCTTATTCTCCTATTATTCGCAGTCGAATTATTTTTGGCGCCGAGCGAAGCGAGCAAACCCCATCGACGAGGCTGGCAACCGGGCTTCCATTATTCCCCTGCAACCGGATGATTTAACGAAGCCGAAACGCGATAGCTATGAAATATTCTGTATCGTTCCTCGTGTGCTCTGTGCGCCGCGAGGAAGGAAAAAAAGAAGGATAAAAGGGGGAAAAATGGCGGTTATGATACCGAATTCAGAAACGAAATGATGATGGATATTCGATACTTTTTTAACGAATGTTTTATACGAACTCTCTAACGGATACGTATCGCGATTATTGTAGGGATAAGGCTGTTGATCATCGATACTTTATCGATACTTAGAACTCTTCTCGACTCCGAACAAAATTCGTAATAAAAGGATTACTTTCCTTCATTTATTTTGTAACCTTGTCTTTCCTATTACTTATTTTCCCCCGTATACAGAATTCAGAAACGAAACGATGTTAGATATTCGACACTTGTATTTAGGAACTTTTAACGCATTTTTTATATGAATCCGGTAACGAATATACGCATCGTGATTATTGTAGAGATCAGGCTGTTGATTATCTATATTTCGTGGATTATTTTCATCGATACTTAGAATTTTTTGACTACGAACAAAATTCATAATAAAACGATTACTTTCCTTCGTTTATTTTGTAATTCTGTTTTTTCCTATTACTTATTTCTCCTTGTAAAACAGCATCATGATTATTAAAGAAAATATTGTTCATGAAAAAGTTATTTTATTATTCCCTTGAAGTATTAACTTTCCTTTTATGCATCAATGGAAAGTATTATGCTAACCCATTAAGAACCAACGTTTTGTTGTCGTAATATTTTGTTTGCAGCTTTCTCAAACTCTATAAAATTATATAACCTATGTGGAGGAAGAAAGCGGAAGCACAATATTTGAAAAAGTATAGATATGCTTTTATCACAATTCTGTAACCTTGCATGAATATTTGTAGCCTACAAATCGAAAATATAGACAAAATTATTGTAACACATTGTTATGCAAATTACAATAAGTAATAGACGAAAATAGTAAAACTATTCGTATTTTACGTATATCTTTGAATACATTTTGCATTAATTTTGCATGTGCTTTAGATAAATATCCGCAGTCTACTAACATATTATTATAGTATCTATATTATATATTATATATATTATAAAATAATCTACCATTTAATGCAGAAAACTATCACCCACGAGTATGACTCTTATTCTATAAATAGAAAAATCTAATTAAAAACAGAAATCCATAAAGCGATAAACTTTTTATAACCATAAACCCTTAAAGTATCATTGATGTTTTATTGTTGCGATATTTGAAATCGACGAACTTTACGAACGACCCGATGCAATTTTCCGCTGCGATTATATATTTACAATATCATACGGTATTTTAATCACGTAAAGTTCATTCACTCTAATTACACGAACGGCCGTAAGGTGGAAAATAGCGTACGATTGCAGTCAATACTGGAAGCGTGACAGAGAGTAACGATTATCGCGTACTTTCGGGCAATCAGCGGCGAATGGGGCGTTCATGGAAATTGGCCAAGAGGAACGGTTTTGTACGGTCACGAACTCGATGACATTATTATTCTGAAATGCGTAATCCGCATTGCCGACTGACGAATATTTGACGCAGCCGGCACTCGACTCGATTGCATTTCAAATGCCTAATTCGACTGACGATGGAGAAGGGATGAAGCGAGGAGAAACTTTGAAAATTGTTTATGAATACTGCTGCGTCATCCTATCGATAATCATCAGATACAATGGTAACAGAAAAGTATTTGCACACGCGTAAACCTTCCAAACGTAGTTCCTAATTAATTTAACCCTTTGCAGACGAGTGTCTGCAGATAGCTGCCTAATCGTTTTTTTTTTTTGGTTTTCTGAACGCATGTGGAATTTTAAAGCAAAATATTTAAATTAATATTGTTAATGAACGCTTCAGAGTTTTGGAAGCTTCATGGCTAGGAATTTGAAGGTTTGGAATTGAAAACCATAAAAATACTTTCTTAAGTGTTATTATTCCTCGTCCGCAAAGGGTTAAGCTTACGCTACACTAGTTGACCCTTACGCTGCGAAGGACGTAAACATACGCCTTCAAAAATTGTAGAATCATTTGTTAAAAGCATATGTACATTTTCATTATAGTACAATACTGCTTCTATGTTAATTCATGCAACAATATTACACCATAATTAATCATATACAGCCTTCCAACATTAATATTTATACTATTCTCGTGTTAAAATTGTCGAACAATCAATAAACTAATATGTAACACATTTTGATTATCCAAATTCTTATTTTAATCCGATTGTAATACTTCTGAACATTTAAAAAAGCAGATTACTAAAAAATACGACAGCTATCTGTTGTATCTCTCCAATCCCAAAGATATCGAAACAAATAAAGGGACGAAAGTTTTAAAATTACCGAATATTCTAAAGATTTTATTATATCGGGTTCCGTGAAAAGTTGTGCGATTTTGGCGCTACAATTCTCCCCAATTCGTGCGGGCCAGGTATTTTAAAACTCGTATGAAATAGTACAATTTTAACGAGATTTCACGTGTCTCTGGCTCTGGTTGAAACTAACCGGAGGAGAGAATCAATCACGACCGATTGCACCCTAATGAATAGCCGGCGCGACGTAAAACATAACTGAAGCCCTGGGATTTGTTGCGTCGCAACGGGGACGAATTAAACGCGTCCCTCGTTATTTCGCTCAAATTCGCGACAAGATTCCCGTGTAATCCTGTGATCATGCACGAGCCAGCATCCATTCGTATCCTGTTTATTTTTTTCTTTTTTTTTTTTCACAGATTGTAGCAATATGACCCGCGAAGATTACTCTCTTCTTTTTATCTTTAATTGATATCTATTATTCACCCTTTGCGCTGTAGAACTTTTTTTAATATGTAGCATGATCTATCGCAGCAATTTCAACGTGCTTCTTTGACTCGTGCAAAAATTAATGGCGTTAGTTTTTTTAATTCGTGGTGAATTAGTGGCTTTCAAAATTTATTTTGTAGTTATATTTTTGTTTGTACAAATAGTTATGCTTTCTTGTTTCCATTTAAAGGAATAACTTGATCGAAATTGAAATAAACGCGAAGATGTCACGAATAAATATGAAAGTGACGTATACATGCCGTTGCTTATTTAATGACTATTTGACAAAAATTCTTTCGTAACATTTTAAAATATATACGATTGGGATATAGAACACATAAAAATGTTCGTATTTTTGGTTTCTTGACTTACGCCATTTTCATAATCACCGGTACAAATAATCCTCCATTTATCTACCATTCTTTTCCATTTTGTTAACAAAAGTATTTTGTCTAAAGATTCGCAATCTAATTACAGTTCGCCAAATATTAAACTACTTCCAGAAAAGACTCTTATTAACGCCCAATTAAAATTTACATAGAATTATAATTTCGCTAGGAAAATTTGCACACAATAATAATCTCGCTAGAAACTTTTAACAGCCACCGTAATATTAAAAATATCATTACCTATTACCAAAATTAAAAATCGATTACGGTACCGTGGAAGATCGTTAACCCTTCAGCGACGACATGGTTTTTAGTTTCTTTCATGCAAGTAGAGAAGATTATTTTATTTCAACAAGTTTACTCCATTATTCTACTAATTTAATCCACTATTTATAAAATATATAGACTAATTAAGCGCCCGATAGTCGCCAATAAATACTTCTTTCTATCCTAATTAATTATTATTAAAATTAGTTTTATAGTAAGTTATCTCTGAAGGGTTAGGTTAGGATTGGGAGATTTTTAGTTCCTCTCACGTAAATAAAAAAGATTATTTTATTCCATGAAGTTTACTCCAATGTGCTATTAATTTAATCCATTATGTATAAAATATATAGACTAATTAAGCGCCCGATAATCGCCAATAAATACTTCTTTCTATCCTAATTAATTATTATTAAAATTAGTTTTATAGTATGTCGTCCCTGAAGGGTTAGGTTAGGATTGGGAGATTTATAGTTCCTCTCACGTAAATAAAAAAGATTATTTTATTTCAACAAGTTTACTCCATTATGCTACTAATTTAATCCACTATTTATAAAATATAGAGACTAATTAAGCGCCCGATGATCGCCAATAAATACTTCTTTCTATCCTAATTAATTATTATTAAAATTAGTTTTGTAGTAAGTTATCTCTGAAGGTTAGGTTAGGCTTGGGTGATTTTTAGTTCCGCTCACGTAAATAAAAAAGATTATTTTATTTCAACAAGTTTACTCCATTATGCTACTAATGTAATCCACTATTTATAAAATATAGAGACTAATTAAGCGCCTGATAATCGCCAATAAATACTTCTTTCTATCCTAATTAATTACTATTAAAATTCATTTTATAGTAAGTCGTCCCTGAAGGGATAAGAGCGGAACCGAAATCGCCCGAAAGCGATTCGCGAGAAGCAGAAGCGACCACGGAAAAAGAGAATCGCGTCGCACGGTATAAAACATGGCCGAGGTGGAAAAATCCGGCGGATGGAAATAAAATAAGTCGCCGAAACCCGTTCCCCGGGTTCGCTTTTTCCCAGGCTCTGGGCATCGTCCCGTAATTACCGAGCAATTAACTCGGCGACAATGGGAACGTGTTTCGCGGAGCGAATTCGGCACCAGTTTGGCCGAAGTCGGCTAAAGTAAGACGGAAAGCAGGCAAAGTTAGACAAAGAAGGAAGGGCGCGTTTGAATTTCAATTCTCGGGAAATTAGTCGCGGAATTCTCGATCAGGATTCGCCCCGTTCTGGATTCGTGGGTCCTTTTAAAATTCCCTTTAAGTTCCTTCGTAACGAGGCGCGAAACTCTTTTCCTTTTTCTCGTCGAAACGAACCACGCTGGTGTTCCTCTTCGCTTCGCGGCGGAACAAAGCTTTTTTAATTAAGAAAAATCGCGGAACCTCGCGTTCCCTGGATGGAATCGTTTTGCCATGCGAATGTAATCAAGATCCAGAGGGAATTTATTCGACCAGCGAATGAAAATTCACGATTCTGGTATCACGAGACGCGCGAACATTGTTAGGTGGTCTAAAAGCCACGTTTAAACATTTGGTTTATATGTCGGGATTTTTGGGGGGGGGGGGGGGGGGGCAAAGTTGCTGCAGAAAAGTAGAATCAGATTGTTCTCTCTATTGTTCTGTTTTCTTGGTTCTTTTAAATAACCTTCTTTCACGGACAGCCATTGTTCTGTTGTACAGATATGATTTTTCATACGCGTGAGATTAATGCTACATTGTGCAGCGTTATCATTCGAATTTCCTTCGCGGATAAAGTGAAGGAAATTCGTATAGAACTACACTATCGTTCGGAAATATTCGGACACTCGACGCGACACGATGAAAAGGTTCATGTATTCGATTGTGTTGTAAACATTTCCAAATAAGATCAACATTAATCAAGCGGCAAATTGACACGCAGAAGAACTAAGATGCATTTTACGTTAACCCCTTGTTCTACAAAAATTTCGAACACTATTCATCGAGAAGTTAGTTACTTTTTAATTTAACACTGGGCTGAAGGCGAAAATACTGAAATATTATACGTAATTTGTACATAATAACCTTTAATCTTACAAAATGGATCTATAATTCCAATTAAAATTAAACATAGGAAACAGTATATTATGTTGTTATTGTAATTCGACTATAGTTTGCATCACGAGCGTAACTCGTTGTTATGAGGCAAAGGGTTAAAAATCTAATCAACAAATAGTTGAAACTGATAAGTTTTGACATAAGTTGAAACAATGAAAAATTCTAACAACATTCTAGCGCCACATTTATCGACAACGAAGAGTTGAAAGTTCAAAAAATTTGTACAAACTTCTAGAACGCGGCTAAACATGTATATTTCAATAGTTTGGCAATATTAACAATTTAATCAAACATTCGAAATTCACTTGTACATATAGCTCATTTTATTTCATTATTCGCTATTCCGTTTTAAAACAATTAACGATGTATGAGTAGCATTAAATTCAGCGAGCTTCAAGCTTTACATTCGTGCACGATAAATGTCATTTAATGTTACTTTTAATTCATTAACGACTAACGAAACTTCGAGCTACGTAAAATCGGCACAACAACCAAATATTAAACGTATCGAAAGAAAAGCGCAAAGAAGCATCGCTCGCTACAGTTGATCAATTTAAAAACGCAAAGATGGGGTAGCTTCTTGCGAAGTGGAACAGTAGTAACGTAATTAGACATTTCGCCGTCTGGAGAGTGTAAAACGGGACGAGAGTTGGCAGGGGGGGGGGGGGGGGGGGGGTGGAAACTGGCGAAGCTAGTGAAAACGTTGGACAACGAAGAAAAATGAGCGTAGCGTATTAGCGGTGCTCGTCGTTCTTAATTAACAGCTAAAATCGCTCGTCGAGGGAGACGCCTACCTCCCCGAAGTGCAAGGGGATGGAAGCTTCGTTGGGAATAATTATTTGATTCCCCGATTCGTGTTCCGCGGCTTTTATCAGCAAAGTCCGCACGCCGGGATTAAGGGCAATTTTCAAGCTCTCCGATTAATCAAGTGGCCGCCGCGTCGCGGTGCAACGTGAAAGAGAGATGATCAAGCGTGCATGGGGAAATCGATTTCCAACGAATCGAGCGAACTAATTTACCGGGGAATGCGACATAGAGGACGTCGCGTCGAACATGGACGAGTTTGCTCGATCTGTGTCAATTCGGCGCTAAAAATACAGGGACGGGGCTTATAATTGCGGTGATTAAAGTCGCAAATATCGCGCGCACGAGAGTCGTTATTCCCAGGTTCGGGGATTCACTCCGCCATTCAGTCGAGTTTCGAGAGTTCGATGGTGGATCTGTCCTCCATATCGAGCCGCGAATAAACATGGACGGTGATTAACAGCCACGACAAATAGGGATAATAAGCCATGACGCATGAACGATCTCGTGGCTGACCTAACAGAGGTACTTACTACTGCAGTGAATAACGTAATGGAACGGTGAGGATTTTTCTGTTTTCTTCCGCAGGATTTACGAAGATAGATGTCCGAATAACTGTCAGTGTCCCTGTAATCGATACTTGAATTATTTTATTTAATAGCGAAGGAATTTATGAAGAAATAAACGTAAATAAACAAATTTTTATATTAAATTTGGACTTCGATTTGCGTAACGACACATAGACGTTGTATATATTCGTTTACAGTTAATAGTTAAAAATGAAGTTGAACATTGAAACGTGACCAATGTAATTATAAAGTATGGGACGTGTCATAATTTAGTAAAGACGGTACGTTTACTATATACATATCTTATATCCGTAGGATCGCGCCGAGCCGTATCGCCTTGTATAGCCGAAAGAAAGGAAACTGCGCCTCCGGCGGGGATCGAAACACCCAGATCTTCGAGTCACTAATCGATCGCGTTAACCACTACGCCATAGTCTTGTGGCGGCTCTCCTGCACCTACCACTAGAGGGACATACGAAATAGGCTTTCTCGAAAGTACTCGCTCCAACTACCTCGTCCATATATATACCGCCTTTAACCTTCCTTCCAATATCCCAAGTCTAAGGCAGGGCCTGCTAGGTAGCCTTACTGATGAGTCCACTAGCAGGCCTAGGACGAAACGCAACACCCTTCCTTTTCCTATCATATCCCCTCTCTACAGCTTCACAGTCTCACTGGGCGTCTATTGTGTGTTTAACGTCCTTATTCGGCATATACTGTCTTTCTCTTGTATTGGGTCTAACACAAGTGTAGGGCCCATCATCCTACATATCTGTTACAGGAACTGCATTGCTAATATATGTAAAACGTGTTTTCATTTAAGTAAGAACTTTTCAAGTGACAGTAATGGGTGCATTGGACTTTGTTGTGTATTTTCAATTACGTAGTAATTAATTCGTTATATTCGACATATAAAAAAATGTTTATAAATGAAGGAGCGGTTGAACAATATTATACTTCAAACTGGAACGATTTTAAGCTGATTTAAAAAGCGTTTTTGGTTCCCCTTTTCAGAAATTAATTTTTAAAGCAAAAAATCGTGAGAAATAAAAGAAGGTTTAATTTAGAATCTTCGAAAATTAACGAAATTGTACCAAAGAATGGGATGCAGAATTGTCTAACTTTACTTTGAATGTGTTGAATATTTTCGCATATTATGTGCATCCTGTACCTTCCATCATATTTAAGTTTCCTATAAATACATAAACAGCCGTAGCCTAGTAATAATATTTAACACTAATTGAATAAAACGCGAACGACCCTATCATCGAGCCTACTCATTTTCGTTCTCACAGAAACAAATCAAAATTTCGGCTACGAAGAGATAATATTGCTGCTATTTTTCAAGTAAATTTATTAAGCGAGTAATTAATTCGGTGTTCAAGGGTGAAATGCAGCAAGTGTATGCTGCGTGTGTAATCTTAACGCGTTTGATAAATGTTTGTTTTCGGTGAAGTATGTAGCCTGGCTGTGTTTGATCAGCGCTTAATTATCAACTGGAGAGGTGCCTATTTAATGGACGGGGTTGTGATCGATTGTTTTGGGACGCATTCACGCGTAAAGCAATTTCTCCTAACAATATCCCCCCCCAAGTACTTATTGGCGTGAAAATTCATTCAACTGCAATTCCTGCCATTTGCATTCTTGCTCAAAAATTTTACTCGCACAGTTCGTGCCATTTTTTTACGAACTCAACGGAGAAAAGGTTAACGAAGAAACCTTAATTATTTCACTTTCACAATACAGCAGACCAGTGTTTCTCGATCTTTTTACTCTCGTGAGATTTAAGAATCTCTTTGTATGTCCGGAAAATTCTAGTAAAATACGACTTTCAGTTCTATATACAAAAAATTCGAAAAAAGCATTTAATATTAATATCGTTACACGAGAATCCCCCCTTAACCCATTGTCGTACAAATTTATCAAAAACTACTCATTATGACGTTCGTTATTTGCTACTTTAACGCTGCGTCGAATGCAAAACACTAAAATGTTACACGCCACTTTTATTTGGTAATCTCGAATCTCATAAATTGAAGTTGTAATTAAAATTAAAATTACAATATAGGAAATGGTACAATGTGCGTTTATTGTAATTAGATCGCAGTTTGCACCACGAGTATAATTCGTGATTATACGGCAAGGGGATTTAAAATATTCCACTTCTCGTATCATTTTTCACTTTTCACGTGATATAGATATGGGAGGAATCAATATTTAAACATTAATCGGGTTAACCGCGTTATACGGGAGTCGAAAAAGTTCGAACGTCCATTCTGCTGACTTCTTTTCGAACTCGAAGAAAGAGACACGCTAACAGGGGAGTCGAAGCGACTCGATTATGAAGTCTAAGTGGAAATTAATAGTACGCGGAGCGGCGTGAATGTGCGTACATAGAGAGGAGGCGTTGTACACAGGCGGGAAGTTCGCACGAGTTTTGATTCTGGTTCCGCTTGCGAGTCTCGGAGTCTCGTTTACCCTGTATCGTGCCTGCTAGCGCAGTTGTTACGTATTTAATGCACGCTCACTTGTACCCGCAACCTCGGAATCCAAATAAACTCGTAGAGAGATTTAGCAGACGTTTGCCTTCGAAGTTTGGATGCGAGATTAATTGTTCCCTCCCGGCTGCGGGCTGCTGCTAACAATAAGTTAATTAATTTGTCGCGTTACCGTTTCTCTCGCGTAAACGAGGACAAGCAAGAAAGTATCTTCGACTATGTAACGTGGACAAAAAAGTTGGTGCTATTTAATTAATACACGAAGTGAATCAAATGATAGACGAGTTGGTCCAAATATGGGCTAATCAAAGTATACAGATTATTTTACAAATAGCCTAAATTTGGACGAAACTTTCAAGGATGATAAAATTTTCACTGTTACCTTAAATTTGTAATTTGTAACAAACATTACTTTTGTTCGACACATTTCAATTCTACGTCAGATAGTTAACATGTTATAGATGTACATTAATGTGTAAACGATGAAGTATCTTCAATAGGTTAAACAATAAACGTATATTTGGATCATTTTTTCTGTATTAAATAATGTATGCTAATACGTAAGCTTAAATTAATGTTCGTTTTTTTATGTTAAATAAAAGCAATAATTTTATAAATAGATTTATCTAATTTACTCGAAGTTGCTAAAAATGAAATTGCATCCCCTTTGTTGCAAGGTTTTCAATTTCGTGTTACCGTGATACTTGAATCACTTTTTCTATTAGGTTGTTGCATATGAAATGGCCGATTTTACGTAGCTCTAATTTTTGTAGTAATTGATTAATTAAAAGTAACATTAAATGACATTTACTGCACACAATTATAAATCTTGAAGCTTGCTGAACTGAACACTATTAATAGATCGTTAATTGTTTTAAAATGGAACAACGTATAATCAAATAAAATGAACTATGCATACAAGTGAAATTAGAATATTTTTTATAAAATCCTGTTTCAGATTAAAATTAAGTTAGAATGCAGTAAAAGTTCTCTTTCTATGAATATTATTTATGTATGGACAAATATAATTTGTGAATGAACAACTCTACGTTAGTTTGACAAATTTTGTACTGAAAATATAAACCTTGAAAATGTACCGTATAATTGCTGAAAAGAAACTCATGGCAATGATGAACTAAAAATTTTACTTAAATCCGATACTCATCGAACCGTTTTCGAACCACTGTACGAAAATTACAAACGCACTTGTTAATTGATCAAAATAACTAGAGTATTTTGGGCTACGTAAAATCGGTAATTTCATATGCAACGACCTAACACAAAATTTAATTGTACGCGAAGCTTTTGTCTCTCGGTGCCGTCAAAAGATCCCTAAATCCATTCTTAATACATATAACACCGTTCTAATCGCATCACTACAAAATAGCACGAAGCATTAGGTAATACGTCAAACGTCAGCGGCTATTTCAAGTTTAACCGAGCCCACCAACGTCGATTTATCCGCAGCGGAATAACAAGGGAATTAACAGGTTCGGATTTGGAAGAAGCGTTGAACGTCACCGATGATCTAAACCGATCTAAACGCGTAAACCACAGCCGGTTCCGACGGACGTTGACGTACAAACGACGCGGCGATGCCTAATTTAATCGACCAATTACGATACGTCCGTAGGTACTATACCGTACGTCCATCGTGATATTCTCGCGAAGCACTCGATGACACCGCGCCGCGTTGTGGACGCGGTTTAACGGCCGGGCAAACCTATGATTTATCCTGGGAGTACGGTAAATCGCGAAACGAGGCGGAAACGTAATGCCAAGCTGGGAAAACTCGATGATCCGCATTAGGCAACGATGCCACAAGCCTGTCCAAATCACGAAACCATTCACCGAAACGTACGAAGCCTTGTCGTCCGGTCGACAAGCATTGTTACGATTCTGGTTACAATCTCGACCAATTTCTGTCTATCTGTTTCTCTCATTCCCTTGGTTAAGACTTGCTATACCAGCTGGATTTATGGCGGCACGTTACAGAATGGCCATGCCAAGATTTATGACACTGTCCTGAGACGTGGGCATTTGGGAATTCGCTGGGGAAAATGTTTTAATGGTGTTTGAATTGTACGGAGGCACGGATAAACCGTGGATTTATACCAAGAAAATGTTTCTTCGTTCTTAAGTGATGTTTATATTTTTCGATTCGGAATTATGGAGGGTTGTAAGAGTTGGTAGGCGTTTGTAATATCGATCAAAAATTTGGTATCGCTTTATTTATTATGCTCGTATACATATTCTGATTCGGAATTATAGAGGGTAGAAAAATTGGTAGGTACTTGTAATATCGATCAACAATTTGGCATCGCTTTATTAATTATGTTCGTATAGAAATTCTAAGTGATATTTTTATTCGTTGAATATTGGAAATTTGGAATTATGTTGTAAATTTTATTCGTTTAGAAATTCCTTCTTATAGTGTTATTCGTTGAGAATTAAATGTTTGGAGTTACTTTCGAAATTATATTTATAAATAAACTCTTTCTGATATTTTTGTTAATTAAAAATTCACAGTTTGGTATCACTTTTTAAATTGCATTCGCATGGAAACCCCTGCTGATAATTTCATTCGTTGAAAATTAAAAGTTAGGTGCGATTTGCTAAATTATATTAATATAGAAACTCTTATAAATGTTTCATTAATTTAAAATTTTAAATTTGGAATTACTTTTTAAACTATGTTTATAACGAAACTCTCTTTAATATTTCTATTCATTAAGAATTAAAAGTTTGGAATCACTTACCGAATTGTAAGAAATGTATTCATATAGAAACTCCAGTTAGTATTTTTATTCATTCAAAATTAAAAGTTTGGAGTAATTTTCGAAACTATATTCACATAAAAACTCCTTTAAATGTTTCATTAATTCGAAATAGAAAATTTGGAATCATTTTCTAAATTGTATTCATATAGAAACTCCTTTCAATATTCGTATTAACCCAAAGTTAATATTCCAAATGTTACCAACGATATTCTTTAGTTTTATTGATTTTTGATTGCCGAGTTTTCTAAAGGAACACAATTTTGAATTCTTTTTCTCTTTTTACCTATTATGTTCTGTAGAATCTATAGGAAGTATTTTCAAACTTTCGGTCAATACTGTACATTTCAACAATGTCCGATAAGACATTTTTCGTTCAGGTTCTACACTTTTACTGTTACACAAATGTACACAATACTGAATTTGTGCAGCCACATAAAAGTACTGTTAAACCGTACAAAATTGAACCCTTTGAACTTCTACGACGACATCAATTTTCATCACGGGTTCTCCTATTTCGAGTTCGACTGAATATTTTTTCGGATGGCGTTTCACAGCAATTTTGTGCCACTTTTTTATTCGACGTATATTTCTTTCGGTGAACGGTAGTAAATCACGAAATTGATTAAAGATCTCCGAACAATATCGCAGCAGAAATAACCGTTCATGCATCTTCACCGTCGCGTAACGCCATTGCACTGTTCAGAACAGACACACCCCCCTCAATTAAGGCAATTGAAATAATGTCGAAGCGCTGTTCGCGGTTTAATTAAATCACCGACAGAGGAAACGTGACGCTTCGCGCGGTCCGAAATTAACCGGACGATGGAAGAGAGAAGGAAGAAGACGAGGGCCACGCGTGATTTCAAGTACAGCCAGAAATCCATCGGACGTAATTTACCTGTAATTAATGTTATCGATTTCCCAGCGACGCCGACGCCCGTTTCGAACAGCGTGCTGGTAATTATACAGAGGCATCGCGGGCATATTTACGCGGCAAAATACAGTAGATCGTAATTACACACAACAAACGCGACGGAGTATGTTAATCCGTTCGGACGATTCGTTGCCAGTCGATCGCGTTTGCCAAACAATAACATCGCCACCCTATACCAACCCCTTTTGCGTAACGATCTCGTTAAATTTATCGTCCACGTCATTTTCGATGGATCTGCTTTAGCGAACTTCCTTTTTTTTTTCTTTCTTTTTTTTTTAGCGCGACATTTTTCAACGATTAACCCTTTGCCTTATAACAACGAGTTACAATCGTGTGAACTATGGGTTGTTTACAATGAAAACACGCGGTACTGTTTAACTCTATACTGTTTAACTCGGTACTGTGTATTTGAATTTCAAGTCATCAAATTCTCAAATAAATAGTTTCAAAGTTTTTTTTGTGAAGATATTATAATGAAATTTGTTGCATTAAAAATTAATATATGTCGAGAAAACCAGAAATGTTTAGGCGGCTATTTGCAGAATCTCGTCCGGAAAGGGTTAATGAACTTTTAGGTACTTTAGATTCTTCAAGTTCTTCGAATTCTTTAAATTCTACAAATTCTTCATAGTGTTTAAATTCTGCAAATTCTTCGTATTGTTTAAATTCTGCATATTCTTCAAGTTTTACAACTTTCCCAAGTCCTTCAAACTTCGGATTTTCTATATTCTTTAGGTTCTTTAGATTCTTCAAGTTCATCGAATTTTTTAACTTCTATAAATTTGTCATATTGTCTAAATTCTGCATATTCTTCAAGTTTTACAAGTTTCCCAAGTCCTTCAAACTTCGGATTTTCTATATTCTTTAGGTACTTTAGATTCTTCAGGTTTATCGAATTTTGTAACTTCTACAAATTCTTCATATTGTTTAAATTCTGCAAATTCTTCGTATTGTTTAAATTCTGTATATTCTTCAAGCTTTACAAGTTTCCCAAGTCCTTTAAACTTCGGATTTTCTATATTCTTTAGGTACTTTAGATTCTTCAGGTTTATCGAATTTTTTAACTTCTACAAATTCGTCATATTGTTTAAATTCTGCACATTCTTCATATTGTTTAAATTGTGTATATTCTTCAAGTTTTACAAGTTTTCCAAGTCCTTCAAACTTCGGATTTTCTATATTCTTTAGGTTCTTTAGATTCTTCAAGTTCTTCGAATTCTTTAATAAACTTTGATTCACTTTGTTTGAATTTATTAGGGTGTAAGGTTGAGGACTATAAAGTGCTGTAACTATAATCTTCCAGAAATTCATGTAACTAGATTATTATAACTATTGTAATTAAATTGTGGATCTTTATGCAAATCCAGATATTTCCAGACAAAATTAAAGAAACGAGATCGAAATAAATGATTGTTTGACACCCTAATTATCATAATATGTATTTTATTTTCAATATTACCTGTATTTTTCAATACCATTTGCATTCTTTATCCTTTCATATATTTAAATTTTTCATTTAATTCAATTGTACAGTTTCCAGTTTCCAGTGACATGTACATCTTCAAATTCTTCCAGATTTTTTAACCACAGAACTGAATTTTAAAAAATGTCAAAAACCCAACTCTTCATTGAAGTTTTTACGTAACTGTATTTATACTTTTATAGTTATTTTTATAGTCGTAACAGAATCATTCTGCGACCCCAAAAGTCTTTCCTAAACTAAACTCGAACAATTCAATTAAGGTACATTTACATCTAATCGTTGGATACATAAAAAAAAACATTGTAAACTACAACATAAATAAAACGCGGCACCATTCGTTCAACCCAATATTTCAACTAACATGAAACTTTCCAAACGCTTACGAACCACACTATACGATAAAAACATTTTTATATCACGTAACAAAAAAAACATTACTCCCTCGCGAGGTTCATTTCCAAAAAATTCCTCACTCGTAAAAGAAAGCGCTCGTTAATCGAAAATTTCCTCCCATATCGCACACCTTATCCATTCGCCGTTTTCCAAAGCACAATACGAACCTGAAAAAGGATCCAATATTCGTATCCAGATGACGTTTACGCGGTGTACGTCAATGCTATCGATTCGCACAAAGCGATCTTACCAGCAACGATAGCCCAGCTACGGAAACGTAGTCGCGTACGCGCGGAAATAATTCCGCTGCACCTTCTCTCACCCCTTTTATTCCCCTTTGCACATTTTATCGCGAGCACGCACGAGGCCAATGGGGGGCCGTAAGAGGACGAGGAAAAAAGGGGAAAAGAGGAGGAAAAGAATTTCCCGTAGGTCGTGCAGGAACGTATCACGGAGCGGTAAATTCAACGACGACTTTTGCCGGGGAAATTATAATTTTCCCAGCCGGTAAAGGGCGACTCTCGTGACGCTAATGCACGCTCGCATTAGGCGAGAAAAATAGCCAAGAAGAATGGGGAGGGGGAACGTAGAAATTTGTATGAAGGCAAGGCCATCCGCGGGTTAATCACCGGGAAAATGGCGACAATGGCATCCTGCCGCGAATTAAGAATCGACCATGTGAGACCTTAGTTGAGATACGAACGCGTTCTTAATTAAAGCCGTGGTTCCCCTTGGAAATTGTTCACGCGACAACTTTTATGGATTGTGGGTAGAGGGACGCTAAATGAGAAGAATATTTCTTAGCCGCTTCGTTCCACGTTCATTTTTAACCCACCCCTATAATCCTATTTTTATTTGCCTCTACGATGGAAAGAACTATAAAGTGATTACTTCCGCTTTTTGATCTTTTTTTTTTGTTTTAAATTTTAGTACCGCAGCACTCGATCGATGCTAAACTTTTTGTAATTAAAATAAATTTCCTTAACAAATCGGATTTAACACCACGAAAGTATGACCGGTCAAAAATAGTTTAAATAAATATTCATGTTTCATAACGCAAATACAGTTTCGCGAGCTTTCGTTAGAAATTTTATAGGTGTACCATATTAGACACCTCTTTTTCGACCTGTCGAATTTCACGTTTGCTAGTCTCTTCGCTATAATTTCAAATCATTTTAATTATTTCACATTTAACTGCTTCAATATAATTATATATTAATTTCTTCGTCCCGTTGCCTTGGTTTTATTAAATAGGATAAATCTCTCTACTCTTGGCAAGGTTTTAAAATCAAGTGTTCCATATTACCAACGTTTACCTTGTATAATAATGAAACTAGTTAATTACTGGCTGGAAAAGAGTCACGAAAAAATTATTTTAATTAACCATACGTATAGCCATTAACTAAGCATAGTATAGACTTTCCATTTATAGGAAACATAAATTTCAAACTGAAATTGGGATTGTGTACAAAAGCAGACATTTTTTACGCCCCTTGCGATTTAGAATGGTTCGTTTAAGAATTATACTCAATCCGATCATCAAAGTTAATAAAGTTATCCATGTATTAAATATAATTATACGTTTGTTCATATCGTTAAAGCAAATGCAATTCGGGTAATAAAAGATTAAATGATAGAAGATCCAATACATATGAAGATATACTTCTACGCACGTTACTATAAATCTAATTATTATAGATCGATTATATCGGAAACAATTAATTGTCGCAGCATTTATTTACAATTCCTATCGCTTTGAAGACGCTGTTGTTTTCGTTTAATAATGGGGCCAGGTAGCCCCCTGATGATTTCAAATAAGAATGAATAGTCTATCTTATGCTTCGTCGATGGTATAACGTTTCAAAGACTCTACTTACGTTTAATCTTCTTAGCTAAATAGAACAACCTACTAAATTTTCCTTTTCGTTAACTTGATTAAAACGTCTTGATTAAAAAAGGACGTGCTTCGTAGCCAAAGGGTTAAATTTCGTATCTTACTCTAACGTAAAAAAGGAAGCCCATCGTTTATTTACATTTTCGACCACTATTTGCTCTGGAAACGGCGGGTTACATACAGAATTACTCTGAATTAGCAGCGCGCGTCGCTTTCACCGAAACAGATTCGCGCAGTTCATCAATTTCCTCGTCGCATGGTTCGCGAACACAACCATTTCGAGGGGTAAAACGTTGCATTTAATTACCGATCGCGCGCACGCAACAAGCTCATCTCCCCGCAGCCATTAAAAATTTAATTAAAACCGTTCGATCATACCCTCGCCCGTTCAAACGATCCGCAACAAAACCGAAGGCAAAAAAAAAGAAAAAGAGAAAGAGCACTTCTGGAATAAAACTAAAATTGTTCCTTTTGCTCGTAACGGGGACGTTGCGACGTCGTAACGATCCCCCATAAAGGGACCCCCATTCACGGGCGCAAAAGCCTTCGTCGTTGGAACCGATAAAGCGCGTACCAGCTCTCGTAGCATTGTTTATTGCAAAACCCGCAGTGAAAGCTAACTCTTGGGGCGGATTGTACACCGGGAGTTATCGACTCGCTCGGTATAAACCTGCAGGGAAAGGAAGCGGCGAAAGAGTTAAGCCAATTTGGCTCCCAAACAAGTACGTGCTTCATGCACAGAAATGATCCACTCGAGTCTTAAGTCTCTTTTATGGGATCACTCGAAGATGGTCTTGTACTTCTTGATCTAAGCTGTTTCAAACCTACTCCCCCCCTCCAATCCTGAACCCTTTCTCTGCTTGTTCATTGCATCGGGATCGATAAAACCACTTCAATTACCTCGCAGGTAAGCGGTCTTAGTCGATATCGACGAGAGCACGTGAGATCTGTGTGCATACGCGAGATTCACGTACATATACGCACGTTTTCTTCTTTTTTCTTCGTCAGATCACCGTTAGCAACCCCTAACTGTGGGGTAACCCTCGCGATGTAACAAAGAGGAAGTCTATGGGGTGAAAGGACGATGAGGATGAGGATCAGAACTATGGGAAGAAAGATGGTTTATCGTGGCAACGTGAGGATCATTAATCGGATAGCGGATACGTGAGGAACAAGTACGAGTAGGCCTTTCGGGTGTGTTTTTGCGTTAGGTGAAAAATTGGAGGGGGGATCGGGTTCATCAAGGTCACGTCAGGATGATGAACAGAGTTACCTCGTACGTTGGATTAATTATCGTTTTCTTCGGGGGGGAAATTAATTTTGGAAATTCTAAGCTTCTGGAAATTCTAAGCTTCTAACTTCTTAAGCTTTTGAATTTCTAAGCATTCGAGTTTCCAAGCTTTTGTATTTCTAAGCGTTTAACGCGACCTGAATAAAGATTACCAATGTACGAAACACATGTTAAGGATTGAATCATCTTTATTTATTAATTATTATTAGAATATTGTATTTAACGCTGGGTAAATAAATGAGTATAATAGTAACTTCAGTTAGCCCTTTATGTAAAAGTACTACTTTTAACTCATGACGTTCTACTACGTGAAAAGTTGAACTTTTTGGCTGATAATTAGACTGCGAATTTATATGCATTTATGGCAAAAATACAGGGATCATATAGCATGCAAATATATATAAAATATTCAAAGAAATGCGCGCGTTGTTACATTTAAAGGGTGCTACAAATGTCTACTGAAGCACCGTCCCTTTAATTGTGTTGACAGACTTAAGAATTTGCATAAAAATCCGCAGGGCACTAATAATGTACTTTTATGTTCAAAATTGTTCATTTCGTATTACTATATTTTATAATTAACATATATCGCTAAACAACAAAGCAACGAGCCATTCGAGAGATACTCAAGTTCCACTGTTTACAAATTTAGTTAAGTTTACGCAACATAACCGCGGTTGTGAATTCGTTCAATCACACTAGTTCAGCAATGAAAGGGTTAAAAAGCTGCGGATTCGAAGCTAGACTAAAGAAGATCGGAAACGCGGTAAGAAATATAAGTAGAGGGTATTAAAATCTCGTTTAGACGTGCGTTCTTTCGATACATCCATCGATATATCCGCAGAAAATATAATTCTCATGGCGTTGCACGTCACCGGTGTTATCTCTTCCGTGCCGGCGGTCGCGACACGGAAACTTTTGGAGAGGAAAGCTGGCAAAAAGCGCAAGGATCGCCGCATCGGGAATCTATCAACATCGACGAGGGTATAGGGAAGCTTTTTGTCCACTTTCCACGATACTAATCCCGTATATTCCCCGTGGAATTCCGTGGATAACCTGTACCTCGTGCCTTTCGAGAAATCGCAAGTCGTTAACTATCTTAATGTGACCCGTTGATGACGTTGCAACTTCCGAAGGGATTCGCTGAAGGATTGATCGACGAATAACTGGCAAGACGCGACGCCTTTCATCAGTCAGTGGAATGCATTTACGTTACGATAAGACGTATAAAGTTGAGGAATTGACGAGCGCTGGGAACGAAAGCGGAAGAACACGATAAGCTTCGCTTCTCACGCCGCTCTGTGGATGTTAAAATACGCTTTTGCGAACATTGTTAGATTTGTATTACGCGAAAAAGTGTTTGTTCTGCTTTTTACAAATTAGCGAGATTGATTTTTTGTTCGATTTAAATAGTAGATCATCGTATAAGTAATGTCGTTTTTTCACTTAATTTTATCAGTAAAACTACGAAGCGACGGCTAAAGTATACTTATATGTACCAAAGACATTTATAGAAAGTACGTGATTAACCCTTTACGGACGAGGCATAGTCACGATTAAGGGAATGCTTTGGTTTTGAATTCCAAGCATCTAAATTTGTAAGCTTTCGAATTCCAAGCTATCTAATCTTGAAGCATCTATTAACGATATCAATTTAACTTTCTACCTTAAAAATTGACGGATCCTCGGGAAACCAAAGATGATCGGGCGGCTATTTGCAGACGCTCGTCCGCAAAGGGTTAAAATGCAATAAACCTTCTAATAAATATTCTAAAACAATCATGGTTGTAATATGATGTGCTTCATTGTATTCGTAAAAATAATACAAAAATTCCTCAGGATTAGGATAGTACTTAATTATTAATAAATTTGCTCGAATATAAATTGTTATGAATATTTATGAACGTACTACTTTGCAATAATTTTTTATACAAATTCTTCATTTTGTATTTATCATTATTATCCTTGGTATAGTCATCCGGACATTTTTGACCTATTCATGCTTTTAATTCTTTAAAACATTTCCCAGTTTTAGAACAAATAATTCGGAACCACTATTAATATTTGTGAATTTACGATGCAATTTCTATATTGGACATTTGTTTCGAATTAAAAGTATAATAATAATGAAAAGTATAATATATTCTATACCCAATATTTTCTGAGGCAGTAAATTACTATAATTTCTAAGTTCCCCAAATTAACACAATAATAATAAAGAAAAATATAATATATCTTGTACCCAATATTTTCTGGCAGAGTAAATTAGTATGATTTCTATGCTCCCTAGATTAAAACAATAATAATCAAGAAAAATATAATATATTCTATACCCAATATTTTCCGACGCAATAAATTAGTATAATTTCTAAACTTCCTAAATTACAATACGAATAATAAAGGAAAATATAATATATCTAATAACGAATATTTTCTGGCGGAATAAATTACTGTAATTTTTAGGTTACCTAAATTAAAATAATAATAGTAAAGGAAACTATAATTATATTCAATACCCAATATTTTTCGACGGTATAAATTAGTATGATTTCTATGCTCCCTAGATTAAAACAATAATAATAAAGAAAAATATAATATATTCTATACCCAATATTTTCCGACGCAATAAATTAGTATAATTTCTAAGCTCCCTAAATTACAATACGAATAATAAAGGAAAATATAATATATCTAATAACGAATATTTTCTGGCGCAATAAATTAGTGTAATTTTTACGTCCCCTAAATTAAAATAATAATAGTAAAGAAAACTATAATTATATTCTGTACCCAATATTTTCTGACAGAGTAAATTAGTATGATTTCTATGCTTCCTAGATTAAAACAATAATAATAAAGAAAAATATAATATATTCTATACCCAATATTTTTCGACGGAATAAATTAGTATAATTTCTAAGCTTCCTAAATTACAATACGAATAATAAAGGAAAATATAATATATCTAATAACGAATATTTTCTGGCGGAATAAATTAGTGTAATTTTTAGGTTACCTAAATTAAAATAATAATAGTAAAGGAAAATATAATTATATTCTATACCCAATATTTTCTGACGGAGTAAGTTAGTATAATTTCTAAGCTCCCTAAATTAAAATATCAATAGTAATAATAATAATAATAAATATATATATATATTCGACACTCAATAGTTATTTTTAATAAAATTTCTTTTACGTCTTTTCACGCTACAACTATTGAATCATCCTACATATTACTTGAATCGTTCAAAAGTTGATTCTCAGCGCAGCAGAGGGACGATTTCCGTGGAAAAGTTCCTCTTTCTGGAAACGCCTTATCCGGTCCAGGGTGAGAAACGCTTTCCATGATCCGCGCGCGGCAACTTCCAGCAACGCGAAATTCCAGAATAGCGAGTTATCGGCAGGAAGGAAGGGGTTAAGAAAGTTCGAAGGGCGAAACGATTAAAATGGCATTCCAACCGGGGCCGTGGAACTTTTCGTTCGCAGGCAACTTCTTTTTCGAATTCATCGCTCACTCGACATTCCGTCTGGATTATGTCCGGATTCGTTGAAATCTGTTCGTACCACCAAATCAATGCTTTGCGTGCTCGTTTTATACGGGAACACCTCGTGTACGAACTCTAGTAGCTGTTCAGCTATGTAAACTATGATTCGGCGTTTGGTAAAATGCAGGACTTGAAGTATAAAATAGCCGCGAAGCAATTGTAGGAATTTTAAGGTAGTTTTTTATTAATCGAGCGGTACAAAATTTATACTGCGCGTTCTTACAATCTTCGCGAGGATGACTTCCCAGTCTTGCTTTTATTTTTTTGTCTCCCTGTGGCGCGCCGTCTCTGCCTTTAAATAGGAAACGCGCGCCCCACTTTTTCTTGGGGAAAAACCCCACTGTCGCCGGTTCTACGGGGCCTGGTCAACGTCACACCGATGACGAGGTGGGGGTGATCGAGTCTCGCTCGAGTTCGGTTCCGACGCTCGCTGAGTCAACTCCGAATGTTTTCCCGATTTATGACGGCCCTTGAACGGTTCTGGCCGTCGTTGCTAGACTAGTGTCCCATCGCCTCATTGTTCCCTGCTCGCTCTTACACAATTATTTTCCAATGTGAGAAATATCAATTGTTATCCAAATCGATTATAATGAATTATTATTCAGCTTAATATTAGGTTGAACAATAAACAGACTGCAGATCTTTGTGCAATTTCGTACTTCTACAACCACGGTTAGAGGAACGAGATCGAAATGGAGATTAATTGCAGCGTTTAAATATTGCAATAAATGCCTTATTCTAGATATTTGATGCCTTTTTATACATTGTGTGCTTTTTTACATATCTGAGTTTTTTATAAGTGTATCAAAATCCGCAGTCTAGTAACAAATTTAGTCGCCTCGTGGTGATAATACTTTTCGAGGAATACTATGACTAAAGAATAGCGAATATTATTAACCCTTCGCCATATGATTTCTTTTTACTGTATGCAAATAGTTGAATTAGATATTCACTGCTGTAACACTATGTGAAATGCGAATTTAATTAATTCGTACTCAATAATCTTCAACTCTGTACACTGAAGTAGCACTTCAAGTTAAAATTAAACTCAATTGCAAATATAGCGTATATATAAAATAGTATAAGAAGAACCAATGTGTGAATTACGAAATTATAAAAGAATTTAGTTTTTTACATTACAAGTAATTGTTAGCAGAAGGAAAAAGTCGGATTAGAGTTTCTTGTTTATCAAACTTCATTCGAACGTCGAAGATTGAATCATAAATTGTAAAGAAGAAAGGGAAGAAGTTAAATCCAATTATATCCTGTTTAAGTTGTAAAAGAAACGATTCTAATTAATGCAGAGATTTCAACCGCGTCGTAACTCGTACATTCATATAAATACGCTTTTAAATTTCCGTTTGCAAATCATTCGTATGAGTATTTAATCATTTTTGGTTTGAAATATAGCTTCAATAAAATCGAACACATTTAATGGGTGGAAGATTAAATTTATGCTCTGTAACATGGTAAATAATTCGCGTTTTATCGAGTCGTGCGAGTAATGAGCTTAACGCGCGAAAGAAGATTACCCAAACGTGAATTCGCAATAGCCTATGATTTAATTAAATAAAAAATTCAATAAAATACAGCGACGATCTTTGTGATGTTATTAGCATAATTCCTCCATTGTACAGAATGGTCGACGAATTTATATCAAACGCGATATATGAACTGATCATGATATTTTTTTAACCAAAAGATTCTTTAGAGTATCATACTAAATGTATTTCTTATTTATTTATTTATCAGCGAACAATTTATTCATTTTTCGGGATTATATTTCAGATGCGAAATGAAATTATCCTGAAAGCAACATAAATTAAGCGCAAATAAATTATTCGACGATCAAATTAAATTAAAACCAAATAAATTGTCCGATAACATATTATAAAACGATACATTTTGTTATTTTCGTTCATTAAATTCATCGTTTTACATATTATAAAAACATGCAAAAGATTCATCGTGCTGTTTAAAATAGGAGACACAAAATAATTCCAATTTCGTATTGCAAGAATCGCTCAAGATTTTGTTTCTTAAATTTGATTAAATTCTTAGCTTAATACAAGTAAGTTCGACATCGATGAAAAGCTTTCACTTTTGGAATGAAAATATCCAACAAAACAAAAGGATACTATCAAAAATTACTTCATAATTACCAAACTCAAGCCTCAAACAAAGATTGACGTCTGCAGAAATTCTCGAATCGCGGAATAAAGGTTCCAAAAATTTTAAACAGTATAAGTAGATTAACCCTTTCGCTGCGGTACCTTAAAATTCAACAGCGTTTCTGATGCATGGAGAAGAGAAGTCCTTATTAATTCAGGAATAGTTTCTGCGCAAATATTTAGATATTTAGCGTCATTAATTAAAACCCAATAACGATAATAAAAATATTACTCTGATTTAAAAAAAGAGTATAGATGTATTTTAACAAATAATTGCTCAATATTCCAGGACGCATATATACGTCATTTGTAACGAAAGGGTTAAGTAGAGTAATTGGAAGAATAGAGCCACACATGTGAGAGAAGGTAAGTATAGGGTAAATGTACCACGTACCGCCAATTTAAGCTTCGCGCGTAACTCTATTTAACTAGTTTAGAAATTACTTAACCTAAAAATCGTTCCAGTTTGGATCATGATATTGTTCAACCGCTTTTTTATTTATGAACATTTTCTTACATGTTCAATATAATAAATTAATTACTAACTAATTGAAAATATACAACAAAGTCCAATGCACTTATTACTGTCACTTGAAAACTTTCCATTTAAATAGAAACACGTTTTACATATATTAACACGTCAGTTTGTGTAACAGATATAAGATATACAGTAAAAATATCGTTTTACTGAATTATGACACGTTCCATTACTTTCTAATTACATCGGTCACGTTTCAATGTTCAACAGCACATTTACCTCCCAATATTCATTTATAAATATTAAGCGTAAACGAATATACAATGTCTATGCGTTGTTACGTAAACCGAAGTCCAAATTTAGCATAAAAATATCTTTAACCACGATGCTTCGCGCATTACTTTGCTATTAAATAAAACGAATTGAAGTGTCGGTTATAGGAACGCTGACAATAATCGGGACATCTACCCTAGATCATTTTAGTTTACATGTTTACGTACTTACTTGTACGAGTAATCGAAGAATTTGCGTGAACTCGATTCGTAAATAGACAAAACGAGTGGATGGATAGTTGAAAACGAGTTGGAAAACTTTGCAACGGGACGTGTTCGATCGTCGAATTAATTCGACGCATCGAGAAGCGGATAAATAGGTCAATTTACTCGATGGAACGTGGCCCGAGTCGGGAACACACAGAAATAAATACACCCTGACTAGGAATTTCGCGCGGAAATTCACGTCGACAAGCGGCTTCCCACCGGTTTTTCATTCTGACGCGAGAATGGTGTCGAGTGGTCATGCCTTAAGCGACATCCGACTCCTCGTTGACGAAATTAGCATATATGAATAACTGCAAGCTGTCGAAGTGTCCTTCTGTTAGAATTTTTCAGTCAGGAAACGGGAACTTCGCTGTGCTTTAAATTTGATATAATTAGACTACGCAGTTTTATGCGTTCTATTTATGGGAAATTTAAGTTTGGAAAAAATTGTAGCATGCGCATGGTATGGTAAAATATCGACAAAGTTTCCATGCTCCCAATGGGGATCGTTTCACTCTCAAAATACAATAATTTGTACTTTACCCTGAGTATTTTGTATATATCTTTCCATCCAACGTGCATTCCGTGTCTTTTTGCATATATTTAAATTCCCAATAAATGCATAAAAATCCGCAGTCTGTTAATCCCTTGGCTTACGAAATTTTTCAAAGATTTTTCACTGAAATTTTGACTATTCTTTATTATAACACTACATCGAATGCAAAACAATAAAGTGTTATACGTAATTTGTACCTAGTGATCCTCAATCTCGCAATCCTACGAATTGAAATAAAATGAATTAAAATTTATTAGAAAATACAGCATGTTTTTTTATCGTAATTTGTGCATAAACTAAATCACGAGTGTAGTTTATTGTTGTAAGCGAAAGGGTTAACAAAAGTTGCTGTAACTGACTGTTGAAGTCGTCTGAATAATTATAAACGATAACGTACGTTTTTCGTTCCTACCGAAAATATTAATTTTTGCCACTTACGTCGTTTATTATCTCAACTCTTCAATTTCTCCCAGGTGTGACGAAAACACCTGTATAAACAGGAATTGATTACCACTCGCTCTAACGCTATCCATTTCGAACCAATCAGAGTTATTTAACAAACGACACTTTTAAATAGAATTCATTTTAATATTGAGAAAAATTCAATCAAAACAATACGTTTGCATTAAAAAAAAAAAAAGGAAACTTACTATGACCTTTTTAATAAACGAAACTACCTAAAAATTTTAATAATTGCCCAATTTACCGTCCATTAAAGATGTCTCTTCTAATTAACCCCGTACCACATAAACCTTTTTCGTAATTCGCAAAAAATGTGAATCGTTACGATAGACAATCCGTACACCGACAATATAGAAAACCTTGAGAAAGGAAAAAAAAATATACAGACGGGGAATCGAGTTCCCATTAGGAGAAGTTTTAACGACTCGATAAATCTTCGCAGCATTTTCTTTATAACGCGAGTAGAACTCTTCGATAAAGTATCGTAGGATGCTTCATTATATCTATAAGAAAGTTTTCCTCTCAAATTCGTAGTGCGTCACGGTTTATCCGATGGAACAGGGGGATGGGAGAATCAGCGCAAATACTCGTTTCATTAAACCGTCATGAAAAGCCAACGATATATAGCAGGACGACCGTATGAATTTTCAGCGAACGAGCTCCGTTATGGGCGACGTGTATCGGCGCGACTCTAACTATACACAGGTCGTACGATGACAATCGCGAAATTTTCGTCGCCGCAGAATTAAATTGACGGGTCAAATTCCGACGCGAATCGGTTGCTAATTAGGCTACGAATTCTTGCGGTTTCTTACGTAAACGTGTTTTAATGGAACAGGTAATGGAATACACAAACATTCATCGGATACAAATAATCCTCGCATAATACTGGGACTAGATTGTAAAGTAATGTCGCGTTATAAAAATTACCTTATGTAAGACTCAAATTATATATATATATGAAATACTAGGTTTCTGTTCTAAACACGATTCATTTGAATTTAATACAGTATGTAGTATTTAATCCATTAAATCGAGAAAACAATTTTAATTTAGCAAAGCATAATAAAGACAAGAAGACTAATATCAGCTTATACATATATTTTCATTATATTCTATATTTTTTATATATTATTCTATACATTTATTTATTGGGTTGTAACATATATTGGCTATAACTGTTTCTTAGTGCTTTTAAAATCATTTATTGGGTTGGCCAAGAAGTTTTGTCGTATTTTAAACACGTATAGACGCAAACATTTATTAAACAATGTATTACCGATTTTTTCAACAACCTTTTATTATATTAAGCAGCCTTGTTGTTGAATCATCGAATACGTTTCAATTTTTTCAACAAAGCACTCGTCTAAGCTAATTCTACACGCTTCCAGATTTTATAATATTCTTGCTATTAAAAAAAATTGATTATTGGCCCAGAGAGTGAATATATTTTAGCAATAAAATGGTTCACCATTTACACTATTCTTTGCTGTTATCAAATAGTACGTGCAATACGCTCCATAAATTATAAAAAAAGAAAGAGCAAAGTTGTTACATCGTTGAAAAAGGATAATAGATACCAAAGATTACTGTTCTCCTAAATAAAGAATCATTTACCTCTACTTGCGTATCATTTACTTCTATCGATTAAAAAAACACAAAATTGTTTCGGTTACCAGACATTTTCTCCACTAAATCAAGAAAAGTAATTGCTATGTAGCAAAATACACAAACCACGAAACAAAGGCACAATTATTAAAATTAATTTTACACGCTTCGTCTATATTCATTTCTACAATTTATTGTCAATTTAAATTATTTAAATATTTATTTCTAGAGGATTGTTACAATTTGTGAGCCGTTTTATATAGAGATCGCGTCAAAGAAGTACTGCGTTGTACGATGATCGCCAGTATTTCAGCCAGATCCCCATAAATTCCGAGTCGAATCGCGATCAGTACGCAAACATTTCCGTGAAAGATCAAAGGATGCAAAAGGGTGACTTTGCTCGAAACACGACACAGGGGATAAAGAAGATCACGCGGCACGGAGTGCGCGTAGGTTTCGCTAATCGGCTTGGAAAAATTCCCAAAGAGGATTAAATTTTATTGCCAGGAAAGAAATACGCGGCTATTTCGCGGAACGGAACAAAAGTCCAACCCTCCCCGTGATGCGGGTACTATATTCATATTACAGGTGGTAAAAAAAAGACCGCGCTAAAAAAAATGGTACAAAAGAAAGCTAGAAAGAAGGAAAACTAAAAAAAAAAAAAGGAAGAAGGTGACTTTATCGACGTTCATCGAATACACGCGGAATCGAGCCACGCATAGATACCGAACCGAAAAAAAAAAGTTCGATTATTCGCCCACGCGTTGCTTCCGCGCATGATTGTAAATCCTCGAATTCTCGATCGCTCGATCGTAAATTAAAATACGCGACGACCCTTGACGTGAACGCCTACCGAGTTGTACAGGCTGAATTCTGCGCCTCGTTCACCTATACGTGGAGATACGGTACGGCGTATCGTCGACGGAACGCATTCACGGATTTTTCAGTGGCTTTGTGCGTGAGACAGCACGCTATCAAGGTCTAGCACCCTTGTCTGTACGCGTGCGGCATGAAAGAACGCTTGGCTGAATAGCAACGGAGATTGTTTCAGGGAGGCTGAGTAAGAGAGGGTGCGCGAACAATGTCGCACCCATCTCGATGACGTCATATATATATATATATACGATCATTCGATGAGGAGCCGTGCAATCGTCGACTAATTGAGACTAACTTGTTAAAGGGAAGGGTTTGGTAATTGGAAAGACGCAGAGTGCGATGCCTTGGAATGGTTAGAACTGAAGGAAGTATGCTAGTGTGAAACTTTGAAAAGATTCTTAAAGGAAATAGGGTAAATGTACCACGTAATGCCACTTTAAGGTTGTCGCGCAACTTCATTGAATTATTTTAGAAGTTATTTAACGTACGAATCGTTCCGGTTTTCTGTACGACATTAGTTAACGTCTCTTTTATTTATGATGATTTTTTTTGTACGTTAAATACGATGTATTAATTGCTAATCCATTGAAAGTATATAATAAAGTCCAATGTCCATCGCACTGTTATTTGAAATGTTGTCAGTGGATGAAAACTGTCATCTAGTGGATGACAATAGTTTCGCTACAACAGTAATTGAGACATCTACCCTAGCATCAAAATACACCTTTAAAATCTTATACTTCAACTCTCAAAATTAACGAAGTTGTGAATGTTTAATAGACACGATGGCCGATGCCATTGTAATCGCATACGAAACTTTAAAGGCATTTTACTCGAAACCATGTTTTTCAGAACGGTGACCATGATATCTCGAAATCTACTTAACCAATTGCCTTTTAGTTTTAGGTACGCATTCGGTACAAGTATGATTACAATTCCTACAAGAATCAACTCAAAACTTTTACTTTTTTTACATTTTTTAAGCCTCCAAAATTAAACGAGAACATGAAAAAATTGTTAAATGCATTTCAAAGTATCGCCATTAATAATCAAATTAATGTTCTTAAAACTTAAAACGGCTCTAGTATTTTCTCATGTACTTGAAATTTACAGATATACGTAGACTTTTACGACTGACCGTAATCCAATTATCGAATATCTGACGAGTTTCAACTACCTGAAAGTCCTTATCGAATGACGCAATTTATGTATTACGCAACCAGCTGATAGTCTGTCAATATTTGATTTGGTGCCGTAAGAATAAAGCCATAAGTCGTTCCACTAAGCCGTTAAATCGTATCGCCGATAATAAAGATGTTGCTCGATAAACGACCGGGCGGAAAATAGAATTAAGGCGCAATCTTTATGGTCTGCTTCACGGGGCAACCAATCGAATTTCAGGGTCCCCTTCTTGTAACGATGTTACTCGATCGTAGAATTGACAGCAATCAGAGAACTTTAATGACGTTAACGAGGCTATTAGATAACCCGGGCTCATCTGAAAAATTCCCTTTGTGCTGTTCCACCGACGAGCAGATGTGCCATTCGAACAATCGGCAGTTAAACAGGACGCCTGGGACACCGAAGATTGTATCGGGAAAAGTGGAGCTTGGTTGGGAAACCAAATAGAATTTACTTATCTCGTATCGCTTCAAAGAAATGCTAACGAGAACTCTTCGAACGTGAATGCGATTATAATTGTAAAATACAGAAACGCGATTATTCAAGATATATGGAATAAAGGCACAAAAATGATTGGCTTTAAATCATACTAAATAATGTTAATGTACTTGACTTCCATTTATATACAGTGGCGAACACGTGAATAAGAAAAGATTTGCTCTTAAAGTAGAACGTGTTTCAATTCGTTTTGACAATATTGGTACTTATAAAATTAATCGAATACTTCGATTCGATGTATGAATTATTTAAGGAAAGTTTAATTGATAACTATTCAACTTTAGAGACATATATATAATGTATAATTTGTGTTCTTATATTGACTTTGTTCGAGAGATTTAAAAATCTCAATATTTCGAATTTCTAATGCTTTAAATGTCCAAAGCTTCCGATTCTCAATGCTTTGAATTCTCAAAGCTTAGAATTCCTAGTACTTTAAATTTCCAAAGTTGAAAATTCCTGATACCTTAAATTCTCAATGATTCGAATTCCTAATTCCTTGAATTTCTAGAACATAGAATTCTCAATGTTTCAAATCTCTAAAGTGCTGACGTTTCAAAATTACGAATTTCTACAGCTTCAAAATCTCAATATTACGAATTTCTAACCCATCAAATTCTCAAAGTCACGAATTTTCAGAATTACAATTTTCTGAAGCTTCAAATTGCCAATATTACGTATTTCTAACCCTTCAAATTCTCGAAGTACCGAATCCCTGATGCTATACATTTCCAAAGCTTCCAGTTCTTAATCATTCGAATTCTCAAAGCTTACAATTTCCAATACTTTAAATTCCCAAAGCATAGAATTCCAAATACTTCGAATTTCCAAACCTTTCATTTCTCGTCGCACGAATAATTACCTAATCAGTAAAAAAAAAACGATACCGTGTAAAAAATCTATAAAACATTCAAGTAACTCTGCAAACATAGAAATCTTCTCGCTTCTCCGTGTCTTGCCAGTAATTACTAGGGTAGTAAAGGAAGAGCAATGCAGCTGTTCAAAAACGTCATCGATCAAACTTTAGCCATCGTGTGTACCTGGCACAGGGTGACTACAGTTTAATACACAATCATTCGTGTAGCAACGTTATAGTTCCGGAGATGATAGTGTTCGTTAGGTAATGAAGGGGTGGCGGGTCGCCGTAGGAAATCGTCGATCACCATAAAATCCTCCCTAACAGTCGTTAGCGACTAGCAATTGCTGGCAGGAATTACGAGCTCGCCTTGGCCATTACGTCTTACGTAGAAAATGTCCGGAACGGGAGAGTGGTTCGCTAATTGAGAGCCACGCGACTCTACTACCTTCCTCGCACGGAGGAGGACATTTACCGAGGATCAAAAAAAGGAAAAATAGGAAAAAGGAAAAGGGGTGGAAAATAGGGAGGGACGCGGTAGAGAAAAGGAAACGAGGGTACGAGTTTAAGCAATTAAACGTTGCGAGACCACTTTATCGTCGAACGATTGGAGCTGGGGTAGATGTCCCAATTACTATCGGTGTCCCTATAACCGACACTTTAATTCGTTTATTTAATAACAAAGTAATGTACGAAGAATCGTAGTCAAACAAATATCGATACTAAATTCGGACTTCGGTTCGCGTAACAACGCATAAACACTGTATATTCGTTTAAACTTAATACTTAAAACGAAAGATTAAGAGGTAAATGTACTGTTTGAACATTAAAACGTGACCAATGTATATGATAAAGTATGGAAGGTGTTATAATTCAATAGAGACGATACATTCACTCTACATCTTTTATCCGTTAGGCAAACTGACGTGCTAGTATATGTAAAACGTGTTTCTATTTAAACGAGAAGCTTTCAAGTGACAGTACGAAGGACATTGGTCTTTGTTGTACATTTTCAATTACGTAGTAATTAATTCTTTATATTCGACATATAAAGGAATGTACATAAATAAACTCGATGTTAAACAATATTATGCTTCAAAGCGGAACGATTTTTAGGTTAAATTAACACTAGGTTTACGAAACGCGTCACGTTGACGTATTTCAAATTTCATAGCTAAAATTATAGAGACCATAAATATTATTTTTCAGTACTTTATGTTAACTTTAATTAATACAATTATATGCGTGTGTATTCTAATTAATTCTCTTCATCCTCACGCTTCTAATTTCGAATATTTATATGCAGTATACGTATTTTTCCGGAAGCCTGTCGAATTATACACGTGACGTCCGTAAACCTAGTGTTAATTTGTAAACTAACTGAATAAAATTGCGCGATAACCTTAAAGTGGCAGCAATTGGTATTTACATCTACCTTATAACACTTGATTCTCCTATCCTCTCCACGAAGACACTTTTTTTTTTTATTCGCTACTCGACGATACTAGGCAACTTCCTCGCGAATAATATCAATAAAGTGGAACGGAAAATAACGCGACAGCCGCGAAATTCGCAGGGGCAGGCCGCGGAAAACCAATAAATCGCCATTGCGCGCACACGCTCCCGCCCTCCGAGAAAATATTTTATTTTCGCACGATAGCTCGGCCGGAGCAGCGGGGCATTTTTCGGGCGGCTCGTAAACAACTTTCACGATACGAATTGGCGTGCTCATCGAAATTGCGTGCCGGTGACGCGCGACACGTAGCCGAGAAACGTTCATTTATTAGCGGCCGCCCGGTCCAACATTTTACTCAATCCACGCTTCGTTCCTGTGGGTAGAATGATAGTGTTTCCCTTTCTTAGACGACACAATGAAGTATATTTAATATTGAAAGCTAAATATTACGGTTTAAACAAATGTAATGTGGATATAACACAATTTGGCGTGATTGTCTCTATCTCGATAACTTACAATTAGTTCTCTCTCTCTCTCTGTAAACTCGCTCTCTGTGACTCTGTGTACTCGCTCTTTTGTGTCTCGATAACGACTGACTTCTTTTCAAACGGACATTCATCATAATAACAGGCACAATCGATAGGACTCTTACGCATCTCATTTTTACCATAAACTACATAGTTCTGGAGAAAATATTCATACTCATTTAACATTATTCATACACATACATATAAAATCAACACTCACAGTTTCTTCTATGCGTTCGTGGGTTTTCGTGTCTTTTGCAATTCGACATCTTTAGGTGCCCCGTTCACGACTTTCATAAACTGATGCACTGCAACAGAATACTTTCATTTTCTGTTGCTCACTTTCGTATGAAAGTTTTACTAAAATATTGCGCATCGTGATTTTTATTGTGATTTTTAAATGGTACCAAACGCGATATGCAATCGGTTACGAACAGATACACGTTTTATATTTCAAATGTTTATATGGTTTAAGATATATTTTGGAACAGCAGAAATGGCATGAATATTCGTAAAATATAAAATTATGACTGAAGGAGATTCGTAGATGTTTCATAAAGCATACCTATTATCATATATTCATTTCATGAATCATAGAGAAACATCTTAAATGTTGGTCTACGTATTCTGCGAAGACAGATCTAATTTCGTATTTATATTGTTTGATGTTCGCCAGACTTATCCTATTTTTATTTGAGTTTAATGACGAACTGTTTAACGCAGTTTTTTTTCTAAGTACTTCAATTTTATTACCCAGACACGTAATCAGTATAGTACGGATTTTTGTGCATTTATGGAAAATTTAAATGGAAGAAAAAGTAAAAAATATACTTAGTACGCAAAAATATGCAAGATGTCCAAAGGAAACAATACAATATTATAGGTAAAAGTTAACTTTAGTCACTTTATTATATTTGAAGCAAGAGGCAATCCTGTATAGAGATTCCATTTGTTTAATTTCACTACGTAAAACATGAATATGCATAAATATCCGCAGTCTAGTAATTCATATTGAACTGTTTAAAGTTTAATTTAACCCTTTCGGTGATATCTGTCCTGATCCAGAAATCCTCCTGATTCATGCATCGAAATTGCCTTCAATTCTATCAGTCCCATAGCGAAACGGTTAATTCACTATAGTTCGACTCCTCCACGGTTTACGTTTACTCGAATTCCTTTCGGAATAATAATAATTTTGACAAAACTTCCTACAAAAGATTCCACCAGCTTCACGCATACTCCCAAGTTCCGCAGTAATATTCACCTTCTTTTATTACAAGGAACAGCAAACAGTGAACTCCATTAACACGGAGAATCTACGAGGTAACTGACAAACTCCGCTTTCAACGTTCGCCGACCAACTAAAATATTAGCTTTAGCGGCTCGACGTTGGATGATATTCATCGACGCGGAAAGGTAATATCTCACGAAGAAGATTGTTCTGTTTTCATACCAGAAAACCATCATCGAAAGAGGTAAGGGGGGAAGGGGAGGGGATGGATAAAGCGCTTTTCACCGTAAGTCGTTCAATTCCGTCGACAGGGAAGAATCGAGAGTCGATCGGAAGTGCCGCGAATCGAGCGAATGCGAGCAAAGGCGACGCGACGTTCCGTCGCTTTGTAGAGAATTTCATTTGTCCGTTCGCGAGAAAGCACCGAGAGACGCCTGTAAAGAGCCCCGTAATATCTCGTTTAAAGGCGTCGACGTTTCCACATGTCGGGGTCCTCGTTAAAGCGAAACAATGGGCATTCGGATTACATCCAATTCATTTATCACGTGCTCTTTCGCCCCGGCTGGGGAGAATACAGAAGGAGAGAGAGAAAGAAAGAAAAAAAAAAAAACAATGGAAAACTCGTGCACCCTTCTGTCAACGCGCCGAATACACTGTACAGGGTTCTCTACATATTAATTCCTTGGTTAACTTGCTCTCTCTCTCTCCCTCGTAGCCTGACTCTGCATTCTCGCTTTTAATGATCGCTTTCTGATAGAAAAACTTAACACGTTCGCCACTAACGAACACGTAAGCGTTGCAAAGTGGTAAAACTGACGAGTCTAGCTGGACAAAATTTTTGTAGCATAATTTAGATCCTCTGGATATCGTAGTAATTGGAATTTTATTGTCGAAATACATTTTCCTATTATCGGTAAGGAATTGGAGATGATAATTGTAACGTAAGACTAATTTTTGGAAATTTATATGTTTAGTACTTGACGTTAACAAGGAATGAAAATTTAAAAAAACTAAAACGTTTAATATTATACATATATCGACTTTTTATTTAAATAACGTTAACGATAAGTATAGGTGTAACGCTAGGTGTTTAATCACTTTTATGATTTAATCACAAGTGTTTCGATTATCGGTGTTATTGTAGTCGAATCGATATTCATTAAATGTTAACACTTAATAAAGAAATCATAAAAATTAGCAACATGAGGAAGATGAATAAAAAAAATCGAGAAAATTTATGTTTGTCCAGCTAGAATCGAAATTTTCACCACTGTGCGTCGTAAGTAGATCGCGAATGTTTAAGCAAATTCATATTTTGTCATACAATGATGAACAATGAAAAGTTTAAAGGATACGTGATTCGAAAAAGTACTAGAATTTTATAATACGGAACTATATTTTACAATAGGAATGCGTGAAGTCATAGAAATAAGAAAATTATGCATACGAATGAGATAGCTTGGTTTTGTTTAGAATAATGGAACAAGTGGAGAAACTAGCTAGACAAAAGTAAGTTTAACTGTACGTATCTATGATTTGGTACCAGTTCTAATACTTTATATAATCTTTTTTACTATGCACCACACTTTGCTATCTCTTTGATGTACTAACTAAATTTTCTAATATACTTATTAGAAACACGTGTCACGTTTATTCCATAATTTTCCAAAATCTTTCGTTATTAATACGAGAATTTAAAAATCTCTGGTCGCTTAAAATGTTCGACAGCTTCCCAATTGAATTAAAATCTGTCAATCACTACTTGGCCTTTTCAGTTCCATTTTCTTTAGAAAAATTACACGCCATCTTTAACGCATAGTTTTATACAGTGTAAATAGCCCTAAAAACGAACTTCGTCTTGTTAATAAATCATTAGTATCATGAAATAAACACGGTATCGTTTCACCTTCCAATTTCAAGAATACACAACGCTGCAAAGGAACACATTAAAGTATATCGAAGCAGCCGTCGCGAAGTCGTAAATCGAAGTTTCACGTTGCGTCTCTATGTTCCTGTATGAAGCTACCGGTAAATGGGAGAAAGGGACGAAGGGTTGAGAAGGTTGATTCTGCGCGCGCAAAATACCACTGCAGACTCGTGTGCCTCTGAAAGGGGTCGCGTAGGACACAGAAGATAGGGATATTAATCCGCGAGTAACTCGCCAGCAAACCCACCCCCTTTTCATGGTTTGTACCGGGTGTCCCGCTAAAACTGAGCACCGCCGTTTCTGATTTACGTTCCAAGTCGTTGGGGAAGTTCCCTTGAAACTAGGCACGAGTTTACTAAGGTTTTTGGCACGTTCCTGGTCCCCTGACTAATTGCCGTGTGCCGTCGCTAATTCGTCGCTTATCAAGGCTGGCACGTAGAAGGCTCGCACTTTCTCTTGCAACCGCGAGTCTTCTTATTAATAAGTACTACCCTCGCACGGAAATATTCCCCGTGGTACGAAACACCTGCTAGCTAAGTGTTTTGCTTTCGGGAACGGTTAAGTGCCGTCTTTGAGAAATTCGCTTCTTGTTACCTTATAAGAATTCATTGAGAGAAGATTGGGGGGGGGGAGATTAGGGGAAGATTTGTCCGTTGGGGTGGATGTCGATTCTTGTCTAGATCTTTATGTGGGGGAATGAAATCCTATTTGGACCTTTTTGGTGTTAGATGTACGTTGTGTCTCGTAAATATGAAGCTACCCTAAAATGTTCGGTTCCAGATACAGTTATTTTTATTTTATATATATTCTAGTATATATTATTATATTATACTATATTATAGTATATATTATTATATTATATATATTATAGTATATAGTATTATATTATATATATTACAGTATATATTATTATATTATACTATATTACAGTATATATTATTATATTATGCTATATTATGGTATATATTATTATATTATATATATTATAGTATATAGTATTATATTATAAATATTATAGTATATATTATTCTATTATACTATATTACTATATTTTATAATTAGAGTACGGAGTTTTACGTAAATTAAAAATATTGTAATCATCTTTAACCCTTCATCGAATTATAATCCGATCTAAATATCTATCAATACGAAAGGCGAAGGTATATACACGCTTCGCAGATTTTGCATGATACAACATAGATTAACATGTTTGCTACCACATAGCTGAGAAAAACTTCGCCATAGTTCGTATTTTTCGAATTTCTACAAAACCTTGTTACGGATTTTTACTTATATGCGATTATAATCTAATAAACGTGAACATAATAGAATACGATAGAACTGTGTAAGAAATCTAATTTTTCAATGTATCACAACGAAATCAGTGCGTCATACGTAAGTACCTATGCGTAGCAAACGTGTTGATTTCTTAACTTATTATTACACGCGCAATACTTACGGACTCATTTTAATAGCTATCTGACGATATACTATTTTAAACTTCTATTTTCCATACATAAACTATGTGCGTATTTTTGTTTATTCGATCATGCGAATATCGCGCCGCAATCAAAGGTTTAATCGCCTTTGAAATTACTTATCGACTAATCCAATAAATCTTCTATTCGAAGCGATACTATTTACACGTTAGCATATCCCAGAAATCCGGTTGCAGCGCGTGATTACACGCAACCGCTGTGAAACATCTCCATAACTCGGAAGCTTGCAAAAGCCAAAGCACGGGTTGGTGGAAAACAGAAGCTACACACGGAGTTTATAGTCGAAGTTAATCTGTCTAATTCCAGGTTCTATCGCTCGGCGCTAGACTAATAAGTCAGAAATTATTATCCGAAAGGGTTCGCTTTTCACGTGGATTAACGTTAACTCTGCCAACAGAACGCACACTTCTTCTTGCCGCGGAAACGTATACCGCTCCAGGAACAAACAGCCAAAAGCAAGATAACAACAGAACAAGGGACGGAGCGCAAATAAGAGAGACAGAGAGAGAGAGAAAGAGAGAGAGAGAGAGAGAGAGAGATGGGACGCAAAGTCTAATCCCGAATACAGGGATGAACGGTGATACCGCGAATTCCGGAAGTCCCTGGGATTTAGCGGCGCTAGGGGAGTTTCGTTGCGGCACGGTCGCGTTTTCGATGCTCGTCTAACCGCCGCCGCGGCCGCGGTTAAGTGGTTTAGAACATTGCGATCGGCAGCTCGTGGCGGACAATCTGGAAACGTTTCCACGAGGAGACGCACAGTTTGCTGAGCCACCGTATGAGTTTGCCGATTAATTTGACAACAAGCACACGCCGGTTGGCGGAACTTTGCAAATGGCTCGTACCGTGATTTACATGGCCGTACCCGGTTTATCGATCTCGACGAAAAACAAGCCCGTTCGTTCTGCCAATGTACGCGAATTCTAGATGAGCTGAAACATCGGTTGATCTACGCTCGGATCTCGTATAATCGTGAAATTCGTGATAGCCCGGCGCGGTTACAAGGCATGGAAACACGAAGTTGATGGAAATAGAGAAAGGTGATGGAAATACGCTTGAATCTTGATTAAACGCGAAATTCGTAATACTGTGTGGTTACATCGGTTCGAATACACGAAATTGATGGGAATATTAGATGGAGGAAAAGAGAAAGTTGATGGAAATTTATTTTATGGATATGTAAAGGGGATGAAGATACGCGGTTGATGAAAATACGAAGCTGATGAAAATAGAGAGTCGATGAAGACACGTTTGAATCTTGACAAACTATGAAATTCGTGATACCACGTGGCTACAAGGTATAGAAGCACGAATCTGATGGAAGCACAATGTTAATATAAACAGAAAGTTAATATAAATACAAAATTAATACGACGCGAGAATATACGAAGATACAAAAGGAAAAAAAACTTCCATATAAACCAAGGAAAAACCAACCCAAGTCCATCGTATTGTTACATACAAAATTAATCGGCTACTTTTCAAAACACAGCCGAGATGTTGTGACAAGTAGCAATTAAGTGGCTATTAAAGTATTAATATTGTCGCTCCGTGAAGAGGATTGAAGCAGCCAATAAAAGCGTTGAATACATCATTAAAAAGAAACCAGAAGCGACGTGTTTAGCTACTTTATGGTTGAACAATGATCGCTGGAGCAGTGCACAATGGGAAGGAGGAAAACACGGTTACAATACCGGGGATAATAAGCAGTCGCCCTCTGCACACTTCCATAAAGCGAACGTAAGAGGATATTCGTTTGCCGACGCGTCCATTAAAACGGACTCTCGAGTGGCCAGCGTTGGGTGAAGGACGTCGAGACCAGAGGCTGTCAGCTCCAATAGAAGCTGCCATTAAAACTGATAGAAAGAGGGCCGGGTGCTTGGTGGATTGCCGCTTTATTATTCTTAACGACTGCTTAGAAACCTCGCCGCGATTTTATTGGGAATATCGCATCGCAAAGGTTCGCGTTCGAGAGGATAGCGCGGAAGAAACTCGAGGCCATGCGTCTTCATTAGATATAAATAACTGCTCGTGATTACTTAACGATAATGGACCGCTGCTTATGCATTTATGCGTTTACGTATCAACTTTCCGTTCAACTCAATAATTAATTGGAAATATCCTAAATGCAGAGGTTGAAGGGATTCTGAGCGAACAATTACGAAAACAAAAATAATGTTATAACTAGACTGCAGATTTTTATGCAAATTTATATCTTTACAAACTAAATTGCAGAGGTAAAATTTGAGTGTAAGATTGTTTTATCCTCGAAATAAAATAATACATATTTTACTTTAGATATCTTGTATATTCCTGCACATTATGGATGGTGTTAAATTTTCTTTATATTTAAATTGCCTATAAATGTATCAAAATCTGCAGCCGAGCTATTACTGTTATTGAAATAACGGTTCTGACATAATATCGGTTCTATAGTGGTTCTACTTCGGTTCCATACCGATTCTGGTTCTAATATCGATTCTATGTTATTCTATATCGGCCCAATTTCGGTTCTATACCGGTTAGAGTTTTAACATCGGTTCTGATATCGATTCTCTATTGATTCCGATATATATCGGTTTTTAATACTGATTTCGGATTTAAGACTTTTATTTAAAACGTTCCAGTTTGCATCTTCAGGGCTGAATACTCTGTTTAAACGTAACATAACGATAGTAATCGCGACATCTTTTATAAGTACATGGTAACAATAGGCTAATTATAGTTAAGTGCCATCTAAACATTTCGGGTATGCCTGCACATGTTGCGGTTCATACCACTCTTGCTTCGTCAGTCAGAGATAACCGATTGTATTGTACTAATTGTAAAATAATGTATATGTACATACGTTGAGATCGAAGTATGGCCACTATCTTTTTAATCCATTATAAAACAACATACTACGACACTGTGATGGACCGGAATAGAGGAACGAATGATGTTATACAGTGTATGAGTGGTAAATAGTAAGCAAGAATCTGATATAAGAGTCTACCTTAAATTACAGTCGAAGTTATGTTATGTATGTTTATGTTACAGTTTATGTGAATAGGAAGTTTGTATATCTGAGAATTAGTGGGGAATAATATGCTTATGTGTTTGTCGTTGAGTAAGGTATAGTCTGTATGCATATGTGTATGGAAACGGTGCTTAATGTAATCCTCTCTGGAAATCAATAAACATCTATCTATCTACTACGATACTGTACAAGGATTAATAGTAACAGTGTACGAATGTACAAAAAGGTATAACTGAAACGAGCCCGTGACATCCACGAACATTGTGCGTTAAGGAATTAAGCTACCATGATAATTAAACCCAAGAAACTCTAATCGGATAAGCCTAATACCTTAAAAACAAGGTTTCACGATACAATCGCCCCTTTCTAACTATCCTTTCGAACGAGATATCAAGATGTTGACGAAGTCCTAACAGAAATTACCGTCGATCGGCCTTTCGGTCGAATAGAAATTGTCGCTTAACTTCACCCTTCGGAAAGGAGGATGACAAGAGACGTAGTTCGTCGATCTCGCGACGGGCCAACTGTATCCATGACGACGGGATGACAGCGTCTTCCAGCCGACGACGACGACATCAAAGAGCTCGTCGAGAATTAGTGTCCGAGCCGAGTGTCGAACGCGGGAAGGAAAACGATAGACGAGGACGAAGCTCATAGACGTGTGAGTAAGAACGGAAACGTTGAACGATGAACGGAGAAAGACAAAGAGGGTCGGAGAGATAGACGGCACCCCTTGAGCTATTGATCAACGACCAGCTACCGACAACACGCCCTCTTAATTAAACCCTCTGGGAATCCGAGACGTCTCCGTGCTTGTAAATGGAAGGACGTACGCGAATATCCTGCGAAACAAGACCGGGAAGAAGCAGCCTATCATCGGGATGCAACTTTCGACGGTTTTAGCGTTGGGAAACCTTGGATACCTTGACGGAACTTTGGTGAGCCATGGGGAAAGCAAGTCGGGGAAATTGGTGGTAAATAGATGGGTAGAAAGTTGAAGGTAAAAGCGATAAATAGAGTAGATGTACCGATTGCTGCCACTTTAAGGTTGTAAGGCGTAACTTTAATTAACCCTTTGCACTCGAGAGTTATTAAAATTGGTTCGCATTATTTGTTTATTTATTTATTGGATGGTAGAAGAATACCCGATTCTATACAAAGCTATTGAATGCGAACAGAATAAGTAAAGAGACGAAATTTACAAATAGCAATAGAAGATCGAATTATTTTATAGTGGGTGTGTAAAACATGGAGACGAAGAATAATTTTGGTGACCGAGAGTCGCCTTTCGAGTGCAAAGGGTTAACTATTTTAGAATTGATTTAATCTAAAAATCTAGTTCCAGTTTGGAGAATAGTATTGTTCAACATCGAGTTTATTTATGAACATTTGTTTATATGTTCAATATAATGAATTAATTACTACGTAATTGAAAATGTACAACAAAGTCCAATGTCCCTCGTAATGTCACTTGAAAAGTTCTCATTTAAATAGAAACACGTTTTATATATAATTTCTGGTAGTTTCCCATAACTTACGTTTCTATACTTTGATGCATATTTTAAAAGAAAGTTGTGCTGTGCACGACAATTTTCACCAAGTGAAAGTTTTATAATGAACATGTTAATTACTCTCATGTTTCAATATTCGACGCGACCCATTGTTTAAAAGCCACTGTTCTATATAATTAATAATAATTCAACCGGCAAACAAAACGGTGTTTTAAATTCTCAATTTATTTCACACATTTATACGCGATAATCAAAATCTGCTGCTATTAGCGAAGAATTTAAACTTGATTTTATGTGCATCCGCTTAATTTCTAATCAATAAGTAATCTGTTAAATTATATTATACATACTTTTACTATTAAAATGTACTAAATATAAATAGTTAAAATATTTGGCAATCGAAATGTAAAAAGTGTCACGATATCATTTACATCGTACAGATATTTTTTATACCACCTCTTCCTTAATTACTCATCATTTTATTACACTGCGAAAGGGTTAAAAGTATTTCCATCGCCTCCTTTTTATTCTCCGCCAATATTCCGATTTTTAAGAAAAATCTTCCCTTAAAGGAGCAATGAAATTTTGTTAATAATTCTGCAGGACAGTTTCTTCGGATATTCAGAGTAGTTTATAGTTTCAGCTTGTTCAAAAGTGTACGAGTTATCTGGGAACTTCGACTTCTTCATAATACGTAAGAGTTCAGGGCGAGAGGAAATTAGCAAGAAGAGGAAGAGTACCTCTTTTCCTCGACGACTGAATTTAATATTAACGAGCGCATCGTACCGAATTGAAGATGCCCGCTATTTCCCCCCTACCCTTAATTATACCAGTTTTCCGCTGGATACTTCCTAATTTCTATTTCTCCTATTAACCCCGCTTTCCCCTTTTGTTATATCCGCCCGGGGGGAAGTTACTCGTTCTACTCATTCGCTGCGATAACACCGGAAAGAGATTGCGAATTCCGAAGGCGAAGACTGATTATTGGACGATAGACCGATTGGGCAACTATAATTCATGATGCTGCTTAGTCGACCGCAATCGAAGATAACGCGCGTGTACCCCGTTAATATTTTATGTCGACTCAGTCGGCGAAAGAGGATTCTCCTCGTCTTCTATCGAGGATCTTTCGATAAAAGATAGGGATTTTAAAAGCACCGTTGAAGATCGTAAGAATGTTTAAGAACAGCTTAGAATCTGGCTGGATTTTAAAGAATTTGATTTTAAACATTTATTTGAAAAGGTCCAAGAACGAATCTGTAAATGTCTAGTAATGAGACATTTATGGTATTTTCGATTTATGGGAAACTTAAATACGTAAACAGGTGAGAAATGCATTTATTGGATAATAAGATGCGAAATATCCGAAGTAAACTTTCATCCATAAGTAAAACTATTATCCATTCAGATTCGTATTTATATTTATATTCCATTTCTTTAACCATTTCACAGTTTAATCAAGTAACGAAAAATAGAGGAAAAGAATATCGAGAATGTTTATTTTCCCTACCGCAACTTTTTTCGCCCTTCGAATATTTGATACTAAGGATATGAAATTTTAACGAATCATAGGTAACACATTTTGATAATTATGTTATATATAATGCAAATTAAGATATGAAGTTTACAGCGCCGTATTCGATAGCTTTTCTCGAGTATTTTTCGAACTAAACTGCGAAAGGGTTAATTTTATTTTTATAATCACCTAATAGTGTTGTGCAATATATATGATGAAACAAATTGTGAGTCTAAATTTTACAGTTAATTTACATCAAGCGTAACTATCTTTGCAACTTGAATTTAGAATCTACTTAATTTAATTAATATTAAGTTTAGAGAGTTCTATATTTTAATCTATATTTAACACTGTTCAAGTAAACATTTTTTAGTGCAAAATTCATTTTTGTTTGACGCTAAAGTGTAATTACTTAAAATTTTGTTTTCATTGGAATTGAATAATTGGATGAGTTTCGCTGTTAGTAATTAGTAGTTTGTAGTTTGTTACATTTTTATATATCTCATCCTATTAAAAAAAAAGAAGATGGACGTGTACTATTGTTTAATGAAGAGTTTGTTCCAACGAATTCCGTTCGCAATTTTATTTTCACATTAATAATATCAAATGTACGAAGATTTTATCCTTAGCATCCGGATTTTGCCCCAGTTTTCCCTATTCGCAACATTGCATCAATCAAAGTCAACATAAATTGCCAAAGAATAATATTTATGATTTCTGCAACTTCAAGCATAAAACATGAAATCCGTCAAATTGACGGGTTCCGTAAATTTGACGTTAAAGAGAAGACGATAGAGGGAAAGGGTATAGTTATCGATCCTTCATGAAATTGCATACTGTAAATACACTTAATAAGATCCTAATTGCAGCGAATTTAAAAAATAATTTCATAAACATAGCTTTAAGAAACCTTAAATAATTCAAAAAGAATTGCAATCATTTTAAAAGATTTAAAGAGCTATAAACTATTTTACGAAAAATATATTTCCTATCGAAAAACATAGTTATTGGTCTAATTTGGACAGTGATCGTCGATTGGTCCGTTAATTATTAGACATTACTTACCATACTTCTTACTGTAGTATAAAATAACTTTTACTAAAATCCAATAAGTTTATTCTTCTATTTCAGACCATTAATGTGTTAATACTCAATAAAACGTAGATATATTTCCAACATCATGCGATTTTTTACGAATCTATTTACTTTAAAGGAATACAAAACGCATAACAGTTCATTATATGCATCGTATTTATTTACAGAAATAAATACAAAACTTTTGGAATAAAATACGTCGATTTAGATTCCAGCCACTAAAGTATAATAAAATATTTTTCCATTTCTAAGATAGGGGCAAACAACTATACCGTTTACCCCTACAGATGTCATTTGGAGGCGCGCGAAATTCGTAGGGAAACTCGGCTCAGCTATGCACAGATATTTCGCTGGTTATGTAACCGAGGGGGGCGCCAAGGGTTCATCGAGTAATTAGCGACTAGAAGGTAGGGGGAGGGGGGTAGGGTTTATTAGCGTGGAAAGCAGCAAACACCATGCACGGGTAAATATTCTCGGTCGTCTGTTGAAGCGAGGGATGAGGTATTCCGCGTTAGCTATCACGAGGAGGAACACTGGATCCGTGTGGTGTCGTGGATTGCAGTAACCGTTACCGGAAGTGGAGGGCAATTATGAATCCAGATGCTGAAGAGGAAACGCGTTCATTTATCGCTTCGAGATAAGCCCGGCAATCAACTGTGGTAACGATTTTTCGTTTACAGGAGTAGCTTTTCCATTGCTGCAACTCCGATTATAAGTACATCGCTCGAGGTATTCTTTTTTGATTAATAGCTAATTGAGTTTGAAAAGAGCATAGAGCGCGGAAACAGGAGGACTGATCGGATTACTGGATCCGACCGAGGATTCTCGGATTCATCCAGCTTTCTGCTGGGGAAACTCTGTATTGTATTTTTGTTTAAACTCGTGTTGTAACTTTGCGAGAGGAACGGGGGATTAATCTCGTTTGAATTACTTGCAATGACAGGCAACGAAGCTATTTATTTATCAATAGCTATACGATATTTATTTAATATTCGAGGCAGAATTGTGATGTAGTACAAAATAATATGAAACATTATACTCGGCCGCGTGCGCAATAGGATAATAAAGAAATAAAAAAATGCATCAACAATAAAAATCGAAGCACGTGCTTACAATTCGTTACAATAGCTTTGAATCCAACGCAAAAAACAAAAAAAAAACAAGACTCACATCGCATCTAAAAGAGCATCCAACGAAGTCAAGCGACGTCTATCGTAAACAATTCAATCTACCGTATTTCAGTTTCCCTAATGAATTCGAAGAAAATTACGAGTTTTATCGTATTTACATGCATAAAGAGATGCAAACTGCTACATCATGCTTCGCGTGTAACGATCAATCATAAACAAAACAGGGGGTCTAACACCGTGCAATTACAAACTGTTTTGCTTACATCTCTCTGGTATATCAAATTTTGAACAAAAGAAAAGTTCGTTCTGAAAGTACTCGGAGCGTGTATAATGATACGAATTAAACTGTTATCGCGAGAAACGTGTCAGAGGACCTTTTCCCGACCGTAGACAGACTGTAATTCATTTTTTTTTCCTCCCCCACCGACCAGTATGAAATTATTACACGTTCCGCGAGGTCTGATATGCAAGTAAGATGAATCATGCAATTTACCGGCCCCTTTGTTCGGACCAACGGCTCACTGTTTCTACAGTGAGATATTCTATTATGCAGACGTGGCAAGAACGGCCGTTTAAAGGAGACTACAAGGCACTTGTTGCCTACGGAATTTTTCCTGTCTAACAAGTGACACTTATCGTTAGCAAAACCCCACCGAGAAACTTTATCTTTCTAATGCACTGTTTCACTTGAAATTTTAACACTTTCCAGTGCGCGGTTGCGAATAATGAACCGTTAACGTTATGATACGAGACAGCACAAGGGAGGTAATAACGGGATTTATACGCGTATTAAGAACACAGAAGTAATAGGTTATTGTAAGATCGTCTGTATAGACGTGATGCTAACGAGTAAACTGCAAATCTTGTATTCCGCTGAGGTTGTTGGTTTATTATATGTAATAAGTACAAAGTCGAGCGAAATAAAGACAAAGTTCACCGTATAGCAGAGTGTATTCGCGTTTTACAAGCGTGTTGCGCGTTCTAAGACGGTTCGGACTGTTCTGTCGTGTCAAGGGAAAACTGTATTTTTGGAGACTCGGAAAATAGAAAGGTAGGGGTTATCTTGGGTTCAATAGTCGGTAAGAGATAAGGTAGCTGGATCGAGGTTCGGAGATGACTAACTAGGATGAAATCATCAACTATCGAAGGATTTTGGAATGTTTGCTGCTGGAGTTTGGTTTATCGTGTTCGAAGGAGGATGAGAAGGCCGCGTTGTCTTAACTAAAAATAATATAGTGCTAATGATTACGTTGGCATACAACAATCTTTATGCAATTATAGGTAATTTAAATCTGCACAAATGTGCAGAATGCATACGATTGCCAAAAGCATAGAAAATATACTCAAAGTAGAGTGTATTTTTTGTAACATTTGGAAAGTAATTATACTAATTCTTCGTTTCAGCGATGATCGCGATAATATCTCCCCGCGGTTAGGGAATTAATTTAGAACATTATTCGCAAATTCTAACACGTGGACAAAATCCCTAAATTCTAATATATAAACGCAAAATTGTAATCTCTTTATTCCGCTTGAATGAATAACCTTTCAAAAGCCAATAATAGCATCGCAAATTATGATATTTTATTTCTCCATAAATACCCGCAATTGTAAAACTGTCAACCTTTAACCCATAAACTCGAACTTATAACCAAAAATTGCAAGTTTCCTTCCACGTTGTATTCAATCTCGCGTACAATTTTTGCAAAACAATCCTGCCCGTACTTTGCCGCTGGCGTTCTTACGATTCTTTCGGATTTTTGTCGAGCTCAAACCAAAGCTAACGTGGAAGTAGCAGCCATAACTGTCCCCCTCTGTTTCAATCGTTGCTCTTGTTACAGCGTGAAAAAGCACGATCCCTTGCCGCACTTCAGACATTCATACCGTAAGTTTAGAGACCCATCCGGATCCTGCTCGCTCGAGGGTTCTGTAAACAGCCCTATGCTCGATGGAAGCGAAACTGTCCAACGTCGAGGGGACTGAAGATCAAGGAGTTATCGCGACGGACGGCACACGGAAAGGATAACACGAGGGAGTAAATTAACAAAGGTTCGCGGAGTAGGGATCAAAGGAAGAACACGAAGAAAATGTTTGCGGCCAGAACAGTGACGTACCCTTTCTTTGTTTGAGGCCATTGCACGGAATTTCTAATGTGCATCGTTCAAATAACGGTGCTTCTGAGTTATATGCGAAATTGAAGAAGCACTTTTAAAGCATTTTTTATGATAATGTAAAGAAATCATGAGAATAACTTTCTGGTCTGTTCAATGTTCAGAATTTTATTCAAGACCCTTCCACGAAATTTCTAATGTGCATCGTTTAAACAACGATGCTTTTGAATTATATCCGAAATTAATGAAGCTCTTTCAAAGAATTTTTGACCATATTGTAAAGAAATTATGAGAATAATTTTGTGGTATGTTTAATGTTCAGAATTTTATTCAAGACCCTTCCACGAAATTTCTAATGTGCATCGTTTAAACAACGATGCTTTTGAATTATATCCGAAATTAAAGAAGCTCTTTTAAAGAATTTTTGACCATATTGTAAAGAAATTATGAGAATAATTTTGTGGTCTATTTGATGTTCAGAATTTTATTCAAGACTCTTCCAGGAAATTTCTAATGTGCATCGTTTAAACAACGATGCTTTTGAATTATATCGGAGATTAAAGAGGCTCTCTTAAAGTATTTTTTATGATATTGTAAAGAAATTATGAGAATAATTTTCTGGTGTGTTCAACGTCCAAAATTTTATACTAAGCCCTTGTATGGAATATCTGATGTGCATCGAACTATTTTAACACTAGGTTTACGGACGTTACATGCATAATTTGACAGGTTTCCGAAAAAATACGTATACTGCATATAAATATTCGATATTAGAAGATCGAGGATGAAGAGAATCACGTAGAATAAATATTCATTCCATTGTATTAATTAAAGTTAACATAAAGTACTGAAAAATAATATTTACGGTCCGTATAATTTTAGGTATAAAATCTGAAATGCGTCAACGTGACGAGTTTCGTAAACCTAGTGTTAAAGGCGATCACTTTGATCCTAAAAAAGTATAAAATAGAAAACCATTTGCAGATAGGATCTCATTAATGGTTGCACCAAAAAAAACTACGTAACTGAGCTTTGGTTCTACTAATTCCGATGTTACTAAAGAAGGAAATCTGTATCGCAACGGTTATTCGCAGAATTTTCCAGCGTTTCTCGCAAGTAACTCGAAGCAAGCTGTTAAAATCCGACTGAGAAGTTCTCGAAGAAAGAGCAGGGAAATGGAGAGAGAGAGTAGACGCAACACTACGCATTTTAAAAGAACGCGATGCACCTGTGCGCGCGACATTGAACAGCCTGAAACGCGGTAAATACTCGAATAGAAAAGTTTCAAGTGGACTCACCCTTTCACCCCATCGCGACGCTCGGCTCTCGCTTCCTCTTTGAAATCTTCAGGCCATACAATCTGCAACAGAAGGAGACCATGTTAAAAATTATCAATTTCCTCATTCACACGTGTCGCTGCAACCCTAAACAGTACGAATACTTTAATTTCTTAACATATTTCTATCATACACGCTCAATTAATAATCGTATTTCACGTATCGACAAATATTTTCAATTTCAAATTTACTTTGAATTTAGAAAATTAAATACCTACCACTGAAGGTCGAATAAACGATTAAAAATGTAAAAACTTGCACCAAATTGCACTAAAAACTTCGAATTATTTTACTTACTGCTCGCAAGACTCTCTTGGATTGTTTTACAATCAACAGTAAACGAATATTATCATGTACAGATTATTCGCAAAGTTAAAATGTCGTATGCAAGGAATTTAATTAATTACATCGGCTTTGCAAATGTCTAGCATTTTTATTTTTTTGGCGTAAAGCGCTAATAATGCAATATTTCTCTGCAATATTCGTTTCAAAAAATTATTTAGCTTGTTACGAAACAGCGATACAATTTTTTAACCAAAAGAAAAAAAACGAAGGATGGAACAAAGGAACTAATTAAACTCCAATTTTCTCGGATGGTTCGGAATACTAAATGGGATATTATTTTACCTTATGAGGACAGTATTATAAACCCCGTGTACATTTATTATATTATTTCTTTATTTATTGCAGATAATCCTTACCTTTCGGCTTAGGATGACTTCCGGTCACAATTTTCATCTTAACACATTAACCTATCACTTTTCGCATTTTACAATTAGCACAAAAATGGTGTATTTCTATAAAACGTATATATGTATATATGACGGCCTAGAATTAGACTTGGATTATTTTCTACATTTGGTTTTTCATTCCTCTGCATCGCACAGCTTCTTAGCCCAAATTAATTCACCTTACTTCGTCCATTTATTATATTCGAATCATACTATACACCGCAATTATAATCCGTGCCTATAAAGCAAGAGGTTGAAGACAAGGAACGAGTTTGAAACTCGCAGGTCGTCGCGGCAACGAAAGGTTAAATTTGATAAAAGTTCGTTCTTTCTCCAACAACTTCGTCCATGATCGACCACGTCGGTAACCGCGGATGAATTTTACATGAATTCACCCACAATCGAGCAAGTTAATAGTAGCGGGGGAGGAACTTTGCAGTTCTCGTTAAAAGAAAAGCAGGGGCGCGGCACGAAAGCAAAAATGGTTCTTCTTTCTTCTGTTTTCAACCCTCCTATCGTTAACCCTAGCGCTTCGATTTTATTTCCTGTCCTCGAGCTTAACCAAGCGGCGCGGGCGAGCAAGGAAGCCCTTCTTCGGTCCCTCTTGACACCCTCCAACGCCGCCGCGAAGGGAGCAAATAAAAAGATTTCCAAGTTGCCGCCAGGTAAAAGTTGCCGGCTGGTGGCCTTCCTCCGGGCCAGTCTAACCCTCGTTTCCGGTTCGCTTCCCTTATTTCTCTCGTATCACGTCGACTCGATGAAAGAATGGTAAATTTCAACCCCTACTCTCTGTCTCTCTCTCTCTCTTTCTATCTCTGTCTCTCTCTCCCCCCCTCTCTCTCTCTCTTGGTTAGATATCGATCTGACCTGACTTCGTTATCGTTCGCGTTTATACGCGAGCCGCGATAACGGAAAAGGAATAACAGGGTGACGCGCTTTGTAGCAGAGTTTTGGTTCAACTGTTCTCTGTTTGCCCGTTTGATGTTTATTTTTATTTTTTCTTTTTTTCTTCCGTGCGAATCGTCCCTTTTACGCCGCATTTAGCAAAAACAAAGGAAGCTTCGTTTTTTTTTTGGGTAGACGAGACAACGAACCTTTCGATTTGTAAAATTTGAGCAACGCGTGGTATTTCAATTTATAGAGTGCAGAGGAGAAGCGGTATGTATATGGGACAGCATTTTCATTTTAACGTTTATTTCTGAACGCGTTGAAGATAAAGTTACACTTTTACACGTCGGTGTGCTTCTTTAACGCGTTAACTTTCCGGCGCGGAATTCAAGTAGTTTGTTATAAATTTAGAGTAACAGTTAAATGAATCATTTTTGAAAGTGCGGTTCCATTATGGGTCGATCATAATACAGTCTAAAGTAAAAATGAAAATTGTTCCTTTTTTCATTTCATAAGACTGATCTTTTTATTGAAAGTAGATAAAAAAATGATCTTAATGACAACAATATAGTGCACTTGGCTAATTATTTCTTACTTAAACAGTTACTTATCACTGTACCGCAGATCTATATTCAAATTCATATTGTTGTTACCAAATTAAAGAAATGGAACCCAAGTGGACGGTTGTTTCACATTCAAAATACGGTAACTTTTACTTTACTTTAAATATTTTGTATATTTTGTGTCTGCCAGACGAAAGCGACGCTTCCGGCCGAGAACGCGCGGTTAAATTTTAATTATGCAATTTCGGTGGTGCAAGAGCAAGGCTCGGTATTCGCGCAGGAAACATGCAAAAGAATTGGTGGGGGGGGGGGGGGGGAAGAATGAAAAGCCACGGAGGAAGAAGAAACAGAGATAGAGGAACCGCGCGCGCGTGCGCGCGCAGGAACGACAGTTTCCCAATTGCGAATTTCGAGGTTTAGCAATGGAAGTTTCGCAAAGCCCGTCTGCGAGAAGTTCGTTTGAAAGTTGTCTCATGAATTGAACCGGTTCAGTCTCGACAGGGCTGCCTCTTAATATTGCACAGCGCCCCGAAAACCGTTTCCCGTGAGTATCGGGACAACTGTGCGACTTCGTTTGCGACGTGTATGCCGCGCTCTCGTGCAATTTGTGTCTATTTTATTATGCCTCGGAACCCCGGCGATTCTCACGGATGCCGTCGTATTTCAGGAATCGGGGACGAGCTGTACTTGTTGCGCGGAGTGCCGGGATTAACGCGCCGGAGGAATTAGAAAGGACGAAGAGTTGCTTCGTCAACAGTTGAAGTCAAATTTTCCGGGGAAACTTCCATTTTCAAAAGCACGCACGAGTTTACCGGGAGACTTCAATCTTCGAGAGTACGGAGTTTGCCGCGAAAGTTAGATTTAACAGAAATGAGGAAGCCGATGGGTTATATCGGTTCATTTACGTTATAACGTACTGCAGAGTAGATGTCGCAAATTATAAAATAGTCTGAATAGGATGGGTATGTAAAATAAATAATTTTACATACTAATAATTTTTATTTTGGTTTCAAAGGTCTCGAATCATGAAGGAAACAGAAAGTTTCGAGTTCTCGAAACTCGAAACTCTTTGAATTTCGGGAGGTTCCGTAATTCCAAGGTTTCGAATGTTCCGTTCCTATTAAAACTATAATAATCGTTACTAATATTATTAACATTAATATTTATTTCATAATTGCCATCATAAATGTTGCAAATGAATGTTAAATTATTTTTCTCGCCACAAGTATTAGTACAACTTTATCTAAAATTTATTCAGAACGTTAAACAAGACCGAATATTTCAGCAGCCAATTATATTCCACAAATCGCGAACGTAGTTAAGATTCCGAGAAACTTCTCCTGAATGTTATTCTAGGAAACGGGAGGCCGTAGAAAGCAGCGTTTTAAAGTCGGATAATCACCTAATTATTTTGAGTAATCGGACTGCGAATGGACAAACTAATCTTCCCAGTCGGAGAAAAATCAGCACTGGTCTCTCCTTTAAACATTTAATTGCGGAAAGCGCAAACGAGATTAACAATTACGGGGAGCAAGGTGTAAAAGTAATTGGATGCATATTGCATCGTTAGCGCGTGCTGGTGTCTCGTTAAAAATTAACAAAAAATAAAGGGCAAAAAGAAGTAGAAAGAATAGAGCAATGAGAGAGGCTGGACGTTAAAATAAACCAGCGTTGTCGCAACCATTTTCCCGAGAATACAAAATTACGCGGCCGCGTGTGAATGTAATTAAATAAATCCCGTTATACCCCGTAAAAGTAACCCATTCGCCGAAACTATAGAATCATCTATACTAATTGCACATCAACGAAAAGAGCTGCGCTTCTTAGCCCCCGTTTCGATTATGGAAGTTGTCTAACAGGACCGTCCTCAAATAAAAATCGCCAATTTTTAGGAAATTTACGTATTGTAGGCTAAAATCAGGAAAGGGAGATAAACATTACGGGGTTTATAACAGCCGGCATGGGTAACGGTCGAGCCGACCGGAACGGTGACCAGGTTTATGAGGGGGTCGAATCCTTAGCGACTTGAGGAAGGAAATTTTGGCCACCTCATAGATCCTGGCACCTACGGAAAATTACGGGGGAACGGCTCCTAGGGGAGGGTGCCCCACCATAGTTCGAGGCCGTAGGCGGGTTAAAAAAAATCCACTGATTGGTGGAGAGGAAGAACGTCCGCCTTGCGAAGGACGCTTTAAAAAGTCGGATACGCGAAAAATAAGTTAGTGGTAAGACAGATGTAAGATAGAAGCAGGACAGCTGTAAACCAGACGAATAGCGTTAAATAGATATAATTCTTTTATTTAGAGACTGTGTAGATCTGGCTTGTGTAAAACTCACGATCATCTCCGAATCCTACACGCCCATCCTCATCCTTTGGTCATTATCTTCCTACAGTATGATGTAATTTTCAAACAAATATTTGACACCTGTTTTTATTCGGCCATGATTCATGTTGAAAGGGTGAAGATAAATCTTAAAGTTTCGGCCTGAAAACATATTTTCAGGTTCATATGTGGGAATTGTGTATTTTTGAATAACGAATTCATTCGTGTAATCACTTATTAAAAAAATCGAGTTGTTTAAATGAAATATTAAAAATTTGAACCTATTTCGGGTTTAAATTAACAATCAGCGTGTTTTAATCCAGTGACTGTTAAGTAAAGCACGTCGATAAGTATAAATTGTTAAACTAACGACGACATATCGATGATTTAATGCACACACGTTGTATGTTCATTTTTAATAATTACGAAAGAAAAACAGGTTCAAAAATTTAGTGGTGTTTTGTAATTGAATAAACACTTCTTTTGTTGCATGTACGGTGTTATTAAATATTGAAGAATGTATAAATAATAACGCAAGCTGGATACATTTTGGATAAGTTAGATATAGTTTCTCCATACAATAGTGTAGAAGTGAGAACGGACGAAAGGACGTAGTTTTAGTTTAGACTTTCGTTCCTTACGATTTATGACAGGACCCCTTGAGCCGACGCTGTGCAGACGCGTCCCGATGTGAGCGTGCAGGACAGTTTTCCCTTACCCCCCCTAGGTTTAAGTTTAGTTTTAAGGATTGCATACCGAAGTCGAAGGGCTTGGAGATTGGGAGAGCATCGTGAGACGCCGAGAAGGCAGGTCATAAAGTGTAGCGTAGAAAATAGCGTGGAAACTTCAATTTAGTGTAGTAGCGATATCACGATCTCCTTTATAATAGTTTTTGTTATTAAATAATTATATTATTTAATCCATACGCTGACTCGTACATCACCCGTGAATTTCCCATCCTACAATAGCTTTAAGCGTCAATTACTATACGTACTATCCTCCTCGTCGTGACCTCGTATACTTTATATCCTCCTATCTATTCATATTCCTTATTTATCATTCTTCATCTCATTTAAAAATACAATTCTATTCCACTGTATTAGAAAATGTATACAATTTTACTTTTGTACAATCTACTCTACGATTTACTTAATTACCTTTATACGGCAAACTATTTATCCCGAAAATAAACAAATTGTAGTATCATGAAAATCATAGTCATCTAAAGTGAAAGTGACCTGCAGGTAAAAAGGGATGGGGAAAACAAATGGGTCAGCGGGCCCAGCAACGCTCTCGAGGTTCTATTGGAAAAGGGGGTGCGAAGCGTAGGCGAAAGCGCATATGACCATATTTGGGCATAGACGCGCCCGAAGAAAGATTGCGTGGTGGGGAAATAGAGACTCATAAAAAGGGACGTTTTCAGCCGAAAGGGAAGAGAAATTGACAAGACGTGGTAGTGAGAAGTTGTTTGAAGTTGTTTTAAGTTGTATAGCCATATCTAGCGTTAAGAGATAATTCATCGAATAGTCTAGCTTAATTAGTTCCTAACCACTGTAGTAGTAATAAACTTTAAATGATCTATAATAATCCTATAAAATTAATGAAACTTTCTTTAGTCTTTAGTCGGCGCTAGTCCAAATTTTTCCACCAGAAGTGTGCGCAAAACATCTTCCGAAACAATAAACGAAAAGAAAACCTTAACCAACGGTCGTAGAGACGAAAAATCTTCACCATTGCGGTTAAATCATCCGAAACGTCTCGTACATCAATTTCATAATCTTCCGCAAACACATCCTGGAATCATGAGGGTAAACCGAGCAAAAGGGGTGAGAGAAACGTCCCTTTCCCAAGAAAGGGGGAAAAAAAACCCCGGGCAGCCCTAGACGAACGTTATTCACGGACCAACTAATCCGGAGAAACCGGGCCATGGGTCGATACTTCGATATTTAGAGTTATTGGCCGATCGGAGGGAATTTCCGTTCCGTGCTCGTAATCGATGTAACGTCGGCCGCTTTATTGCCACGCTCCACTAGCCGTCGCCTCGTGTGTACACATCCCGACGTCTTTGTTTTACCCTGGCAAACAACACACGTGGGGAGCGAGGGAACGTTTAGCCGGCGTGTCATAATTACTGTCATTACGTACAACGTTCATGGACGACGACGTGTCCCCGGATGCTCCGGCACGGAGATTCACAGCATCGCGTCGGGATGTTCGCCCGGACGAGATCAGCGACTTGGGAATTCGCGATGATAGGAAACGTTCAGGTTGCGAGACGGATTTAGGGCAGATAAATAGGCGAACGCGACGCGTAAGATTGCACGTGGCTTTGATAAACGAGTTTGTAAAAGATGATGATGGGAAAAGGGTACATTTACCCGGCGAATTCTTTTTTTTTTTATTTTTTTGGGATTCGAAATACACTGGTCGAAATGTTGACCATTTAGGTTGGATTTCGAGGATTAACGCTAAAACTACCGACGATTAAAGTACACTTATTTGTACCAAAGAAGTAGACACGACAGATATGCGCAAAGCGCGTGTGATTGAAGTAGTACAATAAATCTCCATTAATATTTTGTATAGAAAGTAACGGAATATTAAAAAAAAAAATGCATCTTTGCAAATTTATTTAATTTTCATGGCGAATTTGTAACCAGTTATTTTAACTGGTTTGGTAGTTCTAGTGTTAGTAGCGTTAATAAATGTTCTGGTGATTCAAACCAATATTTCGTAATTATACGTTTCGGTATTTAACATCCATTCATATTTGTGTCATTTACCGTTGCACCTACCTTACATTGTTTAACCATTTTGCCCTACGAATTCTTCGGTAACTGTAACTTGCAACATTAATATCGTGGCAAATGTAGGACACTGAAGTATTAGGATTATTTTGAACTCGATAATACTCTATGTTGCATATTGAAACAGAAATTGCAATTGAAACTAAACTGTATTATAGACACATTTTGTCTTCGTTCTATTTAAGTTACAATATTCATCACGAGTGTAGCTCGTCATTCGGCAAATGATTAATAATGTTTCGTATCCGTGCCTTCTTAAAATACAACAAAACTAATTAACCGACCTGATATTCGATTAATTTCGTGATTCCCTGCAGATAAAACGCAATCTAAGTACCTAGAATCTTCACCGCCATATTGCAATCACGGGGAAATAACGTAGAATCGCGAGAGTAGCAATATTTGAATTCGCAATACGAGATAATATTCGTCATTGAAAGTATTCAGGGATGTACACAGGTACCCCATGCATCTTGGATATACGTCAGAAGCAATTGTGATTTCTGAGTGGCTTTACATATTGCACGTCGCATAAAATCGCAGCAATATCTCTTCAAATCCCTTCGCGCACTTCTTGCTGAATGTGCGTTCAAACTGCAACGTTCCCACTGGCTTTACGATACTCGAGTGAGAAATACTTGACGTACTCGAAGCGAAACGTTTAGAATAACGAATTCTCCGCGCGGCGGATCCAATATATATATGTATCTACGTTTGAAAACCGAGTAGTAGATTGCAGGCGGCCCGACTTTGCTTTATGAAAAGATCGCCAACGATGCGAGAGAAATTAATCGATCGAACGCGACGCGAGCACGCAACGCGAAGAAACGTAAAAGGTAGAATTTTCTACGCAATTACGAGGCCATCGGCGGTTAAATACGAGTTGGATGGGGAGGAAGCCAAGCGAAGGTGGTTCGTTTAAAGGGAAACCAATAACGCAAAAGCCCTCGTTCTGTTCAAAATCAAAAGAGATTCCGGCTACCGGGCAGAGGAAATTGAGAAAAAATATCCGCTCGTTTCGAGCTTTCAGTTCGTTCCGCTTCCGTTATTTCCGTTGAAGAGAAGTGTAACCGAGGAACGAAAAGAAAAATGAAAGAGAGAGAGAGAGAGAGAGAGAGAGAGAGAGAAAAGACACAGGAGGGAGAGGGCAGTACCAGGTAATAGGGTTGGCCACGCGGTATTACGAATGTAATTTATTTTACTTCACCTGCGATCCTTATCACAACGTCGGGCTTATTTAAACGGTCGAACGACCAATAAAAAGGAAGGAAAGAATCGGTGAGAGTCGGTGCTGCCGTGTTCTGGCCACGTTTCCCGTCCCATTGAAACTCCAACAGAGGAGGGATGATGGTGAATTTTTGGTGACTCGATTCTATACACAGGGAAACACTCGTGCGGCGTGTGTGTGTTTCACTGTTGTTTGCTGAAAGCACGCGACCACCGAATGTCAACCTATTGAACAGGCGTTTCGCGTGATCGCAGACCGGGGACTATCCATGGTTGATCGTCGTCTAATTATAGCTGGGACAGGTCTAATCGTAATAACGTCGCGATTAGTCGCGACCGTTGCTCCATTCTGGTCCGACGATATAATCGCCCCTCTGATCGACGTTCAATTATTGTGAGTACGTCACGGTTACGCTCTATGCTTGGTATCTAGTCGCCGTCCGGAACGATTTATACGTCTTACGTTGCTTTTATTAGGGAATAATGGCCGATTTGGGATAACGACGAAATATGAGGGAATTCTTGGGAATGGATATTAGTGGGCGACAAATGGGAAACGTTTCGTGTGGATAAATTTTAAATATTGGATTGTAACGTAAATTTGGTGTTAATACATTATTTACCGGTTAGAAATTGGCACCTGAAAGACCGGTCAATTTAAGCTTAAGATTCGGTAATACTGCATAGTTTTATTCTTATGGAAACGTATGAAGTAAAACTTTGTCTACTAGTTGAATTATTAGTGATAATGTAGAGAACAAAATGCCGATTTATAAGGATTTATAAGAAATTTAAGAAAAGCCTATTAATCGACTCTCGGTAAATAATGTCTCAAGTTTGAGAAATTTTGTAAACGAGAAACGCTTCAGCTACTAGAAAAATGCGGAGGAAATGGTTGAATAATATGGCATACATGTACAATACAATTGATTAAATTTACTTTTAAGTTTAGAAATAAATGTTGTTAGAGACACTAATAAAGTAGAACAAATATACACGCATCAATGGTTACAAGACAAAGTAAACATTTACGAACTATTGTCCTATATCTTTTATTTTTTTAGACGCATACAGTGGCGAGAATAAAAATAGGTTTAATCGCATTTACATTTATAGGTAATGAGTAACAATAATGTCTACAGTATTTTAATCTATGAAAACAGTGCTTCGAAATTGCGTATCACACAAGTAAATAGGAACGTAATCTACAATCGTACAATTGATTGAATTTAAGTGCGTTTCCGTATTTACATGATCACCACTGTAAATTAAAATTAAAACTAGGTTTACTTATCGTTTATTGGTGTATTTAATATTATCTTTTCAATTAGTATAATTCTAATATATATATATATAATTCTAATATAATTCCAATATAATTCTAATTACTAGAATTCGAAAACCTCTTAATTCTACGCTATGTATTTTAGAAGATACAGAATATACAGGAATTCATGAACGATTACTTTGTTTCATAACTTTTGTCAGTAAGTGTATATTACAATCCTATACATAAATGTGCGCAGCCTATATTCATAAATATAAAGAAGTATAAAAAAGAGTTATAGGATTATATAAATTTATAGTAAAAGTGTAAATACAGACTGTGGATATTTATGGATTATCAAAGTATGCATTATAATATTTGCAGAGTGAAATAAATCTCTATTTACATTTCATTTTCCGTCTGTATTTATGAAAGCATAAATTTTCATAAATCTACAAAACCTATATTTACAATAAAAATTATAAAAAGTTATAAAATTTCATAAATTTATAATAAAATTATAAATATATACTGTGTTTATTTACGAATTATCACGGTATGCATCATAATATTTGCAGAGCGAAATAAATCTCCATTTAGACTTAATTTTCTGTATGCATTCATAGAAGTACGAATTCTCATAAACGTACGAAGTCTCTATTTATAATAAAATTATACAAACTTACAAAATTGTATAAATTTATAATAAAATTGTAAATATAGATAATTGACATTTATATATGATCATAATATGCATCGTAATCAATATTTACACAGAGAAATAAATCTCCATTTACATTTCATATTCTATCTGCATTTACAGAACCATGAATTTTATATTTATAATATATTTCGATCAATCTATCCGAAATACTTTCCGCCTGACCACATGTGACTTCTACTACTTGCAGACGACAGATACGTGGTCTGATCATAATCGCGGCGTTTCTACTGCGGTGCTCGCAACGTCAAATAATGATTCATGGTAGAGGCTAGCCGTGAACTCGTTAATCACGTCGCTTTACGCGGACGATTAATTTCCATGGGCCGAGCACTCAAAGGGGATTGTCTTCAGGAGCGGCGAAGAAAACTGCTCGCCCTTTGGCGCGTGCAACGAGAAAGTGTTACGGTAATAGGCCAGATAAAGACATCTAGCATCGCGTGACCAAGTTTAACGCGTATGTCCCACGGAACGTACGCCGCGTAACAGCTCCCCTTCCTTTTTTTTTTCTAGTATAAAGAGCGAGCACAAAGGATCTACCAGACGATACACGCAAACAACAGAGGCTCGAGCATTTTTAATACCTTTCTAATGATCGATGCTCGCCGTTCAACGCTACACCGACGTCTCCTTTGCAAAAATACTCGTCGGCGTGCAACTGGAACGTCACAAAAGGTGTGGCGAGGTAAAAGGAGCGTCTAAAAGACGGAAGCAAGTGGGGAAAAAAAGGGTACGAGGTATCGAAGATTAAAACTCCACGTACGTGGCGTTACTTTTTGTAAATGATCAAATACTTGCGCAGTGTACGTACGCTTGTCACGAGAGTTAAAAAGGACAACGCGTGGAATCGCGCGATTGGCGTTACCGCGTCGGAGTGCCTTTTCGCATTGATTCCCGTCGAACGCGCCCGCATATCCCCGTATACTTCGAACAAGTTGAAAACGGGAGGGGGGGGGGGGGTTTCAAAGCGTCGGTGATCGCATTGAATCTCGTTGCAGCGGTGCACGTCGACCAAGTATCCGCCGGACAGGAGAAAATTCCTATTTACCGGCAAACAGCCAATAGCAAAGACCAATATTAGCACGCGGCAAATATCGCCGCCGCTCCCAGCCCCGTGAAAAGTCTTGATCCGTGCGCCACGTTTCCACCGACCATTTGACTAGCCTGCTACGCGACTGGAAAATTTCTCGTTTAGAGGCCACCGGTATGTATCGGCATCGGCTGATGCGAAACAGTGGCGAATCGTTTACTCCGTAGAACAGTTAACTTCTCGAACGAAAACAGTGGACTTTAGTGTAGACCGGAACTCGGGGAGGCGAGGAAGATACAATTAATTCGTTTTACCTTACTTTTTCGTTCGACGAGCGATAGACGCAGACAGACCTTTCGTTGACCGGCGTACCATTTTACATTTTTCAATATTCGAATGGTGAGGAAGAGTCCCGATGGAGAGAGCTAAGGGGTATGTTACCCCTTGGAATTTCCCACTTCCCCGTCAACGGTCATTCCGTCTTTCCCGTTACCTACCCGGAACTTGGCAGCCAGCAATAAAAACCAAGGATCGCCTCGACTTTGAAATCACATGTGAAAATAACGAAATTACAACTATCCCAAATCTTGGGTTCACGTGCTGACCAGCTGCAAAATTAACAAGTACTGGTTCCTTGGGCTTTATTGTTGCTACGGCAGCCTCTCACCCTCTTACATTCGCTACGCGACCATATAATTAAGCCTACGGGTCTACATTAGGGTATTTATTTCCTTCCTCGTTCAATTTTTCAACCGAGACGAAGACAGGTAAAATATAGTCAAATCTTTGCGATTTATTTGGGTTGTTTGGAAAATTCGTGGCATTTTTTAATCCTTTCACTGTCGATTAAAATAGCCGCGCGTTGCGATACTAAAGGATTTTGTGTAGTATTAAATTACGTGCGTTATCGTTATAAATTAACAGAGTGTAAATAATCTTGAAGCTTTTTTCTTAACACTTAACTACTGCATTTATTGAAACATTTATCATAGGGTTGTGGGGCTGTAGAGAGGGGATAGAATAGGAAAAGGAAGGGTGTTGCGTTTCGTCCTGGGCCTGCTGGTGGACTCATCAGTAAGGCTACCTAGCAGGCCCTGCCTTAGACGTTGGGATATTGGAAGGAAGGTTAAAGGCGGTATATATATGGACGAGGTAGTTGGAGCGAGTACTTTCGAGAAAGCCTATTTCGTATGTCCCTCTAGTGGTGGGTGCAGGAGAGCCGCCACAGGGTTATTTAATTCTTGCGTTTGGTTACACGAATGTTGTATACTGTGGAATCTAGTTACTATAATGACGAATCATGTTATTAACCGTTAAGTATTACGCCTATTAAAATTTACGTCTGCAAGTTTACATAAGCTAATAATTACTCATGTAGCTCAAATTTTATACTTTCGATTTCAGTACGTGAACGTTATACTATAATTGAAAAGTATCCAGAGTGACAAGCTCGTAAATGGTGCAGAAAGTAAAATACGTAATTATTATTAACGATCTCACAAACCGACAATAGTAGTTAAGGGTTAAGATTTCATTGTAAGCAGCTTTCGTACAGTACAGTAAATGGGTTAATAATTATTTGTGTTGGATTGTTCGGAAGATTCGTACCGTTTCCGACAAGTATGCGTATAGTTATAAGTTCTATCTCGTACTTGATGTAATTCAAAGGGAATTACGTATAAACATTTCCTTTAAATTATGCAATTTTTTATTAACATTGCGGTTCTTGAATTTATATGATCCAATACGAAGATTATGTTTTATTTGGTATTATATTTCTTCTTGATATTCAATGTATGTGTTACTTTTATGAGTTTCATACAAACAATAATATTTTTTCATCGTTTCAGTGTAAATCGAGGGCTATTGATTGGAACTTTAGCTATTTGCTACTTCAACACTGTCTAAAAAGCAAAATACTAAAATATTATGTGTTATTTGTACTTAGTAGTCCTTAATGTTACAAATTGAAGTTACAATTAGAACCGAAATTTAATACATTTATTCAGATGGTCTTTATTTTCATCAAAAAGTTTGTATTTTAATATAAGCTGTTATCGAAACCTAAACTACATTGTTATTTAAATTACATGAATTATTTAGCAAGAACTTATTGGCAGAATGCATCTATGATTGAAGGGTTCGATGTAAAAACCGTCATTCAAATCTGTTATTTAGAATTCTATAGTAGCAACATAAAAGCTGTGCAACAGACTGCTTTTGTGCCTAAAAGCATTGACAAGCTATTTGATTTCGTTATACTGATATTTAATCATGGGAGCTGTTCATTTTCCGTACGAAACTACGTAAAATACAGCGCGCTCAAAAGTTCATTGAAAAATTCATTTTGGCCCAAATTGGCGTTGCCCAGTATTGGCACCAAGCCTTTGAATTTTAAAATCTCTGTTAAGAAATTCAATACACTGATTTTTTTCGACATAAAATAGATCCCTAATAGCATCTTGTTAACGTGACGGGAGAAAATTGGAATTATTTTATTATTATTATTTTCTATCTATTACACAAACTGACGTGCTAATAATGTAAACATTATTTCTATTTAAATGAGAACTTTTCAAGTAACAGTAATAGGGACGTTGGACTTTGTCGTACATTTTCAATTACGTAGTAATTGTTTCATTACATTCAACATATAACAAAAATATTCATAAATAAAAGAGCGGTTGGACAATATTATGTTCCAAACTGGAACGATATTTATGTTAAATAATTTCTGAAATCGTTAAATGAAGTTACGCGATAACCTTAAAGTGGCAGTACGCGGTACATCTATCCCAAGTATCAAACAAAATACAATTGCTACTACGTATCGATACGACAGTTACGTGTTCCAATTCACCTCAACCCGTTTGCAATCGTATCGTACGCGAGTACTGACACGCGAGTATCAATTCTAAACATAAACGTATCAATGGTATCAAGCATACACTCTCAGTCCCGTCGCTAGTCCGCGTTACGAAGCGCGCCTGAAAAAGTTAAGTAGTAGCTGTGAAACATAGTCAGACACCGCGTCGCGCGTCGCAGCCGTTTAATTCACAAGCCACACGAATAAACTGCTGCTACATCGCAGTAAAGGCATCTGCACACACTCGCCAGGTAACATAAATCATAAGAGGGTGCACGCGGAATATACCTAAGGGGGCGTGTCGGTGAGATAAAACGGCTGGATGGATTCATCGCCCATTGACACGAAAACGGTCTTACTTAAGGCGTTGTGTACGCGACGGAAGGCAGATGGCATCTGCCCGGGGGTTTCGACGAAACGTTAACCACGAGTCACCCAACAGTACCCACGCCAACCACCCTTTTGCCAGGATTTACCCGAGAAAAGCGTTTACGTCGCACTCCTACCGTCCCTTTTCTTCCCATTCATACTTGCAGACAACATGCGTGGCCGTGGCGGAGGCACGGATGCTTTACGACGAGCCTCCAGTCATGCAACCCGAGATTATCTACGAGCAATAGCTCAACGCGGAGGTGTTCGGCAAGGATACAGGGAGAAACGGCCTCGATAACATTCAGAAACGACGAGAGATACGGTTACGTTGGTAATGGTTCGTTGGATCGCGACTAACAACTCGTAAGAAACAATGAGGCACGATTCGCAAGAATCATCGAGCGATACGGAATTAGCTGTCGTGGCTGTCGTGAGTTTCATTCGAGCTAGGGTACAATGTACCACGTTGTGGAGCTGTAGGGAGGGGATAGAATAGGAAAAGGAAGGGTGTTGCGTTTCGTCCTGGGCCTGCGCTAGTCATCAGTAAGGCTACCTAGCAGGCCCTGCCTTAGACTTGGGATATTGGAAGGAAGGTTAAAGGCGGTATATATATGGACGAGGTAGTTGGAGCGAGTACTTTCGAGAAAGCCTATTTCGTATGTCCCTCTAGTGGTGGGTGCAGGAGAGCCGCCACACACGTATTGCCACTTTAAGGTTAACGAGTTACTTTGTTTAAATATTTTACGAATTAATTAACACAAAAATTGTTCCAGTTTCGGGCATAATATTGTTCAACGTCTCTTTCATTTATGGACATTTTTGTTATACGTTGAATATCATGAATTAATTGCTACGTAATTGAAAATGTACAACAAAGTCCAATGTCCTTATTACTTGTCGCTTGAAAAGTTGTCATTTAAATAGAAACACGTTTCTGCATATATTAGCACGACAGTTTGTGTAACAGATAGAAAATGTATAGCAAACGTATCGAGTTTACTGAATTATGACACGTTCCATACTTTATAGTTACATTGGCCACGTTTTAATGTTCTGCAGCATATTTACCTCCTATTATTTCGTTTTAAATATTTAGCGGAAACGAATATGCAACGTCTATGCGTTGTTACGTAAACCGAAGTCCAAATTTAGTATAAAAATTTCTTTATTTACGATTCGTCATACGTTACTTTGCTATTAAATGAACGAATTAAAGTGTCGATTATAGAGACGCTGACAGTAATTGATGCATCTACCCTATTCCGTGTATTTCCAGTAACGTGCAAGCATCCAAATATTACGAACGTTAATACAAGTAACGTGATTTTTTAAATTAACTCAAATATTTAAAACAAACAAAATGCATATTCTTCTGTGTCTCCAAAGAAGAACAAATACTCAAATTTGAAAGCAGTGCACTGTAAAACTTCAGTTTGGACGAATAAAACTTGAATAATGGAGGCCAGAATTCTCAGCATATGGAAGAATATGGAATGAAATATCGAATATCGAAGATTCGAACGATTTAACGAGACGTAAACAGGCCGCGATGAAATTAGGTTACGCGTCACGATAATTATTAACATGTCCGTGCGGTAATAAACGAAACACGCCAATCTTTCCTTGCGACCAATAATCAATAACCTATTAGCGGTATAGGAACATTAATTATCGCTTTACGTGTGATCGATACTCGCAGCGTAATCTACAATCTACCTGTAATGTAACAGGGTGTCCAATGTCATCCGCTCACGATTTATTGTATCGTAATGAGCATCGTGCGCCGCGTGTGGCAATAAAAGCGAATTAACTTGTAATTTCTATCGTAACGTACACACGTGTATATATATATATATATATATATATATGTATATACCTATGTTTGTTGTATTTTAAGAATCGGTGTCAGGTTAAATGGAGCATCCGTAGCATTATAAATAGTCAACTTCTTCCCCTGTTTCATTTTCCTTCCGCTTTGTGCGATGCCTCTTCTTACGTGCAAGCCTCTGAAACGCTTAGGAAAGGTTTTTTCAGTTTTAGTCAGGGAGAAAGGATGAAAGGGAAGGGGTCCGCTACTAAAACGGACGATTAAAGCGGAGTTTACAACCCTGACAACGATGGTAGACTAAAAACTGTAGCAGTTGGGGATGAAATGACAAACTGGAACCCTTTCGTCGACCAATAGCGTTTAAAAGTACGGATACGTTTTATTCAAATGGCAGGGAAATATAGCGAAAGGATTTTAATACCGCCAATTTGCGAATCAATAATTTGCAAACTTTTAGAATGTTTTTACCGTGCATCGGATTTTCGAAATCTGCAAACCTAATATTCACCCAATGACGGAAAGATAGGTTTAATGTCTTTTTCTTTAAATAATCGTACAATAACGAGAATATGAAATGAGTGATCATCGTATATGAATATAATGTATCTTTACGAGAAGTGTATAATACGAAAATAGTAGACAATTTTCAACAAAAGCTGAATTCAAAATTGCAATTGGGATTAGTTGGGAAAATATTGATTAAAATGTTATTAGAAAATTATACGACATCGTTTCAAGATGAATTTTTTAATTAATTTAACGTTATAGTAATAAAGAAATAAATGTTAATAGAGATATTTCTTTAATTATTTCATTTCTTTAATTATTTCTTACATTTGTTGCGTTAAAAATAACTACATTTCTCAGATTCTTTTGCATTACCGAGAAAATTACGAACTAATTATTTTTACCAATAAATATAATAGTTGTAAAAGTTGGAGAATTGTGTGAAGACTAAGAGGCATTAAATAAAGAAAAATTATTCAACCTATTTTTTGTTGTGAACTACACCATTGTTTATATAAGAAAAGTTACCGAATGTTTTGGGAAAAGTAAATTTTCACTATAAAACTGGAGCTAGGAATTATATATGTATTGATAGTAATTGCTTTGTAATCCTCTTCTATTTAGATAAAACATGACTCAAAGTCTGTTTTAAAACTTCAGAAACTTTCAAGTTGCACAAATTCTCAAATTCTGGAAACTTTGAAACTCTAGAAACTCCTAAACTCTAGAAATTCTGATTCTAGAGACTCTCATATTTTGAAAGTTCGCACAGCTTCTAGGAAGTTTGAAACTTTAGAGTCTCGCAAATCTTAGAAACTCTCACACTCTGGAAACTTGTAAATTCTAGAAGCTCTTATACCCTTAAAGTTCTCATATTATAGAAACTTTCAAGCATTCATCTTTCCGAAGTATTAAATCCGCAAACTCTCAAAGTCTTGGAAATCTCAAAAAGTCAAACTTGAACCCTTGAACTCTCAAACTTTATCCGGAAATTCCGACAGTTTGCAGATTCCAGAAAGATTGAAACTTTGGCATTTCACAAATTTTAGAAACTCTTAAACTCTGGAAACTCTGCAAATTCCAGAAGCTCTCGAAGCTTTACGATTATTATATTAAACTTTCAACTTTAACTTAAACTTTCAAACTCTCAAATTCCCAAGCTCTCAAACTTTCAAACTCTTAAATTCCCGAATTCTAAAATTCTCGAAGTCTAAATTAGAATATTTCTCAATAGTCTTAAGTGTAGCATCTAACCTAAAATTATCTTAAATTACCCTTTTGATTATTCATTACTAAACCACGGATTTTTATGTAAATCCATATCTCTGTTAACGAAATTAAATAAATACAACAAAATTAAAAAAGTTGTTTTACTCTCGTAATAAAATATCCTTTATTTTAAGTATCTTGTATATTTTCCCAAATTCCGTAAATTCTACACTTTTGCCCATATTTAAACATCCCATAAATACGTAAAAATGTTCAGGTTCTGTATTACGTTTACAATTACGAAATTGTTCCGCAACAATTTAAATTACCGATACAACAAACATAATTTAAATTCGTTCTCAACATCGACGCAACATCGGACAGACATTCGCGTGGCAATGTTAACCATCAGGTCATCTTGAGTAATTAGAACGGATGACCCGTCGCCTTCTTGCTGCACAGAATAATGATTATTGATGCACGAGCATCTCGGATCGGTAATCACTCTTCGTCGTTGCACATTCGCCGATATTAGAAACAAAATCAGTTAACCCTTTGACTACGAAAGGCGTATATATACGTCCAACAGACTTTATATAATGCAACACAAATTAATTTTGGAACGTATCTGTTTGGAAATTGGACATTTGCACTTGAGCCTATTTTTTCGGCTATTTTCAGTCGTTGGCGCGGCTGTTCGGATCTCTATGATCTGACAACGGTATCTAGTGAATTGTTATCAGGTGTGAAACTGTCGCTGGCTGGTTGGCTGTCTCTCAGTCTGTCTATCTCTAAAGGTTCTAGAAGTCTTTAGGTTCAAAGTGTGCTTCCAGTGAAGTTTGTCTGTTTTGGTTTCATTAAAGTGCAAATTAAAACTATAGTTCCCCCCTTTTTTCAATACGTTTTTCAATATTTTAGTTTATATATATTATATATTATATTTTATTATTGTTAAATGCTCGTGATGCCTTGACAGCGTCGAGCGTGGTAGGCGTTTTGCACGTATGTGCCTACAATGGGTTTCTCGAAGGACGACCTTCCTTCATGCACGAAGGATAGGTAAAGAAACTAACTCTTGATCTATTTTGATCACTATATATTTGATACTATGTGTTTTGCTACGATCTATTGGTGGTTTCGTGTACAAGTCTATTGCGATTCTGCTTGTTGTGTCTAAAATCATGTATAAGATCACCTCCGCAGAGGCAGTCTTGACGGGGGTGAAAACGCGCCGATTGGCTAAATAATTTTGCATTGAAGAAGGGATTTTGAGGGGAAATCAATGCCCTGTAGAAAAATAGGTTCTTCCATTCCCGAAGAACACCGCTAGGAGTGAGTCATCGCGTTTAAACCCTTGACCGTGGCAGGCAACAAAGTCGGGAAGCTCCTTGACCGTAATAAAACATGCTGGTAGTAACGGGCTAGAAATTAGAAATGCAAAAACTCGAAAGACTAATGTGGAAAATAGATAGAAAATTAAAATGAAAGTCGCGGAGTCTTTATGGCTTCATGAGTTTACGGAAGTGCAGATGTCCCGGCAGCGAGGGTTGTAAAAAAGGGGGGGCGGCGGGACGACAGTCTTATTTTTAGTTGAATACTAATAATACAATCTAATTTTATGGCAGGCCTAAACAATTATATATTATATATATAGTCTATAATAGTTTTTCCTTGATCCAGAAATGAACTTGGCTTCATTCAAAAATTTGACTTAATTTACAAACAGTACCATTATAAATATAACAATATTTGGAGGTTTATTTTAGCAGTAATGTAACATATTATTATTTTACACTTTATCTTAATTATATCGTAGATGTAAACTATGCGTGCATTTCTAATTATACCAATTCTTCATTGTGAGGACAATCACTCTAATATCGCGCCGCAGTCAAAGGGTTAATAAAGCAGTCTTATTTTACACGTGGACTCGTTTGCAAATCTATTTTAACGATCATAATAAAAGCTGCAAATAAAAGCCCATCGGATAACGACGAAACAAGGCGATTAGAGACGCGGAGACAGTGCACGAAACGTTTCGCAATATTCTGCGTTATGAAACGAACTACGTGCGAACGATCAATCTCAATTTATGAGAAAACGTGCTACGCGCCGTAACGCGGCGAATTCTGCCGCCAATACTGATGGGAAATCTCACGTGCACATACTAATAGAAACATGAGCCATAGAGTATTACTATGGTAATCTCCGAAGCGTCTTACCGAGAAATACGTTTCGTTACTTTGAAAATAATTTCAAACGGAACTACTTACTACCCCTGGCAAAAAGTTTTCGGTCAAACGTGAAAACGCGAAGCTAACTGAGAACACTGAAATTTTTCTGCTGCGAAATGTTGTTCCACAAATAAGAAAACACAAGAAAATGGCACCGTAAAGGCTAATTTCATCTTATTTCATACAATTAGAGAGCCTGTGAAGACTTTAATTTTCATTATAACTTACAATTAGCAACGACACGAAATACAGTAAAAATTTCCCTACGAAAAATGTTCAGTTTCTAGTTCTGTATCACTCTACCGTGAAAAAAGTATCAAAAAAAAAGTTGCATTAAATAATATAAGTTGCATAAAATAATGAAAACGTGTTGAATTTTCGGGGCTCGATTTTACTCCCTCAAGAATATTTTTCGTCGACAAAAATATGGTGTCATATGCAGTCTATTATGCTTTAAATGCACGCACACTTTCATTAAAATCAAACATACAGGTTAGCGGAATTTTGTATAACGTAACATACAAATACTTTCGTGAGCCACTGTATTGTATCAAATTCCGCAGTAAACCAAAAGTCTCGAACGGTACGGTGTGTTTATCACCGATGCCTTCTGTCCTCTGTGTAACAGAAACAGCCTGTTTCCACCCTCTGTTCCATCTTTTTACCTTCTTCTTCCACCCGAAGTCTTTCCAACTCTCTCTCTCTGCCAATTTATCTTCCGGGAGGAACAAAAATAAGGAACGCTGGCACGGAGGATGGTCGCTAGAGTTCGAGGGTTCGTTGCAGGTAACACAAGGGTGGCTTTGGCTGGTGACCCGCAAGATGGGCCAGTCGTTTGTCATCGCTGAATAATCGCGAAGGACCATGGAGCCGTGGAGTTAGGTTGAACGTCGTGGAAAGGGGGATTGAAGCGAGGTGGGGGCGTTTAAAAGTACAATGGAGACCATTTACCCTCACGTCTCTGTTGTAGCGATCCGTTCGCCCCTAGCGTTGGTCAGGAAAACGGCAAGGGGTTGGAATCCGGCTCATTGATGCGATCGTGCGCATTCGTGCGCAAGCGAGGACTATTTTACAAACGGAAAACGGAAGGCGCGAGTGTTCGCGGTTCTTTTTCCTCTGCCATTTCATAAGCTCGCGGAGGTAATAGAATTTTTTGGTAGCCAGACGACAGGGATCACGGTGGTGTAGGGCACGAGTAACGACGTGTAATAAGCTTGCCCGGATCCTCGGGGAGTATCGGCCATGATTCAGAGGCGCGATAACGCGATCGCAGCATCTTTCGGGTGGCAATTTGTCACTGTCGCCGATTCACGCCGCGGATCGTTACGCCGACCGCGTAAATACGGGCCGTTAGATCACGCGATCCATCCCTTTTGACGCTACAGTAGAGCATTCTTGCATTTATCATTGGTAACCAGTTGCGAGCGGAAACGTTGCACGAGTATATTGAATCACTACTGTGAAGCGAACTTTCTTTTTCGTAGGATAAACGTCCGAGTCGTACAACGAGATTGTAATTATTATGTTGCGAGCAGCCACGATTAGTCTACGATAATTTTGTCCAGCTGGAATGAAAATATTCACCACTGTGCGTCGGTGACTTTTATGGGACACTTTGAAAGCAAAAATTACTTTAAACCCGATTACTGTTGGTATCCCTATAATTGTCACTTTAAGTATTTTATTTAATAGCGAACGAATGCGTGGAGAATCGTGGCTAAAAGAATTTGAATACCAAATTTGGATTTAGTTTTTATGTAACAACATATGGACATCGTATATATGTTTATATTTGATATTTAAAAATAAATATTAAGAGGTGAACATGTCAATATCTTCTACGGTTTCGTCAAGAAGCTACTTGAATTTGAAGAGAACTACTTGCGTCTGACCAAAGACGTATTTATACTACTTACTACGTACCATACAGTCACTCACGAAAATCTTCGCACGCCTCCGAGAATTGAAATATTTAAACGGATACACTTTTGAATGTTTAAAAATCAATATTAAGAAGCGAATGTGTCGTTTGAGCAGAAAAACGCGATTAATGAACTATAAGTGGAAAGTATAGGGAATTTTTATAATGCAGTAAAGGCGATGATTATACGATTTATCTTCTATCGATTATTTATTTACTATAATATAATCTATCGATTATATTAATTTGATAATTAAAGGAAATTATAATTACTCATTTGCTATGAATACGAAAGATCACATTCTATTATTTATACATAAATTTGTTAATGTAAATTTACATTTTAATGGGTGTTGTAACGAGTGACCCAGTTCTCGCAAATATTTATCCATCGACCTGCACGTTTGTTCTCTTTCTATTTCTTTATTTCTTGCATTCAATGCGTGCATTCTCTTTGGATGGTTATCAACCCTTTGTTCGCGTAGAAAATTCAAATATTTGCCGAAAAACTCTTCCCTGGCCTGTGCACTTCTATTTCGCTTGAAAAGATGCACTGATAACTGCAACTGTAATTAAAATCTCCAAGAATAGGTGTCCATTGCATTCACAAAAATGTGTATATTGCAAAAATGCGAAATATTCGTGTTTGGCACAAGCCATTCATATTCCTGGAATAAACATTCATTGCAGCATTGCTGGCATTCCCGGTTCCCAGTGCGAAAGATTGTCACAATAATGAATAAACCGTGTTTTATTTATTATACTCATACCCTGTAAACGTACCATATGAGATCAATTTGATTTAATCTTCAACCGGTACCACGGGTTTTCTTTCATTATTCACGAATAATAAATAAATTGAAGTTATTCATCGTTTTATTATTCGTTACTAAAAAAATGAAAGTTGCCCAATATTAAATACGACCAACGAATTGATATCTGTTTATATGTTCCAAGTTGCGTAACGATTTAAAAACTAAAAACGTTAAACGCGAATAAAAAATGATGAATAATGAATAATTAACAAAAGTTCTCGAAACGACTAATGAATAATTGGGATAACAAATAATGAATCAACAATTAACTATTTATTTGTCATTCCCATTCGAATAAAGTTTTATCCGAATGATGTTCAACACTAGAGAGAAATAATTTTGGTCGGCACTGTCGATCTTCCCCTAATTTTTATGAAATTTTATATTTAATTTTAATCGTGGTTTAATAAAATTTTGCAAAACATGGTCTGTTATTAATTTCGTTTTCTATTAAAAATTACACGGCACGTTAGAAAGTATACATAAAATGTTGTTTCCCCGAAATTTTATTTTACTACTCCTTTAATTCTGTAAACCGATGAATTATAATAAACCGAATTAAAACGGAAGAACGTAACTGCAATGCGGATATATGTGTATTATAATATCCCGAATAATCGGAATATTTACGCAATTCTTTACGAAACTCCAAATTTAGCAAACATACTATAAAAGCTATTGAAATCTGGATTAAACCCCTTGGCCTACAATAACGAGTCGCACTCGTGCTATGAATTGCGGCACAGATTTAATAAAAACGCACAGTATTGGGGATGAAATCTAATTCAAACCCTAATTTTGGCTTTGCGTTGTAAGATTGACGATTACCGAATTAACATTACCTATAATATTTAAGTGATTTGTACGTAACACGATAAGGAAGCAGCGATCAGCTAACGCTAGTACACGTGGATAATAAAATAATCGTAGGGCAAGGGGTTAAAAAAGATTACGTAAATGGAAAAATAATTGAATATTCATTTGCAAAATTTAATTGGTAATTTTTATAAACATATAATAACGAAACATAATAACAGAATTATGTGCCAATGATTTACATTAAATATATATATATTTATCTTGAACAATTTGTCTGCGTTTAATCTCTTACTTGAAAAAATACATTTCATCCGCGGTAACCAAATATTTACCAGTGTTCGTCACGCGCGCATAAAATAATTCGCAACCACCGAGCTAGTCTACTATACGATCATAAAAGATCTTGTATTAGCACCGTATTCCGCAAAAGTATCATCAAGTTGCACACACGTTAGGAAAAGCGGTCGCGCGAGCGATAAACCAACGATTCCCTTATCTCGCCCGAGCACGAACGGAAACACGTGTAAACACGGCAAGCTTGCTCATTTTTCCCACCGAAAACCGCTCCATTTCCATCGAGCGTAATTCACCCCTACGCGAGAAGGGAAGCTTGTGCGCGTCGCACGAAAATTTCCGCATCCCAGAGCGCTGGGACCACGAGATAAGCTATCGATCGATATCGAGACGCGAGAGGATAACCCCTGAAACCCTTACATGCTTGTAATTTTCCTACCTTCGCCAAACCGGTTTCAGTAGGCACGCGTAACTACGTTCTACGAGGAGATACGAGGAACCGCGCCTACTTAATTGTAACGCTTCGTCGCGTTTACCAGAAACCCTTTCTTTTGCACGGTTTGCGATGCTCGTTCGTTCGACTGATCGCGTTGGCCATAAATTCGTATAGGGTTATCCAAAATGGACTATAGGAACACCTAACTTCACTTTTTTCCTTTACCCTCTTCTAATCTGCTTTTTATTTCTATTATCTTCGTTCGTTCTCGTTTTCAATTTTTATTTTTCTCACCTCTATTTTACTAACAAACATTTGACAGATATTCTCATTCAACATCCTAAAGGTAGTTTTGGTTAACCCTTTATTACAGATGGCACGAATACGAGGATAGAGGAAGGACGTAGCAGTTGTTGAGTCTATAATCAACGCGATCATCTTATCGAGTTAGGAAAAAGTTGGTGGAATCGTTTGGAAGCATAGAAGTTACGGAAATTTTAGAGGGCCTTTAACTATCTATTTATTTATTTAGTGATTATACATAAGCGATATATGTGTACCTGAGAATCACACCAAGCCAAATCGATTTTTGTCAAAATTGTGTTATACGCACTGTGGAGCTGTAGAGAGGGGATAGAATAGGAAAAGGAAGGGTGTTGCGTTTCGTCCTGGGCCTGCTAGTGGACTCATCAGTAAGGCTACCTAGCAGGCCCTGCCTTAGACTTGGGATATTGGAAGGAAGGTTAAAGGCGGTATATGGACGAGGTAGTTGGAGCGAGTACTTTCGAGAAAGCCTATTTCGTATCTCCCTCTAGTGGTGGGTGCAGGAGAGCCGCTACACGCACCGTCTTCGTGTTCATTTTTAACTTTATCCGAGTCACAAGAATGCACATACATGTTACGTAATATATAAAGAAGATTTAATTACGTGAATTCTAAATTTGAAATACTTAAAGAAATACCAAAGTTCTGTTATTTTAGGGACAGTCATTTATTCATTAACTAAAACTAAAAAATTGTCAAAAAATAGTAGTGGTTTTGCTGTTTATTTACAACAAAATATATATTAACCAATAATACAATTTCTCGATAATCTACGTGTACTAATGTAAGCAAAACGTATCGTTACAACTGTATTTATACTTTGTTAAATCCTCTGATACATCCGCAGTGTCCTATAATTTTTCTCAACATAAATAAAAGTACATCTCGTGTACTTTTAGAAGCAATTTTATTCGCGCAATCGAATGATGCTCCCTTTATAAAACGACTTTTAGGAATTCTCCTAATACGTCCTAAAATATGAAAATATTTGCAATGTAAAATGTGTATGTAGACTTTTGTGACTAAACGTATATATTTTCCAATAAGTTTAAACCGCGAAATAATATACAATAAAAAGAGTAACATGATTGTGAGATAAGCGTTAAATAGAGAGAGGTTTCATCTAAACTTGGACGAAGGTTTGTTAATAGCGGCGAGTATTAGTACCTTCGAACTGTATTAGGCGCTCTTGGGACCGCTTAACGCCTGTTTGGATAAAGTTGCAGGCGAAATAGGGATACAAGCGTGGCTGTTAGCGCCAAATTGGAACACTGCAAAAGCGAGGATGGCGCATTAGCATTGATGAGAACTGTGTAATTGAAGCTGTTCAACGGAATATTGTAAAAGGATGGAGATTTAGTGGTACGATACGCGAATTCCATTACTGACGATGCAATTGGCGATATTAGAAACGCATCAAAAACAAATTCTTCCGTACGTTAACCTACTCTTTCGCGTATATAAATTCCGAATGTTGGAATTTAACTTCTCGGTCGAATAATAGCCAACGTGGTATTGCAAGATGCCGTGAAATGATTAATCCTCATCCATTTCTCATTTCCGAAGCTTAATACGCGTCTTGTATATCAAATTGACGCAATGATAAAATATCAATGAAACGGAAAGATAAGTCATGAATTTTGCTAATTATTTTGTTCGATATAAAGAAATAAATATTCACACTGTAACTTGCTCGCTTTTTTCGCATAGAATGAAGGTAAAATTGGTACTGTTTTAAAAATGGCAGAATAATGTAATGTTTTACGTAAATTATATACCTAATTAACACGAGGAACGAATGAGAGTTAAATCTTTGTTTATATTTGCAAACATTTCGTCAATTTGCCAGTTTCTAATTACTTTTTTAATTTTGTTGTCTTCATGTTAATACTTACTGATGTGGCCATACTAATACTTAATCTGAAAGCTCGCCTAATCTACATTTTTTTTAATACTATAATTATTTATGATTCGTGTTTCTATTCTATTTGAGTTGAAAGGAAAGTTCGTGCCGAATTTTACATAGAAAAGGTATAATCCAATAAGCATAGCAAGAGTGTCATTAAATGAAATTCAATTTGTGACACGTTAACAAATAGATCTTCAAAAAAAACCTTTTCAGATAAGTATCAACTTCCTACCCCTATTATTAGGCTAACTATAAACGGAAACGTAATTTACAGTTTAAGCTTCATTGTCTTTGACCTATCGCATAAAAGGTTATAAGAAAAATCGTAGAATTAAAAATATTCAAAATACTTGTCATATGCAAACGGCTGAAAAAGCCAAAGCAATCTTTAACCCTTTGCGGACGAGCGTCGACAAATAGCCGCCGAAACTCTTTCGATTCTATGGATAAATGGTTTTCAAAGCAGCAAATTTGGATTAGCGATGCTAATGTGCACTTTCGATACTAATTCAGCGAAAATTCGTTTAGCGTTATTAAATATGTTTACGATGGATTTGTAATTGAGTGGAAATTTGTCGCGTATTATTTTTTCTCGTCCGCAAAGGGTTAATCGCTCGAACTACGAGTCCCTTAAATTTTAAACATTCTTCTTTCGCGGGCAAAGAGCGTTATCACCGGCTGTGTCTCGTTTCGTTCCTGCTTTTCGCCACCGAAGTACTCGTATTTTTATATACACACATACGTGTACGCGTACAGGTGTATTTCTCTATACGTATAACGGCGGGCAAAGTAGAATGGCCGGCATAGAGGCGGGCAGGTCGACGAACGAAAGAAAGGCGGGCAAGTTGGAAGAGAAATGACGGTAAACGTCTCTAGATCCTGGGCCACGCGTTTTATTTCCACTTCTACCGACGGATTCATACACGTACGGTCGCACGTGAGCGGGCGTTTTCAGCCCGCTCTCTCCGGCTAACGTTTTCCCCGGTACCTGGCCTGAAAGAAAAGCCCTAAATTGCAACGACTCCTCTCTCGTTATCGCCGATAGAATCGTGAACGACGTTCGCGAGATTGACGATCGACCGCCTTGATTTCAGACCGATGGGACTGCGAGCGATGGAAAAAGGCACGAAAGGAATTCCTCTCCGAAACGCTGCTCGACCTTGCGGATTCGGTCAAAGGGATTCCATTTCGTCAAACACGAGTGGCAACGCGAATTTCTTAGACGGAAAAGAGGGGAAAGGAAAATATTGTACACGCTGCTCGGCGAAAGCTTGCGACGATAAATCTTGCACGTGACTTTTGAAGTAAGAAGGGGCTTTAATTTCGGTAAATGTTAATATTGTCTTCGGATAATGATGTAGGGTAAACGAGCCACGTACTGTCACATACCCAATACCTGCCACTGTAAACTATTTTGCCTGAAATACCAACGAAACCCTAACTTGTTATACATGGAGAAATATCTAACATTGAATTCTAAGCGCAGTGAATGTAATAGGATAAAGCAACGCTTAACAATCTTTATCATTCTTTTATATGAAATGATAAAAGGATGTGTGTCGATTAATAGGGCGACGACGACGACTGTTCTACTGTCAAAGAGAAAGTTATGGTACTGTGGAGCTGTAGAGAGGGGATAGGATAGGAAAAGGAAGGGTGTTGCGTTTCGTCCTGGGCCTGCTAGTGGACTCATCACTACCTAGCAGACCCTGCCTTAGACTTGGGATATTGGAAGGAAGGTTAAAGGCGGTATATATATGGACGAGGTAGTTGGAGCGAGTACTTTCGAGAAAGCCTATTTCGTATGTCCCTCTAGTGGTGGGTGCAGGAGAGCCGCCACAGTACTAAAGAGAACGTTTTTATTGTAATAGTTGGGTTACAAGTATAAGGGAAAATCATTTTTTTTTAAGTTGATCAGTTTGATTTCTGGATACGATTAAGTGATTCATAACAAAAACGATTCTTTTGAATTTTCCAAAGGAGTAAAAAAATCCGCTGGTAATTTCAATTTTTCTTCACTGAATTACACTTATTTTTGCAAAATATTCATTGTGTATATCGCAGAGTTGCTACAGGTAACTGTCTGCAATAATAACACTGAAGAACTTCATCCATTTAAATCATAAAATTACGGATCTCATGGTTATTGATAAGGGTTGTCCTTATTATCGTAGACAGGTGGCTTGCTTGATGGATTTTCTTCGGATCGATATTTAAATCGATGTCGATTTTCTTCGCCAACTTTCTTATTCATCGTTTCTATTAATAAATTTTGCCCCACGTTGTCTTTAAATTCGCCATTAAGTTTCACAGTTACACTACAGCACTCTGCGCCGCAAAAACCGTTGCAATTTTTATCTACGTTTACATCATCACGTTTCGCCGAAAACATTTTCCCATAATGTAGTATAACTTTTTGTACTTCTAATCCATTGCATAATTAAATACACATCAATCTCGACGCTACAAAATTCGCCTCAACTCGACAAGCTAAGCTGTTAAAAATTATACCCCTGCATCATCCCTCCCGTCGTTCTATGGTCGAGCGAAATGTGATTTGTCAGCAGCGAAATCACAATCCGCACGCCATCGAAAGTATACTATTTATAATACAAGAACATCTAAATCAACGTCACGATAATCTCAAGGACAGGGTGCTCGAAAGCAACGGAAATTGTGGTCGGCCGGCGAAAAGAACTTACTTTTTCATCGTTAGGGCCAACAGGAATGGGGCGCGTGATATGAAACGATTCTATACGAGGGTAGAGGCGAGACAGGGACTTGCTTTTTGCGAGGACAACGATGGGCGTAGCCTGATGTCGTAAAGGAGTCGGCGGCGAAGTGACAAATTACTCGAGTTTATCCTCAGCCCTCTTTTTAAGGGGTAGCATTCCACCCCCGGAATCACAAGGGGCAGGCTCGAAGCCACGGAATTCCTTTCGTCCATCCATCATAAAACTGCGGCGACAATGCTTACAACATCCTTCCGCCATCATCGCCGTCGCCCGTGGATCGTTTTGTCCTCTCCGCCCCGAAAGTTTGCGAACCGCGAAAAAGGGATCCCTCTTCTTTCATTGCTCGATCGCTTCCGGTGGAAAAACACAACCCGGCAGATTGCTTCATCTTTTTTGATCCCGGCGGATTAAATTGGAAAGTAATCGCGGAGATTTATAAGCCTCGAATAGAAAACTACTTTTATCGCTAAGTGTCTGAGAAATTGGGAGTACAAGGCTGACCGGGAGTGCAAGTAGAAAGCAATATCGGACGTTTTAAGTGGAGGAAGATTGACTGCAGCTATTGCCAGAATCAAATAGCGATCAACTATCGTCTGTATGAGTGCAGCGAGGAGCTTCTTTGAATCGCAAAGGCAAACACGCGCGATGGAAATACAGGCGCTGTTTTTACGTCATGGAATCACTTAACTCTTTCTGTGGTGGAGTTTTAAATATATACGATTCATCTCGAATAGAACGTAGGCAGAACATAATTTAGTGCGAATTATTAATAAATTTGTACAAATTACTTTAATTCATATACTTATGAGAGTTTAATTAGAGTCAACAGTAAGTATACACTCTATAAAAATGAATTTGTACTATCATTTGTTCACTGTAAATTATATCATAATTATATTATATTGTTTATCGTAAATAACACTATAATTTTACCACTATTATGCAGCATTTATTTTCTTGCTATAAATCATACCATAATTTCATTGGTACTATAGTTAATACTATAATTATACTATAGTTTCATTTATTATTCTCATTGTAAACTGCAGGAAATACAGAAGTATAAAAATTGTATAAAATACGATGAGATTCAAAACTGAGTATCCAATTTAAAAAAGCAAGATTATGATATAATTTATTTATCGTTAATTGGACCGCAATTATACTATAATGAATTCTCTATAAATAATATTACAATTATATTATTCGTACGCAATACTCATTTATTTGCTAGAAGTAATATTATAATCAGACTCTAATTATTCTATAATTTTATCCAATTTCATATTTGTATCATACTTACTTTTGGCAATGTGTTACAAGATTGGAGGTTATTAAACAAATATTGCCTGCAATATTTAAGTGATTCGTACGTGACATGATGTTAAATTAATGATCAATTAATCCTAGCATACGTAGGTAATAAAATAATCGTAAGACTTAAATAAGGAGCTAAGTGACCCAGAAAGCAGTATTTCTTTGAATCAAAAGCGCCACTATTTCACTAAGGCTAATAAAAAAAAATAATCCCCTCTCAGTTTCATCAATTACATAACACAACCGAATATTATTGCGCCTTACATTGTAAGACTCTTGATTTTTTTACGTCCTTCAATAGTTTTAGGCGTCAATTGGATCATTTGTTAAAATCCTACGATTAACCCCTTGGCTTACGAATTTTTCAAAGATTATTCACTGAAATGTTGACTATTTTTTACTATAACACTATACGGAATGCAAAACACTAAAATATTATACGCAATTCGTACTTAGTAATCCTCAATCTCACTAGCTTACAAATACAAATAAAACGAATTAAAGTTTATTAAAAAATACAGCATGTTTTTAATGTAATTAGTCCATAGGCGAGAGTGCAACTCGTTGTTATAAGCGAAAGGATTAATTATATTATTTTTACTCCGTAAACTAAATGCTTCGTTCCGTTTATATGGAATAAATGAACGAGTAAATTATTATCAAAAGCGCAACGAATTTTCCAAGCAACCCGGTATAAGAACGTCCATGTTCGCCAAGAGATATCCAATCTGCAGATTGAATTTAAAACCGCAGACTTTTCTACTTCAACTTCCCCAATCTTCCCCCAAAACCCATTTACCCCGATTCAAATTCCAGAACGTTATTCGTTACTTTCAAAGTTACATTTTCCACAACAGCATTCTTCGTTTCTCGTAAAACGTCTATTCGCCATTTGGGAAAAGTTCGCCTGGTCACATAGCGGTAGCATAATCGCGAAATCTTCATGGCATTGCACTAACAATGGTTCGCGGGTCAAGCAGCTTAAACCCGCGGGGCTTTATACCGGGAGAGTTTATCTTCCATAAACGGGTCTCAACGTTCTCTTCGCTGGCTTCGAGCCCACAATATTCCAACCCATCGATCGAATAGGGTTTCGATAACGATCCAACGAATGGAAAGTCCCCGAGAAAATCGTGGACGCGGTTGTTTGTCGGGATGGCGATCGATAGCCTGTTCCCGAGCTCGACGCGAGTTTAATGCCGCGCAGTTTAAGGGAAACTGAAGTTTTGTAAAGTTCCCCGGCGTCACGTGCAGTGGTTTACGGTGATCTACGGCACAGGCAAAAGTTCCTAGGATCGTGTGACACGATTACTCTCCGTGAGGCCGGGGCTTCCTGCAGCCAGCATTATCGAGGCCAGCAAACGATAAGAGAAGACTCGTTCTTCTCTAGACGATCGCTCGTATTAAGACCCCCCGATGCAGACGATGCGACGTCGTTGCGATATCTAACGCATTTGCGATTTAGTCGGCTTATATTTGTAATAATGTTATGCGGGTTATCTTGTCGGCCGTGTGATCTTAGTATGGCGACAAAAGTGATACGAAAATGGTATAGCGTTGGCGGTACAACATCGTAACAACGCGTGGCTATCACCACTGATACGTAGATCAGCGGGAGTTTGTGTAAATGCATATTTTAAAGAGACGAGTTAACATTTTTGGTAAGGCCATTGACTAAGAACAGGATAAACCACTCATTTATAGGGAATATCATAAGTTTCAAACTGAAATTCCAGTTGTGTAAAAAACTAGAGGTTTTTTTACGCCTCTTACGATTTAGAATGGTTACTGGAAGAATGATATTCAATTCGACTATCAAATTTGGTAAAGTTAATCTTCTATAATGCCATCGTAAAAGTAACTTAAATTAGGGTTGTAGAGTATATGTTTTCAAGAGAAAAATCTACAAATTATGTTTGAGTAACATTAATGAATGCAATACAATGACACAATAGCATGAATCCATTCATACATGTTAATGAGTTGTAGCTCCAAAATCGTTTTACGTATTCTTCATCATTTCGTACAAAATTATCTGACTTTCAATTTTGTTCTGTTCTTTTGCAATCTGTGATTCATCCATCTTCAAGGTTTGGGTGAAGTTGGATAAAGAACAAACTTCGATTCGACACTGATCAAGCACACGTTTACAAATGCATAATTATCAAATTTATCCTTCGTATACTTTGCCTAAATCTTACCAAATTTATCCTTCGTATACTTTGCCTAAATCTTACCAAATCTATGCTTCGTATACTTTGCCTAAATCTTACCAAGTTCACCCTTCGTATACTTCGCATATATCTTGCATATATTCACTGCGTATAATAACAAAATAAATTTCCCCAATCTACTGATATGCATCGCGCCTAAAATATTACAATTACGTCCACAAAAAGCAAGCATCGATAAAGATCTCTTATCGCTAACAGAAGAATCCTAACACCTTCCATGGTTATTCAATGATCCGCATTGAAAGCGGATTAACAGCGCCATAAGATTCCCTCTTTCGACGTCCTTTAAACTGGCATCAGCCCGAAAACTACCGACTAACTCGTTCCGACGTAATGCCCTCCACTACCTAGTCAATACGTTTCAATTTTTCCCGATAATCTTCCGCGACCGTCATCGAAGCTGACTACTCCTACTCACATCCTTTTCCCCTTCGTATATCATCCGTCTGTGAACTCTACCGCGGAGGGCGAGTAACTCGTATTATCGCTTTTACCCTTCTTTCTGAAGCCGAGTTAACCCGTAACGAGGTCCAGGGGCCACCTTCCGCGCTCTCGAGATTAATTACGGGCTATCGAAGTAATTGAGGACGAAGTAGCCGGACAAAGTCGCGTGTACAGGGGGTGGATGGTCGGGGGATGGTGGTGTTCCATTGTCTGTGACCCTTGCGGCACCTACCCCCGGGCCGGCCATTCATTTCTAACGAGTTGGCAACGTTATCGGTTAGAGCGGACAGTGCCACGGCGTGTCCACTGAGACGTTAACACCGATACCCTGCCAACTATTCCAACCCGTAGTATCGTGTCCTATGTACACCTATACAACTATACCGGGTGTCTCGTTTTAAAATCGTCAAATTTCCTTACCGATATCATTAGTATTACATCTTATATCGTTATGCTTTTATACTTCGTTTAGTTTTGTTCGTATTGCTATACTAAACGGCGCCAGCACGTTGAATAAACTAAACTAAACATCAATCGCAACAGGACAAGAATAGCAAAAAAAAGGCTTTTGCGTTTAGCGAGAAACAAAAGAGGGAACACGTTTTTAAAAACAGAGATTAGTTTCGTTGTCCACGAAAGAAATTTATATTTGTTTTTCTTTAGTTAACCATTAACATTATTTTCATTTCATTAAAAAATAAAACGAAAAGCATAGGCATTCGGGGTTTCGAAAGTTTCGAGGCCTCGTGAAATGTCGCGAATCTCGGACCCATATTTAAAAGAAAAATGTTGAATGCAAGTGTGGCTTGTTTCGTTATAGGCAATAATGTCACCCTGTATATTCTCGCATCCCCGCGGCGAGAACGTACCTATTTTGCCGCGTTCTCTCTGTCTGTATAATACAGCAGATATAACGTCCAATGAGCGACCGCAGTTCGGCCAGTTCAGTCTGGCCACTGGTACACTCGAGCGATTTTCAAGCTGGTTACAATGGGACAACCCGCTACTGGCTGGTGCTGCATCGGTTAACCCGGAAAACCACCCACGGGGATGACGATGCCAGTCGAAGTGCCTCCGTAGCGCGACTTGCCTCCCAACGTTCCGACGTGTTCGATGTTTATGGCTGTTCGCCCCTTTCTCATCGCGCGCACGCTCTCCCGGCTATTCGGTGACGAATGGAAAACACGTCGGGTTAGAAGGAATTCGTCCGGGGTACTTCGTTAGACTTCACTCCGTGGAACGGCGAGTCGTTTCTGAGAGAAAATTAACTCCTACGCTACGGTAAAACCGTGAGAACAACGCTATTCTCACTCGTGGAAATTTGGTATGCAAAAGAAGAGAAGATTCGCGAGGGTACTATAATAAGAGCTTTCTAGCTGGAGTAAATGTTTTGGGAGTGGAAAGTTAACACTTTGCCGAGCGGCAATTTCGTGCTAATTGAATATAAAATCGAAACAACTCCTATAAACTTCGGTGCAATCTGTTCGTTAATGAGCCCCTTATTTATTTTAGCTATTATTCTCGCTGAAATATGATAATGAAGAATACAATCTGCAATATTGTTGTAAAGCGTTGTATCGCTTTCAGACTTAAAAACTGCACAAATTAATGTGAATGCAAACATAAGTTAACTCGTGACTTGTCAGTAAAGTGTTAGGAGTGACGGGGGTAAGTTTGAAAGATTCGAAATTGGAAATTTGTGTTGAGAGTTTGAAGTAATACATTAATAGGCTGTGGATCTTTACACGTTTATGGGAAATTAAATGTGCAAGAAGGTGTAAATTATAAATGTAAATGTATGCAAAAATATACGAAATGTTTAAAGAAAATGATAAATTGTACTGCTGGATGCAAGAATGATTTCAAGGTATTCAGGTCCTTTTTGCGTAAAACGTATAAATAAATTTGTTGTGCCTTTTCAAATATAGCCTGCAACTTTAATTGCATTATCTTTGAAATTGACGAAGCTATGGTAGAACAGCATATTTGAAATAGATAAATAAGCTTCAACATAAAAATTGCAACTTAACACAAGAACTGTCGGCGATTAAAGTATATTTATTTCTACCAAAGAAGTAAAAATATCCGGATATTTGCAAAAATACATTCTGCAAGGGAAACCAATCTCCTTTCGTATTATTTGCAAAAAATCTTCGAAAATGTTCAAAAATACGCTGCTGCAAGTTTACACAATTTCTATAGAGAGGTACAAATGGATCATTTTAACAACCTTGGCAATTCCAGTGTTTTAATTTACAAATGTTAGCAATACATATTTTATTGCTGTTTTAAAAGTAAGAAATATTAAAAAAAAAAAATAAGAACGTGATTAGTCGAAAATGACTCAAGGGACGTAGTAAGATTAGTCAGCACTAAAAGGGTTAATTATCATTTAACATCAATTCTTGTGTAAATTTTTTCGCATCCTCTCGACACACCGTAAAGAACCGCTCTCGTCTCAATCATCATTTAGAAAACTTCCCCCGAAAGACTCGACGAGGATGACAATAACCGAGGAAAGATTGAGACAGAGTTGTCTTCCATCAACTGGAAATGGGTTCCAGAGGACGAATCCCTTTTAAAGAAATTTGGCAAGCAAATTGCGACGAACTTGAAGCACACAGGGGACCAAGAATTTATTTCAGAGGCAAGAAAGGCAAGATAAATCGTAGTCTGGATCGTAATTTAAATTATTTCAGTAGGTTGGCCCGAAGAGTCGTATCCTTTGGAATTGGATCGTATAATATCGATCTGATAATGCTCGAACGTAATTTCTCCTATGACTTCTAGGATCCGCAGATCAGCAGGCAACGGAATATTTGCCTGACGTCGCCTGACGATCTATAACGCGGGGAATCGACGTTTGTCAGACGCTTTGAAGAGATTTTCAATCCGCGGAACGCAGAGATCCCGCGGAACGAGTCTCGAACGCAGGGGAGTCGATATAAGGGCGGTGATTCCGACGAGAGCATTCCCATGCCGCGGAAAATCCGCAATATGGTGCCGCTCGTAAAATAGACTTTCAACTTATCTACTTGCTTTAGCCGCTCCCTTCGATATTTTCGTGTAATAAAGGAACGGAACAGGAGAAACTTTCGAAACAGACGATAACGCCGCAGCGGGATTTCTGCTGTTTATTCCCCAGTCTTGAAATAGAGCCGCGTGAAACTGATCGGTTCTTGAATATCCCTGTGCAGCCGCGTGTATACCGATCTTCTACTCGCAGGAAATTATTTTTCAAATACCGCACGGTATTTTGGAAAGAATTTTAGAGTAATGGGGAACATCGTTCCACTGATGCGCACCGATTTTGATACAATAGAGCAGTGGTTATTAACCGTTTCGCTACGAAGAGCGTATATATATACATTCTCGTAAATTGGCCATTATTTACATTATTTAAAAATTCTAGATTCGACCCGGCAAGAAGTTTTATTTATTTATTTATTTATTTATTTAATAAACGGGATAAAGAAGAATCCTTTGGTGTAAAAAGTATTTAATCGTCGGCAGACACGTCGCGAATCAATTGACGCTTAAGATAATTGAACGAGGAAAATATATTTATTGCTCCACAATGTAGGTTAACATTAATACTAATTAAAATCGCCATATTGTGTGTGCGATGAAATTCCTGTCTAAGAAGGATGTTATTTCTAATGGATGCCGGTGAGAAGTTTATGTGAAATAGGGCCAAGATTTCAGGACATATAATAATGCCGTGTAGGACTTTATATGCAAATAGAATATGAAGCATTTAAAGCTATCTCGACCGCAAAAGATTAACGATTTGCACTCCGTTGGCGCTGCCATAGCGAAACGCGTAAAATTCATCCAAAAATTGAAATTTAAGAATCTTCGTTTATTTTCACTAAATTGATTTTCATTCCTTCTAAACGGAGGTAAATCAACCCTTTCGCTATAAGATAATATCTAGTATAATATCAAATATTTGCTAAAAGCATACGTATATTTCTTCTGTAACGCAATATAATTTTTTGAATCATTCGTACGTGAATATTATTGTACAATTAGTTATGTAGAGTATCCAAATATTTATACATACATCATGTTTGTACTAATAAACGTTACCATTACCTACGCTTTTAGTCTTTACTTCCGATGCGCCAGTAACGAAAGGGTTAAAGCCAATTTCGAAATACGTAACGATTCAAGTTTTCATAAGAGTCCGAATAACGTGCCGAAATAATCAATGGATGATATTATCGAGCAAGTTTCGAAGCGCAAAGTGTTCAAATATACAGAAACTCCGCAATTTGACAAATCACGTTTCTTTCGTTATTTTTTTACCAACGAATATGAATACGTAAACAGGACAAAAATGCCCATAATTCGTTTTACACATCCACACCTTAATATTTTTCCATTTAAAAAGCACATGAAAGCTGCAAACCTGGCGTATTCACGCCTACCTTCTCGCCTATCTCTCTCTCTCCTGTATTCCACTACTCCCCACGGTGATCCCTCCCCCTGCCCGTCTATCCGCCACCCCGTAAGGTTGGCCTGGCGCCAGGGAACGGCAATATTGTAGCAGCAGGCAACCCGGGGAATCTCGTGACTCCGACCTGCTGGCATTCTACCTACGCGAAGCTTCGTGCGCGCATGCACATCGCCGCTTGTAACGGCAACACGTAGAACACGTTCCACGTATCATGGTGTCTTACTTACTAAGCACTGGCGCGACCGCCGACCGACACCCCTACCCAGCCTGATTTATAACCACCGCCCTAATATACTGTTTTAAAGGCGACGTTGTCGGAGAGGAATCTCGATGGATGTCGGGAAGCATCGTCCGTGGAGCCACTTCCGCTAGGCGAGGATGCCCTCCGCAGGAAGTCGTTATCGGTTGCCCCTGTGTGCATTAATGCACGCGTACCGCAGCGGCTACTAGTCGGCCTCTTTTCAACCGGCTACCTGAACACTGGACGCCATAAAGATGATGTATGCACGCAGTCGCCGCCAACCGTGCATATTTAAATCGTTCTTCGTTGCTTGAAACCCCGGTAACTAGGGGATTGGTCACCACGTTGGGCGGAGGGAAGGGGGGCAGTGAATGCAGAATTAATTTTGTAGCGGACAGTATTTCACTGTTACACTTGGAAACGGTGGGGTTGGATTCACCGTTGGTTGAGAATATTGAGGATAAATTTGTCGTTGGTTAAAAATACCGATGCTGAAGTCGACGTGGTTGAATTCGTTGATAATTGGAAATGTTGTGGATTAGTTCGCTGTTACTCGAAAGTATTGGAGTTGTATTTGCTGTGTCTTGAAATTAACCCTTTGCACTCGAATGTCCCCTCTTAAGAGACATAAGAGTTTAGTAGCGATTACACGGTATTAACTTAGGCGAGCGGTCCTTTTTTAATTTTGCGCGTTTCTCCGAAGTTTTCCATTGGAATGGTAAGACAAAGTAGATGAAAATATGGAACTCATTCCAACGTACACGTAAAAACATATCAGCTGGCGTCGCGTCCAAAAAGAACGTCTCAAGTGAATTCGCAGTGGTCTCGCCACTTAAAGTTTCACCAATCTCTCGTACGAAAAATACAAAAAGGATATTACGAAACATTCTTCGCAACAAGAAAATGTTTTATATACACTGTACTCAATACTCTTTTATATACCTATTTATAAACACTATTATTATTGAATTGTATGGAAGCATCGCTGTTCCCCCAAAATACATACACCTAACCACATCCAAACGCGAATCTCCATTCTTTATCCCGGAGCAGATCGATCGATTAAAGCTGTCAATGGTCGAAAGATTCGAATTCGAGTTTCAATTCAACGATTCGATCGGATTGCAATTCTTTCTCGCCGGCTGCAATAAAGGGAAAAACACGATGAAACTGGTCCCTGGCGCGCGTGTTCGACGCGTAGCGTTCGCACAGGTCAGAGCACAGTTTCGATGGACGCGAAATGGTTTTTAATATTCCCCGGCGGTACGCGAATACGTATAAAGGAGTTCGCAGTCGACTCTGCTCGTGCTCGACGGAGTGGAATCGATATTGTTCCCCGCTAGAGGCCGTTCCAGCCACCCCCCTGGTCCGCAAGTTTTTAAATTTCCCCGAGAAATATATTCGCCGGATGCTGGTTTATAGAAAAGCGTAGCAGCCAGGCTCCGGGGGCGGTCTTTGTTTGCGTGAAATCTTAAATCGAAAGGATTTCTTGTGTACATACGGACGACGGTGTTTTCTAAAAGTCTCCGGGCCGCGCGATAGGAAATCGATATTCAACCAGGGCGGATTGAATCGAAAGTTTCGCGGGGCTGCGAGACAAGAAACGCGGAAACTCGATAAACGACAAATCCGCTCGGCCCGCTTCCGCGAACTTCGGCTCTTTACTCTTTCAGTGACGCATGGAAATGGAAGGGAACGCTTCAGGAACGTTGCGCGGGGATCTATTAGCGTAAAATTTCCCGAGCATAGACACGTATAGACGATTGTATCGCGGTGGAAAGTTTGAAAGTTCGACAGACGAATAGGGGTGCGCTTAACCGTTTCGTTGCGATTGATTTTAACGCAAAGCGTAGAGTAAATGACCCACATACTATTACTGTCCCTATAACCGTCACTCGAATTCGTTTATTTAATGGGAAAGTAATGTATGAAGAATCGTAAGTAACACAAATTTACATACTAAATTTGGACTTCGATTTACGTAACAACGCATAGACATTGTACAATATATCCGTTTACACTTAATAAAATTGATGGAATATTGGGGTTGTGTGTTGAGTAAGAATGCTCTTTTTACTTTTAATGGAGTGATTTTATTTTTTCAAAGGCTAGAGGAATACGTCTTTACTCCGCTGTGCTATTGCAAGGAATGAACGCTTCGAACGCTCTTGAAAGTATGCATGGAAAACTGAAGCCGATATTTAGAAAAGACGGCCCCGGGCCTTCCATATGTTTATTGCACCAGACCCTTAGGTCTGGTACGGCTAAAGGACCATCGGCTCCAGTGACTGAGCTAGGCCTGTTGTTTAATAAGCAGTGCTTCTCAACGTAAAGATACATTTTTGCATCTGCTAAGTAATATTATTCTAACAAAAATAATCGTAGGGCAAGGGATTACTAAATCAAATTGTTCTTATAAATAAAAATATGTGTCGAGTTGAAGTGAAAAATATAATCAGTCGTAGTTTACACGAAAAATCGTAGACGAGAAATGTAAAGCACCGAGGAAAATCATATATCGAAGGGTTAAAATTTCCAAGCACACCTCTGGAAGGTACCCGTATACCTCGAACGCAAATATTTATCGGCTACGGGGACGTTACGAAGTAAAACACGGGGGAAAATCGTCCTGGAGCGGCATTTACGAAAACAAGTTGGGTAGGACGCGAAGGATAGAGCAATAGGTAACAACGAAGAAGAGTTGTTACAGCAAACAGTATCGCATCGATGAGGGAAAAGGGCAGCCGTGATGAATTGCGGCGGATAATGGGATTAAGGCAGATGGCGTCCATTAAGCAATGTGGTTTTAGTCTAATATGATTTCCATGTTCATACGCGGCCAGCCGTTTTGGCATCGGCGCAGATTGCCACGTACTGGCCACTACTTGTCCACGATAATATGATTTATCTCATCGAGTGTCTCATGCCCGGCGAGAGACCGGGCCCGAACGATAAATATTCGACAAACGCTCGATTGAATAAATCATTCACGATAGAGTAGGAAGCGGGACACTCGTCGCAGAGGCTTTTGTAAATGGTACCTTCCAAACAGCAAGAGAAATGACAGTGCTCCATGCACTCGTAAATTCTTTTTTCATGCGAATTTTAAGCCTTTCATTGCAAATAGCACAAGCACCACTTGCATAAAGTTATACCCAAAACTTACGTAGGTACGTTTACGCGTTAACATATATATTAACGTTATTACGTGGCACTGTATATATCTGTATTTGCAATCACAAAAGAAAAATGCGGTCCAACGTGGTTAAACTGATTTTCTTTGCATTTCTTCGATTACATCAGAATCACTTTTCACGAATTAAGAATGAAAATATGATATGTAGGGTAAATGAACCACGTACTGTCACTGTTCTTATAACTGCCACTTGAATTCGTTTATTTAATAGCAAAGTAATGTATAAAGAATCGTAAGTAAACAAATTTTCATACTAAACAGGGACTTCGGTTTACGTAACAACAAATAGACTTTGTATATTCGAGTACGCTTAATATTTGTAACGAAATATTAGGAGGTAAACGTGCTGTTGAACATTAAAACGTGAGCAATGTAATTATGAAGTATGGAACGTGTTATAATTCAGTAAGGCGCGACGTTTACTATATATCTTATATCTGTTACACAAACTGACGTGTTAATATACGGAAAACGTGTTTCCATTTAAATAAAAAGTTTTCAAGTGGCAGTACGAAGGACTGTGGAGTTTGTTGTACATTTTCAATTACGTATCAATGAATTTATTATATTGAACATATAAAAAGAATGCTCATAATTAAAAGAGTGGTTGAACAACATTATGCTCCAAATTGGAACGATCTTTATGTGAACGATGTTCTATAATAGTTTAATAAAGTCACGCGCGAACCTTAAAGTGGCAGTACGTGGTACATCTATCCTACTACATATCTTGTATGGAAACAATAATGATAAAATTATAATTAAAGGTATGAATTAGACTCCGTATATTGTTGAAGACTGAAAGCCATCCATAACCTAAATTAGAAAGGCAAGGATTAATTTAAATACATGAAAAATATAAAATATATTACATATCCGCCAAAACATTGAACAATAACTGCTAACGAGTAAATACTGTGCGACATTTCGTCGCGTCGCGTAACACGCAACGCGTTAATTTTATTAATAAAGACACGAACTCGTATAAAAATGCGCAGCCTATTCGCAACTGTCGTTAAAAAGAATAATTGGCCTCGTTAAATGTACTTTTGACGACGAGCACCGATATAATCGGGACGCAAAAATGAGTCAATTAAAAACAGCAATCGCGTGTGACCGAAGTTAGTCGGAAATACGACGCACTTAGGATTGTATTATGGTGCCTCGAGGCAATCCAGGTCACTTCCGTCGAAATCTCGTTACCCATTTCCAACTGAGAAATTTAATCAGAGCCGCTGGCGGAACCAGAGGATACCGCCGACTCAATCAACGTTCTCTTTGCAACGAATAATTCTTGCTAATCAATTTTGTTTCGGACTTTCGACCGAATCCCGACCTACAAAGCGGCCTGGTTGAATTTTCGACCGATAGAAACCGCAAATACTCTCCAAACCTCTCGCTGCTTTCCATCCTTCGACCCCAAACAACGTTAAGCCTCCTAAACGAGTTTACCCGTGGAATCAAACGCGTGCACTATGAAAATAGTATATTCAACAGGGAACGGGAAGAGGAATGGGGGGGGGGGGGGGGAGGAGAAAAAAAAACAAAGAGAAGCGAAACGAAACGAGATTCGGCCTTTTGGAAATTTCCAAATAATGGTTAGCCAGACGGCGAAAAAGGGGTGGAAAGAGAGGAGGATACGACGCGGTGCTGGTGACGAAACGAATTTCAATTGGCTTTTGGTGGAATCGAAACGGCCGGTCACAGTTGCGGCACCGTGAGTAATGGCGGTTTGATTTAAACTTTCTCGATAAATGAAATTTCTGTCTGCGCACTAGCGGCGACGATTGATGAGCCGCCGCGCCATGGCGCGTTTCATCGGCCTCGCCTTCATTACGAACGATTGTTTATTTGTGATAATTGTCATCTATCAACGTTACCAACGTCAGTCGGGTCTGGCAGCCGAACTACGTCCAATAAAAATTCACGGCTAGAAAAGAGATTTGTTCCCAGACGTCTGCTTCTATCGATTCGACTTCTAGAACCCGACGAAACAATGTCTTTTTAACAAGCTGTTGGTATTTTTCATTTTCTAAAGCATAGTTGGATTGGGAATTTATTTAACTATTGGTATATTTATTGTTTCAACATAGTTCGATTAGGAATCTATTTAACTATTGGTATTTTCATTTTTTTCAGCACAATTTGATTAGGAGTCTATTTAACTAATGGTACTTTTTATTTTTCGAGCATAATTTGATTAGGAGTCTATTTAACTAATGGTACTTTTTATTTTCCGAGCATAATTTGATTAGGAGTCTATTTAACTACTGTTACATTTTATTTTCCGAGCATAATTTAATTAGGAGTCTATTTAACTACTGTTACATTTTATTTTCCGAGGATACTTTGATTAGGAGCCTATTTAACTAATGGTACTTTTTATTTTCCGAGCATAATTTGATTAGGAGTCTATTTAATTATAGTTACATTTTATTTTCCGAGCATAATTTGATTAGGAGTCTATTTAACTACTATTACATTTTATTTTTCGAGCATAATTTGATTAGGAGTCTATTTAATTATAGTTACTTTTTATTTTCCGAGCATAATTTGATTAGGAGTCTATTAAACTAATGGTACTTTTTTTATTTTTCGAGCATAATTTAATTAGGAGTCTATTTAAATACAGATATTTTTTATTTTTTAAACATAGCTTCTACGAATTCTAATTCCATGAATTTTAATGAGAAACCAATTCAAGTCTCATTCAAGAGTCACTATTTTGCTTGTACCATTAGTAGAAGTTTTCATCCCCCCATTCAAGGGCTAACGCAAGAAAATAAGCGTGTGTAGGTTAGAGGAGCAAAGCAAAACAATTCGAGGAAACTGTAGCCAGAACACGAGAGAGTTTGCAATTCATTTTGTCAATGCAAGGCAAAAGTGGTAGAAGAGATGCACCGTTGCACGCGAAGCCGGTCGACACAAAAGGGAATAGGTAATGATGCACTTAAAGGGCTATGCGCGCTATTCAAAGGGGGACTAAATATACCAGGAGTACGGTAATAAATACAGAGAATGCCAAACTAGACCTTGGATTGATATTTTTAATGCTGTTTATGGTACACGTCGTCCAAATTATTGTCGATACTCGTTGGAAACTCTAATGAAATTACCCTATCAGTATGAGATAATGTAAAGCGGAATGTATGAACATAGCGATCCAAAATATTGTAAGACTCTAATACGAGATTAATAATTAGACCGTGGATATTTATGGAAATTCATATTTATATAAATAAATGTAACCCTTTCATTACAATCGGTGAGCATAGACGTTAATTTTGGTAATTAAAAACAGTATTGGCGTCTTGAAACACTTGAAATTCTTTGTTACCTGAAGAATAGAAAAAAATTGGAGAAGAATTAACTTAATAAAATGCAATTTGGTTTTTTCTTTTTTGCATATTCCTTGATTAAAATCCGTCGTAGCGAAAGGGTTAAAGGAATATCACCTGAATTGGGAGTTGCTTCACCCTCTAAATATCATAATTTCTACTTACTTTGGATATTTTTTATAATTTCGCAGATTTCCAATACATAAATGCGTAAACATCCGCAGTCTATTAATTACACTATTAGAAAATTGTTTTAATAACGAGGTTCTTGGAATAATTAACATTTAATTCCTTGCGCTCTTTATTATTTTTTTCATTTGTTCGCTAAGTACTTTCGTTTATTCGATAAATGTTATTTATTCGAATTAATCGAATGGTTATTTTACTCGAAAAAAATATACATCAAATAAGCATTCATGAGGAACAAATAAGAGATACAAAATTTTTTAAGGATACTATCCTAAAAATGTCCAATCAGACTCAAATTAGGAAAATCTGTGACGAAAATTAGTGTTGTGGCAGACTCGCCACAAAAGTTGAAAAAGTTACGTGTAAAATGATTCATCATATCGCAAATCTATAGTAATGAAAGATGTAATAATTAATTACTATGTACACCGTCGCACGTAAGTATTAGCACAGTTACTATATTTACTTTAGCTCTAGGAAAAAATAGGTTATCGTCCAAAAATATCAAAAACTATTAATCACTGACAATTTCACTAAAAAGCAAATGTCGTTCGACGCCCATAATTCGATCATTCTAAAAATGATGTCTAAGCTTAGTATTGAAATTTTTCTAATCTCGATTCTTCGTACATTACATTGCTATTAAATAAAATAATTAAACTGATGATTATAGGGTCACTGACAATAATTGGGACATCTCTCCTGTATTCACTAACCAGATTCTCATATTCTTTTTTCTTTTTCTTTCTTTCTTTACTCGGAAAGGTTTATCGAATAGGTATACGTAAAATGCCGGTACGATTAATGTTAATCCCTGGCTTAATTAAAACGAAAGATATATGTATATTCGCGCAGAATTACATTTGTAGACGCGTTTGGAAGTCCGCGTGGAAATTCGCTAACTAGGCTGCTAATAACGTTACGTCCGCGCAGCTGAATAATAAGTCCCGTGTAACGAAATCATTTTTCACCGCCGCTTAATGCACTTGAAGGGCCGTACATGGCTCAAAGGAGAGGCTGAACAACGTTCCGGCGTAACAACGCCCGCGATAAATGCGGGGAATGACGTGCAGCTACGGCCGCATATTTTCCGGTATAATTTTAGTCAAGTATCTGCGGCGCACGGGGCTTTCGAACGAGTTGCAACGACTTGTAACGCGATATTCCAGTAGCCGAAGTTTCGACGGAGGGAAATTCATTTCGCGGAATACTCGATTGCCGATGTGTTATTCCGAGAAAGTCCATTATTTCGGAATTTCATTTGAAATGAGTTCCCGTAAGCTGCAACCTGCGGCAGTAAACGAAACTCGCAAGCTAAAATATTGCACCGTAATAATTTCTACGTGCGATGGGAAAAAGACAACAAATCTTTCTCGAAATATTCTTCACACGTTTGTTGTGCGTTCTATACCGCCATGAAAAAGAATACAGTAACGACTCCTGTATTTGAACAACTATTATCCGAATACTCGAAAAATTACTAAAAATGTCGTAACATTTTTCGTGACCTCGGATAGTAAATGTTTACTGCTTTAGATAAAAATAGACTAACAAAAGTGTGAAATGTATCACAGTATTATTTCACTGTTATTTTATATTTGTATCATAACTTTGAATAAGGCTCTAAACGACATATGTCTACATAAAATTTTTCATCTTATATGGACCGAAATAATACGTTGACGAAATTTGGCTGTTGAAATCCGAGACACCCTGATATAGAAAATCTTGTCATATTTATACCTATGATTGTAATTCTTAAATATCGATTAGAATTCAGTAGAATCTATGATAGTTCTCTTCCCAGTTAGTTTAAGAATCACGGAAATTATAAATAATCATGCGGATCATAATCTTTAAATCTCTATAGCTCTTATAATTGCACAATCTCCACTTTAACAATTAACAAATATATTCTCAAACCCGCAAGCTATTAACCACTTGCACTGGAAATTATTTAGCCAGCATCTATAGCAATTTCCAGCGATTTGATGCTTGAAATTATTTCTATAAAATTTTCGGACCCAATGCATAAAACATATTGACAATACATAAATATCTGGATATTTATTAATTTGCGAAATTTCACAGTTTTTAGTAGATCTAATCATTACTACTATTCTTCGACGGAAAGAATGCGCAGCGTGTTTACATTCCCACTTTTGCTGCAGTCCACTGATTGGCCTATAAAAAACACAGGCAGTGATCGCTATAGGCTGAAGACGCTGTACTTTTAAGCCGCGGTTTGGGAGACAGGATGAATAACTATTCGTAACTATTCCTGATTTAACTGCTTTATTTGGGAGTTCGCGATCACGTGCAGAGTCCCGTGTCACAGGTTAATGGCTACTGCCTTTCGGTGGATGTTCGGGGTATATATGTTACGGTAAATGTGATTAATCCGGTGATTATATTATTACGAGAGGGTAGCGAAAAAAGTCCAGCCGGCACGAAATTGGATAATACTTCTATAGGAGTCGGCACTAGTCGAGCGGAATCGTGGACAAAGTCCGATCGCAACACGTGCGCGTTCGGCACTCGCCAAAGGGACCGCGTAAGAAAAAAAGAGAGTGCATCCGACATCGACAAAGACCGCCAATAACGAACAGTAACGGACTTTTATCACATTCGCCATTAGGAGTTGGGAATTATATAAACTCGCCGGTTAATTTGATAAGTATTCAAGAATTCATCAAATTTACCAAACTTAACGGTGATTATATATAATAACCGGTAGTTATAATCACCGGATTAATCACATTTATCGTAACATATATGTATCTGCTGGAAAGATGGCGCTTGGAGTCCATAGGGCAGGTTGACGCATCAGGGAGGGTGACGATGCACTAACGTGCGCACTTCTGGTCCTTTGGATTATCGCTGCCCTTTGGTAGAATGAGATGATGCATTGTTGTTTATGTATCATCACATAACAGTACGAATGTAAACACGCAGTGCCTTCTTTCCATGAAAGAATAGTAATCGACGTGTATAATACGTTATTCTAGCGCAAGTGGTTAAAAAATGCGATACTAGAGAATCTTCTAAACCGGTAAAATAATTCTATCCAATTATTATTTGCCAAGATTTGACAAATAACGATCGTCGATTGCTCGTCGATCCACAACGACCATGAATTTCCCTTCAGCGGCTATTAAATCATTTTTCACGCCCGTCTATAGCCCAATGAAAATGGATCGCTAAAACTTGCAGCAGCAATATCCTTGCGGAAATATCTATTTCAGAGCTGATACGCTTCGCATCGAAACGGAGAGCTAAACTTTTAAATTGCAGCGCGCACAAAGGAGTCCATAATAACGCGAAGAAAGAATAAGGGAGAAATTCATCGTCGACGAACGAGAAAGCTGGTGGCGAGGCTGGGAAAATGGGGCGTTAAGTTCATTAAATTACAAAGGGTGAAACGAGGGAGGATGCGCGAACAGCTGGAGCGATGCAATTGTGATTAAAGTTCTTCAGGCTATTAGAAGAAGAAATAAATAGACGAACGAATAAATAAGCTGGCGTTGACTGAAGGGTGAAAACCGGAATGCTGAAGGGGGGGGGGGGGATGGAGGGTGTGTACACACGGGAACGAGAAACGCGGATCGTAGAAAGGGATGAAAATTTTTCTCCTTCGACGTTCATTCTCCTTTCCCGCGGGTAAAATGCAAAGGAAACCGGATAGACGTCGTAACGCGGTTTAAATTATTATCATGCGCCGCGATTCTAACTTCGTTTTATTTCTCCGGCGCACTTCTTGCCAGTATTTTTCTCAGCTGCCTGGGCTCTTTAATATTTTTGCGTTATTTCGCGTTGAGATAACGCAGTGCACAATGCATTCTTATTGATTAAAAATGTTTTCGAAATAAACTTGGGTTGGGCACGGCTGATTCTTGATATAACTTGGTTTACGTTCTATTATATTTCTGTGAACAGTAACCGAAACAAATGTGCATACACTGGAAATTTCCTGTATTCAATTGAAAACATGTTTTTCTATGGAATTTGAAAATTAAGTGATTCTTATTTGGATATATTTGGATTGAGGGCTAGATTCATATAAATTATTACGCAATAAATGGATTTTAACTTAATGCGATTTTGAAACAAATGTTTTCAATTGAATACAGGAAATTTCCAGTGTATGAATACTTTTTTCAGTCACTCTATAGCGTAACAAAACGACAAGACTTTCTGGTCAATATAATATTGGACATGCAAATTAATTTAGTACCCTAAGATTTACAGTGGCCACAAAAAAGTATTTATAGATACCTTAACTTTTCGATCAAGGAATTTTTTAGTAGATTCTATGTTTCAGTGAAGAATTATAAGAATAAAATTTAATGATAGGAAATGTAATATACTTGAACCTAATTAATTGATAATTAAATACGAAAATAGATATAGTGATGTGCAAACACTTTTTCTAGCCACTGTATATCTACTTTCTAATTAACTATTTTAACTTCAAATATTTTCCCGTCATATGAAACGATATATACTAAATTTTCGAAGCTATACAAAACAATAGTACTAAATTTTCGAAGCTATACAAAACAATAGTAACCTAATTTACATATTATATAAGTTTGTATAAATATGATAAACTATTAATTTATATACTACATATTATTAATATAATATTAATTTATATATCACGTGATCTATCCCAAAAAATGGAATTATATTTAATCCTTACTTTTTACTCCTCTCGCTGAGTAAGTTCTTAAAATATTGAAACACTATTTAGTAATACCCTATATGTATATACGTCTTCCGTACCGAAAGGATTAATATTAATATTATAGACTTATAAAAGTTAATTGTCAAAATAGATTTACATTGGTTATTTATTACTAAAATGTTTGACTTAAAATAAACCGCCGATTAATTCAAATATACGATCTGTGCTGCCACCTGACGACGAAATGAAGAAACTTCTGATAATAGGTCACACAAGGCACTTGAAACAATATCAATTTTCCAACCACTTTATAGTCCTAATAAAACCATTCTACTAACGTAAAACGATCCGAAAGAGATTCTGATTATTCCGTACCTCACGAATCAATCGATTTCTTTAACTGTCACATCAAAATAACTCAAATTCTCAGTGTGACAAACTACCTAACATTTACAATAACAGAGTTTTATCAACAGGGACAGTAACATTTACAATTTCGTCGTGACACTCGTCATTACAACTATTTTACATATCAAAATAAATTACTAATACTCCAAACTTATAAATCGATTGATCTTTCTATTAAAATGAATGCAAACACTCGTCACGGAAATTTAATTGCAATTAATCATCCCTATTGAAGGGTTTACGGGTACCCTAAGCAGCGCTCCAAAATCAAAGTACGTCATAATGTGTATTTTATGATCGATGAACACTTGACCCATACCGTGTACAATATTCATATTTGTATGCAAAAAGAGAGATACGATATCGAATGGTAATAAGTCACTTACCTTTCAGATGTGACAATGGAACCGGTTAATATTGGGGGACAAAAAAACCTGCAGTTCTCACTTTGACACAACACACCAACACTTTTTACCCGCACTCATTCTACACGAGAAGCGTTCTACGAACGGAAATCCGACGCGAAACGCAATGACACAGGACACGTAAACACTATTTCGAACCGGTAAAGTCGAAAACGTCGACAGCGTCTTTGATGCCAGTAAGTCGCGTGCGCCATGGCGGTGCAGAACAGCTGTTCATAGGAGGGAGAGTCGTTGTTAGGGTTGGAAGGAGTTCAGGTAATACGTTCAGCCATCTAGTAGTGGATACAGGAAATGCTCGTCTCGCACTCGAAGCAGAAACCCTTCAGGGACAACGTGGAAATCTAGGATATCACATTCGATTAAAATTTCTAATATTCAGATCACAGACGAGGTACATGATATACCTATTAACTAATGCACATTTTTGTCCCAGGATTCGAGAGCCCGCGTGCCCTGTTACCATTCTCGCGTCGCTCTCCACGTTACCGATTTAACACGGAATACGATTTTAACATTAGCGGCGGTTAGAATTGAAACTAAATTTAGCTATGAAATCGCAAGAGAAATATAGGATAGATTATTATAAACAAATTGTAGGATTATTTGGATATTCATGTTGCACTAGTTGGGGGATAGTTGATCCTGTACCTCGTCTGTTTTGGAACATCCCTTATAACAAAATTTCTCAGCTTTTAGAGGGGCGATTTCGATGCTCCCTAGCTTAAATTAAAGGGGGATATTCCGAGAATATAATCCTGCAATCTTTTTGCACCTAGCCCTTACAGTTCATTTGTTATAAACAAATATATCGCGTCATGGTTGGTTACTCAGACAGTATCTGAAGAAAAATATCAATTTCTCAGCTCCTAGACGTGCGATTACAATGCCCCTTGGCACAAATTATAGCAAAACGTCCCAAGAATATTATCCTACAGCCCTTTGCAACTAGCCCATGCAGTTCATTTGTTATAAACAAATATATCGCGTCATGTTAGATTACTCAAACGGTATCTGAAGAAAAATATTAATTTCTCGGCTTCTAGACGTCCGATTTCAATGACCCTTAGTTTAAATTAAAGGGGAAGGTCTCAGGAATGCTATCCTTTTACCAATTTTTCGATACACATTGTGGTTAATTTGTTACAAACAAATTTTCCCTATTTTTTGCAGCTACTCAAAAACTATACTTGGGAAGGCTTTAATGGTATATCGAGAGCATTCCTTGGACTCTTCCCTTTAATTTGAGCTACGAATGATCCGAATCGGACGTCTAGAAGCCGAGATCTAAACATTTTGACACGCGGATACGCGAGCACGCGACGATCCGGTCCCTCATAATGGTCCGCCACTTTTCTAATCCTATTGAGAATGGCGCCTTGACGCGTCACACAAATTTGTTTATAATTTACGGACCGCCACTAGCATCCGATTAAAACTAACTGACTATCGACCACTGCACCACGCACTTTCATTTATGTCTAGTTTCGTTTTAAACGAACGATTAGGAGCCAACATCTAAGCATTTTTCTAATCTGATCAATAATGAAGTCTCGACGTGTCACACGAATTTCATGGCTAAATTTAGTTTGAATTCTAATCGCTACTAATGTTAAAATCGCATCCCGTGTTAAATCGGTAACGTCGACATTGGAATTATATCAAAGATGTTAGATAACATGATTATGAAATATGCTACTTTAGAATAGCAGCTGATTCCTTAATTGATTCGTCACTGAACGACTGGCTAATAAATTTCGTTAAGCTAATCATTTTTTGCATTTCCTCGAAGTAATAGACTTTTTGCATTTCCCCAATAATTTTAAATATGACGGTAACAGTTGCGTAACAATGAAGGTCGATACGTCTCGTAAATGTATCCTTGCATATTATCACGTGCAATCAATGTAGTTTACTATGCGTAGAGTAACATTCCGAGTGCGTATTAAAACATACGTATTAGAATCTCTTAAGATGCTAATCGCCATTCCTTAAACAGCTCAACTTGACCACAAACGATAATTGTAAAGCATTGACATTACATACAGTAGAAAGGTGATGCCGTTAACCTGAATACATATTTGCAGAAAAAAATTGTTACGCGAATGCAAATAAAATGACACAACGACTTTGAATAAATTCTACAAGATCAAACGAAAAAAAAAAATATATATATATAGCCAGTTTGATATGAATTCTATTACAATGGATAGAAGTGGAATATTTATATTGTTTAAAAAATGTATAAAAAAAGTACGAAGTTCAGATTGATGGATACATCTGCCTTTGCAATTGACACGTATATTAGATGTCTCCGCGATGTGTTTTTTATGCTGCACTGTGCCGCATTCCATTCTGTTGCTTGCTCGATATTGTTATACATTACAATTAGATCTACTGCGCGTTAAATTAGATCATGTATGCCCCGCGACTTTAATCCGTCATTTACTTCAGTCGCAGAACATCCGGATAATTTTAACATTAAATTTACGGACATTCGAAGTATAATTTCACAAGGTTTTCTAAATATTTTAGAGGTCACAGAACTATATACAAAGGGATCGGAATATTTAATATTTAATAGCAATAGCCGGAAACGGCCAATATAAAATGTGGAAATCTAGATGAGAATTATAAATATGGGAAAAAGGAAGGTGACAGAAAATGCAGATAATGCGGAAGGGACGCAGAATCCCTGAAGTATCTACATACAGTGGCTGAAAGTAAAACTCGGGCACAGTACCGCTCATAATTATTCGAGCGACTTTAAAAGTTGATGGACGCTTTCATTGATACAAAAGCTTGAAATTGAAAAGTTTGGAAATCCAAAGGTTTGGGAATTATGACGGTTAGGAATCCAAAAAGCATGGAAACTCAAACACTTGGGAATCGAGAAGCGTAGAAATGCAAGCGCCTAAAAATTCAAAAGCTTGGAAATTTGAATGCTTAGAATTCTGAACTGTTGGAAATTCTCACGCTTGAGAATCCAAAAGTTTCGAAATTCGAACGCTAAGAAATCAAAAATCGGGGAAATTCGAACGCTAAGAAATCCAAAATCCTGGAAATTCGAACGCTAAGAAATCCAAAATCTTGGAAATTCAAACGCTCATCAATCGCATCTTAAAGCATGAAAATATAAGTATCCGAGTTTTACTTTGAACCACTATAGTTGAAGACTGCATAACATTAGACAGTTTGAACCTAAGTTTGGAAAAGGTAGTAGAAGGAATGATGGAAAAATGTGTGACACAGTGGATAAAAAGAGTAAATGGCAAACTGGCAGAGAAAGCAACAACTAGATAAAACAAATATAAAGTTAATCCACTAGAATAAAATTAGTTTAAACATAGAATAAGAAAGGAATGTAAGGTAAGAAAAATAAGAATAGCAACGTAAGATTTTGTAACAGACGAAATCATCTTAGTTTATCTACATTACAAAGTCAGTCCATTTTTTGGGCCAAAGATGCTGAGATAAAGACGTTCTATTTTATATACAGAGGGCCAAGTTTCGCATTCGTACGGCACTGGATTCATACACTCTCATTCACTGCGTCTCGTATTTGCTTGAACACGGGCTCAGTGTACGTGCAAGTACACATCGTAAGCATTCGCATTCACATAAATGCGCGACCTTGTATGCGCAACAGGCGTCAGAATCCGCGTAGAGCCTATAAAGATCGTAGAATGAAGTGTACGAGTAGTGCCTCCACTTCAGTACGACTGGCCAATTTTTGCTACAGTAGTGTAACAACCATTTCTAAATGCCCTACGCTTCCGCGAATTTTTCCACGTTAACCCGTTCAATAAATCATTGTTCAACGATGATATTTTTAGAGGAGAAAGTTGAAGATTAATTACAGTAGATTAGTTTCTTTTTTGTTCGTGTAAAAGTGAATAGCACAATGTGTTTTAATATAAACGTAGCAAAACAATAAAAAAGAAATTGGGTCTCTTGAGCAAATTAATTATTACATATATACCGAAATATTTCCAAGTTAAATGACGAGTTAATCTGTGCTTCATAGTTAAATGGTTAATGGTGGCTTCGAAAGAACTTCAAGTGTGAAACAATTGCGCTGTGAATTATGAATGAAATATTACATTTCAATGCAAATATTAAATTTGTAGTGAGATGCAAAACGTGATATGTGCAGTTTTCTACTCTTACAATATAGCAACTTTAACAGATGCTTAGCTAAGGAAAGTCACAATATTCTGAAGAATACAATTTCTCTTATTAATGGTTGTAGAAATTGATTGTTAATTTTGGTTTAGCCAAGTCATTCATATGGCTTCGTAAACAAATGTCTACAAGGAAAAGCATATACTTTAATTGAAATAAAAATTGGATACATCGTATTTTGCGATAAAAATTGATTTCCCCTTGTCTATCACAAGAACGCGAACTTTTATTCAAATTCAAAATTTGACTAACACAGTTAAAGATAGAAATTTGTTTTGTCTCCTAAAAATTAGAGTATCTACTGTTGTTTGATATTTTATATATGTTTATATACTAGATATATTCTGCAATTTTTTACATTAAAATTTTCCATAAATGGATAAAAATTCGCAGCCTACTCATAACACAAACCAATTGCGAAACTTTCTGGAAAAAACGCACATAAGATAAAATGGTGAACTGAGTAAATTGCGTTGCAATCACATCCGATTCAACAGTAAACACTGTCCCACTTGTAATTGGTATAATATTCAAATTGAATTTTAGGAGAATATTCTTATTGTTACATATATCGTGGTTAATTAAGGACAATTTACAGAGAAAGAAATATAAATCTATGAGCGGTTTGTTCCAGAAATTATTTCAGTTATCACTCTATTTTTCTAATAAATGAATACCAATTAATTAATTGTACCAATTCCCGCCAATTTCATTACTGCATATAATTAAAATTCATGCTTACAAAATACTTATAAGGTAAAGATATAAAACGCACCTATAGAACAAATATAAGTACACTGACTCAGAAAATTTATCAGAAGACATTGTTGTTATAAGATTACTTTACAAATATTGTTTTTAGTAGAATTTAGCCTCGAAAACGGTTAATATCAAAATACAAATTGCGCGTTATATGTTGGAAGTTTTATATTTAGCAATTACAATTTGATTCAATAAGAAATATAGTGAATGAAAATATTTAATGAATTTTGTGAACCACTATATACAGTTAGTCACGAAAGTCTACTTACACATTTTAAATTTCAAATATTTGGAAAAATACAAGAGCTTCTATCATTTCAAGAACATTAATTTATTTACTAGCTAAAATTATGCGGACTATAAAAAAATTATCAAGTTTTTTCCATTAAAAATAAGTTTACGATCAAATATACATACAGTGAAAACACGATTTTATGCAAAATCTTCGTACCTGTATTAAAGTACACGAAATTTATTACCATAACTATATTTATACTTTGTTAGACCTTCTAGTGCATCTGTGACGTTGCATAATTTATTTGTCATAAGTAAAATAATATCCTCCATGCCTTTGGGAACAACTTTTATGTAATCGTTGATCCCCCTTTTATGAATTTTCACATTACTTTAATTTTTTTTAGATATATCCTGAACTATATAAATATTTAAAATTTAGAATGTATATGTAGACTTTCGTAATTGATAGTATGTGCCAATATCATTCGAGAAATTAACCCTTTAAAAGCGATAACGTTTTAGAGTGTACAGTACCAGTAATTTTAACCATTTTTGGGTCCAAAATATTTTAAAACGTCGTTGATATATGTACAAATGAACCTTGTCAATTCAACTGCAGAAGGTGCAATAGCTCGTTAGGAAAGAAATCTTAAACAAAGTTAAACAAAGGCGCACTTCACACTAGAATACCCCCTTAAATAAGCAAGTAGTTTATGTTATAAACGTGCGTACATGTATGGTCAGTATAAGCATTGTAAGCTTAAGATAGACTATCCATTCTCATACAGAATCATCCGGGGACTACCTGGCCCCCTTACTATTTTAGTATCGCATGCAGTATTCCTAGTTTAGAGTAGAATACGACAACAATGCTTTTATAACGATAGGAATTATAACTAAATATTGCGATACGCAATTGTTTTCGACATAATTGATCTCCAAAATCCTACTCTATACTAATGTGTACATATGCTGATGGACAAAATTATAAAACACCTTGAAAATGTCTGGGTTTAGAGCTTAATTTTATATTCATATTAAAGAGCGCCACGTGTGAAATAAAACTATTTATCGTTAACTTATACCTTTGTAAAATAGACAAATATTATAACAAATATCCAATTTGAATCAAACTAATACAGTTTCACTTGGACAAAATTATAAGACGGTATCTTTAGTAATTAAAAAAATATACCTAACCAATCAAAAGTAGCGCTTCTTTCCGAATGTTAATACTAAACAAATCTCTCTTTATTCGATACTACTTCAATCATTCAGTTTAGCAAACTTTTGTACAATTTTTTTTATTTGATCCAAACCTGACCAGGCAAGTGATTTATAACGTTTCCTATAAATGGGTGGTCTATCCAGTAGATAGGCAATGTTATAAGGTACAGAACTCGTCGTCAAAGGGTTAGATTTCCACCGATCCGTAAACTCCGCATCGGAATACCGGTGCCCCACGAATGGCGCCTTTAATATAACCACTCCTGGCGTGCAGTCGGTTCGCCCTCTTATAAAGGGAACCCACGCGAGAGCGCGGGCCGCATACCACGGCAGCGCGTCCGTCGTTCGGAGCTCGGGGTGACGATCCTACGCGTAATTGCTTTTGATTCGCGCGTGTCCACGCTTCCACTAAAAACTTTGTCGATCTACGGTGACGTCGCTCCGTTTCAACTGCAAGATGCACAACAAACCCGAATGGGTCGGCATGAAACCGCGCGGCGACGTAGTGCATTGCCAGTGAAAGACACGCTGCTCGCAACCTTTATAATCCCGCTACGTGTTTACTTCTGTGGTCATGGAGACGGTGGTCTGACTCGTCGAGGATACTTGCCCGTAGACGCGCCCAGTGAACGTTCCTCGTGCTCCAAGAGAAACCGGCCAACCGTATATACCTCTCTCGATCCAGGCAGCCGGTCTAAATCGCCGCGATTATGGTACGTGCGCTCGCTGTTTCCAAGCGGACTTTTCTCATCGACAGGTGACAACGCCCGGTTGACCGGCACGATTTTCCCCGTTGCTTCGAGAGAAAGTTCAAACAGACTTCCTCTGATGGATAGTTCTGATGTGCGTTTTTCTTTTCTTTTTTTTTTGTTTGTTTTTGTTATAAACTCGAGAAGATGGGGTACAGTGTTAAATCTGGTTCGTTGCGTTAAACGGGACCGAAAATGCGTGCAAAAATCAAGGTGCAATGGACGAGGTAGTCAATTAAGGCCGATTTATACGATCCGTTCCGGCACGAAACACGTTTACAGTAGGACTTGCTTCAGGCATGGAATATTTACGGCAGGATTCGGTTTTGGCAAACATTATTTGTAAGGAAGAACGATATGAATGTTTATACATAACGGATCGGTTCAGACGCGATACGTTTCGTACGTATGACGAAACTTTCCGTAAACGGTTCGTGTCGGATGATATAAAGACTGATTTATATTATCCGTTCAGGTACGAAACATTTACCGTGAGATTCGGTTCATGTAAACATTGTTGTAGGAAAAAACATATGAATGGTTATATATATCGTCATGGATCGATTTACATCTATGACGATCGACTAATCATCGACAGTATAAAATACAGTGGCTCAAAGTAAAATTTGGACACTTGTAGTACCGTTCGTAATTATTCGAACGATTTCAAAAGTTGATGGACGTTCTTGTTAATGCAGAAGCTTGAAACTGGAAAGTTTAGAAATCCGATGGTACGGGAGTTTAAATGCTTGGGAATACAAAAGATTGGAAATTCAGATGCTTTGCAATTCAAAAGCTTGGTAATCCAAATGCTTGAAAATACGAACGCATCGGGATACCAAAGTTTAGAAATGCGAAACGCATGAGAATCGAAAAGCTTGGAAATTCCAACGCACCGAAATTCAAAAGCTCAAAAATGTAAAAGCTTGGAAATTCAAACGCTTATCAACCGCTTCTTAAAGCATGAAAACGTAAGTGTCCCGAGTTTTACAATGAGCCACTCTATAACATATTTTTGTCCGAAGCGAATCGTGCCATAAAAGTTCCATGTTTGAACGAATGACATAAATCGACCTTAAATCGACCTTTATACGATCCGTTCAACGTTTCCCTATTACGGATTCGGTAAACCGCTTCGTATCGTCGATCATCTTTTGCTTTTGCGCAACGATCTTCGTCATTCCGATCACGCATCGCCGAAATGCAGCGAATCAGGTTTTCAGTGCCAATGATCGAGGTTCCCCTGTATATGCGAGCACACACACACATACACAGAGCTGATAATCGAACGCACGGACACCAGTTGTTATAGCCAAAATCTTCATTCTCTGAGATTGAAGTGTTTTTGGAGCCGCGTTCCGGAGTTTTACGATCGAGGAGTCTCTTTGAAGTTTACCGTTAGCCGTCGATCGCGGTTCGACCATTTCCGCTGGACTTATCGCTCGCGAGCATTGCACTGCGACTCGGTAAACACCGCCGCGAGTTCGATTAATAACGCGACTTTTATGGCGGAACGCGGCCACTATTTATCGATTAAAGCCTACGCTAGATAATACGCGGGAAATATTTCGGGAACGGTTTCAGGGACAGACCAGATATCGCTTGGGCTGTTGCCGAAAATATTAGGTGTAGCAATAAGTATTACACTATTAATAACGCCAAAACTACCGGTTATTGAGATACACTTATTTGTATATACCATAGAAATTAAAACGGTAGATTACTTGTACAAACATATAATGCAATGTTTATTCGCTCTCTTTATAGAAAATCGTGTGAAGTTTGCAAAATTGATTCGATGTAAGTTTGTACAACTTTTAGGAAAAATTAAGGATGGATCATTTTGATCATTTCTGGTAGTTCGGGTGTTATATGAATCGATGAATATATTTTATCGAATGATCGAGTTTTCTTCCAAATGGGAATCTGTAACTTGGTGGGAAAATGCAACAAAATGTTACACAATAACGAGAATTATTAGGTTGGTGCGTGTGAAATGTTTTTTCGAAGATTGAGATCAATAGGTGGATACTATTCTTTTAATTTCGTACAATAGTTAAATGCAAGGAATCATGTAAAAATTATTTGAACCAAACATATTTATAGTGTTTTAAAGAATTTACTTATGTTTAACCTTTTTACTCTAAAAAACGACCTTTTATATGCAGCAACCTAATACATTTAAGATACAGTAACCATTTACTTTGTCAAACATTAACGCTGAATTAAACAAAAAAAGTAGATCACTCATTGGTACATCTGATTTATTAGATTGGCCAAAAAGTTCTTTCGTTTTTTTATAGTGCGCATTTAAATTGCTACTATAAAAATAAAAATTACAGTATAAGTCAAAAAACAATAGTGTGAATAATAGAATATTATTAGTTCCTTATACAAATTTTTAATAAAGGAATATTCACAAATCCAAAACCTTGAAGAAGTTATCTAAAGCGAGTTTTTCGCTGAAAAGAATAAAAAAACTATTTTAATGAAAGAACGAAGAATTTATATAACGTGACAAAAAAATTGTCGAAAGCAAGTTGACGGTATATTCTTTATTCTGTTTCTATCTGTCTGTAAAATACGAAAAGACGTTTTGGCCAATCCACTATTTTAATTGCGTAGCGGGCAAACTCTGTGTAAACTGTAGTTTCCACGTTCGCACATATTAATAGTACACCTAGGAACTATACTTATACCGCAGCGCACTGCGTTATGCAGAAAATTAAAACTTAGCGTTATATTTTACAGTGAATATCAGTCGGCAAGCAACACAGATGAATTATCGGTGTTCGATCGTTGAAGATCGATAAGTGGACAAGAACGAATCGATCGTGAAAGTATTACACGAAAAATTCCACGATACAATGGCATTGGCGAAGATCAAGAGCTTTATAGACACAGGTTTAAAGACCGTGTCTACGCCATTGGATCGCACGGTGAATCTGGAACCGGAAGTGGGCATTAGGATCGTTCATTCGATCAACGAGAAGGCGCTACACGTGACGGTTCTCGGTGCTCGTCACTTACCGCAAAATTTTGGCTTCACCCGTGTCAATAGCTATGTTGTCAAGGTACGAAGAAGATATCGAGGCAGTCGGACTTATGTACAATCTTTCGAATCATTATCTCGTGTTACGCAACACGAATCGTCGCGCGAAGGCGCGCTGCGCCCACTTCGAGGCCATTATTGACTCACGAATCTTCGGAGATAATAGCAACTTGTGGGAGTTTTAACTTCCCTTATCTTCGTTTACGATACTTTGCTTGAATTCCACTAATTGCTTTCGATTCGATGGAAATATTGAGATTCCAAGAATAAAGAGCCCGTTATATCGTTTCGTTATAATCTTTCGTAAAAAGCGTGCACATAATTATTCGAACGATAAAAATTATCGCAATCGGTAATTTAAGTTTTTATACTAATGTTTTTCAGAGTTTTTGTTGTGGAACTCAAACAGAGTTGGGCATTATTCCACTTACACGAATTGTAAACGAAAAAAATTTATATTGTTTTGTATCTTATCTTTCTTCGTGTTGTATTTTTATGTTGTTATTTTTTACTTCTGCTTTAATTTGCGCTCACTTTTTTGTCCTCTGTAATCTGTAATACTTTGTACGCTAATGGGTTTTTACTCGTATACAAGATAAATAAATGAATAAGTATTATTCGAATAATCTTCGAAATGGAGGTATCAATGAAATATATTTGAAGCAAAGAAATAATCAAAGCTACGAAAAACGTAACAAAATTTTCTCGTCTTTATAAGGCAGAGTTATGCATATTTTAGTCGAAGAATTTATGTGAACAAAATATACCCGACTTTGGACTCAACATATTTGTATGCATAGTGTCGCGGACCAAATGTTTATAATATAAAAATAGGTTGAGAAACGCTATTCTATAATCCGATTCAGCGTAAAAAAAATGCTGTAAAAATATATATTTCCAAAATTTTATCTAGAAAATTAGTAGTATTTGATTTTCAGCTGAATGCCCCCTAAAAACGATTCGCACATACGAAAAGAATTTTAAGCCACCAATCTATGCATAATTATGCAAAATTCGTGAATAACAACGCAAGAATGATACAAGAAAAAAGGAGCTATGCTAAATTTTCCGTATTTTATTTGCAAGGCAGACTAAATGGAAATATTCCTGCCTAACCAGTCACTGTCTATCTACTCCAACAAAGAACGCTTATTCCTGTAAAAAAAAAAACTAGTCTAGGAAAGAAAGTAAGCCATAGCTATTTCAGGTGAAGCTGATACCAGGAAAGGAGAAGTTCGAAACCACGTCGAAGAACGAGTCGTGGCCTCAATGGAACGAGGAATTCACCTTTCCTCTACGCAAAGAGACAAAACAGAAATTCGGCAAGGCAAAAGTGGTCGAGGAACAGATTGACGGATCCAAACTTATCGTCACCACTTTGTATGCGATACTCGAGGATAAGCCGCTGATAGCGACTGATAAGAAAGAAGCAGAAAAAGAAAAGACTTCGGCCGCCGCGAAAGAATCTCCAAAGAAGGGTAACAAAAAGAAAGATGGCCAGGGTGCTTCTACGGAAACTCGGGAGCCAACGAAGAACAAATTACTGAGCTCGTTTTTTGGAAAGGGAACGGATAAAACTGTGGAAACGACGATTACGGAGAGGAAAATGTACGATAAAAGAAGGACGGTGGGTGCAACGACGATTTCGTTGGATCCGAAGAATTTTACAACGAAACCAAACAAACCTAAACACCCGACCGATGTGTCGACGGGTGACCTGTGGAGGCCATTACGGCCGATTTCCAGTGGAATTTCTGGAGCCGAAGACAAGGTAAATATCCAAATCGACAATGTTTGCTTAATGACTCTGTAGTAAATATTGAAATACAGTTACTCACAAAAGTATTTCAACACTTAGCACAGAAACAATTTATCGATACGTTACGCGCGTTGTACGAAACTTTTTGGAATTTCATTGACACTATAATGAGACACGATTACCGCAATTATATTAATTATTATACATATCCAAGTCGATAATATTTGGTTAATGACTCTGTAGTAAATATTGAAATACAGTTACTTACGAAAGTATTTCAATAACATAGCACAGAAATATTTTATCGATACGTTATGCGCGTTGTACGAAACTTTTTGAAATTTCATTAGCATTATAATGAGACACGACTAGCACAATTGTATTCGTTATTATAAATAGATTGCGGATTTTTATGCGCTTAATAGTATTCAAAATTGTAAAAAATATTGAAAGTAAAGTACAAATTATAGTATTTAGAATTTAAGGGATGAAACAAACTCCTATTCAGATTTGTTCCTTTAATTTTGCTGGGTTATAACATATATTCGTCCCGTTTATCTATTGCTTCGAAAATCGTTTATCCGTAACTTCAAAAATAAGTTTAATTAATTATCCGTGTACCTTTTTGATCGATCATTTTCGATCATTTTATGTTGATAGCTGAAGAGATTTTCCTTTTGTAGAATTTCAAAAACTTACAAAATGTTTTCGATAAATGAGACGGAATTATGCTACAACCCAATCTACAGGATCCGCAGTCTAATCATAAATTATCCTTAGACTACGGATTTTTATGCAAAATTATATTTTTAAAATTAAAAATAATGAAGGGGGGCGTAAAAAGAGAATTCAAATATTATAATTCCTACTGTACTTCAAGTACTTTTTATATGTTCGTGTAGTACTCGCGTTTTACACTTTATTGCATACTTAAATGTCCCATAAATACATAAAATATCCGCAGTCTGGTAATAAATATTACAGACGCCGGAATAAATATGATAAGTATCGCAAATATCGGTGTAAATACGATGTATGTTGGACTAAAGTGAAGCGTATTGTTTTCAGAAAGAAAACAAGAAAGGACAGGTGGAGTTGTCGTTGTGCCAAGAAAAGACCGACAAGAGAGAGGAAGGCAGCGAAAAATTGATATTGTCTCTGCATCGTCTGAGATGTAACCTGCAGACGATGCACGAGCACGAAGCGTTAAAAGGACAAATGTATATCAAAATGTCTGTGGTGGACAGCGGAAGGGTGACTCATTTTTGGAAAAGCGACCGTTTTTCGCCGTGTGTAACGTTGAAGTTCGCACCGGATGTAGCAAAAGTGGTTGCAGATAATCCTTATCAAGGGGCATTGAACGACGTTAGCTTCGTTGTTAAGTTTGTTTCCAAAAATAAAATGGGTAAGTTATTCCTTCTTACAAGAAGAAATTTATTAGCGTTGTAAAAATTCTATTGATTCTATAGAGCAGAACTCGGCAACCGTTTTACTAACAAAGCCACCTCGAATAACTGGTTTATGACAAAGGGTGCCTTATTTTCATTTTGCGCAGGGAGAAGTTTAAACCTTTCAGAAACGGCACCGGTACTATGTACGGATTCTTACGTCTTTTTATGACTAGTATAAAACGATTAATAATTATCTAAAATTGGAAGAATTATTTATTGACCATTAGGAAACGCGTAGTCTTTATATTTTTCATAAATAGTGAACTAAAATAGCAGTATAATGGAGGATATTTATTAAAATACAAAAATCTGTTCTATTCGCGCGAGAGGAACAGAAAACCACGTCGTCGCTGAGGAGGAGTTAAAACTTAAAGCAAATTTAGTACATATTTATTAGGGGATGTGCGGAATCCAGAAAATTTTCGGAGTTCCCAAAAAGATTCAGAGTTGTTAAAATCTTGAAAATAATTATAAAACACATTACTTATAGTTTATGAACAAAATTATTGGCACAGATAAAAAGCCTGCAGAAATGTGAAAAATAAAGAAACAATAATAATAAAACTTTCAATATCGTTCTATTGGAAAATAAATTTTAACTGATAATAATATGAAACAAAACAATATTACAGATTCTATTAACACTAAACCTACCACGATCAGTCAAATGATTGCTTTCAAAATTTGTGTACAGTTTCCTATATACAACATTATCACATCGGCATTTAACTTAACGACATTTCTTATATATACATACAATTAATTTCTCAATATTTTCTTCTGCCCGCGTTTCTTTTTTTTCTGAGAAGTATAATATATAAACAATCTTTGCCTACGACAACTGGTCATTTAATTGGTTAAAGGATTTACGTTGTTTAATCTGACAACTGAATTCTAAAACTATGCAATCGGTACAAATGAAAGGATATCTTTCATGAGTATGACATAACTTCAATTGAAAGCACAGTGAGCCTTTGATCATAATGATAACACTAATACGTGGCAAACGTGTGCGTGTGCAAAGAGATTACATTTCAAAACAAAAGTCTATTATTAAATTAAGATTTACAATTTGTTTTTATGTCCACAAGTTTAGATCTATATACGGGTTAAAGAATACCATCAATCACATTATCAATAACTCTAGCAATTTCGTTAATCGAACAAATTTTTTTTCACGATCTTTACAAATATTCAGAAAACAATTATGGATGGTTATTAGTTAATGCTATTTCTTTAAAGTTATTTTTCTTTTCGTTCTTTGCTATGTTAGTATTGCATACAGAGAGCTTAGGTCCGTTTATAAATAAATAAATAAATAATAATTATTATTTTGATCATTTTAAGTTGTAGGTGCCATTTTGTGAGCCATGAATTCTTTACTGCATTACTCTGTTGCTAATACTTATCCCAAAAATATCCAGACATTCGATATATATCAAGTTATTGTAAAGAAAATGTAACTTTCCAAGACCTGCCATTTAACCAATCACAGTAGAAATAAGTACACGTAAAATGTTGGTAGGTTTAGTGTTAACATTTTCTTATCTTTCATATCTCTATTACGTGTTTGCCTGTGCTAATAATTCTGTGACTCACTGTATGTTATTCGTGTTACACGAAGAAAATTCTCATGAAACGCGATTTCATACGACGCATAACGCATTGATCGCCTTATTTATTTATTTATTAAACGAGTAATCCTATTAGAGTATAATGGTTAAACAGCGCGGAGAAATGAAACAGGCGACATTATAATAATATTACCTACAGAATATCTAACAATTCATTTCTGAACTCAGGCGGTGAATTAGAAGAAAAAAAATATAGTGAGGACGAAAAAGAATCAGCAGTAACACAAATCCTTATATAATAGCTTTACAGGAATCTGCTGCAAATTTGTAAATGTTTGACGTTTCAGGAAAGAAAACGACTGTTGGGCATTTTGTAATTGGACCGGAAGTAGGGGGATCCTACGAGGAACAGTGGAAACAAGCTCTAGCGAAACCAGGGCAAGAGATAATGAAATGGCAGGCATTTGAATAAGAAAAGAATAGATCAATAAACTTGTCGAACCGAGGAGACTCTTACTCGGTTCTCATTCAGGCGTAAACCTACTTTCGACCCGTGCGAATATTATGAATATTTGAATGCACGATCGATAGTGCCGTTCCAAAGAATGCTTAGGCGAACGTTTATGCAAGGTATACTATCGAACAAAAGTTTGTAATCGCTTTCTTATTAATTCAAGGCTAATATCACAGGTATTAATTAGAGATGTGCAAGATCCGAAATTATCCTGTAATTCGAGATTAGCGAGATTGCCGAAAATTTCGGGAATTTTTAAAAATTTCAGCAGCTTTCGTGATATTTCAGGACTCATCCAAAAAATTAAAGGAACCTTAAATTTTAACCCTTTGAATGCTAAGTAATTTTAGGAAGTCGGCGTATTTCTAGATTTATTTTATGACTGACGTCGTATTTATTAATCATAACAATGTTTCTAAATTCATGTTTGGTGAATATTTTGTATTTACTCTTCATTGTTTTAAATAACTCGAATTTCTAAACTCTATGTATCATATTCAAAATCGACTGCACGTATATGACGATAACACTCAAAGGGTTAATAAAACGAATTGTCTGTATTTGAACTATTGCAGTATTACGGAAGAACCACACGTATCACATAATTGGTTACTATTTTTGTTCCGCGCTCCATTATTTATAATTTTATAGTTCCCAAGAATCCCAAAAGCCTCTGGAGTCCCGATTTTCTAAAAAATTCCGATATTTTTTAAACTATGATACTTTCTGAACCAGACATTTTCGGGTTCTTGCACATCTCTAATACTTTTGTTAATAACTGTGCGAAAATTCGTTAAAATTTATTATGTCCCGTCCACATGGAGTTAATAACAATTTCCTTCATATTCATAGATTTTTAATAGGGATGAGACATTCGAAACCTCAACACTCATAAAAATTCAAAAAGTTTCAGATTTTCAGAACTCGAAGCTTTGTGTAACTTTTATAATACGAGACTCTTGAACCCTAGGTAAATAATAATTTGTACAAATAACAAGAATATTGTCACAGTACGAATTTATTTCATTAATCTAATTGGGTTTGCGTTCAATTTGATTTTATCAAAATAAAGCATAAAGATTAATAACATCTCACGAAGTTTTTCCTGTATTTTTCATTTATTTAAATTACACGTAGATTTAAGTTTCATTCAATTCGATTCAATAGATACTTTAATTTTCTAAGGGGAATTTGTTAAGATTTTAATTCAAGAGTTTCGATCCCTTGCGATGTTTCGAATTCGAGTTTCGCGAATCTGAAAATTAAATTCCAACTAATCTCTAATTCTTAACTAAAGAATTTTGCAAAGGTAACACGATTCTCAACGTTTGCTCTTTTTTTAATTCTTACATCACTTGTTAGCATAGCTTAGAATTAGAATGCATGGTGAGTATCATTGCACAGCGATTGCAAACTTTTGATCGATAATAGATATCCTATGTAAGCTATTTCTATCGCGAAATTTATCTTTCCTCGGTGTTTTCTATTCCTCTTCTTTCTCTCCAAGGCAACTTGCACATAAGTATTTTACGTATTCGTCTGTATCGAAGTTTTCTTTTTTTCATGAAATTCAACCGTCCTCGATTCTAAGGCAGCGAAATTGCGAAAGTTTCCGTCAGGAATCGGTATGTCCGAACCGTCCAATAAATAAGTGCCTGCCAGAGCATGCAGAATTCATAGAATATTCTCAAACGAGGTTTCAAGTTGTTAGGAAGTTCGATGCTGTTGTTATCTCGAGATGTGGAGACTAAATTTTGTGTGCCAGAAAAAACAAATCGAGATTTTTTAGTTAAGTAATTTATGACGTACCTACAATACATATACGGATTACTACACATTTCTATTCTGCGTTTAGGTATTAGCGGAGTTGTAATAATTCTGTATTAGCACTCTAACGAGATATTTTGTAAGATCAAAATCACAACGGAAAGTATTTTTTTTATATATGTAGGATGATGAAGTGTTTTATAATACGACTCGATGTTTTTTTTTTATTTGCACCGGTAGCGATAAACATTTTGCTCATCGTTTTTACTCTAATCTTGCTTAAAATTAGAAGTGTGCGAGGCCTGGAAAATGTCGAGTCGAGACGAGTCGAAAATTGTCTTCTAGATCAAGACAAGACCTACTTTTTCCCCAAAAAATCCGGATATCCGAATATTGGTTGGATTTACATAATTACGCCTTTAAAAAGAGATGTGGCTGTGTAAATCCTATTCAACAATAATATATTAGTCATGCGAGGTATATTAATTACATAATTAGTCATCCTATGCTGTTTATATTGGATTATAATGTCTGTAGGCTTATTGTTTTATATTAACTTCTGAAGCGTAGTAACGCAATAGATTTAAACTAAAGACGTAGTTCTACGTATTTTGCTTCTTTTGTTATTATTATTCGAACTATCCGAATTATCCGGATTTTTATTACTACCCCGGACTTTCGAATATCCGGCTAATTAAAAAGTCCGGACAAATACATCGAGTTTAAAATGTCAAGATTCTCGAAAAGTTTGGGATGCTAGAAAATGTTTGGAAAATCTCGATTTTTCTAACTTTTTTTACGGGGTTTGTTATACGTAGTGTAACTAAATCTGTTATCCTCCGAAGTATTTTGTGAAATATTCTTATAAATAAGATATAGAATATAAAACACTTTTTAATTTTGAAAGCATAAAGCACGGATAGAAAATAATGAACAAAATGATAGGTGATAGATAACTAATGTTTCATTGAAAATTCATATGTAAGAACGAAACGAATTGCTGTAAAAAATTTGTTATTGAATTACTAATATCATTCCAATCATCAGCACCATTAATTATTATAGAAAGATATAGATAAATTACTTTGTTTTACATACAAATTGAAAATTAAATGTTTATTTTATTTTTCGCCCGTACTATACGTAATTTTCCTATTTCAGACTATCCGACTTGAAACTATTTACAAAATTGATCGTCAAAAATCACGATCGTATGCGAGATAGCTGAACCAAAATCCTGAAATTTTTCCCATTTGAGAATCCCAAGATTTTTAAGAATTCCGACGTTTTAAAGATTCTTGAACTTTCTCGGCAATTCTCGACTAACCAGATACTTTCGAGGTCTCGCCTCGTTTCAAACATCGAGACCTCGATACTTTCGAGGCCTAGCACATCTCTATTTAAAATGCATTAACGTATTATACAGTATGGAAGTATATTTTGTAAAGGACTATTTATACCGCTGTAATTACATGTATATGTTTTTGTTACGGAAACTAGGAATTATTTTTAAGGTCTAAACAATCACACCAAAAAAAAAAAAAAAATTGTATTGACGCACGCGCATACACACACACGTTTGTATAACAGAGATATATTTTCTATGTAATACACCTATTGTTATACATAAAGGATCATTGTAATTATTTCCTTACGCGTTGTGTTTTGCATATTTCTTTATTCAGTTTATTTTCCTTATTTATTATACACATGTACAAAACGTATATAAAGGAATCGATGTATTTATGCGGGCAATCATACTTTTATTTCTCGCGGCAACGACAGGCCACGTTTGCAGAAAATACATACAAAAATACAAAATGCACAATCGTTTCATTTGACTAATACCTACATGAACGATTTTATAATGGACGGATATAACAGTCTTATGTTATAACATTAAATACACTTGGTAATGTCGATCTTTTGTACTAATAACAAGACTAAATTAAACTGTAAGTATGATACAAGCATGTATTTTTATATTAAAAATTATATGTTATATTAATAAAAATATATTTCTATAAAAAAAGATGCAGTAATACTCTGAAGTAAAAATTGTCTTAAAAAACTCTTGTAATCTTATATAAAATTGCTAAAAATTCTCTTAAAGATATTTTTAAAATTGTCTCGTCTCCTAAGCAAGGCACAAAGAGGCACTTCAAAATACTTACAAAAGAAGCTTTCTATTCCACACCAATTTTACTCGGTAGAAAACACTCTAATCTCATTCTAATTTGCAACTGGAATAATCTACTTCCCTGAAGTTTCACATGATTGTAGAGAAGAACCTCATTAGTAAGTACGAGCAGATCTTTACATTGTAAAAAATATATGTTCAAATATGTGTATACTGCTTAATCAGATCTATCGGTAATCTTTGGTGAAGATTGTTAAGTATAAGCAAGTATATATCTCAATGAAATCCCTAAAGCTACAATCCAAGCAAATATGCTTCCATGATTGTAAGAGGCTGTATTGCAGCCATCTTTGCTATTACAAGTACAGTATTCCATAAATATATTATAAGTTCCTGTTCTCATTAAACAAAACCTTTCATCACCTTCGATTCCTGGTTCCCCCATGTAAGCACAACTACGAAAATATCTCCATACACCATTGACTAAGAACAACAATGAAATTCACCCTGTAATCGCTGTAAAGAACTCTACCATACTAAAAAGAATTTTTGGATTATTAACACACCTTTTTGGCGAATCTTACGGCACATGGTAGGTCTTACACCTGGTAAATGTTCTAAATCTGGTTCCTGTTTGCAATCAGTTATGGGCACAGTGGTGTTATCAAATGGATCTGCACATTTTGGATCTGAATCAGACCTGCATACCCAACATTTGATAGATAATCCTGTAACAATATAAACCAGATGTTTTCTGTTTATTATGTTACAATACTGGAATTTATTTTAGGTATTAAAATATTGTTTTTCTATAAGCAAATAGTTAGTCATAAAAGCCTACATTCACCACTTCATTTCAAGTATTTAACCCTTCTTTGGATTTTTAGTTCTAACTCTATGGTTTAAGCAGCAACTAATTAAGAATAGACCACTCATATATAGGAAATATCATAAATTGCATGCCTACTTGTGTATATCTTTTTAATTACCAAAGATAGTGTCTTATAATTTTGCCCAAATAAAATTGTATTATTTCGATTTAAATTTTGTTATTAATTAAAATTCAAGCGAATGTTTTGAGGTTAAGTGATCGTAAGAGGAAAATATCGATTTTGGAGATCAATAGTTACCTTGTTGAACGCAACAGAAGACGAATAGTATTGTTAGCAGCGTCGGCAAACTTATTTCGTTAGCCATTCTCCCAGGAATTGAAGAACACTTTATGAGAACTTTAAAACACACGTCAAGACGTAACGACTAATTACCCTAACTGCCCACGCCTACGAGTGACCACGCCACTGAGTGTACTATCATGCCAGGGCTGACACGGCACATATTTTATAATCCCAAATACAAATCATAATTTTTATTTCCTCAATCGAGAATTAAAGATAGTTAAATCCTACATTTATTTCAGACAGGAAAAAGTTACTTTTGAATTAACCACTTGCGCTGGTAATTATTTATCGATCATCTATATCAATTTGCAGTGATTTGACACTTGAAATTATTTCTATAAAATTTTCGGACCGATTGTTAGAGTTAACATCATAAAACGTACTCATAACAATTCTTAATTCACTGCATATTTATTAATTTGCGAAATTTCGCAGTTTTCAGTAGATCCAATAATTTATAATCAACGTGTATAATACGTAACACCAGCGCAAGTGGTTAAAAAATACGTGCGATACACTATTTTATATGTATAATTTTAAATGCGTACGATGGCTACAAAAAGTATTCATACGTCACTGTATTTATTTCATTATTTAAATTTAGTTTTTAGATACTATTTAAATGGGTGTAATTAAATGAAATTTCTTATTGTTTAATAGAAGTTTTATGTTCCTAGTGCAGAGTTGGTTGTAGTTAGTAGAATTTAGTAGTAGAGATCAGTATATTTCTTGTTATTTATTCTTCTCTTTATTTCATGTTTAAGTTATGTTTACGTTATAATTAATTGGAAATCTAAATACCGAAACTATAAGGAAACGGAAGTCATCCGAAGCTGAAAGGCAGTGATTAAATAAATAAATAATAGTAGTCTTATGTGATTATAAATATTTGCTACGATACGATTAAAATATAAAACCTGAGTAGAAATTGTCTGATTGAAAAATAAAAATATGTACAAATACTTTTTGGAGCCACTGTAAATGGAAAAAGTCATGTTTAAAGGTAAAATAAAAACACCGACTTATGATTTTAGTTTTTCATGTGATATTACTAGTTTAGAATAGATTAAGACAACAACGCTTTTAAAACGATGGGAATTATAAGTAAATATTACGATAATCAATTGTTATCGACATAACAAACCGTAAAATCCAAATCCATAATAATGGGTAGGTATATATACTGGTAAAGAAGATTATGACACTTTGATAATTTGTGGGATAAGGGCTTAATTTTATATTTATATCGAAGAGCATCGCTTGTAAAACAAAACCATTTAATGTTAATTAATACCTTCATAAATTAAACAAATATTACAACAAATATCTAATTCAAATCAAAATAATAGAATTTCACTTGGACAAAAGGACAAAATTATAAGACGCTATCTTTGGTAGTTAAAAAAATAGACATAACTAATATTAGTGTAATGTAATATTAGTGTAAATATAATATATTATTATAATTAAAACTATCAGTTTTCTCCGAATGTTAATAATGAACAAATCACTCTTTATTTTGAACTACTTTAGTCATTCAGTTTGGCAAACTTTTTATACAATCTTTTTATATGAATATAGGTGAATTTTGTTCATGTTTAAAGGTAAAGCAAAGGATTTGCTATTACGTAAAAAGTACAATGGATAAACTGTGTGGATATTCAGAGTACCGTAATTTGTACGCTACTGGCAATTCGAACAAGTTCGTGGACTTCCGAATCACGTGACTGGAGGCCGAATCGAGACCGCGCCCGATACGTGAGACATTCGATGAAATAAATACAGTGGGGTCATTCCACGCCAAATCGTTCACTTTTTTCCCTCGATATCTGGAATTTTGTTCAAATTATAATATGTTGTAATCTACGCGAAATTATGGAGGGTTTGAGTCATCATTTCGCCAATAATGAAATTGTTTAAAAATTGCAGGCCATTAAAGTTTGCAAATTTTAGCGATTTTTACGAAAAGTACCTTCATAAAAGTATTTTTATCTGCGAAACTATTAAAGATACGAACCTCATCTTTTTTTCGTTTTAATCGTAAAGGTACGGCCTACTCGGATAAATTTTTTTTAAGTTGAAGTAGTTTGTTTGTAATACTGCAAATTATAAACAAACTTATATGTTACAAATTGAGGTTCAAGGTGACGATTTTAAAAATCCGAAAAAAATACTATCGTATTCCTTGAAATTTTCTCTATAAAATAAGCTTCCCTCTACTTTGATGCAGCTATGTAATAACGTCGAAATAATTTGTTAAAGACAACGGTGCGCTCCAATTCAGGTAAACCAAAAGATTTTTACTGTAACGAAGCGGTAGAAGCGGTGCAGTCATTCGATCGTCGCGTCAGCGCTTGGTACCTCTACCTGAATTGGGGCGCACCGTTGTCTTTAACAAATTATTTCGACATTATTCGATAGCCGCATCAAAGTAGGGGGAAGCTTATTTTACAGAGAAAATTTCAAGGAATACGATAGTATTTTTTTCGGATTTTTATAATCGTCACCTTGAACCTCAATTTGCAACATATAAGTTTGTTTATAATTTGCAGTATTACAAACAAACTACTTCAACTTAAAAAAAATGTATCCGACTAGGCCGTACCTTTACGATTAGAATAAAAAAAGATGAAGTTCGTATCTTTAATAGTTTCGGAGATAAAAATACTTTTATGAAGGTACTTTCCGTAAAAATCGCTAAAATTTGCAAACTTTAATGGCCTGCAATTTTTAAACAATTTCATTATTGGCGAAATGATGACTCAAACTCTCCATAATTTCGCGCAGACTACTACATATTTCAATTTGAACAAAATCCCAAACATCGAGGGAAAAAAGTGATCGATTTGGCGTGGAATGAGCCAGTGGTAATTTAATAGTTACAAGTCCAGTCACGAAAGAATGTAAGGCGAAACAACGATTAACATGCCAATTAATCGAAATACGCGCAATCCACGATTCATCCAAACCATAACACAAATTCCTGATAATTAAAGAACGTTTTTGATCATTCTTATCTGAGATTGACGCAATACAATTCAAGCGCGCAGTAGGAATGGTAATTTAAATTTTTGACTTCTCGAATTTCTGACGTTCCGACTTTTAAGCCTTTAAATTGTGAAATATGTGAATTCTTAAACTGTTGAACTTTTAAGTCTAATTTTTCAGCCTTTGGAGTTTCACATATTTGGATTCTTAACCCTTTGAAGTTTCAATTATTTCGATTCTTAATGTTACGAAGTTTCAATTATCTAAACTTTCAAACTTCTGATTACCTAATATTGGACTTTCTAATATTTATCATTCTCAGATATTTGAATTTTTAACCTTTTTAATTCTTCAATGCTTAGAGGTTTTTAAATTTTTGACATTTTTTTTACTATTAATATGTTCAGCTTAAATCGACGACTACATTTTATTTTAGCATTAATTGTTCTTATTATAGCAATGGTTTATTTATTTTCATTATATTTTGAAGGATCATCTAATTCTTCAGGATTTAACTCTTTGTAGACGATTGTTGCAAATAGCCGCCCAAGTTTTTTTGATTTCTTGGACGTATGTTAATTTTTAAAACAAAAAACTCAATTTAATATCATTAACAGACCGCTGTTAATGATTGCACTAGAATACCCTAAGTTCCACCCTCAAAGAGTTAATAATTGGATGAAAATTAGTTAAATATTATCTTGTTCCGACTGCAAAGGATTAATAGTAAGTAATATTTATAAAATTCCATTTCATCCTGATTTTACCATTAAAGACTTACTAGGATTTATAATTATCGTATTTATTCACTTTTATATTCGAATAATGGAGGTTCTACTGTAACGTTAAGCACGATCTTTCGATAAAATAAATACATCGACCAATTTGAAAATAATGAATTACCTATTGGTACACTTAACACATCGAATACATTCTTATCGAAGTTAAGATGGATCTTCGCGGTTCCGGTAGCCCGCGCCATAAACCATTCTCTTTTGCGGGTGGTCCACAACCGAAACGAGTCGCAGTCGCTCCCGGGGAAACATTTGAATGCTATAAATAAATATAAATAAATTGATTTGCTGGCATTAGCATAAGTAGCTGAGTCGTTCGATTCTCCTCACTGGGATTCGCGTCTCTTTGCTGTCTTCTTCTTTGCTCTCCGTCGCTCTTACCGCAACAGACATTGATTTATACCAACCACGTCCCTTATGTTCCTGGCGGCATTCAGCGTCCCTTTAACTTAAAAGGACGCGGGACTATGATCGCGACGCGAGTCTCGCGGTTCTCGCGTGGGAATTGGTCTCGAAACAAGCCGACTTCTTTTTCAATTAAACGGTAAAAACGACCGGTAAAGTGATCAACTTAATCTACACGGTATAATTTCGAGTCCATTACAGTTATGGCTCGACATTTCATCACCACTGTCGATGTTCCCTGACGAAAAAAAAAAAAAATAAGAAAACACGAAAAAGTCGAAATATCCTCGTGGTCGGTGTTCGGTTTTGTATCAAGGCCGCTTCTCAAGAGAGAAAATGTTCCTTGCGTTATAAAACCAACCGAAAGGCGTAGCTCGAGATCGGCTTTTTACCCCAAAAATCAGGTAATTTCGTGTAATCTTCCCGGAGGTTGGGCGTGGCCAAACCGCAAAGATACACCGGTAGGGAACCGGCGTGTGTCATTAACCGAATCTTCCAAACGACCCTGGCCTATCTTCTCCTTTCCTACTGCCGCAAGAATGGGTCTTCAGTTACGTGGCCGCGTTGGGAATTACCTTGTTGTTCGAAATTAATATTTCCGAACGATCTGGCACCCCTTGCCGGTAATCACCCGTTGAAAAACGATTTCACGTTCGCACGTTTATGAAATATCAATCAACGGTCGTTAATAGGGTTGAGACTATTCGAAAATCCGATATAATGATGTTACGTAATACAGTGGTATCTAGTTATTATAATCACGGATAACTTTGTCAATTAATTATTATTATTAGACTGCGGATCTTTATGGAAATTCATTATTTTATAAAAAATTTTATAAGGGGACAGTTTCACCCTCTAAATTTCATAATATCTACTGTGAATTAAATATTTTGTAGATCTTTGCACATCATGCATATTCTATACATTTTTTAGACATTTAAATTTGACACAAATGCGTAGACACCCGCAGTCTAATTATCATAATCAATGGATCCTAAAACGCTCTATATAAGATTGATTAAAAATAATTCCGCCTGTTATAATCAAACTTCGGTTATTGGTTTGAATTACGGCAATTATATTTGGAGATAAACGATAAGAATTCTTAGCAAATTCGTACTAACGATAAGTGAACCTTTTCTTTGAAGATTACTTTCAATCGAAGCGTATCTTTTATCTATTATATAAGTGCATTGCAAGAATTATTAGAAAGTACGTAAGTGAAATAAAGAAGAAGGTAGAGTTACAATCTTACGACAACTTGAACGTTCTTAGAAAAGATAGTATACCCATTAAACTATGTGCCAATATTTCTGCAAATTCGTATCTCCTTTAATGGACTTTAATAGAAATATGTTTCATCCTGTAAATGTTCATTATTGCTTTAATCCTGTCGGATATAAAACGTTAAAATATTATACGTAAATTGTATGTGAGACACCTCAACCTAAGAGTTCGATAATACAGTTAGACTTAAAATTATAATTTATTAGAAATACAGCCATTAATTGTGGTACTTGGGTCATAATCTGCTTCATGAGTTACACTTATTATTATAAAGGAAGGGGTTTCGTTAATTAGGCTCACTTTTTCAATATCGACCGCACATGTTCAATAATATTGTCAATAACATCGATCGCATGCGAGAGCCTCCAGATTGATCGATCGTTGCTGCACAAAAGAAAGAAAAAAAATACAAAGTTACTTTATTGCTCTAAGAGATACAAGGATTTTTCTGTCAGACAGTTTGCCCAAGATTACGACCGCTACTGAATCATCCTGGATATTTCTAGCAGTACCGTCACGAACAGCTCTTCCACATTTGTCGCGTATCTTTTATTGTGATTTCATAAGAGCCGCGTAACGATTGACCCATATCCTAACGCTATGCACGTACACGTATCATTCGACTATACTTCTATACCGTAACGCTCAACAGAAGAACGACACATTGAAACAGATCTTACAGACGTGTGCCCTTTCGAGAGAAAATCGCTCTCTCCTCACGAGGCACTCCTAAAACGTCAACTCCTGGAACAATTGTTCGCCACTGGAGAAAAAACTCGCAGCCTTTCGTCATTGTGGCGCACAGACAAAGCTTGCCCTTATTGGAAGTAACCCCCGTGTGTCCATTTTGGGCCACGAAAGTGTCTCCAACGCGATTCTCGTCCTCTTCGTTCGCGAAGAATCCAGCGACCCCCTATCAGAGTGCACCCCACCACAACAGCTGCCGCAGAAGCACCCACCACTTCCGCTTCGCTTGGTAGCCACTCCTCTCAGCCACTGTTGATACTTCCTCGCGCGTGTATCTCGTCAGTCGGCCTGGAGCCACGTGCGTGTGCTCGAGAAGTTCCAGTGTCTAGTCTATTCTTACTCGCTAATAAAATTTGACAACACCACTCGCCACTCTCGCAACCGAACAAAGATATTCAATTAGAGGAATCATCCGAGTGCTTAGAAACTACGAGATAGATATAGTGAGTTCTGAAAAAGAAAAGGAGACGATTTTAAGAGGCCGTTTTTTCTTTCGTCGAATTATCGTTGGCGAGACGTAGCACCGCTCTTGTAGAGTCCTGGAGAATTATGGTGTGGCACGTGGTGAACGTGTGAAGTGTCTTCTATTGAGATATATACCGATCTCTCGGCGACGACGTTGCCTTGGGAAGAACGAACCGCGCCGTCTCGACGGTGTGTCTAAAACGACCAGGAAACCCAAACTTGAAGACAGATGGTGGAGGCAGAGAGAGGACTAAAAATATCGGCCGCTGGCACGCCGCTAGCTGTACTTCAACTTGAACAATTTTACCGGCTGGAGAACGGCCCGTTCCATGGCCGTCGCCTCTAATCCCGTTGAGAACTACCAGACGCTGGTTAGTCGAAGGAAGGATCGTCGACGCGAAGAGATCCACTTCTCCTAGCAATCGTCTCGGGAAATTCATTTACTAGCTACTCTTATCGTTTAATAATCGTACCTGCGGCAATTTTTACGTTGCTTGAAGATAGTGGACGATATAGCAGTGCAGAGTTGATAAACTATGTTTTCGGTGGAAGTTCTTCAAGTGGAATGAGTCGAACAGCTTAAACTTCCTACTCCATACGATGGACTGGATTGAAATTGGGGTATGTATTTTTATACTTTTGAAATAATGTAAGGAATTTTAGAGTTCTTTTATTAGATTGAGGTACGCATAAAATTGTTCCTTTAAATAGGGAAGTTAGAAGGAATATGTTATTTGCGTTTTAATCAAAATAATTTTCATTAGCTTATGTATAGCACCGTCCGTAACTATTTGGACAATGGATATTACGTAAATTTGATTAGTTTCAGAGGATTATTATGGTACAAAATATAAATTATACCGTGTGTTTGCTATTTGTATAATTAGTTTGTACTTAAGTTATTGTATTCGATTTGCTACAAATGTATATAGAGTAGATGCACGTGGTTCAAAAGTCTGTGAAGACTATTGAAAGTCTAAATTTGACTGGTAGAATTATTTACGACAAGCGTGGAATTAGATAATATCAGATACGATACAAAAACTAACAATATGATTGTCAAAATTAGTTAGAGACCGAGAAAAGCAACGGATAAACAAAAAATACAGTTAATTTTAATTAACATAATTAGCAAGTTTTTTCTAGTAACGTTGGACATATAAATTCTATGTAGTTCAATTCCTGTAGAATCCTAAAGCAGATAATAATTCTTAAAGGATTTTATAATTTCTAAATGATTTTTTACTTTTAATTCAGCAACTGTTTCAATACTTTTGCACGGGGCTATATATCTTTTCTTGTTTAACGAAGAATTAAGTTCTAATTTGTTTTTGTCTTTAAATTATTTACTTATAAATAAAGAAACCTTTGTACCGTCTGCGATCTGTAATTTCGTATTGCACGAACTTAATTCTAGCAACTTGTTAACTCTTTTTATGGCCATATTTTATATTTTGAGAATTTGATAACGCAATTCGTCATTTCTTGGATACAGCTGACTGGCGAAAGTTAAGAAACAAATTAATCATTCGCGAATTTCTGTATACTCTTTATCTTCTGAGATAAAAATTTGCAAGTTACTCTATTTCTTAACTGAGTAACTGTATGCGTTTCGCTATCTAGTCGCTGAAGAGTTAAGCAATTCAATAAGAGTTTAGTTTTCATTGGCCATATTTTGTAACATTAGCTAGTTATTGCTTGAATACTATGTCAAATATAGTACATTGAAACATTAGAATTAATTCGGGCTTGATAATCTCCTATCGTGCATGTTGCAATTGAAACTGAACTTTAATAAACATAGATATAGCGCGTCTTCATTCTGTTTAAGTTATTATACCCATCTCTAGCGTAGCTCGTCATTACACGCGAAGCAGTTAAGCGAACGCTGAACGTTTTCGTAACTAGAGTTCGAGGTGTTCCTTGATTCTCCGATTCTGGATGAAACAGGAGAGACACGATAGCCGTGAATCGTATCCACTTTCGCGTTACATAAAGAATCGTAACGCGTAGACCGCTACTTTGCGTGGAGGCTCGGTAATATCCTGGTGTCTTTTTGCCAGGGAACGTGCCTCGCCACCTGTATCCCACACGTACCTACACTCTTTCTCGCGGGATCCTCCTACTGTAATCCTACACACTCCACTACTTCCGCCCGAAGACCATCGATCCAATGACTTGCCGATTGTTTCTACCGTTAAAGTTCACGGAACCAAGTTGTAGTTACCCATCGATTCTGCATTCACGCACTCAGCACATAATTCTGAATGGATAAGCGGATCGTGACTCACGGAATATTTATGCGATACTCGGACTCCTTAGAAATTGGAGGAGTTACAGTAGTAAGCAGTTGGTTTCAAATTCTTCGCATTTTTTTTTTTTTTTTTTTTTTGAGATAGACAGATGGATAAATTTATTAGTAGTAGACTGTGGATGTTTATACAAGTGCATATTTTCTTGTAGGGAATAGATAAAGTTATGAAGTCTGGGCAGTAATTTGTTTTACTATTAGAGGACTTTACAAATATCATTTTTATTTCGCACGGTTTTTTTATGTTGCTTATGTTTTGTATATCATATATTTTTTGTACTTAATGTTTTTGTTTATTGTATACTTCGTGTATGTTCGATTGACTTGGCTGAATATTAGAAATGTCGCATTCGCAATCATATCGTACTAATTAAAGCTACTTTTGCTATTGATAATATATACAAAGATTATAAATAAAAGTTATCCGCTAGAAAAATTTTGGATTCAAAAGTACTATTTGGATATAGTAACATCTTAAGTGTTAAAACTATAAAAGCTTTAAGTGAAGTAGAAGCACAATAGAGAAAAAAGTATAGATATGCACTTATTACATCTTGTAATCGAAGAACATTTTCGGACTACAAATTAATCTTGTCTGATAAAAAGGCACCAATCGATAGTCGAGAATATAGAGAAAATTACTGTAAAATATTGCTATGCAAATTTCAATAAGTAATAGACAAAACTAATAAAACGATTGGCATATACTTTTCATATCATTGCATATATTTTGCATATTTTGATATAGAAATTTTGCATAAAAACCCGCAGTCTATTTATCGCTATCTTTGTCACGGTAACTTAATTATTTCCAGTCCTATGTCGAGTTTATCTCGACATTGCATTTCTTTCTAGTTAGCCTTATTTCGAGGCCGAGTAACTGAACAGTACTTAATAGAGATACATTAACATAAATATGTTGTTGTATTCGTAACGCTCTGCGATATCGAAACAGACGCAAAGTATGTGATATCATCCAATAGTGACTAAACGATTATGGATTAGCTGGAACGAATCGGTGAAACTAAGTCGGGCCAAAAAGGATTAAGGATACATTTATACACGTATAATATATCCTAATATGCGAAATATATGCAAAATTCATGCAACGTATATGCACTCTATATGCATACTTAAAGCTGAACTAACTGAAACGTATTAGAAATAGGGATGGACGATTGTTGCAAAGAAATCGATTCTTGAATCGATTCTGAATCACAGGGACAAAGATTCGTTAGAAAATCAAACCTTGAAAAATCGATTCTTCGAAAATCGATCGAAATACTATTTATATCCATATGCATACCGCACGACTAATTGCTTAATCGCGGAACCAGATATTGTAAATCAATATCATTTATTATCGTATGAATTAATTTAAATGGAACTTGTATCTAATTTATTTTGTTGCTGGAATTGCCACCAACATTAATTGACTATGAATTTGTAGTATTTCTACATACTAGGTGTACCAATAAGTAATTCACTATTTAAATGAACTGATGAATTTATTTCATGGAAAGATGAAGTTTTAAATTGCAAAGTCAAAGTACAACTGGTTGGAACAACAATAATTACGTCCAAGGTAGGACAGATATTTGATTTTCTTCAAAATAAGTGTTAAATTTAACGAAATAAATGAATTATTTATTGATACACCCAATAGTTTGCAAAAGAACTTCATTTTATACGGTTTCGGTTTTAATTTACTTAAATTGCCGGAAAGTGGAGTTTTGTCATACTTCATACAAGTCCTTCAATAGCAAGATATTTCATTTTTTATCAATTCCCTGTAGAATTCTTGAACTTTTATCTCCTCTTAGAAATATTCGCAGGGAACTCGAATGATCGGTTAGATAATTGTTACTTGCAATTTGCGAGCAGTCATTGGTACAATTAACAGCCGACCCGAGATTGCTCCGCACGACATCGACAATTACCTAACGAGTGAGGAGAAGACTTACTCCGCTTTAATTGACGCTCTCCGACAATATATCAACATTACACTAACAACATCTTTTGAAGAAATCATCCAATCCCCCTATAAAATTCCCTACGCCAGTATAATTCTCCTTCTCGTACGGAACTAAAGAAAAAAAAAAAAAAAAAAAAAAACGAGTTGTAAACCTTCCATCGGCTCATTGCAGGGTATTACGCGAAATTAACAAGCAAAAGCGAGTAACTAGCTTCCAGAGTACCTGGAAAAACGTTAATAACACGCTGCCCTCTGATCGATGGTTTCAGGAGCATAGAGAAAGGAGTGCATAAGGCTACAGCAACGAACTTGAAGTGGTCGCTTTGAAGTCGCCCTGGGACCATCCAGGAGTCGCCGAGGGACTCTTTCCCCTCTAGAAGATAAAGTCTCTACTTTAGAGAGAGACTCCCCCTCCTCAAGACCGAGTTCTTCCACTCATGGTGTTTTACGGCGAGCTCGTTTGAAATTCTTCGCGTGGAGTCGCCGCCGTATTTATAGAGCCGCGCGCGGACTCGCGAGTTCACGCACGTAGAATCGCGCGCGCGCCTTCTATCCCGAAGAAAAGAGCAGGAGAAGGTTTGTTAGCGGTTAGAAGGGAAAAAAGAGAAGAGACGAGAAGAAGCGTGCAAAAGGGATAGAGGAAACGAGAGAATACGAAAGTTGCGTCGACGAAGGGACATAGCACGCGGCACGTCGCGATCATGAAGCGATGCATCCGCGACAGGAGCACCGGCCCGCTTCGTCGTCGAGCACGTCCTCGACGTCGTCGAACTGTCTGCGCTCGCTGCCCCCACTGGGAGGTCTCGATTCAGCGGGCATGATCGCCCGGCTGCTGGGGGCGAACGCGGCCCTCCTGTTCCTCCTGCTGTTACTCGTCAACGTACGCATCGCTGTCTGCTTCGACGACATCCTGGTGAGTTTTAACTGAATTTATTAGCTAATTAGATGAGTTCAGATATATCGTTGGCTAACGTGCGCAGTTGTTGTTGTTGACCCCCCATACAGTGATTGACCCTTTTCGATGGTACGTATTAAATATTAAGGAATACCGTGGAATCTGGTTATTAGGGTGAGTTTGGGACTTGCAATTTTTTTTATAAGAATAACTGGTTGATAATATTACGCGAAGGATAGAAAAAAAAGGTTTGTTATTGAATTCATTTTATCATAAATACAGTTGCGATTAGGCTGCGGATCTTTATGGACTTATGGCTAATTTAAATTTGCAAAAAGGAAGAAAGATTCAATATGATGCGTATAAAGGTGTACAAAATACTTAAAGTAAAGTACAATGTAAGTACAACATTTAGGGGACCAAACAGAACTGTTTCAGTGTTATTTAAAGAGATACGAATTTGCAGAATTATTCACAGTCTAATTATCACATTTGAACATAGTTTAATGAGTATACTATCTTTGTTAAGAACATTTACGTTACCATATAAAAAGTAATAATACAAAAATTCGCCATTTCCAATGGTTAATGGGAATTACGGGAGAAATGAAAGATCGATACGGGAGACGGTGGAGAACAGTGAAAAGATTAGCATAAAATACGAGAGTTCCTAGGAAAAACGGTAGAGTTGTTCATCATAGAGTAGATCGATCCAAAAATGTTCTGAATGGAGGACTGCCCATTGAGCAAGAAGAATCAATATCAAAGTATCCGTAGTATCCAGGACAAGATACTTTCTAAATACTCGCGTGTCTTCGAGCCGTCGAGCTCGTGACGTGTGTAGAACACGATACCACGATTGCTATGAAAATAAAAAAAAAAAAAAAAAAAATAGAAAAAGAAGAAAAAAACACACACGGTGGCAAGCAAAGCTTCCGATTAGCAACGCTCGGTCCTCGTTCCATTAGTTTCACTTTCAGCGTGGAAATCCGATCCAAAAGATCGTTTCCATGCGGTGCACGCGCAATTGAGCAACCGTCCAGCGGAAAATATTCATAAAATTCGCAGCCTGTAAAAAGGAGAGGCAAAAGGAGGAAAGTACTGAAAAACATCTCGCAAATCTAACGAACGAGATAGCCGAAGTGAGACGCATATTAATCTGCCTAATTAAAATCGAGATACGCGTATCTGTGAGAAGCGTGTTCTTTTTTTTTTTTTTTTTTTTATGTAAAGATCGACAGCAATCCACCGGCATCGTTAACCGAACGTGAGTTATATTGAAACGCGCAACGAAGTTGACAATTCTTCTCAGTGTTTTAACGCCGTTCGCGTTTACGACTGGATTAATATTGGCGGAATGTTGTAAAGGTTGAATCGATCGACTTGGGCGATTATAAAATCGTTCAGTAGGCCATGACAGGATATTGCATACGCTGTTAACGCGTTGGTAATCTTGACGATTATCTTGTACCAGTGGTTGCAAAATTAGTACCTCTGTAAATCGTCGTATTTAGTTTGATATTTAGGTATTAATTGTTGGGTTGTATTGAAGATTCGTAGCGTTTTTGATATTATTAACTCTTATATGGTCCTTGGTTCTTTTCTTGACCCTTCGCATTTTGATTTGTCTACAAACTAATGCGTTCATTGGGCGAATCGAATATTTTTCACTTTTTCGCGTTTAGTTTATAAAAAAATGGTTTTTAGCCGTTCATTACTATTGTCGGTCTGTGAGACTGCTAATAATAATTACATGTTCGTCTCTATTTAACTTTCTGCACGATTTACAAACTTGTCACTTTTAATATTTTCCAATTATAGTATAATGTTCGATTATTGAAATCGAATCTGGAAAATAGAGATAAATAAGGATACATACGTAAGTTTTGATAGGTGTAGTAGTTAAAGGTTAAATTGCTTTCTATTTTTTATCAAATGGATACTTGTTATCGATTTATAATAAAAAAATGACGTTTCCAAACTTCATTTAACATTTTTTGTATCGATTAGCAAAAGATGTGATATTATCTTAATATTATGTTTTGCTTCTAAGACTGTACAATGGTTGTTTGAAAGCTATTGAAAATTTAAGAATTATTGGGATAAAAATAATTGGAATTAAGATAATAAAGTTGTTATACATTCGTCCACTATTGTATAAAAAATTCATTTCGTGGATTAGCATCTCGTACTGCTAATAAGAATAATAAAATCTAATCAAATTAAAGATATTATTATTGTAGATTTTGACAGTGAATTATATTTGACAAGTTAACAAAGATGACACTATGCATTTACAGAATTAGAACAGTAAATAATTTTAATCAAATGATTAACATGAATAATTACCATCCACAACGACCACTTCTGTTTCTTCACGGTTTCTTATTTTCTCTTCGAGTCCCTCGTTTTCAATTGTAATCTCTTCCCACCTCATCGGTCCTGAAACGTTTCACCCTCGCATTCGAGAATCGAAGTCGATGGTACAACCGTAAATAGAATTCCTGGACGAGAACGTGAACACACAAAGGGAACGCGTTTAGAAGGCAGTTTCATGGAAGAATCTTTTACCTACAACACGGAGAAACAACGTTGTTCCGTTAAAATACCGAATAATCTGTGCCGATCGGCAGAGAAATAGGTGGAATCCTGTTTTAGTAGGTAGTTTCAGGCTCACGTGAAGCCGCAGGGGAAGCAGATAAAGCATTGTGTTAGAACCTAGTAATAGTGACGCAATTGGTCAGGGTCAAGGAAATACCGCTTCGGTTAAAATGCTCTGGTAATTACTATAATTCCATTTCATGGCCCTTTTCTGGTCGAATTCTGAAATCCCCAGTTTCAAGGTCTGTCGCTTTTAATGCGTTTGGATTCCTTTTTAATACTGCAGTGAGGAAGTTAGCGAAGTATTCGGTGGAATTATCACAAATAAATTACGCATAATTTATTTCAATCGAAGGAGAAAGATTTTAGAGAAAGTTCTACTGTAATTAAAAGAAATTAGCATTAAAATTCACGTATTGTGTTGGACAGGAAAAATCTTCTTAGGTGATCGTATTAGAAAAATGCGAACAAGAAGTTGTTTAAATACAGTGAGTCACAAAATTATTGGCATAGTGTAACAGATAACAGAAATCTGTGATATAGAAAAATAATAGTGGAAATTTCCATACTGCTTTGTCTTAAACTATTAGGTACCTATTGATATAATATACAAGATAGGTTTTAATATTCAAGCTTTATGTATGGGATTGAATAAGAGAAAAATGTTATATAAACATAGGTCGTTCGAAACTTTGTTAAAAAGTTAGAATAAAAATGTGAAATACAAAGGGAATAATAACATATGACGTAGGAACTTTAGAAACACTTTTCTTAGTTAGTCCCATAAAATATACCGACAAAAATTTGAATACCAAAACATGGGATATTCCGTATAGACTTTTTAATAAAACAATAATTTTACGATTTACTAAATATTCACTCATTCTCAGTATTAAGAAAAACGAATCGAAACATAAGAATTTTATTCCTAATCTTAAAACTGTGAAGTGAAAGAGAATTTCCTTAATTAAATGTCTCAATAATTATCTCCTACTGTACCATTAACTCTATTAATTTTAAATTCCATGTATTACCTTTTCTAATAAAATTGAAAATTACCATAAATATAAAATGAAAGAATATTTCTTTAACTAGGTATGCTAGTCACTATTTCACAGTTTTTAATTAACCCAAAGAATGAAAGAGTATTTCATTAATTAACTGTGTTACCCACTATATTATACTCTTTCATTAACCCTGTTAATTCTAAATTTTACGTATCGCGTTCTCCAATAAAATTCAGCTCCAAGAATTCTGAAAAATCAGAACGCGTCGTAATTTATAAACTCTGCTCGATTACCTCTCGAATAAAAAGCAACCCAAGGGGATATTAAAATTTAATTTAGATCAGAATTCGCGTTTGTAGCTCTCATGTTACCACCCACGGCACCAGGGACATCAAAGGCCACGAACCATGCTCGAGAAAGACACTTACAACCGAATTTTTTCGTTCTTCGCCACCGATCATCCCGATAACGTCTCTCCGCGAACGCTCCTCCAGTTTATATTTAGTGCATCTCCCTCTCGCTCTGTTCCCTGATGTTTTTTGTGCGCATGAAACACACCATTTCGAGACGGTCGAATCGTAAATCCGTGGAATTGCTTCTCCAGCTTGTCAAACGGGCCAGATTCACAGCCGAATGCGATCTTGCGAGTGGTAGCACGTCGATATTCGTGCTCGCATGTCGGTAATCTTGTACGAACAACATCACGGTTAGGCGAAGAGAGGCGGGACGGGTATCAGATAAAGGATCAGCATTTGTTTGAGTTCCTTCGTGGCTCCTTATCTGGACTAACAGGCCAATTTATGGGTTGATCCGAGGACCAGTAGATAGCGAACAGATGTTGGACCAATGCTTCCTTCTCCCGTTTCTTTCTCTTTCGTGTTATCATGGGGTTCATGGGAAATCGTTGGGAAGATGTTCGTTACTTTAGAATAGCCATTTTTGTGAGAAAGTTGGAAACAGATCCAGGAAATATTTGTTCCCTGTAGATCTCTTTTTATCCTATTAGTTAAGACCTAGTTTTAGCCTTTTTTTTTATCAACCCCTTGTAAATTTCGATGTTCCCCTAACAAAAGTAGCAATGTATACTTGCATAAAAAGTAATGGTGAATTTTTTACTACAATAAGGTACTCTATAACGAATTAATTTTCTATATTAGTGGCGAATAAACTGCGGCTTTTCATGCAAAATTGAAGTAATGGATTCCAAGTAGAGGATCGTTTCACGCTGAAAATAAAATAATTTCTACTTTGTTTTAAGCATTCCGTATATTTCTGCATGTTACGCGCGTTTCGTGCCTTTCTACGCATTTCAATCTCCCATAAATCCATAAAAATCCGCAGTCTAATAATAACCTCATATAAAAAAGCCTTTAAATATCGTAACAAGTTCCTTACTTAGAATATTTAATACGCATTTACATAATACACGCACCGTGCACATTTTTGAATATTTAAATTCCCTATAAATGCGTAAAAATTCTTAATCTATTTATCACTAACACTTGTCGAATAAATTTCACAGCCTTCTAAATGTTCACGATTGCTTATTCGATCTCTAGTGTGTACTCAACGATGACAGCGTACACATTAATAATCTGTGTCGATCAATAATTTCAATAATCCATCATAGTAGATCGCGGATGAATTGAATCGACAAACGTTGACAGAAGGACGTCGCAACGCGTTTTGCCCCGCGGAGTAAAAGAATTAGCCGACTTCCTGTCGCCTACCTTCGCACGTTTCTCCCGCGAACAGTCACTCGTTCTCTAATTAATAATCGCCTCTCGAGTGTACACGACGAAAGAAAGACGACGTGTCAATCACCCGTGACTTTCGAGCCGCGTAAAAATGCCGGCTGACCTCCGGGATGCCGGGCACCCCGCGGTGAAACTTCCTGTCGCGAGATCCGTGCTTCTCCACTCTCTCTTTCTTTCCTTGTTATTCTATTAACGTGTCGAGATTGTTCGAATAATTTACCGCTATTCACCGCGGAGAACACGGGGTCAACACGGGACAATGTAACCATGCGAGTAGGTCGCGAGGTACACGCTGATCCTTCGCCTTTCGAAGATTAATAATCGGGATCCTCGTTTTTAGATTGTACTCGAAGCTGTATTGTTGCCGGTGCCTCGCTTTGCGGTGCACCCTGCGCGATATTAAAGGAGTTATTGTAACTGCTCCTTTAATGGCGATGCTAATGAACGCGGCCAAAGGATAATTTGTCCGATAAGAAATCGCGGGGAAGAAGGCGAAGCGTGTAACAAAGAAAACGTAGAAGCAAAGGAAAAAGTGAAAAAATTTAAATACCACCACTGGCAAAAAGAACGCAATAATACGAGACTAGATAAAAACGCTACGGTTTCCGTGGTAGAAGCTGCTAATGTATAACTATAATGTTGTATGACCAACACGACTACTCGCACTCTGTAAACACCATAGACTCATCCTAAAGCAAACTAGCCTTACAAACACCCTAATCTCAGTTCCTAGTCATCCTGCACTTCGCACCTTTCCTTAGTTACGCCTCTTCCTCGATCATTGTCCTTGCCATTAGTTATCCCCAACAACAGCACTTAAAATCATTCTATGATATCATAGAATGATTTTAAGTAAAAACCGCAAAATCATACAAGACACAGATTTCCGTAATCACTAGTAGAGTGCAGTAGTCGTATTAATAAAGCTTCTAAGAGTTATCTTCAACGTGTTGTCAATTCTCCCGGAATCCAACAATAAAATCTAATAATGAGTAATTAACAAAACAGGCTTCGAGTGCAAAGGGTTAATACCTATTTTAGTAAATGTTCAACATAGCCCGCAGTTATCCAGATACATTAATCCGTACGCTCCTTCGAGAAGTTTAAGATGTTCAAAACCCGGTAGAACGTTTCAACTGAATCGCTACACATCTCGATTTAGCAGCTCCGATCCTGTTAACAGAATATGTTATGCAATGTCGTCAATACCTTCCATTCAACACTCGATTTCTTTGGCGTATCCTTTAACACCTTTAATGACTAGGTTAACCGTGTAACAACTTAGTTTATATCCATTCTCCCATCTTCTACTATCTCTGTTAAATAATTTTTATGACAATATTACCTCTTGCCTTCTGTTTTTACTTACCATCGTACGCTAATTCATGCATCCCCTAAATAAATAAACAAATAAATAAAAATAGTGTTATTGAGATAACTATATAGTATAAATTTCAAGCATTGCGCAACGAAAGTATCCTAACACTTCTCAATACTTCTCCCCTGCAATTCCTCCGTACCACGATCGATACGTTAAACTTAATTCCACTTCCGTGGAACCACGAAGCGCGTCGCACGATTTCCATCGTCTCCGGAGTGTAAGCGGGAAAAGAAGTTCCCCAGGCACCCCGTGGAGGTTTCTCCCGCGGGATCGTTGAAGGCAAGCTCGATTAGCTTCTTACTGCGTATCGTGACGACTATCGCGTGGAATTTCAGCCCGTCCCGGGGCAGGAAGTATGTTAACCTCGCGTTTGGTAAAAAGTTGTCGTCGCAACGGGGAAGAAAGAAAGGAAAGGGGTACGGGAGCGAGGATCAGGGAGACGAATGAGAGAACGAGGGAGAGAAACTCTTCTTCTCTCGAGCATCCGCGATCCCGTTTGTTCGTTTGTGAATCCCTGGCGATCTTTGTTCTCACCCCCTCCGCCTGATACTTTTCCTGCTCTTTTCTTTTTCGTATTCTATGCCATCTTCGTTCCATTGTCTGGGGAAGCGGCGAAGATCGCCTGGACTAGCGATTAGAATTCTGCGAGAAATTCCTCGACGTTCCTGTTAGTCGGTTAACGATTTCAACCGCGTCCCAGTGGAGCGCTCAAATGGTTCCACATTTTAACGTCAGAGGAATCATATTGTTATTTTAGATTGTTGCGTACGAAGTGGCCGCGTTCGCGCGTTGGCCAGTTCAGCTTTTTATTTTTACGAAGTACAATTGTCAATTGCTACGTATTGTTTCGGAGTATTAAATTGAAACCTATAATTTGCTGTTTTTAAATGCAAGTGTTTGTGTTTTATGAAATTGTTCAACTAGATTCGTAACTTTTCGGATGTGTAAATTTTCACCATTCGTGCAAATGAAACAGAAAATTGTTCCATCGTTGAAGGGTTAAAATAAATTGTATATATAAGGTGCACCAATGAGTAATCTTTGGTAAACTTTGGTAAACTTTATATGGTAAATTTAATGCTTACTTTAAAGAAGATTAAATATCTACCTCATTTTAAATATACTTGCTATTATTTTAGAATGCTTTAGACCAATTACGAATTCCTGCTCGAAACAAAGCTTCGTCTTTTGATAAAACAAATTCATCGATTCGTTTAAAAATAGCGGATTGCTTATTGGCGTATTTAATACGTTTATTTGAAATTACACATAATTTTAAAGATTTATTGATGTCTGCACTTGAAAGCTTGGAAACTTAAACGTTTAGTAATTCAAATGCTTGAGAATCCAAAAGCTTGGCAATTGAAACGTTTCGAAGTCCGAATGCTTAAAAATTCAAACGCTTATCAATCATCTTCATAAGCGTAAAAATGTACTACCTAAGTGTTCGAATTTTACTTCGAGCCACTGTAAGTATCCACGTTGTCGATCTCTGTTCTATCGTACGCTTCGTTGGGGACTTAATCTTACGGGATGATCGAATACGAATGTTTCACCTTAAGAAAGAAACGTAATGGGTAATATTAATTGGCGTGCAACACGCGTGACATTGTACCTTTGCTTTAGCAATCGTTCAGCGAGAAGTGGGAAGCTATAGGAACGAGTTATTCCGGTACAACTTGCCTGGGCACAAAGAACTGCCCTCATTAATATTGTGTATTAAATGCGACTCGTTTTCTGCGCGGCCCGATTTAACGATTCCCGCGAAACGAGAGCCGGGCCGGTGTGTTTACCAAACGGGGCAGTTTCGCATATATCGAGACCGTCTTTTCTCGAAACCGCGACCACTGTTTGAATTATCGATCTCATTAGCCGCTAATGTTGCTCTCCTTTATCTACTCCTACTATCAGCCGTTTTACGGGTCCCGATTAAAAACTATAGCGCCGGAGTTTATGGCTATACGGGCATTAAAGCTCGAATAGGGGACTGGAAATAGTTGCGGAAATTTTTGGGGACCGGTTTACGCCGTTGTTAAAAAATTAATTAGACTTTCCTAATTGCTCGCTGTCGTTTCGGCTAATCTAATTTAAAGGCTATTGAATTCAATCTGCGAAATTTATAGCGGCTACATAAAATTATTTGCACGTGTTGAGGATTTTTTTTCAGCCTCTCGACACGATATTTAATATGTTCGAAAGTAATATTTTACATCTATAAAGTTCGATTTATTTGGATCTTACATGCTCGGCAAGTAGCATTAATCTTATCCTGTCGAATATTTTAGCATAATATGAACAAATTTATTCCGGTTTATGTTCGATAACGTTTGGAATATTATAACGAAGTATGAAGGTTTTATTTATTATACGTTTTAGGGTAAAAAGCATTCGCAATGTGTTAGAAAAGTTATTTGAAATCAAAGGGTTAATGATGCGTTTTTTCGTCAGGTTACACATTTGAATTCCATGTATAATTGTTAGTTAAATTTCACAATAAATACAACAGTTATTATTATTATTATTATATGGGTCAAAAAACACTTTGGTATATACATAAATTGATACAATGGATTCAAGATCAAAAGAATAAGAATTAAGATTGAAATAGTAATAATCAAAAATTAAAACATTGTACAAATATTATTATAGTCATTACCTAACACAGCCTTATTATACCTAATTAGTTCTTGCATTTACGGCGGCACAGAAAATATTGCGAATTTTATCTGTTATTTATATGCAGTAACAAATTTATCCATTCTGGGTCATTTTTCTTGACGTTTTCAGTCTTCGATGTAAATGCATAACATTAAAGATAATTGAGCTGTTTATTTTTTATAAGATACCCTGCGTATTATTTATAGTACGAGATTCGATACTAATAGTTCATGTAAATTATTTTTTGGGTTATCAACGACACATAAACAAAAAACAAAATATCTTTCAACGTGTTATTTTAATTATCAATTTCCGATTTACGTATTCATTTATTTATAAATAAATCTTTCGCGTACGCGTAATAACAGTAGCGTTTTATATAATCGAATATTTTATCACGATATTACATTACTGGTTATTTAATTAACAATCTTATTGATATGTTATTATTAGACTGCGGATATCTATGTCAATTCACATTTTTAAATATACTACCAAAGAAATGGAATCTAAGTCACCTTTTAAGGTATGCTTTTAAAATAAAATGTGCTTTGTTTCCGATATTTCATATATTCTTCCATCACGGACATTCCGTATTTTTGTTTACACTCATGAATGTTTTTTACAAATGCATACAAATTTTCAGTCTAATTATTAACCACCTCCATATTGAGATTTAATCTTTGTTGAAGGGTTATATTAAATAACCGACTCGTGTGGAATAAAGTGGGTAAATAATTATATTTAATACGGTGGAAGAAGTATCGGTGATGTTCACAAGACGGGCGCACGGTTAGAACTGCTTACGAAACGTGGCGACAGTTTGTACATTCATACCTGGGGTGTTCGCAGGCATCCCCAAAACCCTAATTAGCCGACGTTCCATGGTCAAGCTCTAAAAGAACTCGCTTCTACCAATATTTTAAGATGTGGAGTTTTCTACGCATTACAATAAAATGTTTGACTTCAAGAATTTTTCATTCGTTTAAATTGTCAGTCGAAATTAAGCGAATCTCCACGATTTATCGAAATTTCTTAACGCTGCAATTACCAAGACAGTCGAAATCTCTGGTCGTTGATTACCTATAAAATGTACACATATACAAGAATCTTTTCAATTACTAATTTACCATTTATATCGTCCTCGCGTGCCATTAACCATTTGCCTTACAACGACGAGTTACACTCGTGGTGTAACCTGTGGGCTAATTACGATAAAGATACGCTGTATCTAGTGATAAACTTCAATTTACTCTATTTCCATTTGTAAGATTGCAAAGCTGAGGACTACTAAGTACAAATTACTTCGATAATATTTTAATATTTTGTATTTGACACGGTGTTAAGGTGGAAAGTAGCCAACGTTCTACTGAATTGTGGAGCTGTGGAGAGGGGATAGGATAGGAAAAAGGAAGGGTGTTGCGTTTCGTCCTGGGCTTGCTAGTGGACTCATCAGTAAGGCTACCTAGCAGGCCCTTTTTTTTTAACGAGCGTTTATTGTGCCAATAATAATAACAAAGTATATACAAGGGTGGTACAATAAACTAAAAAAACGCACAAATAGTTATCATAATTACACGGAGTACTTAGGTCTAGATTAATGGCTCTGATATTGAGCACTCGCAATCTATCATTTACAGACTATTTAGTATTGCACTTATTGCTACGAAACTAATGATACTAGAGAACTTAAGAATTAAAACTTAAACAATATATCCTAGCAGGCCCTGCCTTAGACGTTGGGATATTGGAAGGAAGGTTAAAGGCGGTATATATATGGACGAGGTAGTTGGAGCGAGTACTTTCGAGAAAGTCCTATTTCGTATGTCCCTCTAGTGGTAGGTGCAGGAGAGCCGCCACAGAATAATCGGCAAAGAATTTGTTGGATTCCGGAAGAATTGACAACACGTAGAAGATAACTCTTAGAGGGTTTATTAATACGGCTACTGCACTCGACTAGTGAATACGGAAATCTGGCGGTTCTATGATTTTGCGGGCTTTTAAGTACTGTTGTTAGAGGTGACTAATGGTAACGACAATGATCGAGGAAGAGGGTGAATAAGGAAAGGTACGGAGTACAGGATGACTAGGAATTAAGATTAGAGTGTTTGTCAGATGCATCTGCTTTATAATGAGTCTATGGTGTTCACAGTGTGAGTGGTCGCGTTGGTCATCCAACAAATTTGTAAGACAACGGGTTAATCGCGCCTCAACGATCGCATCGTGCATTCCGTCGTTTCACAAGGAAGTGGCGATCGAATGATCCAAGTCGTAGCTGGAATACGGCCAGTCGTAACACTCGGCAACTTTTACGGAACGTTTCCGCGCGCAGTACACTATAAATTCAAGGGAGAGGTTGGTAGGGTTAGGACAAAGTGGGATGCGAGCTACGAGTGAAATTTACGAACGCAGGGTAGACAGACGACCACTGAATCAACGACGAATGCACTACTCTGGCAACGCGTCCACGCGAGCCTCGGGTAATGGATCTCGAATACCCTGGTGACCATAAACGTTCCACGGGAGCCACTGTTTTACGAGATAGGGGACGATTTGCTTGCAAACTCATGCCGTATCGTAGAAGCAAATGTCAGAAATGAAATTCTGCTTTTATTCGCCTCTTTACGATACCACGCTTCCCCACGGGGACCCTTTTTGCATATTTTTGGCGATTATGCGAAGATGAACTTGGCTCTTGCTCCCTTGGTTTATTCTAGGAAAGAGATACTTGAAACCGCGAAACCTTGAAACCTTTCGAAACTTGAAAAGCTTCGAATTGTTGACAGACGAAACTTTATAACTAGTTTTATGTTTCAAAACACTCACGAAACTTGGGTGAACAATAGTTTACGCGAATAACGAGAACATCGCGATGATACGAATTTGTTTAACTAATAATCTAATAGAGCTCGTCATAGTTGTTTATTGTTAGAGAAAAGGAAATGCAAAAATAAACATTTATAATTATCTCATAAGGTTTTTCGCTAATTGATTTATTTAGATTGTAACTAGATTTAAGTTTCATTTAATTTGATTCAATGAATATTTTGATTTTCTAAAAGAGGTTCATTAGGATCTTAATTTCTGACAAACGAAAAAAATAAGGATTCAGGATTTCGAAAATTTCTATATTTCGGGTTCGAGTTTCGCGAATCTTGAAATTAGGCTTTTCGACCCTTTTCTTGTTTATTCAAAGGTTAATTTAAGTTTCTAGTAAGATGTACTGAGTTGTAACATATATTTGTTCCGTTCTTTTATAGTGTTTTCAAAATTATTTAGGTATTTATCGATTCAGAAATAAGTTCAATCAATTCGGTTTTGCGTAATTTTACTCGATGACCTCTCAGCATTTTTCTGATGTCTAAAGAATTGCTTTCACGTAGACTTCTTCGGAAAACTGACGAGAGACTTCGAAATAAATATTAACTTTATACAAAAGTTTTAGTCGTTATTTCTAATCTACTTTTACTTACGTATAATATAACCATCACAAATTAATCTTCGAAGAATATCTTCTCATTTGGTACAACTTCCATTCGTCTATCTGTCAAACTTTGAATTTCGTCGCAATGGGATGAAATTATTTTAGAGGCAATGAAGTCGTCAAGTCAACGCTAAAGCTTCTGCGTACACCTATATTTATTTTTCTAAGGGATAAATGATATTTTGCGAGTAAACACAGTGCCGTTTCCGTGCCAAATGCCTGCTATTCATAATATTTGGTAGCATGTAATATATGAGTATAAGAAACGTATGGAATCTTATCTTTTTAGATTAAAATTTACCAGGTCGCCCGAATGGTACCGCTTCGTGTCACAGTTCAATTGGTAATAAAACATCAGACGATAACAAATATTCGTCAACACTTCGTGATTTATCGTTGTCCTTGAAATTCAACTACCGTGCTATACTGACTTTAAAAAATGAATTGAGTCATTAAGTTCCCAGGAGTTCCCAGACAAGGCGAGATCTTAATTTTGTGATAGCATAATTTATTGATGAGCTTTTTAACCCGCTTTTAGGATAGACGATTCGTTATTATGTTTGTTGGAAATTTGATTATGGGTTTAAATAAAATAATAGTTATTTTCTATAATGCTCTCTTGATTTTCTGGACGGGAGGTACATTATATCCTACTAACTCTGCTTATTAGACTTCACTGACTGCTGCGACGACGCCCGAAATCGCATTGGAGCCCACTTGGGTCTCAGGCCCTCGGACGCGCAGCGTAAGCATTCTCTATCAATGTTTATATTACAATATACAAACGGCCCCAACTGGAAAGCGAGCGAGTACAGTTCTTAGAACCATCTCTGGTCTGCACAGTCCTGTTAAATTTAGTTTTTGTATGTTTTACACATGTGGAATGTATAAATCCCACAATGTTTATCGAAATAAATGGGTCTCGTGTGATTTATTACGTTCAGTATTTAAAGTTCTACTGTTGTGTAAAGGCTCATTAAAAATTTAACATTACGCTCGTTCGTAAATCCTAATCTCTCGTGGCTATGAAAAGTATCTCTATATTATTACATTTCATTGTAACAGAAATTTGTTTAGCTCAAAGGAAATAAGAATGTAATTGAAGCATTCATAGGAAAAATAACCCTTGCCAATTTTCGTTTCTCTTTTCCAGAAGAGCAAAAGTTTAAAGTCATTAGTTTCTCTGCATGCAATAATTTATAACTGTTATTCGGAATAAATGTTTTTCATAACAATTTTGATCAGATCTTTTATATAACGGTTTGAAATAGATAAACCCTTGCACTACAATAACGAGTCACACTCGTTCTATGAATTATGGTGTAGATTTGACAAAAATGGATATTACTGACGAAAAAAATTAATTTCAACGATAATTTCATCTCTGCATTATAATATTCGGGGTAACGAAATAAAAACGACCAAGTAATAAAATAATCGTAGCGCAAGGGGTTGATTTCCGAATCTTTTCAACCCTTAAACACCCTAGTACACACACTCATCGGCGATGCACGCGAAGTATCTCCCTAAATATCCCAGCTTTCAGCAATCCTTTCCCAACAAATGCTTCAACGAGCCCTCGACACCTTTGGTACTCTTTACCAACCGATCTCTCGCGATTCGCGGCTCATTCCGCAAAGATAAACGCGTACTAATGAAGAGCGACGCGACGCGTAACCGCGAAGCCGGCGATCCGGAAATAACCAGGACCGTAAAACGCGGACCGGACGCTGAGCAAGAAGAAGAAGAAGAATAAGAAGACGAAGAAGAAGAAGCGTTTAACGGGCGTCGTTGAAAAAGCACGGCAGGTGACTGCCGTTGCATTCGTGGCCGGTCTCCATCGTAACTAGCTTTACGGTTTCACGGTTCGAGCCGCTCGGCTCGAACTAATCCCGCGAATTAAGGCTCGTTAATAGCTGGCCAGAAATAGCGGCTTTTTCTCGGCCCAAGTCGCGCTGGAGCTTCGCGTTTCCGAACGAAGTCGCGGCGAAATTAAGCGAAGCCAGCGGAGGAAGAACGTGCGTCGCGCTCGACGAATCAATTATCATCTCATTTGCCGTGGAACGTGATTCCGTGATGACTCTGATTGGACGCGTCGCTCGGCGGAGGACGTGAAACGTGCACTTGTAGCGGACGACAGTTGATTTGCGCGTTTCATTCCTTTGTACCTCTTGTTAATTCGAAATTTTTGCACAGCTACTCGTTGCGTAATGAATTAACGAGGATTCGTTGTCTTTCAATCGTGTTTCAATGTCGCGTCAACGGCTTGTTTATCCGCGACTGTTGTTCCTCTGATTGAATGGCGAAACGTGATCCGTGCAGTTTTTTTTTCATTGCGCATCATAGCGATTCTAAAGATTGTTCAGAATTGCAGCACATTGCTATTTTAATCAACGCTAAATGGGTTAAAAATATTGACCTTTTTATCTATTTAATCCTTGTCTATTAGGCTAAGAATGACTAAGAATGTTGATCTTTGAAACTCGGTTAAGAAATCTGTTATCAAGTTTCGAACGATTTAATACAATACTTTGTTTACTAGATTCTATTTCTGTATAAATTTCAATAACGTTGCCTTATGTTTATCGAAGGCGTTTTTAAGGATCGATTGATATTGCAGTGGTTGCGACGTCCACAAATAATGTCGTTTCTTGAGTTAATTTTAAGTGAAAACTATTAATACGCTTACTGATAAAAATGTTCAGAAACAAGATAATACGTTGTGAATTTCTGTATATTCATTAATTTCTGAGATACGTAGCATAGAATTCAAAATAGCATGGGAAGATAAAGTTGCATGCATCGATAAACAGTAAGTTATCTTATTTTGAATTCCAATTCACGTATCTCAGAAGATAAATAATATACAGAAATTTGCAAATAATTACTTCGCCTTCTAAATATTTGCCAGTGAAGGTGTTTACATTTTTGTCTTTAGTCATCGATTTATTGAACATTGCCTTCAACGAACAATTTTGGATACGCCTGTTTAAAGAAATCTAGATAACGATATTACTTATGGGATGACATAATATTTTGTACAGTGCAGCAGGCAATTTAGTATAATTATATAGTTATAGTCAGTACAGATAGCTGTCGAGAGGTTCCGACGATCATGCGAAGGAAAACATTGTAATATGGGCGAGGAGTACGGATTTAAGTGTATGCTAATTACAATTAACGATACCAATAATTATTCGTAATTGGTAACCTTCGTAGAATACAGGAATCTTTTTTCTAATTTTTTTTTTTCGTACAATTTGCATACCAAATTAAAGGAGTTTCCAGTGTTTTCAATAATTATACATTGCACTATTTTGTGATGCAAAAAAGTACATGAATACGTGATTATTGGTAATTATTCTGTACTTCTGGGCGGGACTAACCTAACTTCGACCTTTTCAAACGTGAATTACGTACACCACCTTATAAATCTTTTTTTTTTTTATATAATCTGACCTTTGCAAACTGAACACTGAACAAGCATGTTCAATAGGTTAGCCTACAATTATTTCATTAATTAAGTCCTACAATTATTTTATTATCTACTTAGTTGACCGCTATTTTTATATCGTATCGCGAACAAATCATTTGAATATTGTACACAATTTTTCTTTAATAGCCACCAGTCTTGTAATGCAAAATTAAAATTAGAGTTAAAATTAAATTTCACCGTTAATAATAGACGTGTCTGTTGAATCTATGCCGAAATTCATAAAACGAGTGTGACTCGTTATTGTAAAGCAAAAGGTTACACAATAAATACCAAAATAAAAATGGTAGCCCATATTTGGACCATTTCCTCTATATCCAAAAAATATTAAAACAAGTTCAGGTAAAAATTAATTTCCTATAATCCGCGTCGAATTTTTTCAAAATTTATCGCGTCATATTCTTCAAAAACTGTTTCAAATTTCGTCAGTCACGAGTTAGGGGGTAAAAAGTGCCTCATTAACCCAACTTTTGCCTTAATCACGCACAAAATTGATCGCATCGATTCGAAAGTTCGCGAACCTTTCTGGGAATCTGTTTCCAAAGAAAGTGCAGGGTTCACGGTAACCGACGTAACCGTGAGCTTCGAGCAACGGGCGAGAGCGACGGGAAAACAAATGCACGAGACTAAACCTGTCAAGAAAGACTATTTTTACACCGTTTCTGTTCGACGAGACCAAGCAATCTCTCGCCGCTCCCAAAAGCACACAAACATTCCTCTCAAAGGAAGCCCAACGAATTCTAATTTCGCATACACCCCGACAACGATCTCTGTAAGTGCGCGATATATTTTTAAATCCAGACCGGCGGTCATTCGCGCGAATTGAATTTTACGCTGCGTTCGCGTTCGCAAAGTCGAGCAACGGTTCAAACGCAAGAAAGGTAAAGAATCGCGGAATCGTATCATTAGATTTTACTGAAGTGGGCGGACAGCGGCGTGCTGCTCCTCATTGCACAAGGGAGATAGTAAATCACACGATGATCTCATCATGGCATTAAGATATTGCACGGCAGAGAGAGAGAGAGAAAGAGAAAGAGGGAATGGAAGAGCGATGCACGTGGAAGTTACAGCAGACGCGATAAACAAGCGACCGAGCTACCGTTGCTCAAGCAATAAATTCCGTGGGAGTCTCGTTCAGAAACGTTCTTCCGACATGTGACACGTTTAAGTGTTCCGTGTCGGCACTACGAGCAACAAGCGACCAGAGATAATTCAGAGTTATCGTTTTGCAGGGCAAATCGCGCGGAAGACGCATAACCGTGCACTAAACTTAACCCTTTGCCATTCGATTCTTTCGATAGCTACATTTGGCGTTGTTAACACGTTCGCGACGGAATACGTAGTTCTACGTCGTTTGAAAATTTCATTTATTAACATATTTTATATCTCGAGTTCTTAATAAATACGGCACAAATTGTTACGTAAAATAAATACGTAAAAAGTCACTGTGAATTTTATGTACCTGTAAATTCATCGAATTCGTTTTATTGAAAAAATATTGTTTCTATGCGCATTTGTAATGTTCAATATTTTAAATCTTTCAGCAACAGATGGCTGTAAGCATCACTTTTCTTCAACAAATAATTAGTTACATTATTATATATTAATAAGAAACAGCTTTTCAAGAATTGTCTGATCTTCCATTTTGACTTATCGTTTAATGAAAAATTGTTAATCTTAAATTTTGCAAATTAATTGTTGATCCATTCCTCTATTTGTACAATCTTTCAAATTTCAGTTACAATAGCTTTCATAGTATATTTTTGTTAAATTTGAACCTCCATAAAGAATTGCTTGAATATTCCGATTATTCGTCACGTTAAACACTGAAGTTTCCACAATTTTATTATAATACACGCGTATTTACATTGCAGCTAATTTCTTCCCCTTTAAGACTATTACAATTAACGATTTTACAAAATTAACGAAACAGTTGCGTTCATCCATTGATTTGAAATTTGGGGAAGCAACATTTCATATGCATCGACTTAATCATATTTTGTTATATACAAATTATTAAAATACAGTTAAATTAGTCGCGAAAATTTTAGTTTTAACTCGATTATTTTCTCCAAAGCAATTTCACTCTTTCACAACGATAGTGGTAGTTGTTCTTAGAAAAATCTTACTTGGGTATAAAAGGGGGAAAGTGATTTGTGTACTCTTACGTCTTTCTTCGTGTTTTAAAATAAGATTGAGTAAATTTTACTAGAAAAAAAATACCTGTTGGAGTTAAAACAAAAAAAGTACAAGAGATTGGTTATGCAATGATTTGGAAAGTCTTTCGGGGTCCTCCGCTTAGGTTGATTCTCTTGTACTCTCGCTTTCACAGTTTGCTCACGACAAACACGCGCGCAGATATAGACAGAAGCTTAGAACGGGCTTTTGTAAAACTATAGAGATGCAAATTTAACTGGCCGCGTATTTAAGGCTAGAGAAACTGTATATGGCCTGTTTCAATGGGTGCAGTTCAAGATTGCGTTTCAAATTACTCGATAATAAACCTGCCGATTTTATTATACCTCGCGCACTTAGAAGATTCCTGGAAAAGTGTAAGAAAATGCGCGCGTGTGAGATACTCGAAAGTAATATTTTTCCACTAAGTAACCACAATGTATTGCGAAATGCGTAAATCGTTCTCCTTGTATCTCGTAAATTCGACGATCACTTGTTTTCGCTTGCATTTTTCCCGTTTAAATTTATTCGGAATTTCAACTCTTTTTACACCTATGCAATTTTAAGATTTCTCACATTAAGCTTACGCAATTTACAGGTTAAAGGAACGATTAGCTTCTCTATGAAATTCGTCGATTCTTCGAAATAAATTGTTCTAAATTATTTATCCAACCTTTTAGATGTTAAATGAAATTGTATTGCAGGAAACGATAGTAATAGAATTTTATAAGAAGCATTTAACAATTTTTGTTGGTTCTTTATCGAACCATAACATCTGACGATGTTCAATAAAAAAGTGTTACTTTCCATTTTAATCTACTATAAAAGCTGTTCTTTAATTGTTGCACTAGAATAGCCTAGCAGTGAATAATATTTGCTCGAATGAAGAATATTACTATTTAACAATAGTGCGTAAACAATAATTTCTTGCAATAAGTCCATAAACATCCGCAGTGCCAAAGTGGTTATAATAAACGGATTCCACTGTAATAGAATATATCAACGAATTGTCCATTTCCTTGATTTATATTTAAATACGTGAGCTTCGGTATCAAACAACTGATTGCTCTATTATCCAAAAATTACCTTATCCGAACATTTATTTATTTATCTAGTAACGGATCAACAACCCAATGTATAACGATTCTTGATATAACGTACAACTAACCGTTAAGATTATAATTATATAGAATAAAATAAAGCTGGCGATTTAAGTGTTCTTGAATAGCCGGTAGACCAGCGGTTTCGAAGTTCTCACGGTTTCTTAAGAAGAAATCGTTCCCATCAACGTAGCAGATGGTGTCCTCCTAAGCTTGGTAGTTCGCATGATTCATGTCTTCCTATTATTTTGGCACGACTGTACTCGAAAAGTATTGGCAAACGCGGTACCACGCCGGGTACCGTGGCAAAGTGGAATCTGCCCTTAGTGGACAGACCGATCGTTAATCCGCAGACGTTCGAGCGCGTTCTTTCGTAAAATGCTACGAGTCTTCGAGGAAGAGACGAGAGTCGCATGACGAGAGCCGTTCCGTTGAATCGTCTTGGACAAGCTTAGCGTAAAACGAACCGTGTAATGGCCGTGGAACGCGACTCGCGCCCTCCAATTCTTTCTTCTGTTTAACCATTTCCTATTTAAACATCTCGATTCTAGTCGATCTTCAGCAAACGGCGTAAAAAAGGAACTTTCTATACGCGAACTTGTCGCGGACTATGGGCACGGTAAGGTGTATAAATAGGAATACAAATTGCTTGGGAGCATTAAACAAATGTCGCGTAACGGTGCAGAACAGTGGTGATCCAGTCACGCTGCTGTTACGCTTCGTTTAAAATGCTTCGAGTGATATTTACGCGAGCTACAAGCGGTACCACGGCTGCACCAGGTTAAAGCCAAAAAGATGTAAACGGTTCTCGGTCGTCGCAGAATTTACCTCCTACGGTTTTATCTGCCTCATTTGCTAGCTTCACTATTACTCAGCTGGGGAACAGTAGGTAGTATCTTAATACCGTGGTTTGTCTAAAATCAATTGACCATTCAGTAGCGGACGTATTGTTAAGGTTCTCTGTGCCATCTAAGTCCCTTGCAGTGATATATTTACTTCAATAGTGGAGTCACCAATGAATTTACTTTATGCGGAGTGAACCTTTACTTTAATAGAGCGACTTCTATCTTCTCCTCAAAAAAGTGGAAAGTTTCGGTTCGGTTTATAGGAGCGAATTTATTAATAATCTAATATGTTCACATCAATTAAGGATGAATGCTCCAAAGCTAACTTCAATTTAGAACGACATAAGCGAGGTTGGTAGTAATTAAAATTTTAAGTAGTAAAGATCGTGCGTTTTGAGTGATTCTATTTTGAATATAACATAGTACCCTTGGCAAAAAGTTTTCGGTCAAACGTGAGAATATGAAACTAATTAAGAACTCTACAACTTTTTTAGGTGCGAAATGCTACTTCATAAATAAAAGAAACATATGCGAAGATTAAATAAATGTAATATGAAATAAAAGAGGAAAGGAAAAGCACAAAAATAATCGTTTACTATAAAAAAAAAACAGCGTGGAAAATAAATCTACTTAATAATAAAACGATACTTTACCTAATATTTCTTAATACTTGTACGTTCACATATGATTACTTTTTATACTACGAGATTTTTGCATCGTATAAATAGAATTCCTTTTTACAATAATTTCTCCATTTCTCGAATCTGATTTTCACTTTCGGGGACATTATGTTCAACCAATATTGCTCCATGTTGTCTCTAAATTCTCTGTTAACTTTTATAGTTATATAATAGCACACTGCACCAGAAAAACCTTTGCATTTTTAGCTACGTTTATATTATCACGCTTGGCCGAAAATTTTTTCCCAGAAGCAGTATAACCTTACACTATCCTAATCAATTTCACGATTAAAGAAATATCAATCTCTGTCAACGTATTTATTAACTAATATTGCACTAATATCCACGTTGTCTACAAAATTCCGTATTAGATTCTATAATTATATCTAACAACGCTTTGCACCGTCAAATTTACCTAATATTGTACAATCGCGTTTGGCCGAGGCTGGGTAACGTACTCTTTAACTCGATTCCACAAAGGCACACCGACGGTAATTAAACCGTGGAGATTAAGCGAAGGAAAATCAGTCTTAGACATCGTCGCCGGCGTCCGTTCGCGGAATTCACATGGAGAGCGAATATACGCGGCACGATTTACGCGACGTCGGCCATGGTAGACGTCATCCTGACCATAGTAGGTGGACGAAGACCTTGGCCTTCGGATGGCGTGCACGAGCACATAAATCAGGCCGCAATCTCGCCATAGCGAGCGTTCCATCGCCGCGACCGCGAGTATTAAATCCACGGTAGCCACGGCGAAGAAATCACCGGCCATTTTCGGACATTGGACACTCTGGCTGCGCTACCATCTAAGGTATAGTCGGGGCGTCAGCTCGCGAAACGAATGTCATTGCTTCCGAACCTTATCCATCTTCTTCGGCATCGTTGTCCCCTTTTCTTTTACGTTGCCGTTGTTCCTGCTCCGTTCCACCTTTTTTCCTTTACCCCCCTTTTTGCCGGGGCTTCTTCGCGATCGCGGATCGCGCAGAGGCCTTCGAGATCCTTGGCGGCGAAAATGGCCACTCTATGGCTTTTTCTTTTTCTTTTTTTTTTCTTTCTCCTTCGGTTGCTTTTTGCTTCATCGAGGAGATCGGTGTATCTGTGGGTAATTGTGCTTTTTGGATTGGTAATGTGAACGGGGAAGATGGTTCGCGGGATGTAGTTGTTTTATGGGGAGAAGCTTTTTTGCTCGGGGTGGTGTATGTGCCTCCCCGTTTGGCGATGCCGAGGAATGAAGCTGTGTATCGGGTGATGAGTTGAAGCTGCTGCCGGAGCCTTTGTACGTCTCGCAATTATTATTGCGTGGATCACAGGTTTTATTATAGGGTTATTTGAATTTCTAATTCTTGCGCGTTTTGTTACGTGAATGTTGTATACACAGTGGAATCCGGTTATTGTAATGACCAGTCATGTTATTAACCATTAAGTACTACACTTATTGAAATTTACGTCTGTAAGACGGTTAATAATTACTCATTTATCTCGGAGTATTTATTTTCTAGAATCGATCTCAGTACGTGAACATTATAGTGTAATTGAAAAGTTATTTAAAGTGAGACGGTCGTAAATCATGCAGAAAGTAAAACAGAGATGAATAACTAATTATTATTAACGATCTCGCAGATCGACAATAGTAGTTAAGGATTGAGCGAATATTGTTATCATAATTTTCCGTAACGAATGGGTTAATATCATTTATAATTACGCCAACCTATTTTTGATAAAAATGCTCAGCTTTGAATAGTTGCATGGCATATTTTACATACATCCCGAAACTGTACGGAAACTGAGATTCGATCCGTTTCACAGTGTACCATTAGCAATGTATTAATATATTATACATTATTATCCACATGAAATTTTATTTTAAAAACAGGATTTATATTTCCATCGATCTTTTGCAATGGAATTATTTATTCATTTATTCATAAATCAGCAAACAAAACCCATTAGTGTATCAGACGATAATTTACCAAGCCGAGTCACAATAAAATTAGACACATAATTACGAAAGTCTGAGCATGTCGTTTCGGAAAACATTAGCAAAAACATTAAAAAGCTCTAACGATAAGAGCCTTTTCGCATTGTCCGGTTTTTACCGTCCGGTTGAAAATGAACATCCGATTACCATCCGGTGTAATACTCGCTTTTTACGCCGTCACGCCGTGTCGATTACGCGTATAATAGAGATTGACATCAAAATTGTATAAAATTAATCATCATTTATCGCATCAACCTCACATCAACCGCTTTTTTCCGTTTACTCGCGGAACGTTTTATTTCCTTCTACGCTATTTCGCTTTTTTTTTCATTCTACGCATTTCTAATGTCACTTGGTTATACGTGTAATTAATTGTTGGTCATTTCCAAATGGACTACAAAAACTAAACATCGAAAAACACGGTAGAATACGTATTCACAGTAACTGTGCAAATGCAGTTAATTAGTATTCGTGTTCGTATATCTAAAAAAAAGGGTACAAATCTAATTCGTCTCAAAGCAAAATACAAGCTTACAACTTCCAGGAATTTTGGACAGAAAATATTGCCATTGATTAATTCAGATAAAAAGAATTTAAAAAGTCGTTATAGTCCCTAAAAGATGTTAAAAATAATAACGGGAAAAGTATTATTACATCAGTCTTGAAAGGATTGAATCTAACGTTACGTATATTAGAATCTTCTTAAGGATAACGCGAATTCTTTTGAACTCGTTAAAGTATCCACCCACGCGTGATTCTTGACGGACGAGCTTCTGCAGCTAACAGGAGAGGGACAAAGGATGCATTGCAGCAAGACTCTCAAGACAATTTTCACAAAATAAACGACCATTCACAGCTAAGTACAGTTACGCGCGCATAAAGCACCGACAAATGTGTACAGGTGAACATTACTGGAATGTGTCTCGGTAGGGTGCCGTTCAGGGATGCTTTGAATGCGAAACGGTATTAAAGTTGCATACGTAATGCCAGTGAATCATTTGAGGCACGGTCCTACGGAATTCACGGTACATCGTAACCAATTGAACGTTTCTTCTCAATCCTAACATTTCTGGTCGATCTACGACAAAATTCCATTTTAACTAACCCTCGTTTGAATTTCCAATTTTAGTTCCACAGTTCGGCTCTATTTTTAATTCTACCGTGAAATTAATTGGTGCAAACTAATCGCTTTGCAACATAAACAAAAATTGACGATGCAGTATAAGATTAGATGGCGAGATAAATTTTTAAGTAACTATATTAACACCCTTTAACCATGCTGCAGTCTTCGAGATTTTATCGAATTCAATCGCATTCTTCGTTCTTTAGAGGCAGTTTATAATTCTGAAAATAGGAGCTTTTAGGAGAAAAGTTGAAACTTAGATTTGTAAATGTTAACAACAATTATGTTGTAGTTGTTTCAGAGTTATGGAATGTTTTAGAAAATTATGAACAAGATTAGGTCGAAGATGATCCGAAGATTGAAGCAGGGTTAAATGATTCGTTTGAAGTTGCGTGTACAGGTGTATTTAACCCTTTGCATTCGAAAAGCGACCCTTGGTCACTAAAATTGAATCTATTAATATTGTATGGAATTGGGTATTTCTTTTAACCGTCCAATAAATGAATAAATCAAATGAACCAGTTTGATAACTCTCGAATTTTTATTTATATCATTAACTACATTATTAGACTATTGTTAACCACATTAAACAGTTAAAATACAGTGATAATAAAATAATTGAAGCAATCCTAAAGGAAAACGTTTCCTTGTAGCGAATGCGAGGGTTAAACCGAAAATTTCTTGCTCAGAATTGTTAACAAAGATAATTTTCGATGGTTTCGATCCTCCAGAATCGTTTCCTTCGAGCTTGGCACGTGGTTTTTGCGATTTCGTGGGGAAGATGCAAGGTACCGCGGACTTCAGCCTAGTTTGGCCATGTCCACCGCGACGCATACAAATTCCTCGTGTCTTCTGCACACAACAGTTCCACTCTTCTTTCATTCGTTTGCCTTTTCTCCCTTTAACGCGTCGCAGGGAAGCGACAAATCTCATCTCTAAACGATTACATACACTTAAACTCTTTCGCTGATATTTTCAATATGTTGACGTTCATAAGTTTTGGTATTCGGAACTTCAAAGCCACGAAACATATCGAAATTTAAAAACATTTCCGGTGTTATTGACTTTGGATACCTACTCGAGATATTTAAGTATTATTTTTGAGATTTGAGATACTTGAAATCTTTCGAAATAAATTGAGTTTCATTTTAGTTTTGAAATTTATGAAATTTCTCTAAATAGTTGTTTGCTCCTTAAAAAGTTTGTATTTGCATTTTAGTATTAGTTTTGAGTTTTTTAACTCCTGACATTCATCAAGATAGCAATTTGCTATTGAAAAAATCGTATTTGAATCTTAGTACTATTTTTGATATTGTGAACTCGTAAAATTCACCAAAATAACTACTTACTATTTAAAAAAAATCTTATTCAAATTTTGGCACTATTTTTGAAACTTGAAACTCTTAAAAGTTTCCAAAATAGCTATTTGCTCTTTAAAAAATTGTTACTCGAATCTTAACACTATTTTTAATATTTGAAACTCCCTAAATTCTCCAAAGTAGCTAATCGCTCATTAAAAAATCGATACTCGAATCTTAACGCTATTTTTGAGACCTGAAACTGCTCAAATCTGCCAAAATAAGTATTCGCCATTAAAAAATTTCAAATTTCATCCAACTTTATTTTTTTACCCATTTACAAGGCCAAGAATACGTATTAACTATTGTGTTTCCATCAAATCATGTTTAACAAAATTTACAACAGGATTTACTAGGAAAATTTTGTTTAAATTTTAGCTTCTGACCGAATCACTCCCCCTTCTATTTTTAAAATCAAAGCATTGCAAGTTTTGAGAGTTCTTTGATCTTTCAGAGTTTCAAGAATTTCGAGTTCTCGCAAATGGACCGGACTTAAATTTCGAAAGCTTAAAAATCATGTTTGCGCCGCTCTATAAGGTATAAAATTAGTCAGAATGTTGCAAGACGGCGAATTAAAAATTGCAAGCGTGATCCACTTGCAACGAGCAAGGAAATCGAGTGGGAACCTGTTTGTTTTTGCAGCCAGTTCGAAGAAATTAATTGTGCAATACGGGAACATCGTTAACCCTGAACTCTCGGGTCGCATACGTTTAAGAGGTTCTCGTCGCGGACTGAATTAATCGGATCATAAACTCGAGGGGAACAACGAAATTATTGTACCTCATTTAAATGAATCCAATGCTGTTGTGAGAACGACATCGTAAAGTTCAACGATACAAAGACTCGCGTTAGTGAGATTCCTTTGCTGGAATCGGCGAGATTCAATCAACTTTTTCTCGAAATCATATCGACCTTCCACTTTAAATTAATCGAAATCAAAGAATGGGAGCAAATTCAAACAAAAACGAAAACGAAATGCATTGTTGAGATGCAATATCTTGATTACGATTATCATTCTACGATGAAGAAATTTAATTGAAACTCGCAAGATTATTTGTGATTAGATCGCAGATGAAAATATGAATTTTTAACGAGGCACAGAATCTAATTGATATAAAAAAATCTAGAAAATATTCAAAATACAGCTCAAATTATAATCAGGTTCGGATTCAAGATTTTCAGGCCCTCGATGTAATAAGTAAAAATTGAATTCCTAATAAATACTTCACACAAACTTACGTACAAAAATATACAAAATTTATTTCACGATAACTTATTCGTTCAATTTCAAATTCAAAGCAAAACATTTAATATTATGAAACGAAACGCAAAATAAAATAAAATATTCAATATTAACCATCTATAATAGCATGTAACTTAAAAGTAACGTAATCAATGGTATTGTTACGTGTTCTCACGTGTTGGAGTCCTTTAAGTTTTCCATATCTTTCACAGCTATTCGATACCAAACTCTTATGTTAGAGGAAGCTCATACTACGCTCTGCGGTACTAACAATATCGTCTCAACTCGATTCTAAAGAATGTTAACATGTATCGTATATCCATCGACTGCTTTCCCACTTCCGCTAGCTTTAAATCTCAATCGTTGCGTTGTTTAAACTCTTACGATTAATCTGTATTTTCTTTTTTACTCTAAAGGGTCAATCCCCCTTAATAAATAATAATAATAATAATAACAAAAGTTACATATTTTCACACCAAAATATTGAAGAACACAAAGCTTACGAATCAGTCGAATATTATTTCCTAGGAATAAATTTACCTCGTCGCATTATTGAATCACTAAAAAAAAACTAAAAAACAAAAACCCGTTGCCAATTACGCCATTTAGAAATCCGGAATATTCTAGATCAGAGGAGAAGAACTTGAAATAATTAAGCTACAGCGGTGTTATTACATGGTAACGTAACACGCGTAAAAGAAACTAAAGATTCAAAGAAGCCAGCTCGCAAAAAAAGAAGATCACCTTCGCACTTCGCACGCCCCATGACACCATTCGCCTATTATCTGATTATGCTGACGATCTTTTTTTTTTCTTTTCGCTAAACACGAAGGGGGATAATTAGACCTTCCATATACGATGAACCACCCTGTAGAATATTATAGGATCCGTTCATCGGATATTAGATTTCTTAAGATGATCGACCTCGATGAGGTAACTTCGTCTCGTTGCTTTGCCCCGACCATTGTTTAGGATAATGAGCAACGTGGGCTGGATCAAAAGAGGGTGTGATCTGCGTGTGCCAGTTCTATTTTCATTATTCCACTGTATTACGTTTATGGGTAATCTTCTCTCGAGTTAGACTCGCGATGGAAATTCTGTCATAATTAGAACGTTCGCGATTTCATCGTCCTACGCGAACGCGCGTACAGTGGGTGATCAATATTATTATGGACACTTCGAAATTACCATTTCTTTGAAGTTTGAACAAGTACACCTAAGATGAAACCCGGTTTCATTGCGTAAAAAGTATTGGGATGTTTTTTAGTAACGCGTAAGGAGAATTTTACGACTTCTACGAATTATTTTCAATGTTTACGAGTACGTTCGGTAGGGAAATGAATGCATCGTGAAATTTTTGTTGTTAAGTTATTGATTTTTTAACTGTTATAACTTCGCGAAGAAAAATTATCCGTGCACGTGTGCGCTTAGCGTATTTTACGACTTTACTGCGGATTATTATGCAAATTTTATATGTTTGTAAATAAGTTCGAAAAAATCGAAGCTAAATTGGGGGTTGTTTTATCCTTGTATCGCAATTTCTAAGTATACTTTGAACATTTTGTATAATTTTATGGATCATATGTCTTCTGTACTTTTTTGCACCTTCAAATTTTCAATGAATGCATAAAAATCCGCAATCTATTTATGACTAATCTTACATTAAGTCGAATTCGAAAGAAAAGTCTATTGTTACACGAATGCGTAACCATTGTAACTATATTTTTACAGTTTACCATTTATATACGTAGTTGCAAAATATTTTTACACATTTATTTCTTCCAATTTTCATTTAAAACAATTAAACATATATAACACGTATACTGTATTTTTATCGCTGTACTTTTGGATATACTTAATGGTACATCTTACTTTCATTCTTATTAATTATACAATGTAATCACTAAAACAAATATAATATAATACAGTTATTAACCCTTCGACGAGTACAGAATTTTGTTTTGCAAAATAAATATGTTTACATTGATTATTAAATAATATATATACATATATATAAAATATATATTATTTAATATATTATATTATTATATATTAAATGTTTCTATTAAATATTAATATGATACGATAAATGTTTTTACGATTACATGTATTGACGTGGAAGATGAAGAAAACGTAACAAAGATATAAAACGGAATATTGTAGAAATCGTTTCCGTTAAATAGAGCACAAAAACAAAGCTGTACGAGTACAAAGTTACACATTTGGCCCGACAATTTTTCATCGTACTCGTGAAAGGGGAATGCGACTGTAAATGAGTGAACAGACAATTCTCGCCAAACAATAGAATATTCGGATAGCAGAATAGTTCGGATATTAGGGTATTCGTATATTCGAGTGTCTATTGTGTTTCGTAGAATTCGCGGTATGAGTAAATCCTAGAAGCAAGACGGTGACATTGAGCAACAACGACGCCGATAGTTATGTCGCGGTGCCATTTATGAGCCGGCAAATTGAGTTTAGTGCCGCCTGCTGAACGTTACAGCCTTGGGGAATGTTGAACGACATCCGAGACCGGCAGCAACGTCAGCAACTGGTCTATTAACTCTTTGCTTACGGGCGAGTAATTGTTCTATCGTTTTTCCTACGATTTCTACCTTTTAGACTAACGACCCGCGAGTACGGAGGTCTCGATCGCCATTTTATTACCCTTCTACTCTATCTCCAATGCTTTTCTTCTCACCCCGCGTTGATGCAGCACGGACAGTTCATGCGAGAAATGATGGATCGTTATGTTCCTGAAACGGATGGATCGGGAAAATATTATTGATCGATAACAACTAGTTTCTTTCGATGTTTCCGGGAACGCAGGTTGGTTGAAACGGAAGCAATATTTCTCTTCAATATGCCACTTCTTACTGCGATTCAGATATAATACGTAACATATTGAATGTAATAAACTCTGTTAATATAAAAATTACCGAAGTGGTCAGACGGATCGTTTGGCAATTTACCGAATTAAACTTACTTCAATTCTAAATTGTTAAAGCAACGTGCATCGAATTTCGAAGTGGTTTGAATAATTACGAACGGTAGTGTACGGAAGAAGTATCGAATAAAGATCGAGTTCAATTTTTCTTAGCTTTCGAATCTCCAAGCGTTTGCATTCCCAAGTTTCTCAGTTTTTAAACGTTGAAACTTGCAAGCTTTTGTATTTTCAAGCACTGAATTTCCAAGCATTTGAATTATTATGTTTTTGGATTCTCAAGCGTATGGATTTCCAATCGTTTGGATTCCTAAGCTTTTGAATTCAAAAGCGTTTAAATTTCCAAGCTTTCGTATTTCTAAGCATTTGAATTTCCAAGCTTTTGGAATTCCAAGATTTTTGGATTTCCAAGCGTTTGAATTTCCATATTTTTGGACTCCCCCAAGTATTTTAATTCCCAAGCCTTTAATTTCCTAACTTTTCGATTTCAAGCTTTCGTATTAACAGGAGTGTCCATCAACTTTGAACTCGTTTGAATAATCATGAGCGGTGTCCGAGTTCTACTCTCAGCCACTGTGTACATTGACATGTAAACGATTCGGTATCTTAAACAGGTTAAGCAATAAACGTTCAAACAAAAGTGGTAGCTTATATTTGGAACGCTTCCTCTGCTATTATAGTTGAGGATTAAATTCAACGCGATAATCGAGCATCGTAGCGTAAACTGCGAACACCATCGCGATACTTAAGTCGTTCAATTGGAATTCTCGCGATGCATCAACGCAATGATGTCTGTTATTTTACCTCCGCGGCAGTCAATATCAGGTTGTTTCTTGCGCTAACTAGCGTACGTGTTTACGCGACGAGAATTGCTTCTCCATCTGCGCACTTCGCGATACTTTATTTGCGTGCCATTGTTGCGTGCCAAAAAGTAGACGAAGAATTTTGTGATATTTCTGTATCGATAGATGGCTTTTTTTTCTTCTCCCCCCCTCATTAAGAAGATGAAAAAAAATCGTTTACAGCGAGTCACGCTCGCGATCTGCCTTTCAGGTGTCGATGATTAATTACACGTTGCTCTCTGTGCTAATTTTAGAGTGGAAACAGGACGATCGTGACCAATGGGAACAATGGGACTAGCTTGCTTCGCGTGGTCGAGCAGGATTCTATTGTGGAGCACTCACCAAAGAACAGTGAGTTCTTTCGACCCTTTCATTTCACTGCTTTTCATCTCGCGCGTCTTTCGCGAATGTTTTACATTTTGCAAAGTGCACTGGAACGTTGATTATCTGAATTAATTGAACGACAAATCTGTTCCGATAATAATCGGTTTTTCGGATAATTGGTCGGAAAGAATCGAATTCTTGATCGTAACACATTTCAACTAGAAATTAACTAATTTTTTAAATACTGATGGCTTTTATATAAAAGAATACGTATCTTTAGATTTATTATTATGATAGAATATAGTATGAGATAGTTTAAGGATGTAGTTTGTAAAATTACAGAGATAAGAAATTTACATTAGCGGAGGAGAAGAAAATGTACAAAATTAATTTTTCATTTCATAGCTTGTAAAAGCAGAAATTAATCAATATATATAATAAAAATAATGTACTAATATGAATATTAATACACAAATGAAGATACGATAGGATGCAATACTTAAGTAGTATCTCGATACATAGCGAAGTTAAATATGTTATTAGGCATTTCATTTCAATGGACAAATCGTCAAAAAGGAATAGATGCTGTACAAATGTTTATGTTAGATATTATAATAATTCGCAACTTGGCAGTCTATAAAAATGTTTCGGTTATCTTTTATATTATATTTCTGATATTTGATATGTATTCTTTTATATATATATATAATAATTCGCATCTTGGCAGTCTATAAAAATGTTTGGGTTATCTTTTATATTATATTCAGAATCAGAAATATAATATAAAAAGATAACCCAAACATTTTTATAGACTGCCAAGATGCGAATTATTATAATATCTAACGTAAACATTTGTACAGTATCTATTCCTTTTCGACGATTTGTCCATTGCAATGAAATGCCTAATAACATCGCTATGTATCGAGATACTACTTAAGCTAGTATTGCATCCTATCGTATCTTCATTTGTGTATTAATATTCATATTATTATATTATTTTTATTATATATTATATTATATTATTTTCTATACATCGTCCAGCATATAAATGCAATACTTTTAATCAAGTATTTGTATAATTATTATAAAATTGTAAAATTCTCACGCTGTTATCATCAGCGAATAATGAACACCGTAATAAATTCTTTCGGTAACGTTTCTTCCGGAGCAAATAAGATACGTGATACAAAATAGAAAATTTGTTAGATACTGTAAGGTAGATCGGATGACTTCCGAGTGGTTAAATAAAAAAACTCAACAGGGCGTTTTAAAACTCGATTTACTCTACTGACTGTTCGCTGCGACAGCTCGTACAAGAGTGCGTCTCTTTCGACCATTCGTTAATTCTGAGGACGCCTTCGCCAGCATGGGTTGTTTCCAACCGACGATACGATTAGCCCAAAGAAACTACCCTTGAGAGGGGAAAGCGCGTTGACAAAACGCATATGGCCCACCTCGACCGCTTACCGATTTCGACCTTTCTAACAATACGCAGTTTAAATACGTATACACGTAAATCATTCGGATAATCAACGTTTCGGATAAGTCGACGTTCTATTTTATTAATGAATCTCTAGGGCCCACGAAATTGTCGTACTTCACCAACTGGAGCGAATGGAGCGTATGCGATCGACATTGTACGCAAAACCGTGTTCGAAGGTGTCGGGTGAAGAAACGATGCGGGACCACGATACTTAGAGTGAGTTTGTACATTTCATCCTCATATATAGTTGCTCATAGAATTGAGCGTACACCTAACATAGATTGCCAATGAAAAATAGCTAAAAAGTGAATATACGCACACTTATTCAAAAGTAGAAACGCAATATAAATGTATTTCGTTCACATATTCTAATAGACAGTACGTATAAAATTCCCCAGATAAAATAAATTATTTATATGTACTTAATAAATAAACGTAAAGGTATAACTTTTATGCTGACACAAACGTGGACGTACTCATCGATATTTTCCTTATTATACACATATGATACACGTAGATTACTATTTCGTTAACCACCTTTAATCTTCGTGGCATAGACGTAATTAATTTCGTATAAAGGTGGTGAGATATTGTCCTCCTTCTTCTTGTAATTTCATTTTAAAATCTTCTCAATTTGTAAAATTATAATTAATCATTTTCATGTTTTCAATCAGATTTAGAACGGATCACTGAGTTTAATAGTTTGGGCACATCGAAGATTAACCATTTCTTAGCCATCTTTTTCATTGAGTTTTAAGGTGTACGCTCAATTTTGTGAGCAACGTTTCTGTAAGAGCCTGGAAAATTGGTAAAGCCTAATTTCAAACTGTTGATCCGAGCATTTGCCATTGTGAAGTGGTAAAAGTCTGAAAGCATCTTGTAAACCCTTGCATTTAGGACTTTTATTAAGTTTACCTTACGATACAATATTGTTTTAATTTCGTACTCCGTACATTTAATAATTTCATACTCCACGTATACATACTCTGTACGGACGATTCAACTGCCTGAACAGAATTTGGTGATTTCAATTGTATCCCTTTCGAAAAAAACGTTCGATCGCCTCTCCGTTTAATAATATTCGGCTTCTAAACACGCGATGAAACGTCTGCAGTGAATAATGTGTTAATATGTTTGTTTTTCTTTAAAAGTTTACGACGTTTCGTACAATTGTATTGAACTTTGTGCAGGAGGAACGAACGTGTGAGCATAATAGAAAGGGGAGATGGAGGAGGTGCAAGCAACGTCAACGACGGGGTAATCGACAAAAGGATAAGTTCCACGTTGTACAGGTGAAATTATAATCTTGTTTCAAGAATTTTCAAATATCCATATTGAGCGATTCGTAACAAAATTAACCAGAATCGTAGATGTGAGATCTACAACTTCACGATTCATGATTTAATTAGATGCTATAATTGCAAATAAAAGCGGTAGCAATTGTATAATACGATTAATATTCTGTTGATAAAAATTGGAATGTATTGAACGAATATTATAGACGTTGTAAGATTTCATTGCTCTTTATTGCAAGAGGACAAACAATAACAAGGGCTGCATTTGTTTTGAATTCTATTTATCAGAAGTACCAAGAAGGAATTCACAATTTTGATTTTATACAGCGATTAAATTTTTCTTCGATCTATAAGTTTCCTTTTCTACGTTTTATACTACTTAGGACCGTCTGCGATCGCAGCGTAGCGTTGTTTTAACCATTTGCGGGCAATTGTCGCGAACAGCCGCCAAAGTTTTTCGATTTCTTGGACACATGTCGATCTTTAATTTAAGAAATTCGAACAATATCACTAATAAACGCTGCTGTTAATAATTGGAAAATAATTCGTTAAGTCTCGTCGTTAAGGGATTAATAATTAGGCAAAAATTTGTTAAGTATTATTCTGCCCGCAAAGGGTTAATCAATAGCGAAATGGTTAAGCGTTTCTTTTCTACTTTCTCGTTATTAATTGAAGATTTACGATACCAGATGCCTAAAAAGGAAGCAGAACCCAGACAAGGGAAACAAAGAGGCAAAGACCAATCGGTAGGATATTACGGGAAATGGAGTAAATGGTCTCCGTGCACGAGATTATGTACCACCCAACGTCATAGGTAAAATTTAACATCATCACCTGTTATAGAAAATTTGAAATTGTAACGATGCGTAAGAATTCGTTCATGATTAAAGCTGCGATTACGGTGGGTGTGCTTTCGCGGTAACTGCGTTCTGACGAATATCTTCATGCTTTTTGTTATTGTCTAATAAAACAGATGAAACATTCGTCACAGCTTAGCTCGTACGGATAAGCATCCACTATAACCGCAGCATAATTCATTAATTTTCAATCAAATAATCGAAGGTGGTGTAAGAAACCCGGAATCTGTGGACGCGATGTGATAAGGGAAAGCGCCTACTGCTACGTCGAGGGTAGCTTCTGCCAAAGATGGATTCATCGGAAAATTCGGGGAAGCCACGAAGAAGATAGCGATGGCAAGTATATTTATAATAACGTACTCAGTATTCTGCACAATTTTTCAATATATTATTGATTCAGCGTAATATTAATCTTTTAATACAAGCATTCTACGTTCTATTGAATTTCTTGGAGGACTAATTCTTCAGTGCAAATACTCTGGTGTAATACATAATATTATAGTATAATATTGTCTAGTATATCACTATAAAATTGTATTTAATTCCATACTATATTCAATACTATATTTTTACTCATATATTTCAGTTTTTAATATCTATGTATTTTTAATAACATTCTCAGTATTCTGCACAATTTTTCAATATATTATTGATTCAGCGTAATATTAATCTTTTAATACAAGCATTCTACGTTCTATTGAATTTCTTGGAGGACTAATTCTTCAGTGCAAATACTCTGGTGTAATACATAATATTATAGTATAATATTGTCTAGTATATCACTATAAAATTGTATTTAATTCTGTACTATATTCAATACTATATTTGTACTGATATATTTGAGTTTTGAATATCTATATATTTATAATAACATTCTCAGTATTCTGCACAATTTTTCAATATATTATTGATTCAGCGTAATATTAATCCTTTAATACAAGCATTCTACGTTCTATTGAATTTCTCGGAGGAATAATTCTTCAGTGCAAATACTATGGTGTAATGCATAATATTATAGTATAATATTGTCTAATATATCACTATAAAATTGTATTTAATTCTGTACTATATTCAATACTATATTTTTACTCATATATTTCAGTTTTTAATATCTATGTATTTTTAATAACATTCTCAGTATTCTGCTCAATTTTTCAATATATTATTGATTCAGTGTAATATTAATCTTTTAATACAAGCATTCTACGATCTATTGAATTTCTCGGAGGAATAATTCTTCAGTGCAAATACTATGGTGTAATACATAATGCTACAGTATAATATTGTCTAATATATCACTATAAAATTGTATTTAATTCCATACTATATTCCATGCTATATTTGCATCGATATATTTCAGTTTTAAATACAGTTAGTATCAAGCATTCTTCCAACACTAGTCGCAGCGCTGAATATTATTATCGTATCCAATTCTATAATATAACAGCATAAATATAGTAATGAGTATAGTATAGAATTCGATACAATATTGCAGTAATACATTACTATGTATTGCAGTATTGAATACAATAACAATGCTAAATGCTATCATATGCAATACTATAAATACTGGCTATAATGTTCAATATTTTTTACAATTGACAGATATAGTGCTGGACGAGTTCGAATTAAATCCCAACACAGTCGACAGCTTCATCCCCGAAAAGAATTCTCACATTTGGAAATGTGGAGTTCCGAGTACTCACAAGACTTCTCGTTTGTCATACTTTACACGAATTATTGGTGGAAGACCATCAACTCCCGGAAACTGGCCGTGGCAGGTAGCCGTGTTAAATAGGTTTCGGGTAAGTCCATCGATGATTAGAATAGCATAGTATAGGGGTGGCTAAATATAATACTCGCAAGGTGAACCCATTGTTGGAACAATATTGCGTATATAGTTAACACATTATTTAATCAAAATATGAATATAGTTCTTGGAAATATACAGCAGTCATAGCAACGGTAGATTCAGACGAACGACTCGGAAAGTTTTCCGAATCGATATTGATCAGAAGCAGCGTTTATATTGCTGTTGTACCGAATCGGTTAATTCATATATAGGGTTATCCAAAATAGACTATAGGAACACCTACCTTCACTTTTTTTCTTTCCCTTTCTGCTTCACCCTTTTCTAATCTGTTTATTATTTCCATTATCTTCGTTCGTTCAAATTTCAATTTTTATTCTTTTCACCTCTATTTTACTAACAAACACGGCGTTTGACAGATATTCTCATTCAACATCCTAAAGGTATTTTTGGATAACCCTGTATTTGAATGCTGGATGTATGACGAAACTGTAGAAGCGATATTAATGCTGCTACGCAGCAAGACTGGCGAATCGATCAAAAAGTCCTTTCGTTTAAAAGAGAATCTAAGGATTTAGAAATGTTGAATTTTGGCCACCTCTAGTATAGTAACTAACAATTATTTAGGTCAGTTCTAAAATAAGAACTGTTTGTTTAGGAGGCTTTCTGTGGAGGTACTTTGGTTTCCCCGAGATGGGTACTAACTGCGGCACATTGCATCAGGAAGCGACTTTATGTTCGTATCGGTGAGCATGATTTAACCGTGAAGGAGGGCACTGAATTGGAACTGAGGGTATTTATTATTTAATAATATTTCCGCGTTATAAACACTTTAATATTCTAAACAATTGTACGCTTCAAATATTTCAATACTAAAAATTGTACTATATCTTCCATAACATTATTTATAGTGAACGATTGACGCTTGTTTCAATTAATATTTAATACGTGTACGGATAGGGGCCGAACTCAATTGAACAGTTCGGGAAAACAAATACTTTATTAACGCGCGCTTCGCCATCACCGCTTCTCTCCGTACCAAAAGAATCTCTGTATTCACTCTGTTTCCCCGTCCTTAAAAACAGGGCGTCCGTTCCCTCTCTTCTTGGGAAAAAGCCCCACGCTGTCCCAAGCTTGGGACTGACTTATGTCACCCTTGCGAGGGGGTGGAAGTGGCCAGGTCTCGTACGTCTTCAGCGACAGCCCTCGAGTGTCACGCAAGCTACGAGTATTGGGACTCTTGTCCTTTAGTTATGACAGGGTTGCCGAAGGCAAAAATCGTCATCGTCATTCTTCGACAATCCATTGTCCCAACACTCGTATCTGTAGCTCTTACATACGTTAAATGGCCCACGTTGGGCCATTTTCTATTCGGACCATTTCCTTTGTCTTGCATTTTTCTGTTTTCTTCCAAATACTTACTTTTGTAATATTATTAATATTACAAAACATTCTCCCAATGTGTATAGGATGGATCGCCTGACACGATCGCTTCGGTTACTTTCGTTACTAGAAAAACCAGTCAAATGTTTCTATCCTACATTATACCATTCCCAAGGATCTTCAAACTGATGATATTTGATTTCTTTTCTGCCTCCTGTCTAATACAAGATAATTAATTGAAATGGTCACGTTAAATGATCCATCCGGTGTAATAATCATAGCGAATAGTCACGGGATTGAAAATTTACGAAAACGAGTAAAGGTATAAATTCTACAACACGGCATTTAACGTACTAATACCCATTTTAATCATTGCTCAAGATTCTTTTTAGTCAAGTGTACGATGTAAATTTCAAACATTGCGTACCGAAAGTATCCTAACACGCCAAGTACTTGTATATTTTAACTATTGCCGCAGATGCAGCAACTTTAAAGAATCTAAAGGAACAATCAGCTTAATTAACGATATATTGTAGATCTTCTCGATTAAGTTTCGCTTTTCTTCCAGGTGGATTCAGTCACAGTGCATCCTCAATACGACGCGGATACAGTGGACAATGACATTGCGATGTTACGTCTTCCGGTAACTCTGACTGCTACGCCTTCCAGAGGAATCGCCTGTCTTCCGGCGCCTAACCAACCTTTACCCGCCAATCAACTATGCACTATCATTGGTTGGGGAAAATCACGAGTCACCGACGACTTCGGAACCGATGTTCTCCACGAAGCTCGGGTACGTTACATACGCTTATCGGCAAAAGTTAAGAAACATGGTACTTAACCTTCTAGTAGCTAAATGCAGCATCACCGATTCTTTTCGATTCTTTTCTACGATATTTACACGACAGTAGATACTTGGTGTATCACAGTTCTACAACCCAAACCTAAACCACCTTTTATCGTCAAATAATGTTCTTCCTTATTTCAATTACTTTTCTGCGATATCTATATGATAATAAGTATAAGAATAATATACAGTTATTGACAAAACTTAAGAAACATGGTACGTATTCGCGAAGCTTTATGTCGTCGCTATCTTTCGAGATACGTGGATTTGCATTAAACGTAGAAGAACTTATTGTTTATCGATGTATGCAATACTACATTTTTATGCTATTGCAAATTCTAAGCTGTGAATCTTATAGAAGCGAAAGGATACGCAAAAATTCGTAAGTGACTATTTTGTTTTTTAACTTTTGTCAGTAATTGTATGTGTATCGTCGAACTTAATATTAACCCTTTGACTGCGGTGCGATATCTAGACGATTCGATAATCAAAACTGCGCACATAGTTTACACGTGCGATATAGTTACTTTTAAATAAATTAATCTGGCGTTTAAGGTAATAAAATGTTAACTTGAACCTGCGAATATTGTTAAAAAATGATAAGTTAGGAAATTAATCTACATATTGTTGTATTATACAAAATCTATGGGAAGTATATATACGCTTGTGGTAGTCGAAGGGTTAATTATATTTTAAATCCCACAAAAATCGCCTAACTTTAAACCATTTGCGGACGAGGAATAAGAAAAACTTAAGGAAGTATTTTGATTTTGAATTCCAAGTATGTAAATTTCCAAGCTACCGAATCTCCAAAACATTGAAGCTTTTATTAACGATATTGATTCAAATTTTTCGTATAAAAATTGAACGAATCTAATTGGTAGCATTTATGAGTTAATAAACAAGAAGAAAGGAGGTCCTACTCGTTATTCAAATTTTCCATTATATTCACCCAAATTATAATTTAATCATTTCGTTATGATTAATTATCTTAATTACGTCCCAATTTCGTTCGCGCTATAGTTACGCGCCTATAAAATATTTACGTTATTGTTACATTTTGTCCGCGATCAATGTTATGTCCGCCTTCTTATCATTATTATAATTTCCTTATTAGCGTCTCTTGCATGATAGAAATTAGTAATAAAAATCTCGAAACTTTCGAAACGTGTGTATGAGAGAAATGTATTCTTTCTATTGAACTTTTTGCTACTTTTCCCTTTCAGATACCTATAGTGTCTCCAGAAGCATGTCGAGATGTCTACGTGGACTACAGAATAACGGACAATATGTTTTGCGCCGGATATCGCCGCGGAAAAATGGATTCCTGTGCAGGTGACAGTGGAGGTCCTCTTTTGTGTCAGGATCCCAGGAGACCTAATCGCCCGTGGACCATTTTTGGCATCACAAGCTTCGGCGAAGGGTGCGGGAAACGTGGAAAATTCGGAATATACGCGAGAATATCGAATTACGTTCGCTGGATCAGCAGAGTGATGAAAGAAACCGATGACTTTAATTAAACGTCGGCGAATTTCGGTGGATTCATGTGTGCTTCGCTTTAATCGATGTGCTCAGTGCTGTTAACCGTTCAGAAACTTGTGTAAACGTTAGGAACATTAATGAGCAATTCTAACGATAGGAATTTAAAAACATTACCCAATTATCACTTTTAACTGGTGATTAATTATAAGGACGATCCACGAGAGCGGAATAATCATTGTGACTGCTACAGATTCACATGCAACAGATGCCATTAATTAGTGCTTTTATCCCTTTACTGATGCAATCACTTTTTATACAATTAAGAAGGACCATTTCGTTAGAATTTAATGATAAAATAAAAAAAAAAAAATTGGAAAATTTGTTATTTATGCTGTGGAATTATTGTGAACCTTTGCTATATCAAGAACCAAAATTTGTATACTATTAAAGATGATTGTTTTGTAAAATTTTGGTGATAAAATAAAAGAAAATTGTATAATTGATCATTTTTAAAACAGGTGAGTTTTCGCTGAATCAAAAACAAAAATAATACAGCATATTTGCTGATGGTAAAATGCAAAACAATCGTAAAATTGAACATTTTCAATAATAAATTGATAATAAAATAATAGATTGTTGAATTTATTTCCAATATCTGTGAATTTTTGCTAAATAGGATAGAATTTTTTTTGAATGATTTTAAAAGAGCTTATTTCATAGAATTTGGCGATAAAATCAAAGAAATCGTAAAAGTATTTATTTATGAAAGGGGTGAATTTTTACTAAACCATACACAAAAATAATACAGCATATTTCCTAATGGTAAAATAGAAAATAATTGTAAAATTTACCATTCTCCATTACGATGATTATTTTTATAATAAAAGGAAACAAAACTGCAGATTTTATTAAAAATGCTTATTTCATAGAATTGGATACTAAGATAAGAGAAATTGTATTGTTTACCATTCCTAGTAGGGATTAATTTTTGCTACATTAAACACGAAAATAATATGACCCATGTTTTAATGATAAAATAAAAAATCCTAAAATTTATTATTTCCAATAAGGGTGAATATCTGTTAAAATACACATAAATTTTTTTTAGACGCTATTAAAACCATTAGTTCATCGAATTTGACAAAAGAAAAAGAAACGTAAAATTTACTATTTTTAAAAAAGTTGAAATTTTGCTGAATCAAACACGCGAATAATATAGCTCTTTTTTAATGATAAAATTAAGAACTCGTAAAATTGATTATTTGCAATAGAGGCGAATTTCTGCTAAATTAAACAGAAAACTGTTTGCATACTATTGAAAACGCTTGTTTCATAGAATTTGATAATAAAATAAAATAAACAAAATCGTAAAATTTACTATTTGTAACAGTAGTGCATTTTTGCTTCATCAAACGGAAAAATAATATTACTTATTTTTAATGCTAAAATGAAGAAAATCGTAAAATATATTACTCCTGATAAGAATGAAATTGTACTGAATTAAACCACAAAAATAATATAACCCATTTTTTAACGATAAAACGAAGAATATCGTAAAATTCATCATTCCTAACAACAATGCAATTTCACCGAATTTTTACCCTATCTTCTAATAATAAAATGAAACAAAAAAAAAATTACAATTTACAATATACAAAAATTCACAATTCCTAATGGGGGGAAAAAGACGGATAAAGCATAAAAAAATTGACACAGTAGATCTCTTCTTTTCTAAACTCTTTATTCAAATTATACGAAACGTAAGTGAAAAAAAATCATACCATGTACATTTGTGCAACTTGACACTGTTCCTGCTCCTTTGGACCAGCGATTAAACGTAACTGTTCGTAAGTAGGTGGGAGAGAAGAAGAACGGATTCGTAAAGCGAACGTTGTGAGAAAGAAACGTAGGAATCTTTTGCCATGACCACGATTCGATCGTTGCGTTGGATCGTGGTGCCACCTTGAGTGCTTGCAGACTTTTGTGGCGAACCAGTTTCGAGAGATAGGTGCAGAGAACGTCAAGACGCCGCAGTGATTAACGAGATATCATAAAGAGCTTCACTGGATCTCGCGAATGGATGCGATAATAATTCGATAATATTTCTTTATATTCTTTTTGATCAGGTTCAGAACAACATTCAGAGCATTCGATTCGTCAGTTGGAACTTCAGTTGAACTTGCACTTGGAGAAATCCATTTCGGGATGTTGTTCCATGAACCTGAAACATAAAAATTGGCGATGCTCAGATGTGTATTAACTAGGTCAATTCCTAATCCTTTGCTTTAACCTTTTCCATTATTATCGGCGTTATTAACACTGGAACTACCAAACCGATCAAAATGACTGGTTACAAATTTGCCATAGAAATTATATAAACTTGTTAACGGTGCACTTTTTAAAATATTCCGTGATTTTCTATACAAAATATTAATGAAGATTTATTGCGCTTTAATCACACGCGCATTGCAAATATCTATCATGTTCATTTCTTTGGCACAAAAAAGTACACTTTAATCGTCGTTAGTTCTAGTGTCAACCTTTGGCTACGAGCATGAACTGGATTTCTATTTACGATTCACAGAGATTCACGAAATTAATCAAATTATTTAAAACACGGCTTTCTTGGAATAATTGTGTTACAAACGAGGGAAACTTAATCATTCAAATTGCACATTAAATATATTTGCAAACTTTTCTTGTTAGCGATTGATTAAATAATTGATTGGATAAAAGATACAATAAACGAAAGCGTTTGATCGATTTCGTGAGTTACTCTATGCTGCTTTTGGTTACGTTTGCAGAAATATTAATTCGCATAAAAATCAACAGTATTCCAGTGATTAGTTTTCGATTTCGTACTTTTTGATCACGTCCTGCTTCTTCTGCTCGTCAGAGGTTGGCAAGCCCAATTCCTTCTGTCTCTGGTCGTACATCATTTTCTCTACTAGGCCTCTGGTTTCACCGTCGAGATCGGATAGCTTGCTGGGCTCAGGATTCACCTTCTTCGTGCTGATCTCTGGGTCACAGGTCACCACGTGCGCCCACCATTGCATTTTGTTCACCTGCCAAGAGAATCCGTGGTGCTTATTTTTAAGAAACTATTCGTGGAACGTAGAATTCGCATCTAATCTATATTATATTAAGTGTACAAATTAATTCAGAACCATTAGAACCTCTATAGACTCTTGGTATCTTTATCAATTCAAAATCACTACTTTACTATTTTTCAAGTGACGAATTCGCTTCATAAGCGTGTAAATGCTGAATACCTCGAATATTAAAGCTGTATTTGATTTTTTTTCTGTGAATAAGTATTAAATCTTGTGAAATGCTAAAGGCTCAAAATTAATTTGTAATAAGTGAAAGTAGAAAAATAATTTATTTAACTCAAATAAGTTTATCATCCTTTCATAAGAAAGATTTTGATAGCACGTTTGATATTTGGCATTGGTTCGTTTTTCTTCTTCTTTGAGTTGACATTGATAATTACAGATTAAATATAGATAATATAAATAATTATTTTACAGATTATGTTGAACATATTTTACATTGTTTCATCCTTTTTATATTGAGAAATGCGTAGAAAATAATACTTACTTATATTTCTATGCACACATTGTTCTTTCAAAATAATTCTTCCAGAAAAACGTTACACATATAAACACACGGACAATGCAAATTGTATTTTTAGGCAGTGAGTTCATACAGTGCTTAAATTTTGATCAGAACGATTAAAAAATATTGCAAAGAAATAAGTTCGTAAATGTCTCAAACCTAACATTTAAATTACTTACTTAAAAAGGATTTTCTAAGAATTTGCTACAAAAGAATGAAAAAATTTGTCTAAACGAAAGAAGAATTCTACACGAAAAATACACCTTTTAAATATAACACAATCAGGCTAAAAATATACCTTTAAGAATCGCATAAGCCTATAAATAAACCAAGATGATTAATGAAATTGCGAACCTATAATCAATCAATCACAAAAGAAAAATTCACCTTTCAAGTGTGTAACAAATAGACCAAAAGTAAGCCTTAAAGAATCAAATTATCCCAACCATAAATAAACCCAACACCATCCGATAATTATGTCTTACATTAATTACAGCACACTTTTGTGAGACATTTTTTGTGAACAGGGGAAAATTGACTTCAATTCTGTTTGTTTCGAAGGAAATGAAACAAATTAAATTGCTGAAAATAAATATGAAACTTTAGGAAAAATTAACTCTATACGGACGGAACAAAATAACATTTAACAAAATTTTCGTTCAATTATTAACCCTTTCAGGATGGAATTTAACAAATTCTTGTGCAATTATTAACAATAGCGTCTGCTAATCTTTTCGCATTTTCTAAAATTGTACAATCATTTATCAAAAGTATACGTATATTTTCTCTATGGTATAATAGTGTTTGTTTCTCAATTCGTGTAACAATGTTACGCTATAATTAATCATATAGAGCCTTCAAAATGCTTAGATTCGTGCTATTCTCATATTAATAAAAGCACTCCTTCTTTGTGCTTCGAATTTCCAGTTTTAAGGTGCCATAGCGAAAGGGTTAATGCTGTTAATTTGAATATCTTACGTTAAAAATTGGTATATGTCAAAAATAAATAAAACAAAACTTTGGCGACTATTTGCAAAATTCGTCCGCGAAGTGTCAAAATTTGTTGTCATAACAGAGCGAACGAAACGCGAAGTATTAATCAATCAGGAAGGAATACGTATCCAAAAATCAACAATGCCACCGAAATCTGTCAATTAAATATCAGATGGTAAACAGCTTATCATTAATCGCTCACGATTCAGCCTTCGATAGACTCTCTATAAATTATTCTGATTATTCAGGGTCACGTAAGATGAATTCCTCGCGTATTTGCTATCACTGACCAGAATTCACACTAGTATCGTCGAAATTCCAGTTCTATCAAGGTCGCGAGTCCAGAGGACTTAAAATTGAAAAGAAATTTAAACTTCGTACAGTGGAACTCCATTTATGTGAAATTGTCGGGAGATGCGAAGCTGATATAATAGTTCACGTAATAGTTCTCCGATTTCTCCTACTACTTGTGACTACTTGTCCAAATAACCAGAGTTCGCTTTCAGATAAGTAGATTCAGTGAAAGATTCAACTTATTCGCCAGAGTATAGCAATATTTCAATGCTTTTTCAATCTCTTCAGAATTTTAATCTTTTTCGGAAAAAATAAGCACAATTCTCTTATAACTTGAACTATTATTAGAAGGTATATTTTCAAAATACAAATGGAACATAATTTTTACCAAATTGAGTATTTTTATGCGTTTATGGAAGATTTTAACGTGCAAAAATGCACGAAATTCATGTGATATGCAAAAATATACAAATTACTCAACGTGAAGTACAAATTGTTGTATTTCGAAGGTAAAACAATCTTCTATCTAGGATTTATTTCTTCGATTATGTCGCTATAAATATAAATTTGCGTAAAGATTCGCAGTCTAATGTAACACGCAATGTAATTGAAAGACCACATATTCGCAAAATACAAATGTTGAAAGAACTACCGTTCCACGATTGAAACGTAGCTCAACTAAAAACTACGAAAAACTAGTGAAAAAAATAAAAATTGAAAACGGGAACGAACGAAGATAATAGAAATAATAAACAGATTAGAAAAGGGTAAAGCAGAAAGGGAAAGAGAAAAAGTGAAGGTAGGTGTTCCTATAGTCTATTTTGGATAACCCTTTATGTTATAATCTATGCATTACTTCTTCGTTTTCGTTCGCAAAAGACGTTCGTATAACTGGATTGACGCTCGGCATTAATTCGATTTTATTTTGATTGATTTTGATTGACACTCGGGATAAATAGGAGCTCAGCTGGAGCGCGCTAAATTGGGCACTCACAACAAAAATTCCGTTCCGACGAGCGGAGTTCAGATAAATGGAGTTCTACTGTATGCTTGTAACGCGTCACTTACCTTCTCCAGGTTGATCAACAGCATTTTTCCATCCTCGATCATCCAGGTTGATTCTTCGACTTTGACCTCATGTGGAAAGTCGCCATCGACGATCGGTGGTTGGCCCTTGATTCCACAGGTCAAGTGCTTCTTCGTGATTGTCATCGATACGTCCTTCGGCCTCGCCGAAAACTTCACCTTTAGAGGCACTCTGATCTGAAATTAGACAAGAAGAACAATTGTTAAACAATAATTGAGTGTCAATTGTTTTGGTTCTTAACAGGATTCGAAAACTGTTATCGGGGACGGGCGAGCATGACGGATACGTTAACTTTGGAAGAAACAAAGTGTACTTTAACCCTTTGCACTCTTTAATTTTTCTTCTCTTTTACCTACCAACAACTCTTTAATTAATTTACAAAATGGATAAAATAAGGGGGGTTTTAATAGCGTGTGAAACAAATGTATTATTCGTTTGTATTAAGTAGTAAGGTAGTGAATAAATAAAAATATATATGGTGTAAGAAATATGATATTGTAGGCTAAAATCAGGAAAGGGAGATAAACATTACGAGGGTTTATAACAGCCGGCATGGTTAACGGTCGAGCCGACCGGAACGGTGACCAGAGGTTTATGAGGGGGTCGAATCCTTAGCGACTTGAGGAAGGAAATTTTGGCCACCTCATAGATCCTGGCACCTACGGAAAATTACGGGGGAACGGCTCCTAGGGGAGGGTGCCCCACCATAGTTCAAGGCCGTAGGCGGGTTAAAAAAATCCACTGATTGGTGGAGAGGAAGAACGTCCGCCTTGCGAAGGACGCTTTAAAAAGCCGGATACGCGAAAAATAAGTTAGTGGTAAGACAGATGTAAGATAGAAGCAGGACAGCTGTAAACCAGACGAATAGCGTTAAATAGATATAATTCTTTTATTTAGAGACTGTGTAGATCTGGCTTGTGTAAAACCCACGATCATCTCCGAATCCTACACGCCCATCCGCATCCTTTGGCCATTATCTTCCTACAATATCGAGCCACATTCAACATAGGAATGGTAAGGGTTAAACGTGTCGTATTTATATATTTGAAAGAATACAGAAAATTTTACACGTCTTTATGTTAATAAAATAAAGAATAAACGAATAATTTATAACATAAACTATCGTTTCTAAAAATGTAGCTATTATCCGTTTTGCCCAACTACGAGTTTCTAGGATATTCATCTGAATCTTGACACGCGCCGCGCGAAAGACGCGGGAAACTTCAACGCCTGTATAAGCGAGAGAACCGTACAGCGATTTCAGCGCCCACCTAAACGAGAGAGTGGCACAGTGATTTCAACGCTGGGTTAGTTGTATACGCGGTATAATTCCTGAACGTAGTAGAAAAGTAACGAAAAATTCTTATTCTCAAAATACAACTGTGGCGGCTCTCCTGCACCCACCACTAGAGGGACATACGAAATAGGCTTTCTCGAAAGTACTCGCTCCAACTACCTCGTCCATATATATACCGCCTTTAACCTTCCTTCCAATATCCCAAGTCTAAGGCAGGGCCTGCTAGGTAGCCTTACTGATGAGTCCACTAGCAGGCCCAGGACGAAACCCAACACCCTTCCTTTTCCTATCCTATCCCCTCTCTACAGCGCCACACAACCATAGTTAACACTTGGTTTACGGACGTTACTTGTATAATTCGATAGGTTTCCGGAAAAATACGTATATTGCATATAAATAGTCGAACGTAGAAGCGTGAGGATGAAGAAAATCACGTAGAATACGTATTCGTACCATTGTATTAATCAAAGTTAACATAAAGTACTGAAAAATAATATTTATGATGTGTATAATTTTAGGTGTGAAATCTGAACTGCGTCAACGTGACGCGTTCCGTAAGTCTAGCGTTAAAGGGATAACAACGCAGCCCATGAAGTATCGATGCAATATAAATGACTCATTCTTTCCCTTCTCATGGATGGATTCTAAAAAAAAAATCAAAAGTACTCCGTTCAATTTTAAAATAACAATATGCCCGACGCGCACAAAACGTCGTTCATCGTCTACGGTAACAATGGCGCGATTCATTCGATCATCGAAGGAATCGATCGCGGTTCCGCACGACTACCCCCTCAGTCCTCGCGATAACAATCTCCTTGCAGATCATCGTGATCCACTTCGACTTGGCCTTGGATTTCGGAAACAACCGATGCAACCTTCGAGTAGAACCTTGGACAATTTAGAATCCGCGAATGAAATCCATCACTCCTTTCCACAATGGAAAGAAAGGCAGAAAGGTTCGCGTGGGATTATTAATCAAAGGTCACAAAAGGATCGTTCCTCGAGCAACTTTTTAATAGTGTCTTTGTTTCCCCGTGCTACGCAGATTACTGCACCATCATCGGAAAAGAGTATTTCTGTCGAGGGATGTACACGCATTTAAACACGTTCGATATTTTAATCGTTGACAGATTATCTACCGGTTAAATATTAAAACGACCAAAAGATCCGTCAATTTAAGCTTAGAATTTAGCAATACCAGATTAATTTTAATTTTATTGGTACTAATTTCATAGAAACATACGAAGAAATAGAAATATAAATAAAAATAAATATAAGTGAAAATAATATAAAAAGTAAATGTAAATAAAAAATATAATACAATACACTTGATTTCACATTACTGGATTATTCTTTCCCGGAGGAATCGTTCAGTGTAAGAAGCTATAGTGCTTTCTATTAAATAAACTGCTGGTCCTAGAAAGGAACGAGAATTGGCTGAGCGAGAGAAGAGCTCATTTCGCAATGGAAAGTTCGTTTCTATAATTCCTTTTATTGCCGCGCGCTTCAAATTTAGCTCTTTTGTCATGGACGGTGATTGCGATAATGGCTGGCGTCGTTTCGAGTACAACAACGAATCGGCGGGGTAATAATCGATGGAACACGATTTCTAGGATTCGATCGCAATGGAAACTTATCGATCCTCGGTTGAACGGGGATTTCTGATTACTTTTAATATCGTCTTAAGTGCCTGGTAACGAAGCCAACGGAAAACGGGGTTAGTGGAAATCGCAAGAAGTATCGTTACGAAAGGAAACTGCTGTGAATGAAATCTGAATATGTAATCGCACTTGTTTGTACCTCTTTATATCCTAATGAGCTGAATTAATCGGTGTGTTTGGAAAAAGTAACTGCATTCCTACATAATGGTAACGGAACAAGAAGATAAAGCATTTATGAGCTACGAAATTTATTATTCCATACAGCAATGGGAATATTCATTGCGTCATAGTTTTCATAACAAACTGATCGACAATATGATTCGTATTCAAATTATTTGCAGTTACGCGTTATGCCGCCAAGAATGGCACGCAAATATTTTTAGCATTAAAGTTTCTTTAAATATTAAGTTTAGTATTAATAATCAAAGAAACGAGGGTGATAATTCGTTTATCAGAACAATATTGTCGAGCAAGTGGGAAAGAAAAGCCTAGTCTGAAAGTAAGACCGATTAAATAAAAATGTTACAAAGAATGAGAGAATGAGAAAAATTAGGAAGGAACTAAGCTAAATTGTCCAAAACTTGTATTTTTATACCGTCAGTTATATAACACTTGTACAATATACTTACGTAACACACATATTTCAGAATGAACGAACTTCTTACACGCTAAAAGAATTACTCGATTATCCGAACAGTCATGATATGTTTTGATTGAGATGATCAAGGTTTTATCGTATAAGAAACATTTCCAGGACTAAACTATACTTTATTCATCCAATTTCTCCAAAAATTAAATCGAGAATACAATCACACATAATGTAAAAAAAGGTCAACCAGAATTTATAGCAAAAGTTTCACATTTCGTATCCCACTCTTACGAAGGCCAAGAAAACTCAACGATAAGCAAAGTGCAGAATTACTTCAGCAGGAATCCGCGTGGCAAAATTCAAGCGAGCAACGAATTCCATCGTTTGTATTACGTGTATTAAGGCCTCTTTTAAGATCGTTACAATGCTCCCACGTTTCCATAAAACCGGCCTCTCTTATCAATCCCATAAAAGCTAATGACCGACTCGTGACGAACTGACCAGCTTGCAAGACGAGAAGAAGAAGCTTCTCTTTTCAATCCAGCTCCGACGAAATTTTTGCGTCACAGTCTGTTTAACGTCGCTTTGGCTGAGAGATCGAGGATAATCCGACGACACGAGCCTCTTCCCTTGGTTTCTACTCTGTGTCGTATATCGTAATGATATTCCACTTTGTTAACGCGCAAACTCGGTAGCCATGATCCGTTTCCACGCACCGGTGCGCTCAGGTACACTCCGGAGAGTCGCCGCGGTCGTCGTCACGCTGGAAACCCAAGAATACGTCCGACGCTGGGATGACGGCGGTTCATGATAATGATGATGATCCCACGACGCGTAATCCTTGTATCGTTCGCGATTCCTTCTGCTTCCCCTCTTGGTTTCACCCCCCCCCCCCGCACCCCTTTTTTTTGTGTTTGCCGTGTTGCGACACGAGACACGCTTCACGGATCATCTAGGATTTTGGTACTTGATGCATTTAATTGTTTCTGATGCTGAGACCGTCCGAGGATGTCCCACATTATGAGGAGAATTATCGTTCTCACGTTTACTGCGTTCACGGAGATGATTAAAACGAGAAGAATGTTAACGAGTTCTACTATTAGAAACGTTATGTATCGATCTTCTTCTTTTGATATCTTTATTCAAGTCTTGGAAGGATTGGATGTACGATTGAAAGTCAATAGAGAAAGCGTCACGTGGTTTTTTATTGGAAATATAGTTGATCTCCGTATAACACGGTACTGTTGCAAACATAATTTCAGTCCAACACAAGTTAGAGAATTGTGGGAATATTTATCGTAACACAATCTTGCAACAAGACTTCATTCTAACACGATCGAGTAATTAAGGAAGCATCACTATAACACGACACTTGTTGATTACCTTTTAGTAATCCGGTATAATTACCAGAATAAAACGGTAGCTTTATTAATTTTTGGAATCTAATTTTGCTTCTTGTTGCATACTATTTTGTTAAATTCCCCATAAATAGATGAAAATTTACAGTCGTCTAATAAATAGCTAATTCTTCAAGGTGTTGGAAAAATTCGTAAGGGATGTGACGCCAATGGTTGCAGATTCTGAATCACGCAGCGGAATATTTTTACTTATGAGTCAGGTTCTTTCATTCTTCGATATTCGTAGAATTTTAAGCCAAAGAAATTTTTGTTTCGTGTGCAGTTTTTAGATAAGTATGACCGAAGTTCGCGAAACACGTAAGGCTGCATTTATAATCGTTGATTTTATTTTGTCGTCGGCGGTTGATAATATTCTCGGCATCACAGGAATACTGGTCGTTTAATATTGGCCGCGTCTTTAGCGCGGCTAACGAACGAGATTTTACGAGTAGTTCGTTTCACGCAGAAATTAACAAGCGATAGTGCAGCTTCTGTTTTAAGTCTCGTTATAAGCGTTGAGTCACGTGAACGCGGTATTAGCTTTGTCCTTCGGCTGTTCGAAGAAAGGGAAAAAGGGATAACGTATATTCGTGTGGTATGCAGAAAAGTGCATGAATTATGGTTACGTGAAAATATGCGAAATGTATATATGTATTCGAATTTAAAAGCCTTGTCCTCTGGAAGTCTGATGAATGCACGAGTTGAAAGTAACGCAGCCTTGGTTGCGATTTGAGAAACCAAAGGGGTGTACGTGAGCAAACTCACGTTTTCGCATAATTAACAGAATTTAAACAGCAGCCTAAGAATCGTGACACTTTCAAATATAATTAAACCATTTGCAATAAATTTATTTCATATTCCGTAGACGGCGAAAGAGTGGCTGGGAAAATTATTGGCGCATAACTGTCTCTTTCAATCGGAATATCTTAATGATTATTTTTAACGAGAAGCTTTTTACAGAAACCTTGCTTTCAACTTTCCTTATTTTGCGCAATACATTAATGTTAATTATGCACTAATAATTCTATATAATACAAATAAATCAAACGGGTTGGAAAGTTTCTTTTAGCGTCTTTTATTATATTAGGTCTTGTTGCGTAATCATTATCCGAACATTTATGCCTCCGGATTAATTTGGATACGGCAGGTTTCGCTGCTCTGATTATTCTAAACGGTATAATATACTTGGTTGTTGAAAAAGTTCGTAGTGTTCGCGACAGTGTCGATGTTAAACTCTTTTATGCGTCGTGAAGCTGAAGGAAGAGTATTTCGACGAACTTTTATTAAATAGTGAAGTTTTTGATTCGAATAAATGCAATGTTTGATTGGAGACCTCGATTGCAACTATTAAAGAAAAATATCCGGAGTTATCAAAAGAAAACGCGACATATTTTAATGAGATTTGTTGCGACGTATCGATGAAATAGCAGCAAAAATTACGAAAGTATAACTAGTATAACTCGCAACACTAAATTCTAAACATAGTAATATCACACTGTAATTTATTCTAGCTATTAACAATGAAAATTTTATTAATGATCGTAAGTTTAATACAATAGAGGAATAGAATAACTAAACAGTAGAATTTATTTTTAATAAACGTGAAAATTTGTCGGGAAAAGGATTATAAAATTACTCAATGTTATATATAACATAATAAATGAAAACAGAAATGGAATATAAGCATAGATTGCTTTTAGCCTCCAAATATTAAAAGATACATTTTACTTTGCATATTTCCTACATTTTTTAATGTTGCATACATGCTGTACACGTTTGTACGCATTTAAATTTTCCATAATTGCACGAGTCTTTATTATCAAGTATTTCTCACTCGAATAACGCAGTAAAATTACACTTTGGCTCGAAACTTTTGCCAACCATTACATATTCGAATTTCCTATTTCGTGTCCTCTTTTACACTGTGTTCTCCACTTGGTTTCGCTCATTAATCGCATAATTATCTCATTTTCCATCTATTTACGTGACTCTGCTATCAGAAGATTTAATTGGAACCCAATTAAACGTTAACAAATGCTGCATAGTGATATTAAAATAGACGCAGCGACGCGGTGAGAATTTTTATGGCCACCGTATACGCAACTATTACAATCGTTTAAGTTAAAGAATCTCACGTAGACATCATCGACCTTTACATCCATCACGATGCACATAAATCCTGCACACATCAGATGCAACAAAAACTTAATCAACTCGGTCGCTTGCAATAACTGTAACAACCGCTCGGAAGATTACCACCTATTTAGGTAGGCTTCATATTCTAATAACAAGCTAAAGGTAACGCAACATCGTTCTCTCAGACTCATTAAATCACTCCAATTACGCAAAGTATAACGTACAACGATTTTCCCTAGATGGTAATCAGGATTATAAGTGACTGAAATAGTATTCGTCCATTGTGAATTCTGAGCTTCCATTAAAAAAAAAAAAAATTCCACTAGAAAATATTTAGCTGTAATTTAGTTCAGCGTAGTCTAATTTCCGTTTCTTTTAGCGTAATTAAGTGTAGTAATAGTTAAAACTTGTTCACGATTTTCTTTAAAAAATATTTAATTATAATTTAGTTTAGCGTAGTCTACTTTTAGTTTTGTTTACCGTAACTAAGTGTAGTAATAGTTAAAACTTGTTCACGATTTTCTTTACAAAATATTTAATTATAATTTAGTTTAGTATAGTTTAGTGTTAGTTTAGTTTAGTATAATTAAGTTTAATAATAGTTAAAACTTGTTTACGCTTTCCTTTACAAAATGTTTAATTATAATTTAATTTAGCGTAGTCTAATTTTAGTTTTGTATAGCGTAATTAAGTGTAGTAATAGTTAAAACTTGTTTACGTTTTCTTTTGCAAAATATTTAATCACTAGAAACCTTTTTAAGAACGAATCTTCAACGCTTTACTATAACGCAATTATACTTAGGACAATTTTTGTTTTCATTAAATATAAATGCTGAGTAGATAAAAATATGTGAATTAGTCATTGATATAACTATTAAACGTAAACAGGTTATTTTGAGTTGAAGCAGAATTGAATTTTTCGTTGCTTCTTAATTGTGTCCAAGAATAAAACTGTGTATACTATTAACCCAACGTTGAAATCACTGTGTGACTATCTTTTTGTACGGGCGTTGGAGTTTCTAGTGTTTTTCGCTCGGTAAATTCTTGGTTCTCTTTTTAAAAAAAATATTGGATGGTCTTATATAAAAGAAGCTAACAAACAACTTTATTTATGGGATGGCCTAATAAATTCAGCGTTTTTCATGTGGCACACAGTGTTAGGGCAATAAATAGTTCCCAGACTCATTAGATCACTCCAATTACGCAGTAACAAGAGTACAACACCGATTTTCTTTATATGGTAGTCACGTTTGACTCTTCGCTCATTTAATCATCTCACGCGGCACCATTAAAGACATCGTTTCCGCCATTTCCAATCGAACCATCGGAATTATCCACGTACAGTCAATCACGAAAAGTATTCTTAGCAAATTCCTACTACGTATGTTCGTATTAAACGAATCGTATCTTTAACATCTACGTTTTTATCGTTTATGCAAAAGTGCATGGTAAGAATTATTAGAAAATACGTAAATAAAATAAAGCAGAAGCTAGAGAGACAAGCTTATGACAAGTTGAATGTTCTCAAAAAAAGATAGTATAACTATTAAATTATGTGCACATGTGATAAATAAACTGCGAATGTTTATTGAAAATTTGTACCACTTTAAGGAAAATTGAAAGAGTGGACTTTAGTAGAAATTTGTTTGATCCTCTAAATGTTGAAATTTCTACTTCACCTTAAATACTTCGTACATTTTTATGTATCATGTGGAATCTATTCCTTTTTGCAAATTTAAATTCACCATAAATGTATAAGGATTCACAATCTTTAGCTGTTTGCAATAAAACGAGTTTAATAACGAAAATTGTTTATTCTCTGCATAATGTTATCAGCCGGCTGTTCCTATGAAAAATTGTACGTCCTAAAGTGATTATAATAAGCGGATTCCATGGTTTGTGGGTAGAGAGAGCCTGTTTTAATGTTACTTATTGATTAAACATATATCTAGTAAAGGGTAGGAATATAAGATACCAATTTTATTTTTTCAACTAGAAAGTCCAAGAATACTTGTAAACGAGAAAATCGGACGAGTAACTTTAGGTAAATTTCATGTAAAATGTGCTGTATAAACATAAATATTGTGCAGTCTATGGAAGTTTCAAATTACTTACTTTTTCCAAATTAAGAGATACATATATATATATAATACATATGTGGCGAATAACTTTAGAGAATTTCAAGTAAAATGTGCTGTATAAACATAAATATTGTGCACCCTATGAAACTTTCAAATTTCTTACTTTTTCCAAATTAAGATATATATATATTGGAATTATATTCCGTCCGAGCGTTCTTCCACCCTCCGATTATTATCAAACAGTACGAAGGCTTTCGCGTGCGACTGTATGGGTACACTTGCGAAATGTTCTCTTCTACACCTGTAGCAGCGCGCTTGGAGGAGCTGGTGTACGCACGCGTCGTCATTATGTACGGTTATCGCTTACGATGAAACGCCGTCGACAATTTGCAAGCGGGTGGGAGATCGTGCAATTTTCAATCGACGCTCCCTCGTGCCCATTATCCCCGGCGATCTTCAACATGATCGTTTGTACTTCGCGTTTTTCTGAACTTGTATCATCCCGTGGATACGATCAGGTTGCAGCACGTTACTGCAAACGGGCACCGGGCTTTAATATAGAGATTGTTCTCGCGTTGCGTAATACACGATGTCAGTGAACGGTTCAATGGTGCCTCGGCACGCTTAATGGGAGTTCATGGCGAGGGTAATTGAAGCGTTAGGGTTGCTGGAATGCGCGCGGTTCGCGGTGATGGTCAACCGTAAATGGGAATTTAAAGAAAGTGTACGCTATTCCTTTTCATCCGACGATTCCGCTACACTTTTTAGTACGATCGTATAATTCGTTGGGAATGACGGAGTTATTCGTGTGCCAATAAATTGAGAAGATTAACGGTACTATTTATTTAACATTTGCCTCTTGTTTGCAATTAACAAGAAGGAAAAGAATCTCAGTTAAATATTGAGTTGAATGGAAAATTTCTTTCAGTGTCACAAATTATTTGAAACAGCTTTTGGTTCAGAAAATTGCGGTATTTTGCGCGGATAAAATTATGAAGCTATTGTCAGTAAAAGATAGTTAAAAGTTATCAAGAAAAATGGTGAAACTTTCTGTTCGAATTTTTCGACTTCTATATTTTTCAAACAGTAAATTTTTCTATTCTTGAATTCTTTAATGTCTAAATTCTTCAATACTAGAATTTTCCCATCTTTTAATACTCTAACCCTTAACATTTCTTAGCCTTAAGTTTCTCAATCCCCCAAATTCTTCTAATTGTGAATTTTTCTATCATTACATTCTCTAATCCCTAAATTGTGCAACCCTTGAATTTTTCTATTTTTGGATTCAATAATACTTGAATAATCCTAGCCAAGAATTTTCCAATCCCCAGATTTTCCAAATCGCGAATTCATTTATCCTTCAATTCTTCAATCTCTTAATTGTTCAATGCTCAAATTATTCAAACCACGAATTCTATTATCCTTGGATTCTTTAATCCCTAAATTCTACAATTCTTGAATTTTCCTATTTTCGGATCTTCCAATCCTTGAATATTCTTAGTCGTCGGAATCCATCGATCTTTGAAGTTTTCAATACCATGAATTCTGCTATTCTTGGATTCTTTAAATCCCTGAATTATTCAATCCTTCAATTCTTAAATCCTTGGCTGTACTTCGCGAAGTGACGTAGAAATTTTTAAATTAAGGAAGGATCGAAAGTTGATTGCAGCATTTGCGATGCAACAACTGGATGGAAACGAGGCGCAATGCGGACAGACTTAATCTGATTCGTCAATCAGCACGGGAAACGATGTGCGCGAGGACAGGCAGACGTATCACGGGGAACAATGAATTCCTTCTGTGGCGAAAACAATTAAGGTGCAACGGTGTGTCAGAGTTGCCGCGGTTCTGAAACGTAGCCTTGAATTTGAAAGAACAAAAGGAGTGATTACGCTAACCAAATGACACGATATGAGAACGTTACGCTCGCCGCCGCGCTTTGTTTCACTTTGCACGCAATCACTGGACCATCGCTCCTTTATAATTTATATTAAACCAATAAGTAAGATTGATGATTCATATTGAATAACCAAAACGGGACAGATTAATTCCCTTTGAAACTTTAATTACAATCAGACGACGAACAATCTTTCAACGAATTTTATTTTTATCGATAAATAATCAGATGTCCATATAGTATCAAATAATGTAAAATAAATCAACGTTAAACCTACCAAGTTTTCATTAATCTATCATAAAGAATTGTATAAGATTGTTGAGAATATTCCACGATTTTCTGTACAAAATATGAATAAAGATTCACTTCACTTGTAGCATACATTCTTTTCAAGTATCTATCGTTTTTATTTCTTTCGTAGAAATAGGTATAGTTTTAGTGTTAAGATTCGACAGTTGCACAAAGTGAGCGTTGGCTTTAGAGTTCTTGCATATGGCGTTTCTTCGTAACCTTTAAATGAACTTAAAGAATTTCACAAAAGAAAATTGACAAGCATTCAAGCCTCTATTTCTGAAACGTCAACTGAAGGAGAGAAAGGGCACAATGGAACGTGTTCAACCACACCACAAGTACGGTTGCATGAGTTCCTCGTGGAATTTGTTTCCTGTGTCCGCGCGGTCTTCAGGCTTGCGGTTTCCGTCTGACAAGCCGAACACGCGTTACAACATGGATAAAGTGTCCACCGGCGAACATTTCATTGAATAAGCAACTTTCCCTGGTCTGTTAACTGTCCACGTTGATAACTTTGCTTTGGCAATAACACTAACTTTCTATTTCAAAAACTAAATTCTCGTGAATTATTATTTAATCGAATAGAAACTGGCATTATACTACTAACGTTATACTAATATCATACTAATTTAGATTGCGCATTTTTATGCATTTATGGCACTGGTTTCCAACCAGACTTAAAACATTTTCTAGGGATCGTGATTTCCTACATGCAAAATAATTAGGTACTATAAATACTTTCAAATGCATTAGGGGGTTGCTAAGTATTTTCTGGAAGGTTGTAATTTTTCTTAGATGCAAAGTAATTAAGTATAATAAATATTTCCAAACGTATTATGTGGTCGCAAAGTATTTTTTGGAAGGTTGTAATTTCTTAGATGCAAAGTAATTAAGTATAATAAATATTTCCAAATGTATTCTGGGGTTGCAAAGTATTTTTTGGAACATCGCGATTTCCTTGATACAAAATAATAAGTATAATAAATATTTCCAAATGTATTATGGGGTTGCAAAGTATTTTCTGAGAACGTGATTTGCTGGATACAAAATAATTAAGTAAAAGAAATATTTGTGAATGTATTAGTTAAGATCATGTTCTGAAATATTTATTTTCAATGGCGTTTTTTTTACTTTATTAAATTTGTCTTACCCTATAAGGGAAGATTACATAAATATAATGAGAAATAAATGGGGAAAGGAAAAGAATAAAAAGAATCGTTTATCATCTAAAAGAAAACAGCGGGGAAAATAAATCTACTTAACAATAAAACGATACTTTACCTAATATTTTATAATATTTCTACGTCCACATATGATTACTTTGACGTGTTATAGCATCAATACTACAAGATTTTTGTAACTTGCAACTAGAATTTCTTCTTACAATAATTTCATTATTTCTGGAAGCTGATTTTCACTTCTGTGGTCATTTTTATTAACTAATTTTTGCTCCGTGTTGTCTATAAACTCTCTATTACATTTTGCAGTTATATAATAGCACGTTGCACCACAAAAACATTAGCGTTTTTAGCTAATGTTGAAAATTTGTTGCCAAGGGCGGTATTATAAAAAGCAACCGCGATTTGAAAAAGCTTGGAAACACTGACAGCTAGGTATTCTGACAACAAGCTACTATTTTAAAATTACATTAATACTTTTCTAATCATTGTAAATTGTATAACTTCATCAGCAACCTTTAATATAACACAATGATGCGTCATGTAATTCGTCATCGATTACAGGGTTGAAGGATTCACGGAGAGCTTCGCAACTTTGGTGGAAGTCACGCAACAACAGATCAACGAAACTTTCATCGTAGGTTCGTTCAACGGCCCGGTGGCTCGAAGGTTGCAACGCCGGGAACCGATTTATTTGGCGTCTTCGCCGGAAACCTTGATGATCAAGAATTGACGCCTGTACGCGTTCACAGTTCGTTGCGCAATCGAATAGTTCGCTCGTTACTCACTACGACGATGAATAACGTGCGAAAAAGCACGACGATCGTGACACTGGACCCTTTATGAATCAAAGGTCGTGCTTCATTGTACAACTCATTTAGCAATTCATCATTCTTCGATGCTTGAACTTTCGTTGATTAATGATTTATAACTAGACCTCTGGATTCAAAACTAGACCTCTGGATTCATAACTAGACTTCTAGATTTATAATTAGATTGAAAACAAAGACCCTAAATTTCGATACTTGAACTTTCGTCGATTAATGATTTATAACTAGACTTCGAGATTTATAAGTAGATTGAAAACAAAGGTCCTAAATTTCGATATTTGAACTTTCGGTGATTAATGATTTCTAACTAGACCTCTGGATTCAAAACTAGACTTCTAGATTTATAACTAGACCTCTGGATTCATAACTAGACTTCTAGATTTATAATTAGATCGAAAATAAAGGTCCTAAATTTCGATACTTGAACTTTCGCTGATTAATGATTTATAACTATACCTCTGGATTCAAAACTAGACTTCTAGATTTATAACTAGACCTCTGGATTCATAACTAGACTTCTAGATTTATAATTAGATTGAAAACAAAGGCCCTAAATTTCGATACTTGAACATTCGCCGATTAATGATTTATAACTATACTTCGAGATTTGTACGTAGATTGAAAACAAAGGTACTAAATTTCGATGCTTGAACTTTTGCTGATTAATGATTTTTAACTAGACCTCTGGAGTCAAAACTAGACTTTTAGATTTATAACTAGACCTCTGAATTCATAACTAGACTTCTAGATTTATAATTAGATTGAAAATAAAGGTCCTAAATTTCGATACTTGAACTTTTGCTGATTAATGATTTATAACTAGACTTCGAGATTTATACGTAGATTGAAAACAAAGGTACTAAATTTCGATGCTTGAACTTTCGCTAATTAATGATTTACAACTAGACCTCTGGATTCATAACTAGAATTCTAGATTTATAATTAGATTGAAAACAAAGGTCCTAAATTTCGATACTTGAAGTTTCGTTGATTAATGATTTATAATTAGACTTCGAGATTTATAAGTAGATTGAAAACAAAGGTACTCAATTTCGATACATGAACTTACGCTGCTTAATGACATACAACTAGACATTTAGATTTATAACTAGATTAAAAACAAAGACCCTGAATATCAATACTTGAACTTTCGCTGATTAATGATTTGTAATTGGACTTGTACACTTATAACTAGATTACAAACAAAGCTACTCAATATCGATACTGGAACTTTCGCTGTTTAATGATTTGTAACTAGACTGCTAGATTCATAACTAGACTTCTTGATTTACAATTAGATTCAAAGCAAAGTTCCTCAATATCGATACTCGAACTTTTGCCGTTTCATGATTCATAACTAGACTTCTTGATTTATAACTAAATTAAGCTTCTATTGCATTCCGTTTCGGATTGGGAACTTTATTTCAAATGTGAAAACAACAAGAGGGAACATTTTTTTATACGATCCCATTTGGGGACAGTCTTAAAATTCAACAAATAATATTGTTTATCAATTCATTACCATTTCAATCCATTCAATCCATTTCATTACCATATTAACATTTAAATAGAATAACAGCCATACATATATTTTTTAACTCGTCATAAAAATTCATGCAATGCAGGGTTAAAAACAAAGCTTTTCAATTTGACCAAATAACTTAGAAAAGAAGAAAGAGTTCCGTTTTACAATCTTGAACTTAAAGATATGTAAACCGAGAAACTTTCACACAATAATAAGCACTTTCAAATTAGAAGAGAAGCAACGAACGTCAAATACAAAAATTGTAAAAACCTTCAACAGGGTTAACATGGAATAAGTTATAATTAAAAAAAGAAAAAAAAGAAAAAGGAACTCGTAAAATAGGGAATGATTAGAAGACGTCCCACTGAATATCAGCCTCTGATCGCCGTTTCGTTTAATTCGACATTAGACTCGGATCGATTAGGTCTTCCCAAGGATGATGGTGTAGGTTTAATATTCATGCCATGGGTACACGGTCAATGAGTGGTACACTACGGTTAGATACGGCGTTAAGAAGACATTGACACAGTAACGCGAGCACCTTAAAGGCTTCTAAATTGAACACAGCTGAGTTGGCATAGCTATTATACTATTATATGTATATTCGTCTCTATCCATAAATCTCACTTTCAATCACCGTTGAGCAAACCATCTTTCTCATAACAGTTCCTGCTTTTTGCCGGTAAACCAACGAGGCCACACGTTTTGTTAGATAAAAAGTAGAGAACAAGTTATTAACTTGTGAGAGAAGAAGCATTCATAAACGTAAATGGAACAGCAAGATGGAATTATCATGTTTATCTTGTAATCAGAAACGAGCGAGTTAAGCCGACGTATGGAAAATTTCACGTCGTTAATGAGAAATTTTTTTAGCTGTTCGTTAATTAGCAAAATTCTCTGCAACTAATTTTATCGTTACGCGTGTGTTAAAAGGAAATTGATATATGTGTGCGTAAATTAATTCGATATCTTGTTGAATCAGGCTGAAATTTTATTTAGCGGCCAGGTAATTCATAAATTTAATCATTAAAACAGTTTTCGATGCTTTTTATATAATTTTGCTCCGATTTCTCGTTGCTACAAAGTTGGGAAATATTTGAATTTGTAATAATTTATTAGTCATGAGTACGTTTCAATGCATTAAAATTATTTGCACGTTTAATTGGGACAGATGATTATAAAAACAGATGGATCTGGATATTTTTAACTTGTATAATACTTTCCATTTTCATAAACATACAGTGAACAAACAAAATTGAGAATATCCATACGAATACGGAAGTTGTGAAATTATAAAATAATTAAATTTTATTCACAGAACCACCGTTTAATCCCAATTCCTCTGCTACTTTAAAATACTTCTTTCAAATTAAACTTGAACTGCATCGTTAAGAGTCATTCACCCTTAATCGTTAAATATTTCAGAAATATTGCGAGACCTAGCATTAACATATTACAGCACGAACTTATGGGATGACCTAATAGTTTCCACTGCATTAGTCATCCTACTGAAATTGTAGTTTTCTATTTTCCACACTCGAAAATACTACCGCCGCTGGAAATCATATTTCCAGTCTTTCATATCGAACGCGTGTTAATATTCTGTTAAACAAAAAGAACAGAAAAGGAAAAATCATCCAAGGGCCGAAAGTGTAGTGAAAGGGAGACGAGAAGCATCGAGCAGAAAGTTTCCAATTTTTTCACAACCTTTTCACGCAGCGATTGTACTCCTGCTCGAGCAACCTTTGATCCGCAAGGACGCGATTTCCTTCCTTTCAACGTCGAGTTACTTCACGCGAATAAATCACAATAAGTGGCTGTCGCGGGCGAACAAATCGCGATCGACGACGGAAAAACGACTATGCGAGTTCTCCGGCTGTTAATTGGATCATTACACCGATACATGCCGCTTGTAGAATCTCGTTTCAATATCGTGTGATCGTACCATGAATCTGATTATTAATCCAGACGTACACCCCTGTTCATAATTATTCGGTTATCTACCAGTCCCGTGTAAAACGCGATAGTTGATCTAGCTTATGGGACAGTCCACGTCAAACCGATCACTTTTGTACTCGGTTTATGCGATTTTGTTCAAATTCAAGTATATTATAGTCTATGTAAAAAAAGAGGGGGGGGGGGTGATAAGACGTCATTTTGCTCGTTTCGAAATTGTTTAGAAAACAGAGACCCTCGAATTTGGCAATTTTTAACTTACCTTCAAAATTTACAAAAGACTTTTTGTCTTTTAAACTATTAAAGGTACGAATTTCACTTTTTCTCGTTTCAATTGCAAAAGATTGTTCTTTTCAATGAATTTTTCATCTCATTCGCAAGTTCATTTTTTTCTACAAAAAAATGTTCGAAATATTTTTGCTTTGCAAATTTAACTCCCATCGCATGAATGTCAGAGTTAGGCATATTTTATTCGAAATATTGTTCGGACGAAATGTTATTCGAATACTTTAATTGAAATAAGTTATACGAAATGCATAAAATTTAAAGGGGTATTCTCATCTAGGCATGCGTTGTCTTAGGCATTTTTGGTGAATTGTTATAAAAATAAATCGTAGACTGTTTTACATCGAGGTTCCACACATAAATTTACTCGTATCTCCAGCGTTTCTTAGTATTTTCTACAAGTAAAAATAACGTAAACTATATGAGCTACATGTGATTGAAACATGTCCCATTTTTTTTAAATGGCTGACGTGATATCTCAAGGTCTAATCGATTGATTGACTTCAAATTTGCAGAGAATCTTCAACGGACACATCCCTATCGAATGAACCGGAATTATTAAAATATATTGATCTTTACCAATACTTTTGAACGATAGTGTACGTCACATTGCGTCTTTTACGTCGCTTTTCATTCTTCGAAACGTTCGTCGATGGGAAGGAGACAGAAGAAGGGGAGTTTTTTAGCGGAAGAAATCAAAGAGGAGATGAAAAGCAGAAAGAAGAATGAAACTCCTGATTATCGCGAATGTTGATCACTCTTATCGACGATCGTCATCGTTAGATCGCATATTATCCGCTGCGAACGATTGATATCGAATGATGAGGTGCACTCGTATTTATCGGAACCATCTTTCGTGCCTTCTCATTGCCAATAACAAATTCCATTGCTTCATTGTACGATCAATGTTGCGCTCTAACTGTAACGTGTGCTTTCCGCTTCGTTGCTCGCCGGTCTAATAATTATGTTGTAGCTTTGCAACAGTGTTTAGTACTTGCTACAACTTACGGTGCACACAAATGAAGTAACATTACCGAAGTAAAAAATACTGACATGTTAATTGAGCTATATTTCAATAGACGTGAAAATGTTTACAGAAGTTGCGGCGAACGCGCTTTTCTTTAATAAACAGTTCCTATAAATTAGTATAGATTTTAAAGAAAACGGTGAGGTGAAAATTTAGTCACTTAGCAGAGAAACCGCAAATATAATTTTTTGTGTAATAAAGTTATTTTGTCTGTAAAAGTTTAATTTGAGTTTCTTTTGCATGTTACATTTAAATGAATTTTTCTTTATGAAAATAATAAAATTCAGGAAGAAATTATTTTAAGTATACGGGGAAAATTAGTTGACAAAATTGTGGAGTAAATTACTGAGATCGTAAACGAAATATAACAAAGGGAAAAATCGTGAAATAGAGCGGACAGGTTTTACAATTAACTATAGCACTGTTAATCGATGACCATAGCACGAATAAATAATATATACGATAAGATGCACTCTATAATATTCAAAAGGTGAATCCAATCAGTATTTTGCGTCCACTCCTTTATTCGCGTTTGTGAAAAGACAGATTTACATAAACGTCTACTGTCTCGTGATTACATATGCACGATCACTATTCATAGTCGCTGTATAAATAATTTTTTTACTTCAAATTGTGAAGAATTGTTGAAATTTGGAAATAAATTATGCCAAGTATAATTTTAGACATGGCGAGTTGATAAACTTATCATGTTACTTGTTTTACAAAACGGTAATCTTATATTTGCGTCACAGTACCGATTAACCCATTAACGCCGAAATTAGTGTCTCATATTGACCATGCATTTACGAATCGTAACATTAACTACCTGTTTAATTAATTCCGTGGCTAATCGATCTAAAAAAAGGGCTACTAAAATATTTCCGATATCGTTTCATTTATACAATTAAGTAAGCAAATTATCATTATTTAATCAATGGAAAAATTAGTTATCACAAGGTTTAATTCTGCATTGAGTCACGATGATCAAATTTACTTTTTTTACGAATACCTGTATTCTAAAGTCTAAGTATATAATGAGCGTTGAGTTTCTCGAGAATCAATTTCATTCAATTTAGGTAGCTCGTATATTAATCGATAATTAGCTTCTGTAAATTTCGCCGAATCATTAAATCGTGATTTAATAACAATTTACCATGTTACCCGCTCCTAAATATTTACTTAATTCCTCGACCTCGCGTGTAACACGGATGAAGTTGCCAATCCGATGTCCCGTGAAATAGAGACGTAATTATGGAACGCGAATATTCATAGGTCCTCAAAGTTGTTTTCTTGCAAGGCTCGCGCGCACAAACCATAACTCATTCCACATTTTCAGCGTGCTATTATATGGCGGATTGCTTGTAATGTATCGTCGTCGACCCTCAAGAATTTGATACCGGTGTCTCATAAAAGAGGTACGCCTGATTTACAAGCTGGCAACCGATCGCCGAATACTTAATTCGAGTAGTAGAATTTTTAAGAATGTTTCGAAGGTGACGGTGACACGATAAAGTATCGTACGAAAATCAATCGAATCTGTCATTTCTTTAAATTACTGCTCAGACATTATTAACCCTCTATTGCTTGAATTTTTTAGGACGAGTTAAAAATATATATATGGCTATTTTATTTAAATGTTAATATGGCGATGAAATAAGTTTTCGTTTTTATTTTGAATTACTTTACGAGTTACCAATATTTCAATTCTACATCAGAAAGCCAACATGTTATAGATATACAATGATATGTAATCGATTAGGTACCTTCAGCAAGTTAGGCAATAAACGCTAAACTAAAAATATACGCTACATATTATGTACAAATTATATAAATATATATGTTATATATAAACTATATATTATATATAATTATACGTAATTAATATGTATCATATTTATATAAACTATATATTATATATAATTATACGTAATTTATATGTATCATATTTATATAAACTATATATTATATATAATTTATATATATTACATTTATATAGACTATATAATATATGTACCAATAAATTGGACCACTTCCTCCATATATTATTCGTAAATTTAATAAACATACATTTATTTCGAGTTATTTATCGCTTCACTCTAATAAATTATCCTTTTCCTAAACTCAATCAAACCTTCAATGACCAACAAGAGAAATAAATTATTGGTCACCTGAGTTGAACCAGAAATATTGATATTTCTAAAATGCAGCAATTTCTTAACTCTCAATTCCTTACCTATGGTTCTAGTATTCACTTCTGAGGAGTCATAGCGAAAGGGTTAAATTTTGAACCTTGGCTTCTAAATTTCATCCGAATTTTATTTATGCTCTTTTTCGATGCTCAACATCGATTCTACAGGAATACGCGGTCGCGCAAGTATACGGCGAAGCAGGTAAAAGCGAGAATAAACCGGAGGACAGGAAAGATCGATGAGCCTGCACGGCTGTACGGCACACAGGTGCGCTACGTGCACAGGTGAACACAGCGCGTTTCTACGAAAGCACGTGCACTAAGCAAAGGAAGAGGGACACGGAGGGACGAAGAGATGCAAGGCCCAGATAGAAGCGGCGCGTGCGCCTGTGCATCCGGCTTAAGAACTTCGAGATATCGCGATTTAGCAGAGAAAATGCACGATCTTTATGTAACTACGTTGCCTATCGAGAGTTTAAAAGCTTTAAAGTAACCCGATTCTAACCCGAACCTAACTGCATCGGTTATCAAAAGTTTAACCTTTTAGTAGCTCGATGCAGCATCACTGATTCTTTTCGATTCTTTTCTACAATATTTACACGACAGTAAATACTTGGTGTATCAGTTCTACACACAAACCTAAACCACCTTTAACAGTCAAATAATGTTCTTCCTTATTTCAATTACTTTTCTACGATATCTATATGATAATAAGTACAAAAATAATATACAGTTATTGACAAAAGTTAAGAAACATTATTATTATATATAGTATTATATATTTATATATAGTATTTGCGAAGCTTTATGTCATCGTTATCTTTTGAGATACATGGATTCGAATTAAAAGTAGATGAACATATTACTTATCGATGTATGTAATACTATATTTTTATGCTATTGCAAATTTTAAGCTACGAATCTTAGAAGCGAAAGGATACGCAAAAATTCGTAAATGACTACTTTGTCTCTTAATTTTTGTTAATCAGTGTAAATTCGACTGCCAAACCTAAACTACCCTTCATTATCAAATGAAATTAATTTCGATTATAACTTTTCCTTATTCCTCCAACTTTCCTTTAATATTCGATCAATAGTAAGTATTCAAACTTATAAGTAGAGGAGGTCTAAATATAGGCTACCATTTTTATTTTAGAGTTTATTGCCGAACCTGTTGAAGATACCTAAACTTTTACATTTCATTATATATGTACAACATGTTAACTTGCTGATGTAGAAATGAAATATGCCCAACAAAAGTAATGTTTGCTACAAATTACAAATTTAAAGTAATAGTGAAAATCTTCATTTACGAAAGTGTGGTGCAAATATGGGCTACTCATAAAACGATCTAAAATAAAAACGAAAACTACTTTTTTTTTTCAGAAAACTGCTCTTTTTATTGAAAGTAGGTAAAAAAAGCTTTCAAAGTTATAGCATTTTAATTTAATAAGAAAAGTTTGTTTGCTAAACGATTGAACGAAAAGTTAGTGCCGAATTTTATGTTGAAATAGTATAGTTGAATAAGCATAGTCGCTAAATGAAATTCAATTTGTAAAGTGTTAATAAATAGGTCTTCCAAGTAAAACCTTTTCAAGAAAGTTTCATTCTTCTGCCCCTATTATTAGGGTATTTATTGGCGGAAACGTAATTTACAGTTTAAGCTCCATTTTCTTTCCATCCATCGTATAAAAAGTTGTAAGAAAAATCAGATATGTTTTATCCAGTGACATATACATTTTACAAATTTTTTAACCGAAGATCTGAATCTTAACAAATTTCGAAAAACCAATTCACTATTGAAGTTTTTACGTGACTGTGTTTGTACTTTTATAGTTAATTTTATAGTTATAAGAGAAGTATTATGCTACCCCAAAGTCCTTTCCTAAATCGAACTTGAATAGCTAAACTAAGATACATTCGGATCCAATCGTTGGATATTTAAAAAACATTGTGAGATGCAATATAAATATAATGCGGCGCGAACTTTCCGTTCAACCCAATATCTACTTCGCGTTCCGATTTGAAATAACTAAAGGGTTAAAATGCTTCGAAGTGCAGACGATTTGAACGAAAGCATTTGGGTATAATGGTGCCAAATGGTTTCGCGTTGTACCCTGAAAAGGAGAACACGTGTGTTCCACAGAAGCAAGCGTTTTGTAATTTTGTTAATCGTTCGAGCGAACCCGCTACAGCGATTAAGTAATGATGGAAAGCCAGGTTGCAATGAGCCAGCTGAGCGAGCGATTTTTGTTAGATGCGCCTCGATAGATATCATTTCGATGAAGCCACTGGCCTTCACGAGTTCTCAATAGCTTTGCCTCAAACGAAAACAACCTTTGATGCATTTTTTGATCCCATTCGTAACCACAGAAAGTAACCACAGACTTGGTTCAAACATTGAATAGTAAAACAATTTAACACGAATACATGATGGGTACGTTTTCAATGTTATTCAGGTAATCAACGATTTATGAATAATTATGGTAATGTTATTATTTTCATCCCATTTTTATAAGCCTACAATATGTCTTGAAATATGGAAATATTTAATATTTAGAATACTATAGACTAATTCCCATTGAAACAGAAGCTTTGAAAAATATTTTAATTGCATTTAAATTTGTCCACGTTCGTTGACTATATAGTCGTACCTCGATTTACGCTTTCTCGACTTGCATCCTTACATAATTTATAATTGTGTATCCTATCCTACAGCAGATATGTGTTCTTACATATATATACAGTAACCAAACAAAGTATTCATACACAGTAAACTTCTGCTTCTTATTGAAAACATTTTTTTTTCTCTATGGAATTTGAAAATTAAGCGATTCTTACTTGGATACATTTGGATCGAGTGCTAGATCCTTACAAATTACTACGCCATAAATAGATTTTAACTTAATGTTGCACTGAAAAATATATTTTCAATTAAACCCAACAATTCACTGTGTATAAATGCTTTTTTCAATCACTGTATATATGTATTTATATTTAAATTGAGCCGTTATCTTTGAAAGTGGTATAAGTCCACTTTTGGAAAAAAATGAGTTAATGGTAATTTTAATAAAATATAGATATCCTTTTTTCATTCCCTTAAATATCTCGATGTATAAAAAAATGGACTTATACCACTTTCAAAAATAACGACTCAACGTAACGTTTCATTTGCGGATATACGTACATGAAGTAAATCTTTATGCCTAAAGTCTTCTTATTAATCACCTTTCGCCAGGTGTAATAAAACATCCACCTTTACCTTACATCTTTTCCGACTCGCGTCCGCTGCAACCAATTACTTTGCTTACGTCTGCATCCAATTAGACGTAAATAGAAGGTACAATAAAATTGTGCGCATACCGAAGTGAACGAAGAAATCCTATAATATCGTTACAATACCGAAACATCGTAAAAACAACACCCGACGACGACCAGGGAGCATTCGATACGAAGAGACGCCGAGGGAGATACATACGTGGCTTTCTCACGCGAGATCAACGGATTTATCGGTGATCGACGAGCGTCCACGAGGACGCGGTTGCAACGTTTGACGTTAATCGATGGAAACTTTATAGCCGGACGATATATTAGTGGAGAAGGCAGGTGTTGGTGTCGGTTGCTCGGCGAAACCGTGTGGTAGCGGTTCGCCGGCAAAAATTCCAGAGGTCTGGGACCGGTTCCTCCCAAAAAATTGGCGCCGAGCAGACCACGTTTCGGGTCAAAGAACGGCCTTGCCTCTCCGTTCCCCCCTTTAACCGTCGTTCTGTGTTCTCCGCGGACTTTTTCGCGTCCTCGTGCCCCACCGCGACATGCCACGGTTTCGTATCGCCATTTCGACGCCAGTGGCGTAACATTACGTACACATACGCACACGCATACGCATGATCATTCGGCAAAATAAGGTAGGGGGAAAAAAAAAGAAGAAGAAGAAGAAGCACAAATAAAAACAAAATTCATTCCATCATCGCTACGTCATGAGGTGGCGCCTGGAAATTTACAGAATTCTTCAATTCAATTCGGATCTCGGGACGGTAGAATTTATGCTAATCGATAGGAAGAGAACAAGCGTTCGCAGATGGGCAACTTGAGATGCTTTAGATAGAAGATAACCGATTGAATGGAAATGCAAATGGAGGTTAGATAACTGGATAACGCGTTTACGGACCAGGATCTTTAGTCGGACTTCTCGGTATTAGAGATACGGTAGAATATCGATTATTCGAATCAATGGTTATTTAATTGTCGGTTATGCGAAGGAACGATTATCTCAAGAAATAATCAGTCACGTATTTAAATTAGGGCTAGGTATATATGGTCGAATATTCGGAATGTGGATAGTTAAAAATATCCACAGTTCGGATAATAATAAGAAAAGAAAAAAAAATGTAGATCTATCACATCGGTTATATTTATTGCCATATTGCAATTCTTAAAATAATAAAATTGTAAAAAGAGCGTTGTGCTTTCTTATGCTTGTTGTTATATTCAAATAATTAATAAAAATATTTTTTTAAGACAGGATCAGGGACAGATCGTATTATTGTGCATGATTGTAAGTCTGAGTGTGGAACTATGCAGTTTACGTTGTTTAATCTTCGCTTAAAGGTGTAATTATGTAAATCCAATTGATATCCAAATATCCGGATTTTTTGGGAAAAAATTCGAATGCTTGGAATCCGGGTTTTAAATAATCCGTGACGTCATAATCAGGATGTTCGGCTATTCGATCATTCGGGTAGTCCCAATCCTAATTTAAATTATGCAAGGTGAGTCTCGTAACTTAATCACATTAAAAATAACTTCTGCATTGTTTGTTGTGGAAAAAAATGTTTCAAATGAAAGTTGCGTGGTATTGAGAGATACGTAGTGCCATAATCTCTTTTATACCACGCAATTTTTATTGCAACCCGTTTTCTGCTATACCAAATAATGCAAAAATAATTTGAGGTGATCAAGTTGTGAGACTCACTGTATATACTTACTGACAAAAGTTAAGAAACAAAGTAATCTATCGCGTAGAAATCAAAATACGTTTTGGAAGTATATATAAAAAGCTACGACGCACTAATTTAATAATATAGTGCAACATTGTTAAATGTACCTTAATATAATTTCCAACTCCTAATCTCAATCCGAATGAATCAATATATTTGAACGTTATTAATACATCTTGAATGAAATATTTCTTAACACGATAGCGGACAGTAAAAATGTTAATAATCTGCAAAAATAGACAGGTGATTGATCGGTTAGCCGTTACATTGAAGTGCTTAATAATTTCAACAAATTAATGCTATATAAAATTGAATTAATGTGGCTTGTAAATGTGGATGTTATAGCATTCATGTCATTTTGCATCGCAATGAAAATGAATGCTATATTATTCAAGTAGGCGAATGTGTTAAAAGATAACGAAACAATTACAACAATAGCAGTCATCCTTAAACATAGTTTAGAAGAAACCAAATATATTTGTCGTTAGTTGGTCTGTGATTTTTGCTCAATACTATATGTTGGTATTTTGCATAAATATCTATAAAATTGACTGCGGATTGCTATGCATTTATGAGAAATCTAATTGTACAAAAAAAATGCAAAGTATATATAATGTACTGTTCCGTTTATATATGGTTCTCCCTTTCGTGTAATATTTTCCTTTCTCTCTTTTTTTGTATTTCTTTGTTGCATTAGACACTTGATCTTGTACCACGGTATTATGTAAAATTTTCGTTCGTTTCCTATTTGCATTTTTTGTATCTCCATACTTTTGTATATATAAAGGGCTACGCCTGATAAATAAATAAATAAATAAATAAGTAATATATAAAAGTCACGCAAAATATCGAAGGAAACTTGGACATTATAATATTCAAAGAGTAAAAATAAATCTGTTTTAAGGTATCATTCTTCTGATTATGTTTAAGAGATACGAACTCTCGTAAAAATCAATAGTCTGATAATAAAAGTAATAATTCGATAGTAGGTCATTCGGTTCGGATTAATCGTTCCAATGATAGCACTATACTATCGAGCAGCTCCGTTTCTTACGGATTCGTAGTGGAGATTGTAGAAAAGCATGGATGCAGGAGTTCGAGTACAATGAACGTGCGCGGCGAGACTGCATCTGTTCGAGAAAGTGCAAGCCGTTTTGTAATCTCGTGTAATTTCGCGAGGACAGAGGCTGATGCGTTTGGACTTGGGCCATCTGTCTACTCGCCGCGATTTTATTACGCTACGTACTTTACTTGCATCACGGGCAATGTGAAAAATAACAGTATTAGGATTACCAACTTCCAAACATTAATCATATTTGAACGTACTCGCGTGGATATCGCGATTGGGACACACGTGAATAAAGCAAAACGTATCCATCGTGGATTTAAAATAGATTAAAGTTCTGTTGCCCAAGAATAGAAGTAATGTCTTTTCTCCGGATAATTGATGTCGCGTAGCTTGCAAAAATGTGCAAAAACAAACGTTTCAGGTAACGAGAGATAGAGAGAAAGAGAGAGAATTCGATCGTATCGATACACGTGTTTCTGTGTTCCACGAGTGGACATGTGTAACGCGATAGAAAGACAATTGATCGAGCATTTCGCAGTTGCCGCCGTTACGCCAGTGGCTATGATACACTTATTGGGTACGCGAACGCAAAGGCGCATGCGCAGGCGCCAGAGTTGCGCAGAAGCGAACGCGCGAATCGCGCACAACAGAGCACTTGCGCAACTGGCGCGCGACGCGGGGAACGAGGAGGATAAGAGCGTCGATCGCGGCCGCCAAAAGTGAAATCGAGAGATGGAACAGGACGAAACGGAGGGGAGTCGCCTGCAGCTGTTAAATAAAAACACAAGATTAAGGGTAAACAAGCGGCTAGAAAAGCGAACAAGCGGAGAAATCGTACACTTTCCGGCCAATTTAGGAATCCCTTTCAAGATTAACTTCTACTACCCCTTGGCGAAAAGTTTTCGGCCGAACGCCATAATATGATATCAGCTAAAAACGTTAGGTTTTTTGTAATGCACAGCGCTATTATTGTATAAATATAAAACTTAGTAGAGGATTTGCAGACAACGCGAAGCAGAAATAGTTAATGTAAAAGGGGCTAAAAGTAAAAACGAGCTTCGAGGATTAATGAAATTATCGTGGAAAGAAATTTCATCTGTAGATTGCAGAAATCTCGCAGTACCAAATCTACGATTTATGAAAATATTGAGTTGTACGTTCGTTAATTGTCTTTTGGTGGAAAGTGTGGTTGATATTTCCACAAGTTTCTGCTATTTTATGTCCCAATTCAGGAAAGGGTTCATAATACTTACAATTTGTCGATTACTAATATTACTAATACGAAGACGGCGACTAATGAATTTGTATGAAATTTAAACGTGTAAAAAGATACAAGATGCATTGTAATGTACAAAAATATACAAAAATAATGTTCAAAATAAAGTACAAATTATTATACTTTAGGGAGGAAACAACATTCCATTTAGGTTCCACTTTTTTAACTTCATTAATAAAGATACGAATTTTCAATAAAGACACGCAGACTACTAATGTGAGTGGATTGCCTTCGTTGCATCGTACGATACTGTTTCAGGAATTAGAATGACGAGCTGACGGTTTTACAAGTGGGAAACTGTATTCAGTCAATACCATAATTTCTATAGAATTGCTGATAAATCTAATGGAACAACGTACCAGTCTGCATCAAGAAACTGGAGCACTTGGCTGAGAAAACATCCGTATTCTTCACACTCGGATCTTCGATCTTCGCATCCATGCAGTCTATTCTAGTCTTATCTTTCTTACATCGTTTTTCCATTTAACAGAAAGGTTGATTATAAACAACCTGCCGATTATATATACGAAGCGTATCACAATAACCGGTTAGCGTTGCAGCGTAGAGTGTTTGAGAAATTCAAAGTAAGGCAAGTTAAAGGACCACCCGTGCAAACAGTGAAACACGCACGAAAAATCGCCAAACGATTCGACCGTGAAATTTTGCGAAATTCACTTCACTGTTGCCTGCATCGAAAGGAATCCGCGATTTTCTTTCGCCCACACGATTCTACGAATCGCGTAGCTTTTTTAGAGCGCGCGCGAATTTCGACGCAACGATTCGCATTGTTTCCAGGATTTCCATTATGCAAAACGTTCGGAGAGCGCCGTTCATCGGTGCAATTTTGTCCGACGTTCCTTGACACGAATGCGCATGGAAACGCACGCGTGCGTTCAGCGCAGAGCACAGATAAATTTTTAGATAGACTTTAATCGCGCCGTTGACTGGATAAGCCATGAAATATCGCCGTTACGCGCGACCGATGGTAATTAAATACATAATAATTCTCCACGATTATCGCGTCGCTTTATGGGGATCCTCCGAGTATACCGTAAGTGGAATGCATCGATCGATTCTACGGGAACTACTCGACGCGGTTTCTGCACCGTTAAGGCAACCGCAGCTGCGATTCAGCGTCGAGAGTCGCTTTGTGTGCCTGTGGAAAAGCATTGTTTAGAATTGTGAAATAATCTCTTCGGACTCGAATCAATTTAGTCTACGCGAAAACTGTTGATTCTATGTTTGGCTGCTCTGCTGAGAATTATTTTTAGATTTAATTCGGCGGTAATCGATGTCCAATTATCAATCTACTTCCTTTACTAGAATAGGGAAATCAAGTATAGTTACTGTCTTTTTAAAATTTGCCACGCAAATGTATACCCAAATTCGTAGACGAATATTATTCGTCTATTACATAGAAAAGCTGTAAAATTATAAATGATGATGATATCGTTTCACCAGTTCTTGACACAAGCGATAATATAATATGGCAATGCAAATGCGTTAATAAACCTCCGATAAGCTCCAAAATTATTTCAATTCGGAATCATTTGCTCGATGACCACCCGCAAACTGTACACCATTAGCAAAGGACAATCATATCCAATGTCATTGCGCAACGATAGACACAACGAAACGATTATATCGTCAAGCTGCTAGACTCCTAGTACTCGTTACCACTTGAAAGCAATTTCATGTCTTTTAAAACGTATACTATTCTACCGTAGTCGCGCGAGTTATGAGCGGCTGACCATTTCGATTGTTGCGCCAGACTATATGGCGCATCGACTACTTCGCTCTTCACCATTGACATCGGTAATCATTATCATCATCCTCATTACGTTAACCAGGAACGTACATTATTGGTACAACCGATTGATTCCAAGTTATTAGAAGCATCGATCGACGACGATCCCTTGTTAAGAATTCGTGGCAAAGCTGGGTTAATTGGCGATAATACACGCGGCGATTGGGAAACGGTGTTGATCCAGGTCAACAATTATCGAGTGTTTTGATGTTCGATGAAACGAGCTTTCGATTAGCAAGACTGTTGTACGATCTATTGTGAAACGTTGAGAGCAGACTGCGGATGTTTATGCAAATTCACGGTTTTATAAATGGATCGGTACATTGTGAAAGCGACGTAAGACAATTTTTGGGAAAAATTGAGGGAACAGAAAATTTATATACAGGCAGGGTCGTCATCTGTAAAATCAAAAGCGTTCAAATTCAGACTCTTTTTTCGAACGCTTCTAATTATTCCATATTAAATTAGAAATCGGAATTTCTTAAAACTGTAAGAATGGACTTTAATAGAGATAAATGTTGCAACTTAAACATTCCATGTATCTTCATGTATCATACGCAATCTGTTCTTTTTTGCAAATTTAAATTTGCCATAAATGCATAAAGATCCGCAGCCTAGTCGTAACTCTGTTTGCAATCAAATCAGTTCAATAATGAACATGTTTCATTCCCCTTAATTAAAAATATTGTTAAAGGAGAATGGTATACCTTCTAAAATTTCCTTTTTTTTTAATAGCAGAGAATAAATAATTTGGTAAACGAAGTATACAATAGAAAGTAGCTATAAAAAAGGGTAGTTCATCTTTTGTTTCCTTCATTGCTTTAACGTACTGCGTACAACGCAAAACAGTAAAATATTGTTGTACGTAGTAGTGGGACAAATTCAGAGACGTAGTTATGAATACTAATATACATGATCCGTTCAATACAAATCACCAATGAGCAATATTTTATTGTCCATCGTGCATTTCAACGTCGACGAATGGGACTAGTTTCGAGGATAATGGCGTAGACCGACCGATCGGAATAAAGGCGTGAAGAAGACCTCGAAGAGTTGTACGAAACCGTATGAATTGCGAATTAGCCAATGCATATTGCGAATCGGTTGAATCGAGATCGTCGATACGGCTCGATGAACGCCTTTCACGCACAAGTTACTCAACCGAAATCGTTACAATTTCTTTATCCATCCGGAAACCGCAATTGCACACCGCCTAAGTAATACTCGCCCCTGTTTCGAGGAGTTAAACACCAGTCAAACCAGTTGAAAGCCGATTATACGCGATACCGATATATCGTATTGGGTTATTGTACCTTTTTTTTTTTTCAGCGTTTTATAGAACCCTTTCATAAATTGTACGATTTATGTGAATATTCCAGTTTTCAAATACAGAGACGGGTAGCCTTGAATTATCCAAATTTATATCACATTAGGTTGCTATAATTCTTTCTTTGAATTTTGCAAAATCTTCTAATATATTCTACAATTTATGCGGATACTTCAGTTTGGAATACAGATGAGTAGCTATCTAATTATTCAAATTTATAGCATGACCATAGGATGATCATTACGTAGATAGGTACAAGTGTAGGATATGAAAAGAGTTGGAGCCTCGATACGAACGCGCGCTTCTTACTTCCACGGACAATTCACCTAATTTTGCAACCTATGAATCATAGACGCTATCTTTGCGTTGCTCTTCCTTTCGACTCGGCTCCCTTCGAACTCCATCAACAAATTCATGAGAATATTGCAATATATCCTCTTAATTACAGTTGTTTAGCAATAGGTCTAGGGCGGCCAATAATTGAAATCTCCTATGTTATTGCGGATGTTTATGGAAATTTACACTTTCGTGAAAATGAAAAAAAGGAAGAAGTGGGAGTTAAATACATATCTGTTTCGTATTATAAGTGCTTGTTAGCTGGCTGTCAATCATTTTACCAATAATTCTTGTAATAAATATAGTACATATATCTTTCAATATTTTGCATAATTTAACATATATTATACAGTCAGTCACGAAAATCTATTCACGCATTCTAAATTTTAGATACTTGTACACAATATTTTAGAATATATTACGGAATATAAAGAATGGAGTGAAAATCCATAAAATAAGATTACAAGCTAGAAAGATTCCTAAAAGATGTTTCATAAAGCGAATATCATTAATTATACGAATAAAATTGCTGTCAAAATCATGATCATTGCATAAAGTAATATATCTTTAGAACAATCGTTATTACTTTTATAAATAGTACTACGTAATTGAAAATATACAACAAAGTCCAATGTCCCTATTAACGTCACTTGTAAAAAGTTCTCATTTAAATAGAAACACGTTTTACATATACTAACACGTCAGTTTGTGTAACCGATATAAAATGTATCGTAAACGTATCGCTTTTACTAAATAGTCGCACGTCCCATACTTTATAATTTCATTGATCACGTTTTAATGTTCAACGGCACATTTAACTCCTAACATTTCGTTTTAAATATTCAGTGTAAACGAACATACAATGTCTATGCGTTGTTACGTGAACCGAAGTCCAAATTTAGTATGAAAATTTGTTTACTTACGATTCTTCTGTAGGAGGTGGTCTAACGTACGTCACTTGAAATATTGCACAAAGAGGTTTATTCAGATTAGTCTACGTAAGTATATCTAATTGCTGTCGAATCTAAGGGCGGACTGACTCGTCCGAAAGGTACCTACACCCTCACACCTACACCCTCACACCTACACCCTCACCCGAACCGATTGGTACTCGGGTCTCTGTCCCTCGCCAAGAGGCGCAGGCCAAGCCATAAACGATCCCCAAAAAGTCTACACTTCATACATTACTTTGCTATTAAATAAACGAATTAAAGTATCGGTAATAGGAACACTGGCAGTTATTGGAACGTCTACCCTAACTTAATTAGGACTAACAAAATGCTGTATTTCTAATGCAAACTTAACAAGAGTATCTTTGGCATCTTTACGTTGAGACAAATTCTGATCGTTTCCTTTCCCTCTTCTCTAATATCTTTTTCACGATTCGTAACCCGGTTCCGCCTTCTCCCCAAAAATTCTACTTTCTCCACCTAACAACCGACTATAATTCCACGCTATTTTCCATTACCAATATTATTTTCATTCCCCGCCATTATAAAAAAAAAGGAATATTCTGAAAGTTACACCCTTCGCCTTAAACGAATTCCACCAGTAACGTAAAACTTGGCCAAGCCATAAAGACTCGCAAAGAAACCGGAGAATCACATCGGTCGGGTAGCTTGTCGGGCTTAGGTCAGTAACATCTAAGGATCATTAACGTCTCTCGAGTATACGCGAGAGTCTACATAGGAGAAGTGACGCACGGCACACAGAGCCAGCTTAACTTGCCTTCGTCTTCGTTATTGGGAAACCACGCGACTTTGATCCGGCTCGGCTCGGCTCGGCTCGTTTCATCGCGTTGTGTTCCCTCCTTCGATCTGGTGTCTAGGCTCCGACGCGACGAGGATATACGCGCGCGTGTATATAACACTGTGCGACACTACGTCGCCGGTGTCAAGGATTCCGAAGGATGAGCCTATACCGAGATTTATTGGGTTATTTGCGTATATGTTACAAGGCTACCAGCAGGCAAGTGACACCGGTGAATCCTGGACAGCTTGTCTTCCGCTGCACGCCGATCTCGACGATGCTTTTGCTCATTTTTATAGACTACACGCGGAGAAAAACGTCGCGCCGCGATGTTGCTCTTTAACAGAGGTAAGTATGTACTTGATGTCATTCGATTCGATTAGGTTCCCGATGACGATGACGTTAATTAACGGTGCAACAATGGCTTCGTGTAATTTCAAAGGTTTGAACACCGGTAGGGAAGGTGAACGATGCGAAGTGAGGGTACTTTAATTGGAAAGATTGTTATTTTAATGTTAGTTAGGTGGGTTAGGTTCTCGGTGACGATGATGTTAATTACTGGTCAAATTGTGACTTTGGAATTTGAAAGTTTTTCGGATTGATTTGTTGTTAATTGGAAAGCTTGATGACATTATTTGGATTCTGCTTTCAATGACGAAAAAGCAATTATGGGGAATTTTTATTATAAAGAAGGTATTAAGAAATGATTGTATTTTAATTGGGAAGCTTGTCAATACGGTGTCTTTTACTTGAATTAGGTGTTCGATGACGATGATTTCAAAGGTTTAAACACCGGTAGGGAAGGTGAACGATGCGAAGTGAGGGTATTTTAATTGGAAAGATTGTTATTTTAATGTTAGTTAAGTGGGTTAGGTTCTCGGTGACGATGATCAATCACTGGCGCAATCATGACTATGAAATTTAACAAGTTTTAACCATTTGCAGGCGGGGCATGATAACGCTTAAAGAATTTCCCACCAATTATTAACCCATTGCGGATGGAGTATAATAACACTTAATGCATTTTCGTCCCATTATCAACAAATGTGTTTATTAATGATACTAATTTGAATTTCTTCTTTTAAAGGTCGACATGCGTTTAAAAAAACAAATATGTTTGAGCGGCTACTTGCCAACACTCGTCTAAAAAAAGTTAAGGCTAATTTGTTTTTAATTGGAAAGCGTAAGTAATGTTATTCATTTGGATTCCGTTTTCAATGACGAGAAAGAAATTACGCTGCTTTTATTGTAAGGAAGATATTTACATAAGCCTGTATTTTAATTGGAAAGCTTGTTATTTTATTATCATTTATTTGGATTAGAATCTCTAAGGCACTAATTATTAGAATTGGTGGAATTGGGACTTTATAGTTTAAAAGATTTTAGGATTGATTCGTATCTATTTTGCTTTTTTCTTTTTTTTATTGTAAGAAAAATATTAAAAAATATTAAGAAATATTTTAATTGGAAAGCTTGTTATTTGATTACCATTTACTTGGATTAGGATCTTGATAACATTAATCACTGATTTTTGTGCTTTGAACGTTCAGTTAGTTTCAAGTTTGTAGTTTCAAGATTAATTCGTTTTTAGTTACAAAAAACTTAATGTCATTTATTTGGAGTGGTTTTTAATAACTGAAAACAATTATGGGTGACAAAAAATGTTTGTATTTTAATTGAAAAGCTTGTTATTTTGATGTTATTTGTTCGCAATAAATTTTTAGTGACGTTAATCACTGGAAAAGGTGGAATCGTGACCTTGTAATTTCAAAGGTTTCAAGATTGGTTTGTTTTTAATTGGAAAGATTCGTGCCATTTTGTTGGATCGGGATTTCAATGTCGGGAATGTAATTATGGTGTTTTTATTATAAGAGAGGGAATAAGAAATGCTTACATTTTAATTGGAAAGCTTGTTATTTTCGTGCCATTTGTCTGAATTCCAAAGGTGTTAGAGGAATTATGGTGAGTTTTATAGCAACGAAATAATATTTTAACAGCAAAATATTGACATAAGATATAAAAATGTCAGCGCATTTTAATTGAAAAGCCTAACGTCACTTGCTTAGATTAAATTCCCGATAATGTTAATAATTCTCGTGCTTTCATCTTTTAGAAGCTACAATTTAAGTATAAGCGGCATTTTAATTACAAACGTTGATGCAATTTGTTTCGATTAGGTTCTTCGTAATGTTACCAACGATAATGTTATAATTTAGAAGGTATTAACTATTAGATTGACAATTTTAATGATTGGGATTAAACATTAATTTGCTTCGCTCGCGAAATTATTAAAATTATTAAAATCCTATTCGAATGGCAATGGAAATGCAACGCAATAAAGTTGTAACTTTTTCATGGCTATACTGATATATTTTGCACAATGTGAAGCTACAAAAAAATACGTCTATACTCTGTGAGGCTCGGAACTAGAAGAACGATAATACAACGATATTAACGATATAATACGAACGACTAGCAGGTCGCACGCGACATCCAAATACGAAACTAAATATTCTAATAACAAAGACAACGCGATTAGACGCCTATCGGTTTTCGATAAAAATTCTGTCGTATATTCTCCACGTAAGATTGGAATATTTTCTAAAACAAGTCACCGGATCGATTTCTGCCGCTAACAGCACGCAACAAGAATACTGGCACTTGCGTTTAAAGGTTGAGCAAAAGGTGATCGAACTTGGTTAATTAACTGTCCGTGCATTAAGGACATTGAACTTCTGCGCGTCAGCTAGCCCGACGACTTCTAAGCGGTTGGAAATATGAAATATGAATAAAGCTGCCATTTCAGTGATCGTTGTGCAAGCACCAGCCTGTGCTGATGATTAGATAATTTTTATTACGAAGTATATTATGTTGCAATTACTTCTATGTCCTGCACACCTTCCACGGGTTTCTTAACCCTCTGACGACCGGCCTCGCGTAAATATCGCAGCGTTTCAATAAAACAGTTACGAGTGAATTATTTCAAAATGTAATAACGAGAAAGAAAGTTTGATTATCATTTTACAAGTCGAATATATTTAAAGCCGAATATATGTATATTAATAACTCGTTAACGTATGGAATGGTTTAAAATGTTTTATACATAGCTGTTTGTTACATGTGTCGCATTGCCACGTGGTTCCTCGCCTTCTTTAAACACGCGACGCAATGTTTTGCAGTCTTCGAACATTTCGCAATTGTTGGTGGTGCTTTTACCCCATTTTAGCCTATTACTGAATAGCAATTCAGATACCGATAGAGGTCGTCTTTGAATCTTATTTTGTTTCCAGTAATTTTCAAGTAATTCTTCGATTAATTTTCGTTTGAAAATCTAAAATTCAATACAAGTTAGCGTATACAACTAAGAGCGTGATCGATAAGAAAGATAAAAGCTCTCGACGCGTTTCCGTAAAAGAAGGGAACGCAGGGAAAAAATGATATAATCTACGATTAATTTTTATCGAATGAACGGTAAAAATATTGCGGACCAAATATAGTGACAAACGCGTTAAATCGAAAAGAGCTGTGAAAAGTTAATTACAATCGCTTACAATGTTCGTTTTGCGAGGCGCACGAAGGCACGCATAGAGAAATTCAAGGATTTCGTGTTTCGGCGACAAAATGACCACGTTTATTTCTCACCTGTCAACTACTGAACACAAGTCGTACCGGCTATGGAATTTAGTTTTATAATAATAATCCCGTCGACTCGAAACGCTACAATGTGGACACGTTCTTGCAAAAGTATTCTCGTGTCGAAACCATCGACTGCATGGTCTAATTGCGCGATAATTACCAAAGTAACCTTGCCGCGTTGCGGTGTGTCCTTCCTATTTGTTTCACAATCGGCCAGGTAAGTTCGAATTTCTGAAGAGATTCCGGCGAATTATACTTCCTTGTGCTGTTACGCCAAGAAACCTCGTTTTCTCCCTTTCAAGGCGTTCCACCATTCTAAATCCCTTCCTTCGTATACATTTTTTCCATTACATATATAGGGTTATCCAAAGTAGACTATAGGAATACTTACCTTCACTTTTTTTCTTTCCCTTTCTGCTTTACCCTTTTCTAATCCGTTTTTCATTTCTTTATCTTCGTTCGTTCTCGTTTTCAATTTTTATTTTTTTCACTTCTATTTCACTAACAAACATGGAGTTTGACAGATATTCTCGTTCAACATCCTAAAGGTACTTTTGGATAACCCTTTACATACAAGTAGACACCGGAATTTTTATACACTCGTCGCGTTGAAAATTTAACTGCGGATAAGTGGAAATACAGGATGCAATAAACAAAGATACAACGGAGTCCACTTATTACGTGTTCATTAGTAAGAGAAACTGAAAATATTAGAGCATCTCTTTGCCCATCCGAAAAAAAGGCACAAATTGACGAGTGCCATTTTCGATATACGAACCCTAGTTTTCTTTTAGTATAAAACGATTAATATTTACTTAAAATAGGGAGAACGATTTATCGGCGATTATGCGTTATTTTTATTCGAAGTTATTTTTATTCATATTAATTATTTAATTTGATTTCATTTGTTTTTCAATTTATATCGTTTCGTATAATTTATTAAATTTTACATCCATATTTTATAAATAGGGACCTGAAGTAGTAGTATAATGAGGTAAATTTGTTAAGATACAAAAATCTTTTCCGTTTGCGTGAGAGAAACCAAAAACCGCGCCATCCTTGAAAGGTTAACTCTTCGCCATCTATTTAAGTTCCATTCTGTCGGGTGCGTTTTTAAAAATATGAATCCGCGCGAAAAATCCGCAATTTAGATATAAGAATTCGTAATCGAAGGCAACGTAGCGGAAGACTAGAATCACGGTGACCCTGCGATCATGGTTAACGTCACAAATCTTGGTGCGTTTCGCAAGAGACAGGGCGGTTTGAGAATTATAAATGGATCAACTTTGGCCCAACGCTTCGCGATTAATGCATAATTACCTCGATAAACGAGGCAGCGCATTTGCATAATAGTCGCGCAACTAAAAGGATCGCCGACTCTGCGTTCTTAGGAGCAACTTTAATTGATCGCCACTATGCGGACTCAATTTTACAGATCCTGTTAGCGTCCTTTTATGCTGAGCGCTTTTCTGTGCGGAGTTTATTTATCTAGGATACCAATAGACAGGATATTCAAAACTCAATTGTTCGATTAGTTGATTTGGACTTCGTTCAAGCAAAGATTTCTCTATGGAGCCGATTAATTTTTAATTGGTAGTCATCTCTGTTTTCTTTTTTCATTACTGTTACTATTACCATTATTATTACGTTGAATTTTTGTAATAAAATCAAAAGGGTAATTTACCCGTTGATACTAATAAATAAATAAATGAATAAATGAATAAATGAATAAATAAATAAATAATTCCGTCTCTAAATTCCAAAAGCTTGCAAATCCGCTTAGTTTTAACACTATCTCCCCCCTACTTTCTTTAACTTCCCGTCTAATCGAACCGCTGAAATTCATTTTCCAGCAATCGGGAATACCCGCCACGAAGCATGCCAACCGTAACTCTTCGTGCACGCGTTCGGTAATTGCCACGCAATTACCAACGACCCCGGAGAGGCCGGGCTGACCTTACCGGGAATGCTCCTTTAAATTCCTGCATTTCGCAATTGGCGGATGCTCGTCGCTCGGTTCCCGGCCACGTACTTAGAACCAGTCGTTTTTGACGCGCGTACAGCTCCGTATTTCAACCGCGTAGAACTATACTTCGACGACACGATAGTAGTAGAAGAAGAAGAAGCGAGAAAGAGGAACGGCGTTGAGTTCGTCGAGAAGAAGAGGGACGACACCGATTACTCGAGTCCGGTTGGACGCGACGCGCATACGGAAAACGGGGTCCCAATGTCACGTCGATAATCCACTACCGCCCCCGCGCGTCTCTCGGAATAGTTTTTTTTTTATCCATCGCTTTGACGGCCGCACGATGGAAAGAAAAAGGTTACGTAACGCGAGGCCTAAATACCAATCGGCATGCCCTGCTGGATGCGCGCAGATGAGATCTGCATCTATTAGGTTGTTGCATACGAAACGCGGCCGATTTTACGTAGCTCGAAGTTTTGCAGCGATTAACTAATTAAACGCAACGTTAAATTACATTTGCCGTACACAAATATGAAGCTTGACACTCGATGAATTTAACACTGTTGATGGATCGTTGGTGACTTTAAACGGGAATAGGAAACGATGAAATATAAACGAACTGTACGCGTACGAGTTAAATTCGAATGTTCGTAAAATGCTCTTTAAGATCGAAGTTGAGCCACAATGCAGTGAAATGTTATTTATGCATGGAAAGATATAATTTGCGAACGAGTAATTCAACGTTAGTTTGACAAATTTTATATTGAAAATATATCTTATAGTCGTCTAAAAGGAGCGATTCACAATGATAAATTCGAAATTTTACGTGAATCTGATATTCACCAATGTTTCCCAACCGTTCTACAGAAATTAGAAACGCACTATTTAATTAATTAACGAGTAGAGAGCATTTTGGGCTGGATAAAATCGGCCATTTCATATGTAACCGTGTAATAGATGCAGATCGTTCGCGTCGATAGCGTGAATCGGGATGACGTAAGAAAGAATGAAGATGAGCCTAGTTGATTCCAACGTGGCCGAGGCGAGGTGTCGATTGATGAAGCGTGGAGTAGAATTTTTAGAGGATGGATTAGAATTCGTTAATTCTATCGGTGACTCGCGAGAAGATTCTAGGCGGAGAGCAGTGGGTCAAGTCTGGGTAGTATAGAAATTCTTTGGAACCGATTAGGCGACAATGAATGATCCGTCCTTTGAGTTGAGGAGATCGGGGATAAAAGTAACGCGGAGCAATTGTAGCACGTTACGTAATTAAAACTTTACCGTACGAATAAACATTTAAGGGGTTAACGTGACTCACCGGCAACGAACGATTTCACAAAGTTAAAAGGATAGAACCTATCCATTCGTTAGTCGGAAACCGAAAATTAGACTCAAAGTACAATACTGGTACGACAAGATGGAAGAAGAATCGCGTGTAGCAGGCGTGTTTCGCGATAAGTCATGGGCGTGAAAACGGGGTGTCGTGGCACGGGGATAATTTGCATCCGGCGAGAACGTACACCTGCAAGTGTAACGCGGTATCGCATGATCTTCGTCCCAGCGAAATTGGACCACGCGCGATCTCACGACGGGACGGTGAGTGGCGCCAAAATTGCAAAACCGGTTAATTTAGAATTGCGTTGCCGACGCATCGACCGAAAGTTCGATGTTTCACAGGCGAATGACGCGACGCTGTCACGGTGTAATATGCAAACTACTAGCGGACGCGCCGCGGCAAGTTCCAGGTTTGAAAAGCGCTAGGGGATATCTCTCGGTGGACGGGAATCTACTTGGCGCCGAAAAAAAAGGAAAGAAAAATTTAGGTAAGGTGGAAGACAGTTCTGGGTCGAGTTTCAGAATTTTGAAACAGAAGCAACAGTTTAGGCGTCGCGGATTGTAAGGGTGAACTCGATACTTTTCCGAAGATTGCTTTTGCTTTATCAAATTGATTCGTAGCGCTTACAATATTTGATTCATTCAGATTTAACAGTATATTATACTACATCACAATGTAGCTATAGTATTTTATACTAATATTATATTACACTATATGTATTACAATACAACTATAGCATATTATACCAACACTATATTATACTACATTATAATATAGCTATAGTATATTATACTGTATTATACATTATAATATAGCTACAGTATATTATACTGTATTATATATTATAATATAGTTATAGTACAATTGTGTATCTTGGGCCGAAGCCCGCAAATAAGTAAGTTAAATTAAACGAAAGAATGAAAAAAAGTCGTGCAACGCACAAGTTTTCGAAAAAATTGTCAAAAAAACAAACTACGTTATCCGGTTACCACCCTTTCCACCACCCGAATACTCCAGCATCGATCGTATCAACGGGCCAATCCACGAATTCCCCGTCGAAGGATTGATGTACTCCACGGAGGGAACAATTTCACGCTAAAACGTCCGTTAAAAGGCCGCCACAGGAGCGTAATTTCCTGAACTCTCCTGGAACGTGGCCCGCCTGGGGGATATATCGAGTCGAATCCGCGGCTCGTCCCTGAGTAACATGGAACGGGGCATCGCGAGGCCGTCACTTTATTAAATTACATAGTCTTAAATAACGTAAAGCGCCTCTTGCAAGCGATAATTCTCCGGCGAGGGCCGGGCAAAGCGCACGAGGCCTGGCATCGAGCTTGACAGGCAGCGCGGCAATTGATATTGCGAAATCTTGCGAAACGCTTCCACGATGGTGGAAGAGGGGTGCGTGGCCGAGAGACGGTGGAGGAGTTTCTTCGTTTCCATGAGATTTCGTGCGAAACAATTAGCCGCCGCGGACACGAGACGAGGAGAAAAGGAACGACACCCTTGGCCCCGGAGCGATCTTCGCTGATTCCTCTCGCCCGGTTAATAATACGCCGGCTTTATGAGATTTTTGTGTGACAGTTGTTGGTTTCGCTCCAATGGACCATGGCCAGTCGAAGGAAAGACGTAAAGGAACCATGGGTGTTCTTTGTTACGTCAAGAGGAATGATTGGTGATGGGTATGAATAAATTTTGAGGGTAGTTCTGTCAGAAGACGAGCGCGATTGAAAGTATTCTTGTGCCCCGAAACTAAATGGTCTCTTTTCTTTTTTTAGTTATTATTAGACTGTGGATTTTTATGAGATTACGGAAAATTTAATTATGCAAAAATGCATGCAATGCGTAGGTGTGAACGATAGATAGCTTTGTTAGAGATATTTATGAATTTATGGGAAATTGAAATATGTAAAAAGATACAGAACGCAAATGATATTGAAAACTGCAGAAAATATAGAAGGTAAAATACAAATTATAGTATTTAGGAGATAAAACCGAATAAATCAATACCGGAAATACCAATAATATCTCGTGATGAGATACTGCATCCAAACTTTTAAATTACATTTGTATGTTTATCTATTTATTTAGGACTTCAGAGAGAAAGAATTAACAATATTTTAATAAAAGTAACATTGAATCGAAGATTTGTGCCAGAATTGAACATCTAATTAAGAATCGAAAATTTCTGTGAAAAATTCGATTCTCGAGAAAATCGATTCGGAATCGAATATCCTTAGCAGTAGGTACCCAAAAGTGTTTTGTTTACGAGTGGCCCATATAAATTCCCGTGGAACCACACATTAATTTAACGCGCCCACCAAATGGATACAAATTTCAATCACACGCAAACATGATTAAATAAGTACCCTTCCCTCACGCGCGCCTCAAAATCATGGTTTGCACACGCGTTGCACAAAGAAAGCTTCGCGAAGGGTGAGCAGCATAAATCTTGCACGTACAAATTAGTATCAATCGTGCGGGTAATTACAGCCTGCGAAAACTCAATTACGGTGTTCCGTGTAGATTGAAGCGGCCACGTACGACGTGGCACGACGCTTGGCAGCCGTTTCTGGAGCACAAGTCAATCGATCCTTATTGCGCGAGGAAACGCCGAATCCGGAGCGTAACCAACGCCTTTTCTTGATCGGTGAACCGAGAAAACGTCGAGGACGCTCGGTCTGACCCGTGATCAAGATCGATTCGATCGTTATCTCGCCGTTGAATGTCTGCGTTGAATGATCTATCGAAATCACTTAAGCGCCAATTCTGCTCTCCGAGAGTGAAATAATTCGGCTTTGGCTTCGGTTTGCTGCAAGTCAGTTTCACGTTTCACGGTTCTTCGTGTACGATCGGAAATTCGTGATTTGATGGCGAAATCGCGTTAGTTCGGATTGAGATTGTACGATAAAATAAGCAAATCTTGATTTTTTGCTGAGCGCAAAGAAATGTTTTATCACGATCGATGTTTGTGAAATATAACGTGAGAAGGTAAATCAATAATTACCAGCAATAGGTTTATGAAATTAATTAGAGCAGTAATACTTATCTCTTCATCCCTCATCCTATGAATTTTTTAGTGGCTGCACGTGTTAAGAAAAGCTATAACCTGCTTCAACACTGGCCCAGTTGCGAAATATTAAAATATTATACAGTATTTTCTATTTGATATAATAATCACGAAAATTCCAAAGCAAATTAAGGGGGCTAAATTAAATTTTATTATAAATATCCCAAGTACTTGTTCAGTTTTGTGTGTGATCCTAGTTACGAGTGTGACTCGTTTTAAAGCAAGGGGTTAAGTTAAAATATCCTCTCTATCATTCTGACGCATCCAAAGATATCTAAGTTTATTTATAGTAGAAGAGTTGGTCCAAATATGGGCTAGTTAAAGTATAGAACCTGTTAAGCGCTGTCCTGTAATGGGAACAGTGCAAAACTACGCATGAAGAACAAACAAAGTTACACCAAAGAAATAATAACCATCGTTTCTTATATTAACGTGTTATATTAAAAACGATATCATTGCTACGAGTTTCACGATCGTAGAAGTTTTCATAGGTATGTCTGTTTCGTTTCTTTAACAATGATTTGTTCAAATACGAATTAATTAGCTAAGTGCACTATATTACTGACATCAAGTCTCTTTTTAGCTACTTTCAATAAAAATGTTAAATTAATAAGAATTGGACTGATATCCGTCAAAAGTGTACGTATATTTCTTTTATAACAGAATACAATTTCTGGAATCATTCGTACGTGAATATTACGGTACAATTAGTCATGTGGAATATCCAAATGTTTATACCTATATCATTATTATATTAATAAACATTAGCATTGCCTACGGTTTTAGATTATAGTTTGAATGTGCCGGTAACGAAAGGGTTAACCCTTTGCGGACGAGAATTAATGACACCTGCGAGAGTACTTTAAGTTTTGAATTCCACGACTGAGTTTTCACGCTTTTTAGTTCGAAACCATTTCATTTCCAACGATTTCAAACGTTTATTATTACGTTAAGTATTCATTGCATTAAGTTCTGCGCTTTACAAGTCGACGTGGTTTCGGAAAGCCAAAGAATAATTAGGCGGCTATCTGCCGACACTCGTCCGCAAAGGGTTAATATGTATTGGTATTGATAAGTATATCTGTAAATTTGTTCCACCACTAGATTCAATAAAAAAGGTCCAGCATTGTTTTATCGGGAGCGGAAATAATATTTCCAACGATGCACAGCTTCTTAAAGACACTATTTTGAAGTAGATTACGTAACTTTATTAATAGGTGAAACATAAAACCAGCTTCATAACTTTGTAGACACAGTATGTAAGTCAAAGCAATCACGAGCATTTGTACCGTCCGAGATACCTGGATTTAATGGTAATTGGTTGCCTGTACGCCTGGAAGATTATGTTTGGGGAATTTCATAAAAAGGCACCGACTATGTATCTCCATCAGAGGCGCAAACACGGTATTCGTAGAGGATCCAGCACTTAAGACGGCAATTTTACCGGATAGGAAGCAATCAGTCGGCAATCAGCCAAAGCCATAAGCCAAAAGGGTTGTTGCGTGTGCCATGCGCCTCGTAACAAAAAGAACGCAGATGTTTGCAATCGCGTGAAAACGTAATTCGTAAGGAATCGGTGTTTTATGAGGTCGTTATCAAAAGGGCTTTTACGACGTGTTCTGACTAGAACAATGAAACCGGTGAAATATCCCTGACCCACATTCCGTAGCATAAATTTGAAGGGAATTAACTTCCAGGAAAGTGATTCCGTGCCATCATTTCAAGGATGGGAATGAAGAAATATTACAATAATTAAAATACTGTGTTAAGTGCTCCTCGAACATTGCCACCAGCTTTGCGAACAAATTGATATACAGGGTGACTTTAACGCTAATCGATCTTTTGTTTCCTTCGGAAGGGTTCAAGCGATCTCTTTGCATTTGCAGACAACCGTGGAAATGAATGTTTGAAAGAATAAAAAAACGATGTTTAACGTTTTCGGGTTTTTAATTGAATAATTGCAACGAAAATAATGAAAATGCAAATTTTAGAAGGGGCTAAAAATAGTGCTGAAACTAGTAGAGATAGAACAAAATGTCGTAAGGCAAAATTAAACGTCATCAAATGATGCATAAGCTGAATCTTGTGCATTTACGTATATGCATTGATGCATATGAAACATGTAACTGCATCCCTTTTTCTAAATAGAATTTTATAATCCTTGTAGCAATTTCCAATGCAATTGTATAATCTCTACAAGAAAGTATTAAGGTACTTATGCCTTAAACCTAATAATCAGACATATATGAGAAACTTAAATATGCAAAAATTAGAGAAGAATGTAAGAAATGAAGAATATTAAAAATATCCAAAATATAATATATATTATTTTATTTAGAGTTCTATTTAGAAGAAGGATGCAGCTGCATTTTTTAAATGCATCAATGCATAAAAATGCATAAGATTCGTGCTGTTTAATATTTACCTTATGACACATTTTCTATCTCTAACAATTTTAAAGATATCGCCCTGCCAAATTGCAAAAGAAGCACTCTACTTTAAAAAAGAATCACAGCTTTAGTTTTACTTCGGTTCAGTCCAGCAGTGAAAGGGTTTAAAGCACCGTAAAACGTAAATTTACATTAACAACTCAACGCGTAGATGACACAACGCAATGTTTCGTATTCACGCTAAACGAGTAATTGTAATTCTAAATCTCTAATTACCGATTTGATACGACGTAAAGTTTCTGAAAAATGTTTCCAACCGTGAAGATCGTGATAACGACAAGTTCCTTTTTCTCAATTCTCGCGGTTTCGCAGAAGTGTATCTATCCTTAAGAATCTAGATGACACTTCCTTCGTATACTTCAGCGCGCAGTTACTCATAGTTCTTATATTAGATTTATGACACGCGAAAGTCGTTCGATTTGCAATGCAAATGAAGCTCGCCGCGATGTCACCTATGTAACAATGTCTTTTGTTCGCTCTCGAGGTTCTAGCGATCTAGAAACAGACGCGACGTGTTACTTGTTTCAGGAAGGGAGATGATTTATCAGGAAACAATCATGTGGATCTTCGCGCTTTCCCAACCACAGGTTATACATAAATCAAAGTCGCGTTAATACCGCTGACAAACAAGCTCCTACCGAGAGAGTATGTTCGCCATCATCATCGAAATCGCGTCGAACGCGACTCGCGTGCCAGCGACAAAGGGCAGAGGCATCCTCGACTCGTCTAGGCCGACAAAACAATCCTTTTGCTCGACCCTGACCCACATGCTCCTCTGTTGTTTGCGTGTACTGCAGAAGGCACCGTTTTTATCCGACTCGATCACTTACAAATCGATCCTTCCGGAGGAATTCATTTTAATCATCCTGGCCTCCATTCTTAATTAAGGATGAGGAGCATTCCACGGTTCTATAAATGCTACTTCCCTTGCAATGATGCTCGCAAACGGTTATTACAGTAGGCTACTAATTATAGCAGGGTAAACGTACGCAATATCGGAAAGCCAAGTATAAAAGTCTGGCGAAATTAGAGAAAGTGGTACCACTTTTATTTTAGTTTAACGTGCCGAAGATACCTAATCGTTTACGTATCATTTCATATCTGTAACGTGCTAACTTTTCGATGTAGAATTGAAATATGCCGAACACGAAAGTAACGTTAGTTGCAAATTACAAATTTAAAATAACAGGGAGAATTTTCATGTTTGAAAGTGTGATCCAAATGTGGGCCACTTATAAAATAATTTAAAATATAAATGGAAACTATCTTCTAATTGAAACTGTTCTTTTTATTAAAAGTAGGTAATAAAGCTCTTAATGTTAATAACATAGTATTCTTTGCAAACTTATTCTTTCTTCAACAGATTATTATAATAATAAAACAAACATTATACCTATGAAAAGCTTTACGATCGCAAAATTCGTAATAATGACACTGTTTCCAACAGTACACGTTAATACAACAATCTATGGTTACTATTTCTTCTGTACAACTCCATTTGTTCTTTAGTTGTAGTATTGCACCGTTCTTGACACAATGTAGCACTTAAAGCATTATTTACCAGGAGCCAATTAATAGGCTTTTTCTATAAATCCTATAAATCCCTATAAATCGGTCTTCTGTTCTCTATATAATCAATAATAATTAAACCAGTAGATAAGGTGATAGTTCGATCCTTATTTTACTTCACATGTCTTTACAAGATTGGAACCATCCGGTATTACCGAATTGCGAGCTTAAATTGACCGGTCTTTTATTTGTCTTAATTCTTAACCGGAGAACAATGTATTAATAAGCCCTATAATTGAACTAGTCCATATTTAGACCCTAACCCATATTTGGACCACTTCCTCTACAATTTATGGAGTGGTGCAATCTCATTGGACACTACTGTAGTTTTTGTCAATACGAAAGTAGAATAAATATAACTATTTCGGTGCTGGATACCAACAATTACGATCTAATATTATTATACAAACGAAAATAGCAGTAATATTGTAGGAAGGTAAATCAATAATTATCCATAACATTCTTATGAAATTGATTAAAGCATTAATAGATAGTACATTTTTGCACCATTTTTCTAATCCATATTTAAACCCTAGCCCATATTTCGACCACTTCCTCTATTCAAACGAAACTAAACCCGAATCCAACTTATACTTAACCAAAATCTGTTCCAAACCTATTTCAGCTTTAACTCGACCACCACCCCTTCATAATCAAATCAATTTCAATCCTTTAAATGCAGCTTCTATCTCCCTCGATTTCTTCAACATTCACACTAATACTCCGCAGGACAACAATGGTCGTCCACCAAAAAAAAAAAAAAAAATATCGAGGTATCCTCATTGCTTCGAATTTCACCTCCCACTCTTTAAATACTTGGAGAGGGGCCCCAGGTAGGCAGGCAACAACAACGCATCTTCTCTCGAATCCATGACCCAGATAGCAGCCAGGCGTTTTCTGTTCGGCGAAAACAAGCGGTCACGAGGAAGGATCATCATCTTCTCCCCCTGGGAAAGCCTCCACCTCCTCGACATCCCGCGGTCCCTTATCAGAACTCGTATATTCGCCGCCGATTCTGCACAGTTTCTTGCGTTTACACCTCTTGGATGGGCAAGCACGCATGCTACTGGGACAAGGTTGCCAGGGGTCCATAACTATCGCGCGCTGACACACAAGAATGCGCGCTTCTTACCCACCGGTTGGCTTGGATTCACTTTGGTCGTCCGTCTCTTCCTCTCTTCTCCTCGTCCGTCTTCGTCCCTGTTGGTCGCTGCTGCTGCTGTTGGGCCCGAATCCCCTACCAACGCTTCTCACTCGAGGGTTCGGCCACGTCCCACCTTTTGCCAAAGGATCGCGGGGGGGCCCAGTTCGGCTTGATCCCCTCTTCGTGACCCCGCTTCGTTCCTCTCGTACCCCCCCTGGTCACCATCGGGACGCGACGCTGTTTCGATCTTTGAATACCCTGGCGTCGTCACCACGATGACCAGTCTTCGAATTACGGGCGAATCCCGCATACGGCTCCGTCATTAACCCGCACTCGGTCTCTACACTTACCATTGTTTCCCTTTGGCCACCTTAAGTCGCCTGATTTCACGTGTGCTTTTGCTTGGGTAGTTCGGTTGATTTCAGTAGTGGTAGTTTCGTTCGGTTTCACGTGGTTTCGATAAGGAAACTTGTTCGTTGAGACGCTTTTATTTTTTTTTTGTTTTTTTTTTGTTTGGGGAGGGTTTTATTGGGTGAAGATTTGGTTGGGATAGTGTAGAGCTGTGGGTGATAGCGCAGGGTGCTTCTCCTGTGGTGATCGCTGCTACGCGACTGAGGATCGAAGGTCCTTCGTGGAAGTCTACGGTGATTCGAGATTCTTTGCTGCAGCTGATTCAGTCCAGATGTCGGTGAGTAGCTTTTCATTCTTTTTGCTGTTTCGGGTTTGGGACGTGTGCGGTGTTATCGTGTGTAAATTGCGTAATTTGTTGCTATGTAATAGCGACACAAATTTTTAAGGCATATACCACTTCTGAATTCTACTATTATCTGTGTTGCATATCGATTAAGAATCGGTTAAGATTGATTGAAGCTCCAAAGGATATCGTAACTGGGTCAATGGCGTTACACTGTCAATTTTTACGATTACGGGTGATCTTTTATATTTTTATTAGCCAGATTGTATAATGACGCGAGCGATAAGTTAAAACAACTTTTCCTTTCGTCTACGATTCATCGGTAAGCGACTCATCGAAGCTCGAAACGACATTACGGCAGGGTCAATCACTCGTCGAAGTGACGTAGTGGCTCACGCGTCCGTGACACTTACTTTAGTCGGAAACAATGCGAGTCACGTAACGCGGCACGTTGATTGACATTGCCTTTGATTCGTTACGTGGCATCGGTTTCCCTCAACCAACTGGGTCAGCCTAAAAAGAAACCAATAAACAAACCCTTTCCAGAAAAATTACAAAGGTTTACCACCCCCTTAACCCTTTTTAATTAATTAATAAGTAGGCTAAGCAATGACCTAATATATGCATTTTATTGCATAAAATTTTTGCACAGTGAAATTTACTATAAACGTATAAAAATCCTCAATCTAGCGATCATTCTCCATCCCATTCACCAGTTTCTCATTCTGGAGGATATTATTATATATCTGGAAGAGATATATGCTGTTTTTTTTTGTATTCTTTGTACAAAATTAAAATATTCCAAAGTTTCATAATGTTCTGGAAATAGTATAATTTACGTATCCCAATTGCTTTCACACGTCCTTACGCATTTTTGCTAATTTAAAATCTCGTTTCTCGGGTACGTATTCGGGAACGTGACTTAGGACATAATTAAGCTAAGAAGGGCAAAACGTATTCAAGATATTGGGCAAAAAATTCGCGCGTTCCGGTTTAGGAGGGTTAAGCAACCGTGACAACGTAACGCAGGTAACAGCTGGACAAAAAGCAGGATAATACGAAGGAGAAATTGCCGCCTGTAAAGATCCATGGCTCAAATTGCTTGTTGCAAAAGCGCGTGTACGCGTGTACGCGGTCCACTACTCTCCAACGATTCAGTTCAATTAAAAACAAATTTATAAACGCTCCTTGACAAATCACACCTTGTCTATCAGTGTGTCTACGTACAAATTGAAAAAAAAGCCAGTAACAATAAAGGAATTAAATTCCGAATTGTGATGGCCCATTAATTACCCGGAATTGCAAAATGCTGAGATCTCAATCGTCCGCGTTATAGAACATGGAACACGGAATCTTTTTTCGTTAATTTCACGCGTTCATGTGTCTCTATACTCGCGCATCGGGAGCGTGAAAGTCAGACCATTAACGGGCTGTTTCACTAACCCTGCTAGGGGATACGGACAGCGTTAGCCGTACGATATTTAAAAGACACTTTGCTCGGAAACAGAGTACAATAACAATGATTCAATCGGTATTACAAATATGGGTAAAATACCGGTATTTTTAGGTGGTTATTTTATTACCTTTATTGATACCGAATGCTGCGAATACTGGTATTAGTAGTATATTACTATTTACTATATTACTATTTACTATATTACTATTTATCCATATGACAATATATCAATGTAACAATATAACAATATATCAATATAACAATATGCCAATACACCAATATATCAATATGTTAATGTATCGATATATCATTATATCCATTTATCAATACATCAATATATCAACACATGAATATATCAATACATCAATCATATTAAGTCGATAGCAAAATTCTATAATCTTAGTAGCTGAGTTTTTATTAAGTTGATGCATACGAAATGTTTTTTTTTTCTTCAATATAAACACGTTAAACGTAAACAAATTTTTCAAAACACTACACATAGTATATTTAGTTGCAATAATTTTTACATAATTCTGTGCACTTTCTTCTTGAAATTAACCACTTTCATTATTACATAATCACAGAAGTTACAAATATCAGGATTATCTAATCCTCCAACAAAAATTACCCGTTTTAAATTTTGCAATTCCACGTTGAACCATTATATTATGTATGTAATCTTTCTTGAACTCTAGTTACAATAACATTCGCGACACATTTACCCAATTTGGACTTGCATAAAGAGTTGCTTAAATGTTCCGATTATTTACGATGTCAATTATATAATAATATTTATCTGTTAATGTCAAAATTCGGAAAAATTACATATTATATCCACCAATCTAATATTTTCTTTCAATATCTAACTGAAAATTGTAACGAATAAATTTTGAATATATTATTCGTCGATATTTATTACTGGATTGCGTATACTATGCAAATTCGCAGCTTATAGAATAGAATTAAAGAGATTGAATTTAAAGATTCATTTTGTGGAGCTGTGGAGGGGGGATAGAATAGGAAAAGGAAGGGCGTTGCGTTTCGTCCTGGGCCTGCTAGTGGACTCATCAGTAAGGCTACCTAGCAGGCCCTGCCTTAGACTTGGGATATTGGAAGGAAGGTTAAAGGCGGTATATGGACGAGGTAGTTGGAGCGAGTACTTTCGAGAAAGCCTATTTCGTATGTCCCTCTAGTGGTGGGTGCAGGAGAGCCGCCACAATTTCATTCCGTAAATATTATAACCAGTACTTAAGTTGAATATTTATCTTATTCACAATGTGAAACAACCCTTCGCTAAAATTCCATTTCATTAACATTCTTAATAAAAATATGAATTTCCATAGAAATCCGCAATCTATTCATTATTATTGCCTTTACAATTTAATGTGCAATACTAAATGTTTCTCCTGATAAAAAAAAATGTTATAAACATTTAAACGAATGCTAATCAGGCGGTGCAAGATCAGGGTTCTCTTGCACAATTAGGTCAGTATCGATAGGAATCTGATAAAGCGTAAGCTACGAGTTACCAACGCTAATATAAACCCTCTTACGTAACAGAAAATCTTGAACTTTCATCCGCCGCCTGTACCGTGCAAAAACTCTAACAATTATCTCGTTAGTTTAATAAATTTAATCAGCTGCTCCTGGAGAAGCCGCATTGGAAAAAATGTTTCACGGCGCAGTGGCACAATTATTCGTGTCATTATTTGCAGAAGGAATTTGAATATGTAGAACACGTACGAGATTAAAAATCCTAGCGAGAGTCTACGCCTGTCGCGCCTTTGAAACGCTGCCACTGATTTGCATCACGTGCGCATAATTCGCCACCACAGCGATCTCGATCGAGTTCATTAAGTCGAGCTCCCATTTACCGATTCGCTGCGAGCCGTAGAGAAAAATATCGGAGGAACAATTTAATCGAGTCAATCGTCTTTCTTAATTTTAATTTCAGATTAAAATTGAACGTTAATGCCGATCTTTATGTTCTTTCCTCATACTTAATAACCACAAATATTCATATTGTATATAACATTGTAGCTGCGAAAGTGCAACACAACTGCTAATGAAGTATGCAGCAAAAAGAAGCAGAGTTATCTCGTGGTAAACGCGTGAACTTTTTAAACTCACTCGCGAATACATTTCTGAGCGTCTTTCGGATTTTTCAAGTGTCCACGAATGGGTTAACGAAATTACAGAAATGGAATGTAAATAGAGGCTTGTTTCACTTTATAAAAACGCTAAAATGTATTTTATATTGAATATTTTGTGTATTCTTACGTATTAATTGCATTCCGTGTCTTTCTGTACGTTCAAATTTCGAATAAGTGCATAAAAATTCGCAGAATAGTCAATGTTACAGTGTTTCATTGTTCGTCTGTTCGTCTGGGTAATACCGCGAAAGAAATGCAATTTTTCCGTTTCTCTGTTATTATCCTTATTTTTCTCTAACGTGGATTTCAATATAATAAAAACACGAATTCGCATAAAAATCCACAGTTTAACACGTGCGAACATTTTCAAGCTTCCCCAATAAATAATAATCAGGTTTTGCATATTTAAATTCCATTTGTTCGTGAAAAAGCGTTTATTGGCTTTTTCCTGTTCTAAGTAGAGATTGTAAAACCAACTTTTTCGTTTACCGATAATTCGGTAAAACTTTCGATCATAACCGGTTTATCGGTATCTTTTACGGTATTCAGAATATCAGAATAAACATTGCAAACAATTTTTCGTTAATGAGATTACAACGTTGCGAAATTACAAATCACAATGGTTTAATTGTCTTTCCAGTTGAAATTTTAACTTACCTATTACGAGATCGTAAAATTGAAGAAATGCGTCTAAATTTGCAATAACTGAACATGTAAAATACATATACTTCCAACACATAAATACACCATGTAACTTCATCTAATTATCTGTAAAAAAACCGGTAAACCGATTCACCGGTATTACGATAACAAGTTCTAAGGGGCAACGGGTCATAAATCATGTCGGCGCATCACAAACCGGTATCGGATCATTATTTGTTTATTAGTGGAAAGCGATTAGAATACACGGGAGCGGGAAACACCGCCGTGTGGTAGTTGCGACAGTTGTTGGACTGGTCTGGAAATGGAAGGGTGCCACGTTGATGCCAAGGCTGAATTCCATTTCCATTGCATGCTCTTCTGGAACACCGTTGGAACACTGTTGAATTAATACGTTTGATTTGTATCTAATGGCTGGCCGTCGTTAGGTAACCGATATACTCGAATGTGATCCAAGATGGATGAACACAGGGGAGACGAGTATAGAAAGTCGAGTTGTTGGCTTTACTTCGACGCGTTATTAATGTCCACTGCTTCTGTGGTCTCGTGAAACGTACACCGAGGTTCTGAACAGGGGTTCGACAGTTTCAATCATTCGTTTTCAGCGTAAGAAGGAATGCAATATTCAATTCCATTGTGTTCCAATGCGCCATTTTTAAATTATAGAATTATATCGTAGTTACGTGTGCGAGTTTATTTCGGAGAAAGAAAGCGTGTAAATGTTACTGTAAAAGCCCGAAACGTGGTAATTCGTAGGTTTTACCGGTCGATTCTAACATTTACCATAGTAAGGTGGTAAAAGTACCAAAACTTGTAAACCTCCCCTTTTCGGATTTTTTACCAAACCATTACGGTGAAAATGCTAGAATTTAGCAACACCAATTGGTAAACTTCATTTTGCCTGACTGAGAGTTGGTTTTTTCTTAATTTTAAATTACTTTTTCAGCACCAAAATTTTAAAATATTCTAATAGTTATTTTATCTTACACAGTTTAATGAAACTGTGTACGGGGTCCATATTTTTAATTTAATTGCATATTTCAAAGGTACGTACATGGAATAGAAAATTACAACAGCATTGTATTATAAGGTACAGTAAAAGTCCGAAATGAAAGAGTTTGTATGACGTTTTCGAAATTTTAGCACCTCACAATGGTAAATTTCTGGTTAACCAGAAAAACCTAGGATTTACGAATTTTCGAACTTTTACGATAATATCTAGATTCCGGTATGACACTAGCAACATAATTACGATAAGAAAATAGCACCTTCTACTGTACTGCTTCTATTTGCTTAGAAAATTTTCTAAGGAAACAGAAAAGCCGAAAAAATTACCGATGAATAAAGGTAAATATATCCGTAATTTTGTATTTCGGTTTCTACAAGGGTTACGAAGGTAAAACCGAAAAATAGGTATTTTATATTCTGGTATAAGTATCTGCGTTAGACAAGTAATATCATTGACAGGATAAACTAATCACGTATATAATAAATAGGATAAATTACTCATTTATAGAAACCATCATAAATTTCAAACTGAAATTCCAGTAGTATAAAAAATCAGAAGCTTTTTTTTATGCCTCTCACGATTTAGAATGATTCGTTTAAGAATTATATTCAATTCGACCATCAAAGTTGGTAAAGTTAACCTTCTGTAATGCCATCGTAAAAGTAAAACAAATGTGGGTTATAGAGGATCAAATGATAGAATTACAATACGTGTAAAGGTACACTTCCATTCGCGTTATCGTAGATCTGGATTTTACGGATCAATCATGTCTCCATTGCAACTCGTGCGTGTCGCAATATTTGTTTATAATTCCCATCGGTTTAAAAAACATTTTTCTTTCACCCGAGTCTAAATTATATTAACGTCGTGTGCGATATTAAATTGGTAAAGTAACCCCAGGATGATTCTACATAAGAATGGATAGTCTATCCTATGCTCAGTCGACGGTAATCTAATATAGCAATTAATTCTAGACACGGTAATGTGATATAATAGTTTTGGAAAAATTGGAGGGGTAATATTTCGCGGACGATACCCCGCGGCGAATTGGAATGGCAAAGCGAAGCTGTGGTAGTTAGCAGAGTCAACGAAGCGTGCACGCGACTTTTCCAACAGTCACTTTCATAATGCAAGCCACTTCCGAAAGTGAATTGACTTATCCGAAGTCGGGAGAAGGTTACGCATAATACGCGTGTGGCCTTACGTGTACGCCGATCGGTCTCGCACGCGCAACGTTTCTGAATGCGTTCGACTTCTTCGTGCTCGACGTGCTCTAATACCCAACCCATTCGAGGTAACATTTTTCCTATCAACGTTGCAAGGTGAAAAAAAAAGAAACGTGGAAAATGAAACTGGTTGATAATAATCGTTGCCGCGAATTCCGAAACGGCTCGAGTCCCGCTTCTTTTTCACGTTACGATCGTACCTCGAATTTGCACGGGAATCGAGTGCAATTGTAGCTGACGTAAATCGACGTAAACATCACTGGACGTAAGTATGCTTCCAATGCATCATTAATCTTTCAAGGGCAATGCAGTTTTCTAATGGACCTGACTCGATATTGCATGATATGGATTTGTTGATTTTAATTGAACTTACAGTTAGTCGGGAAAATCTACATGCAGCCGTAAATTTGAAATATTTAGAAAAGTACAAGAATTTCGATCCGCTTAAGAGTATTAATATATTTGTTTATTAAAATTTGGTAGATTCTAAGAAACTGGTTATATTTATAAATAAATACAGTTATTTCTCGACTTACGACGGGGTTCGGTACCGCAACTTCAGACGTAAGTCAAATTTCATACAAAAGTAAATAATATAATTATAATAGACAGATGTACATCAAAATTAATAGTTTTTCGTTCTGATATTTAATTGTTAACTACATATAAGTAAATGATTATACATGTATATGATATATATTTGACGAAAGCTATAAAAAATTGATACATTTTTTTAATTCTTTTATGAATTTTTTCGTCGTAAGTGCAAATGGTCGTAACTCAAGAAGTTACTGTAGTTCGACAGGAAAAAATTGCTTAGATACTGATTTAAGGAATCCCCTTATGTTCTATTTAGAATAGATCATCAGCATTTCATAATAATTTCGTAAATTCCACTGCAAGAAACCAACATTTGTAAGACATAATTTTTGAGATCATAATTAGACGAATGACAAGTTAAAACAAATGAATCGTTCACAACAGAAACAACCCTTGTCAACTTTTACCTTTTTTCAGAAGTGTAAAAGAACACTCTAAGATATTTAATTTTTCTCTAATAAATTTCAATGCCTTTAACAAAACATACACCATATTGTAATATTATTGTAGATACTACTAATTACATTGGTACTACAGATAATATGTATAACTACTAATTACATTACGTTACGTTGATTCTGTTTGTTTATAAGAAAATACACATAAACTGGCAACACAATTCGTGAAATATTACCTGTGATACCGGCGATTTGTTATCAATTTTCCAAATTGAAGTATCATTTGCAAAAGCATAATTGCTACCCCATCGAATCAATATTAATCTAATAACGCAATCACAAGGTCTTCGTTTTCAAAGTATAAACTAGAGATACTTAAAAGAAACGAATCAAAAGTTCGTTTCTTTTGTTAGGTGCACCAGCAAGTAGCTCACTATTTTTAAATGGATCGATAGACTTAGTCTATCAAATGATCAAGCTTTCACGTATGAATGATTTGATAGTTCGCCAGAGAAAAATAGAATGAAATAATACAAAACAACAAAAATTGTATTTGAGGCAAGATAAACATTTGATTTTAATAAAACTAAACGCTGAATTTAATAAGAAAGGTGGACTATTCATTGGTACACCTAATAATATTAACCCGTTCACTTTCTCGACGTGTAGCATAGTTATAGTAGCATACAAATTCTGCTTTTCATTTACTATAAAAGTATAATTTACATTTACATATAATTACCTTAGAATAACAGTCAATAATAAGTTTTAACAAACGTTGTTCTAACAAAATTTCTTTAGTATCACAATTGCGTATTACGTATGATGCATTGGACACCGAACGTGTTAAATTTTCTGGACGAACTGTACAATTTTCTCTCGAAAGAAGAACGCAGTTGACAAAAAGAAAAAAAAAAACGAGATTCACAAAGAAGTATTATTTGGAATTTTTTGTCTGTGAAATTCATGTCACGGTTACTTTGATACCCTTTCGAGCATGCCGTCGAAGCCTATGGCTACAAGCCCGCCCCATTGTTGACTTGTTACGCTGCCCTATGCATCGAAGCATGACGAACTTGATTGCAGCGTTTTCCTTAACAGTATTATGGTTGGTTCAATTATTCGCTCCAAGCGTCGCGTCGCCTAGCTAACAACCACCACGAAATAGCAACATTGTAATGCTCTTACGGCAACTTCGTTGCAATTACCGCAAATCCTAAGCCGGGCGTGTTGATGTACGCGAGAATTGAATATTTTCTAACAACCTAAGGGATAAACTACGTACACGGTATACAATTATACGACGATCAAATATTAGATTGAGTAGAAAATTCGTTCAAGTCGAAATGTTTGCAAATTCGAAAGCTTGGAAATTACGAGGTGTGAAATTCGAAAGTCAGGTATTATAAAAATCTCTGGAAAATTTGAAAGCTGGGAATAATTATAAAAACTTCTGCAAAATTCGAAAGCTAGGAATTTATAAAAACTTCTGCAAAATTCGAAAGCTAGGAATAACAAAAACTTGAAAACTTAAAATCAAGATCACCTTGACTTTTTTAAACGACACTATATAGTTTTGACATCGCAGAATTATAGCTGACGCGAAGACAAATTCAACAATTTACACCACTGTAACTTTGAGATGTCCTTGAATTGAGACATTCCAATGCAATTAATAAAACCGTCTACAACTGAACAATTATTTTATTTCGATTTGCGTATCGTAAACAACACTTCTATTATTTTTACTACAATATAACTTATTATATCAAACCACATTTCCTCATTCCTATTCATAAAAACGTGAATTCGCATAAAGATACACGATCGAAATATTTATAACTCGCTAACAAAAAAAGAACGTGTTTACCGTTAAAATAAATTCCAGTAGAATCACTGCATTTTTTTGCCAACGTGACAATAAACCACCGATTTCGCTTTCACAAAAACCTGAACATCCCGTTTCTTTCTTGAAACTTTTCCAGAAAGTTTCACTAGTATGTTACCTATTACGAAATCCAGCTTTACTTTGCGAATGACTTAATACTTATACATGTTATACAAATGTCGTAAGAATCCGTGGGAAGAAGACGATGTTACAAATGTTACACGACCATGTGTGCGAATACCTGTCTACGAGATAATATAACAGACACCAACAAGGTCCAACGAGAAGACGAAACATCAAATAACACAGAAAATTAACTAAAAACGTTAATATTTCTGTGATGCAAAGTGCCAATGTATAATTATAAAATCTAACAGTGAATTTATAGACAACATGGAGTAAAATTACTTAATAAAAAAACCCATAAAACTAATCATATGTGGACGTAGAAATATTAGAAAATATTAGATAATACAAATATTAGGTATAGTATAGTTTATTATCCTCGCTGTTTTTATTTCACAGTAAACGTTTATTTTTATTCCTCTCTTTTCCCCATTTATTTCATGTTACGCTAATTTAATCTTCCCGTATGTTTCTTTCATTTATGGAGCAGCATTTCGCAACCTCGCAAATTTTAGCGTTCTTAGTTAATTCCACGTTCTCACGTTTGACCGAAAACTTATCGCCACGGGTGGTACAAGGAAAGATACGCTTCGGCGCGAAAATAAAGTGCAAAGGAAGGAATTAGCGATGAATAGCGGACAAATTGAAACGTAGGCGTGTAAGATTTCACGTTACACGGCTAACGAAACCCGTGCGGGCTTTTTTTTTCTCAAATCGAGTGTCCAGAATCGACTGTTAATGCGACTTCGATGTTTGAGGACACGATACCGAGTCCTCCTTTTGCTCGCGAACGCGACGCGCAAATCAAGCGACTTTTCGTGCGATCAGCCTACTTGCGGATCCAAATAGTTGCATAATGCGATAAAGCGCAATGTTTACGTTTAAAAGGAGTCGACGATAGAACAGCGATTCTCTCGATCGAGTGATAAGCTTAAACTTCGCGCGATGGTTGGCTGACAAATCGTGGAAGCTTAAGGGGCGGCAATTCGATCTTAATCCCCTCGCGATGACATAATCTTCTGCGAGTAACTGCGGATATTTTGGTGCGGCTTGTCACGTTGACAAGTGACTTAAAACGCGGAATGTCAATCGGCTTTTTCTTTTGCGCGAAATGATGTCTTTACTTTGAGATTAACCCTGCAACTCCAAACGTTCGTTTTTATTCACCTCGGGTCTTTATGGATCCATTGCGAAGATTACATGTTTATTTTAAACATTTCTCGCCGATCTTCGACGTATTTAAAATTCTCGCAAATAATAATATTCCTGAAGTGTTTTGTACTGTTGTTCGTCGTTTTACTGTAAATCAAAGGGTAGATATATACAAGATGAATGAGAAGAATAGCAGAATTAAGGTAAAGTTCATGAGAGGAGAATTGTATGAAGTATTCCATTCGTAATGAGCATAGAATTAGCCACGATGGATTCATTTTTAAATGGAGCATGCATACATTGTCGCATAAAAGTTTGAAGCTTGGTACGATTTTAAAAAAGGAAGGTATTTTTTTTCAAAATGTGACTCCTACATTTATCGAATTTTATTATTCCCCTAGCCCTTCAATTTTAAGTCTGTTCCTTTTCGAATGAAAATTCTTTTGGTAATGCCTCTTTACAAACAAATACCGAATACGCAATCAAAATTATAAACTTTATTAGATACACGGTTTAAGTATATACACTAGATACAAAAAGTATTTGCAAACTGTTACATTTTTGTATTTAAGTTTTCTATTATTTAATGGAACCATTCTGTGATCGCGATTATTAAATGATAGAAAATCTGATATAGTAGAACATAATTAAGTAGTACCTAAATGCAAAAATACAGCGGCGTGCCAATAATTGTTGTAACCACAATACGTATGCAAATCATTCTATATTCTATAATGTATTAAAAATATGTATAATTCTTTAATATATATGTAGTATATATTCTATATTCTATAATCATTTACATAACCGAAATTAGGATAATCGACGTTTCACTGTATACTGAAATAGTAAATTCGTATCAGCGAATATTAAACGAAACGAGACTAATATAATATCGTCATTTTGTTCTAAAAATTCTCCTTTACCGTTCTTTATGTACCAATAACTCAAATCTACCAAATTAGAAGCTGCGTCATTATTCCATCCAACTATAAAAATGATCGATACCCATCATAAACAACAAGCCTCGCACAACAATTAATTTCCCTAGTACAATAAGCTCTACCTGCTGAACCTATCTATCTATCCTACCACGAAAAAAACAGCATTGCAAAACGGCATTCTTTTATTTAATGAACGGACAACGGGTTGACAGGCAAAGCGTGGCCAGAATTATTTTTAGAAGTCGAAGAAAGAGCAGAGATTATGTTAAGAGAGAGGGATACAAGAAAAAAAGAATGCAAAGGCACACGGGAGAGTTGCAAGTGGCGAGTGGCGGCTTACGAAAGTTGAACAACAAAACGAGGCGATAATTAATCATAAGCGGGCTGGTTTGTCGGGGGCCCCGCTTTAAAAACGCTTGTATTTACGCGATTACGGCCACTCGCGATCATCGTTTTATCACATTCCTGCGTGAACACAGTGGTGGAAAGAGCGCGGTCCGCGAGCTGTGCTTATTTCCATCGCGTCGTTGAGCAACCGTTTTATGCCGTACACCGTATAAATACCTGTGTTACTTCTTAATGAGGCAATAAAGTCACTTAATCATTAGAGGTATCGATGCGGCCTGTACACTTTACTTCGAAACGGACGCGATTTATTCAGCTTGCCCGCGCGACTCGTTCGGATATTTAAAGCGTGCTCGTTTCACTCTGTGTCCACCACCGACGAACGAATTTTTCTCCTTTTGATCTCTCTGGTTCTTTTCCCTTTCGTTCGTTTCGATTTCGTCTCTTTCTCTCTTTCTTATCCGCTGTATTCGATCACAGAAGGCTCGAGCTTCGTTGCTTCTGTCGTCGCAGAGACCACGTCTCACGAATCCATGGCATAATAAAAAGTCACGATTCCGCTGCTCTGCTCGCCCACGGGTTGCTTGTTTATTTGGCCAGATGCCATGACCAGATTACCCAGTCGCGTTGCACTTGGCGACTTTTAATGTCGGTCAACTTGTGCAGCTGAATGCCCCACCTCCCTTCGTGCGATCGATTAGAAGCTGTGAAATTAAGCAATCGACCTCTGCTGCTGCTACTTGTTCCGATGGTGAAACACCACCGCTGGACGATTTTATTTCTTTATTTATGATCCTTTGCGTTACGGTTTAGGGTGGCTGTTAGTTCTAATTGGAGACCGGTATGATTTCGATACCGATATTATACCAACGATTTGGATGGTAACTGGTCTTATAACTTTGTACACCAATGGGATTTTCCTCGTTCTATACGAATTAATTATACGAGATGGTGGATTTTCTGTTCCTTTTTTTTTATTTAAGATTATGAAAGGTTCATTGAGCTGCTTGCAACTCTTATCGAACGTTTGCTCTTATGTGTCTTCAAGAGATTTCACAAACTTTTTTTTTATAAGATATACAGTGGCGGACGAAATGAAATTTTAAGGGTGAGTGATATGGAAAACGCAATAAAGCACCATTTCGCTCAATCAAGTATCAAAAGCTTTATAATTATGTAGAGCAAATGTCACTTAACGTTACTTTTAATTAATTAATCACTACGAAACTTCGAGCTACATAAAATCGACCGTTTCATGTAGAACAACTTAATACAACTTAAAACGTTGATAACCAGTGTGAACAATAAAATGTCTAATCACAGTTCCCAATTGTCTCATTACCGAACTCGAGAACCGATCTTCAACCATTCATTTAATCCAAAAAATTACCAAAAAAAAAACAACACAAAATCCCTTTCGTCAAGTTTAAGTTCCTTAGTTTAAGACGCAAGCCGCGGAAAAAGAAACGAAAAAGTAGGAAGTCAGGTAGAGCGTGGGTGGGCATGTTTCCGGCGCGGAGGCGAACGCCATTATGGAGAACGCATTGCAGTTGCGCCTTAATGAAGTCGACGTAACACAGCCATGAAACACACGGTAATCGGCGCCAATTTCGAGGGCAGCTGTGAAACAGTTACGCGAATCGACAGTAGCGAGGCGAGCAGTGCTAAAGCAAACGTTCTTGCGAGATTTATCGGACGATTAGTCGAGCGTCGCTCCGTAATTGGTCAAAGAAAAAGCATGCTTGCTCCCTGTGCGAGTCGGTCGGAAAAACTAGGTGGCTCGAGACAAATGCACGTGGGTGGCTACGATTCTCAGCAGCTGTTGCGTGCAAGTAGGTGTTGATAATACAAGTATGGTTAGGGTCAGCATCTTGATCGTCTGCATTTTTTCTTTTTAAGCTTGAGTGGAAAATCAAGCTTGCTGAATTGCAAAAGATGAGCGCAAACATGAATTTATAGAATTTCTCGGCATCTTTTAGAGAAATTATGTGCAACAGGTTTCGAGAATTATTTCGGTATTAACTTACAAAAATTGATGAAGCACGCCTCTGCATTCGAGAGACGAGTATCACTCGGCATTTAGAGATTTTTCAAGAAATAAATGAAACGAATGAAACAGTGATATTCATTCATTTTTCTTTTGTTGGGATTGTTAAACCTCAAATTGAGAGAAGCAATTTTGTAGAACTTCCACGTAAGACGGTAGCCGTTGCAATAGTAACGAAGACGAGTTTGCTTGGAAATAAAGTTAAATAATATTACAAATGAAGTATCCGATCGAGACAATAATCAGAGATTAATTAAAAAAGCTGGAAAATTAGAATAACAGAAATTCCAAGTTAAATCGTTAATCGCATCCTGGTGCACAAGAATTTTCGAGGAAATTGAACATAGCCACGTAAAAGTAGAAGGTTCAACCTTTAAAACGACCCCATAACGGTTACTGTACGACTATTTTTAACAAAGTTGCAGCATTTCAAAGATTGATAGCGTTTCCGTCAAATGTGCCAATACTTGCAATAAATATCGTAAACAATTGAAGACGATAAAACATTTCCACCAAAGAGCAAAAGCAAAGACGCGTGCAAAAATGGTGACATTTACTATCCCGTTTTGTCCAACTTTCCCCTGTATCTCTCGCCGAGCGAATTCGCGATACCAATAACGCATTTTGTCGTCAGATCTCGCGTAAAAACGCAACAGGTGATATCGACGCTCGTAAAGATTTACACCAATTTCATTGCGCGCGCTCGTCGTTACAACGGATATAAAATTCCCCCGCAGGATATGTCGAACTTTCATAAAGATCCGCGACATTGCGCAACGATTATAACGCGGTTGGATTAGCGCTAAGGATACAAAAGAGACGAATGCAAATGAGGAAGGTAATAAGAGTGTTCCCCCGAAACACAAAGTTACACGCGGTTAACGTGAACCAATTAATGGCGACTGGTTTAGTTGCCTCCGTCTCTTGTTGCTCCACGATGGAAACTGGAATTTCGTAAGAAACGCGCTGAGAAGAGAAAGAGAGGCAGAGAGGGAGACGTACGCGAGTCGTCGCTGATTGTATCTTCCACCGGTTTCGCCGATTCGATTTGCGGAATAACTTGTCGCGCGTTAACCAAGGCTGCGAGTTTTATCGCAGAAATATTAATTTCTTGCATAACAATAAATGTCGTCCATCGATAAAGTCGCATTCCGGCAATTTTGAAGTCGTAAAACGTTCCGGTAATTGACTTGCATCGCGCGGATCGAAATTTTACATTGATTGCAATATTTTCACTCCGATTTCTTGCCTTGTAAAAGTCCTTTAACCCGTCGCTCGTGGTACATCGAATATCGCACTAATTTATAAGTAAAAGTTTGGTTGCATTTAGGTTTCAGTTCTACTTTTTAAATTATTATATCGTAATGTACAGAGCATTACGTTGCGGCCTGTACAATGTTGCAAACATGTGTATCAAGTCCGAAAAAGACAACAATTTTCTGAAAAGAAGGAAGACAGTAGTTTTCACTTTTATTTTAGATTATTTTATGAGTGGCCTATATTTGGATCACGCTTTAAAAATTAAAATTTTCACTGTTATTTTAAATGAGTAATTTGTAGCAAAGCATTAGTTTTGTTCAACGTATTTCAATTTTACATCAGAAAGGTGAAATTATATAGATATGTAAACGATTAAGTATCTTAAACAGGCTAGGCAATAAACGATAAACCAAAAGTAGTAACTCATATTTAGACCAGTTTCTGACAAAAAGCTTAATTTTAACTTCAATCTCAATATCGATTGAAGTTCATTAAATATCAATTACGTATAATACTTTAGTACTTTATACGTGGCATTTTTAATACAGCAAAGGAATTATATTTTACACAGTATGAAAGCGGTGGTCAGCTAACGAATAGAATATTTAGTTAGCCAAATAATTGTAAGATAAAGGATTAAAGCGAATTATAAATTACTGAAATCTCTTATCTCAATAGACATAGTATATTAAACGTTGGTTTTATGCTGTGAGTAACACAGTTTGATTCGACTAATTACGGTTACACAATTGATACTTAGTATGATTTATGAGTTCGTAGTACTACTGATAAATGCAGTGATATCAATGGACTCCACCTTTCATTGCGAAACAATGTTTTATTGCTTCTAATCGTGCTATAAATCTTTTGCACTCAAAGTATTTGCATTTCTGAATATTTCTCGAATGCTTGAAAATCAAAATGTTTAGAAATTCAAATGTTTGGAAATCCAAAAGGTTGGAGATTTGAAATTAACAAGATCTAATAGGTTGAAAGTGCAAAGCTACGGGTATCCAAAAAAAGCTTGGAAATTTGAAGACTTAGACATTCAAATGCTTCGAAATTCGAAACTTTGAAGGTTCGAAGGCTTGGAAATTTTAAGGTACTAAAATAGAAAAATTTGTGAAAATCCAAAGGTTCGAAAATTCAAACCTTTGGGAATCCAAAGGCTTGAAAATATAAAGGCTTGGGAATTCAAAAACCATTGAAAATTCAAACGTTAGAAAATCTAAAGGCTTGGAAATTCAAACGCTTAGAAATTCTGAAGCAATAAAATACTAAATCTTCGAAATTCGAAGGCTTGGAAACTAAAAAGCATAGGAATTCCAGGTACTGAAAATTCTCAATAATTGAAACTTAAGAGACGATAAAATTGCTACCTACTACTACTACAATAACAAAAATCTAGGGTTATCTATTCTAATAATAAATAATCTGCGCTGCAAAAGTAACTAAAAACATCTACTTATAAAACCTCTGTCATTCGAATAATTACGAGCAACACTGTATCTATAATTATTGCAGTAAATCCACGATTTATCTCTTTGACCACGTTTCTGGGCAACATGGATCGGGGCACAGAACTCTGAATGCTGTAAAGGTCGCGTCGAAGGTGTCGTCGATAGTAAAACGCGCCTTTACCGGCACTTTTACTTCGCTTTTACCTTTCTTCTACTTCTAAAGGCCCTCGAGCACCGCGAGCAAATACTCGACACGCGCGGTTTCACGCGCGAACCGCAATGCAAACTTTCCTCGACGCTTTGTTCTCGTTACAGCATCATACTTGACGCATTGTGTCGTGCAATCGTAGCTAACAACGTAGCATACTAGGGTCATTATGATCCCACGTCATTCCGTTGATTAAACCGGCGAGTTAAAGAAGTCACGTCGACGATATTGCTTTTGAACCTCTCTGTTTCACCCGGAGTATTTATCTAGGTATTCGACGCCACCCATTGGCTCGAGCAAAGGGCACGGATGCATTCAGCCTGATGCTAGCAGTGACTTGAATACTCTTTTGTAAAGGACACATCTTAGAAACTTAATATTTATTAGAATCTTTATACTACCAAGCCTGCCGAAAAGTTTCCGGTCAAAGGCGATAATATAAAATTAGCTAGAAACGGTAATGTTTTTGTAATGCAAAGTACTATTACTGAACCGTAAAACGTAATAGAGGATTTATAGACAGCGCGGAGCAAAATTTGTTAATAAAAATGTCCTTAAAAATGAAAATCAGCTTCGAGAAGTAATGCAATTATTGCGAAAAGAAAATTCATTTACAGGTTGTGAAAATCTCGTAGTACGAATGCTAAGACACAGAAAAGTAATCATATGTGGACGTAGAAATAATAGAAAATATTAGGTAATTACTAATAGGTAAAAAATATTAGGTTTTCTTTTTGATAGTAGACTATTTCTATTTTTTTTTCCTTTTATAATTTATTTAATCTTCTCGTGTCCTTCTATTTGTGCAGCAACATTGGGCACCCCAAAAATGTTAGCGTTCTTAGTTAGTTCCACGTTTTCACGTTTGACAAGAAAGTTGTCGGCTGGTTGATGAATATCGATATGATTTTGACAGTGATTTCAAACTTTTGGTCGGTAGTATCCATCTGTTTATATAAAACTTAGAAAGAACAACATTCCATATGCGTCAACGTAATAGTTTTACATAGAATAATTTCAATGGCTGGAAGAAGAATTCATAAGTTCGGAGAAAGTTTTCTTATTCTATGGATGCATTCTATGGCCTTTGTGAAGTCGCTAAGTTTGGTGGCGTTGACAGAATTGATAGATGAACGTCGAAATAACTTTCGACTTTCTTTTTAACCAGCTTCGAGTACCAAAATGTCGATACTTGGAAACCGTGAGGACCTGCGACTTCCAAATTGAGATACAATTCTAATACCTGAGACGTTCAATAGAAAAATGACTATAAAATGGTAATTTTATAAAAATGGTTACGTTAGAGGATATCCGCAACACGACACTATCTAAAAACGTATAATTTACTCTTTATATTGTATTTCTCTCATTGGATGTGTATTCTTTTGCGTACAAACCATCCGTATTTGTAAATTGCTTAATTTCTGTTCGATTTAACCCTTTGCGGACGAGAAGTAATGACACTTGTGAGAGTACTTTAGTTTTGAATTCCACGACTTTCAGTTTTCACGCTTTTCAGTTCCAAACCATTTAATTTGCAACGATTTCATATGTTTATTATTACGTTAAGTATTCGTTGCATTAAGTTTTGTCTTGGGTTCGCAAAAGTCGAATAATTACTTTAAAAGTCGACATGGGTTCGCAAAGCCAAAAAATGATTAGGCGACTATTTGTCGACGCTCGTCCGTAAAGGGTTAAATCATAATTAAGAATTTGATTCTGTTGGAAAAATCGAATTATCCGGAACATATTTGTCTCTCGATTAACCCCTTGGCTTATAATAACGACTGCAGCTGGCGAAACAGATCATGGTATAAATATAACAAATACACACTGCAATTCTAACAAATCCTAATCTTAATTCCACCTGTATTTCAAACCTATAGAAGCTTAAACTTCGTGGAACGCAAATTACGTACAATATATCACATTTTCAACCCGACACAGTGTTAAACCGTTAAATATGAAAAATTAATATGCCAAAGGGTTGATTCGAGTAATCAACGTACCACCGTGAACTACTGATACTCGCCAAACATCCCACCTCGACGATGCATGATATCACTTACATCGAGGTATCGTACCAAAAGTAATCTCCGCACCCTGGTCCATCCCACACGTGTCAGAAGTTCTGAAATGTTGCGGAGAAAACGCTTGTCCCGTAAATGAAGCAAGGCGCGATCGTTCGAGCCGAGCGCCGGCCATAATCGCAGCCGTTAGAGGTTGAAGATAACGCGATTATCCGCGGCGATCCCCGGTAACCTTTCGTCGCGGGCAAAGTGGGATGCGCACGAAGGGGACGCCGTATTATTGTGAATCGTCGCGGCGGCAATGAGCGGCCACCGTGGAGCCTCGGTCGTTATGCAACCAGCCGCTAGCACGAGCTCGCCTCGAGTAAGGTCTACGACCAAGGTACGTAATCCCGGGATGGGCAACAACGAAGCCTTCGACGGTATGCCGCGGAGTCGTCCCGTCTCTCGGACCGGCCTTCGTCGATCCTTTTCCCTTTCTCTGTATTCCACGCCGCTGTCTCCCTTCTGTTCTCGCTGGATACAACGAGCGGCCGACGCAACGCGCTGTTCGTTTTCCATACGATCGGGAGGATGACTGGCATCCGTGGATAGCGTTAGAATCCGCGCCGATTGCTTTCTCAATCCGCGCGAAGAAAATGCCGCGGAGAGGATGGTGTTTGTCAAACTATGTACGCGTGTTTTACGGGGAATTTATGAATTTACGGGTTGGAAGATACCGGTAAACGTTGTTCCGATGCGGTGTTAGGTTGTTGCGTATGAAATGGACGATTTTGTGCGGTTAAAAAGTATTTGAAACATCGGTTAATTGAAAGTAATGCTAGGGTAAATGACACAATTATGGCTACATGAATATGATCAACTATAACTTCGTTGCACTATTTGTATTATTTAGTTATATACATCGCGCAGTTTGGTTGTCTTGTTTGTTACGATCCAGTGTCTTTACTGTAAGAAAGAAAATAATGAGACTCTTGAAATTCTTATTTTTGTTTATAAATTCAATAATTTAACGAAAACAACGGCCGAGCTAATACTGTTATCCCGAAGTTATGTACTACCACCCTATTTACTGTCCAGGGTGGAGATTTCAAAGCACTAAACCTTTAACGTTTTGCATCTTCAAAGCATACAATCTTTAAAGCTTAGAACCTTCGAAGCTTGGAATCTTCGAAATTTGGAGTCTGTTAAGTCGTCGAACCCACAAATCTTGGGTTAAAAATTTTCAAAGCATGAAATTACTAGAGCGTGACAATTTCAAAGCGCTGATTCACAAAATCGTAGACTCTTCAAACCTTGAAATATACAAAGCTTTGCATCTTCGAAGTTTGGAATATTCGAAGCTTGGTGGCTTTATAAATCTTCCAGTCCTTCAACTTTGACAATTTTAAAGCTTGAAACACTCAACTCCTCGTACCTTCAAAACGTGGACTCGTCAAAGTTTTTAATTCTCATATCTTTCAATCTTCAAATTTTCAAACCTTCAAATCTTCAAATCTTGAAGTTTTCATACGCCCAAATTGTGTAATTTAAAATTACTTTCGTTAAATGCAGCGCAATTAAGTAAAGTTCTGAGTAATTTTATGATTAAATTCCGAAGGGCAACGGATAAATCAAGTATTTAAATCGATTTACCAAGAAAGCAAACAGCGGACGCATCTCAAATAACCTTTTCACTTGGAAACGAAGGTAACGTTGCGTTACGCAGCAGGGAATTGGGTTAACGCAGTAGCGATAGGCGTGTTACTTCAACGTAAAGAAGCGTACGGAGAAACAATCTTGAATCATTGACCAAAGAAACCTTTCAACCAGTTCTCTTCGATTATATGCTAGGATACCGTAATATTATCTCACGTTCGAGCCATAAATGATTCCGCTTACGTCACTCCGGTCAGACCAAGAAACCAAAGGTTCGATTATGACTACACACGAGCTCTATTCGCTCTCGTAATAATAGATAAGTGGAGAACCAGTTGATCCACTGGCCTGTATTTGCTTTTAATTAATATCCGATAAATACCAGCCAGGGCCATTACTAAACTGCGAATATTTATGCACCTATGAATAATTTAAATGCTCGAAATAGTATAGAATACACAGGCTCTGTCGAGTAATTCATGGTTCAATTGGCCAGAAAATGATTCGACGAGAAAAAAAGAAACCAAAAATGTACAATAACTTTTTTCCCTTCTGATACTTTGTTTTCGTGAAAAAAAAAGTTTGAAAATTCGCAAGATATTTCCACATTTCACTATTTTCAATTCGTGAAATTTGTTATAATAATATATTTGTTTTAACAACGTGTAAATTACTTAAATAAATTACCTAGAAAGTTCCTTTCTTCACTTGATTGAACTTCATAGTTTTCGAGAAGTTTGATTCGTTTTATATTATTGATGCTGGTAAAACATCTCAAGAAACGTTTAACAATTTGTATTGAGTCATTATCGAAGCATTAATTTGTTCAGCATTGACCAATCGAAAAACTTTTCTTTCAATTATTATTCATTAATTACTGCAGTTTACTTGTTCGAATTAAGAATACTACCATTGACGAAACGTAGAATAAACTATCCATTTGTAGGCTTTTGAAACACTTGGAGCCCATGAAGGCACGAGGTCGGAGAAAACCCAGCCGACCATGTGCTTGGGCCTGTAGGTTGTCACTCGTCGGTCGTAGACAAGTCAAAACAATAACGGGACTCGCGGCCAGGCGACGACGGCCGGCACCCTTGAATTTAGGGGGTGCAAGCCAGAGCGATTTCTGACAGTCACAGCGTAAGCACGAAGGCGAACGGCTGGCCCTCGAGCAAGCCGTGCGACCATTGATCCTCGTCCAATTATACACGTAGAAATATATATCTATTCATAAGAGGAGGACTTGGAAGTAATTTCGGATCCTGACATTTCCCTCTTCCTAGTCTCCCTACACATTCTTATATGAAATCATCAGAGGGCTACAAATAAAACAACAGCATTTTCAAAACGATAGGAATCGTAAATAAATACTGCGCGAATTAATTGTTTCCGTCATAATCGATCTATAATAACGTGTATAGAAGTGTGTCTTCATATGCATTGGACTTCCATCATTTAATCTTCTATAACCCAAATTTCGTTTACTTTTATGATATGAACAAACGTACAATTATATTTAATACATGGACAGAGGGCTAAAGTTCGCAACTTTGATGGTCGAATCGAATATAATTCTTAAACCATTCTAAATCGAAAAGGGCTAGAAAAACCTTTCCTTTTTTATACAATCCGAATTTCAGTTTGAAATTTACGATGTTCCCTATATGTAAATGGATACTCTATCCTGTACCTTTAATCAATGATACTACTATTTAACAAAAGTTCGTAAAAAATAGTCCCCTATAAATATTACCAATTACACAACAGAATTTGATATTATAAAAGAACGTTACGAATTTTTCGAACCCGATCCGATAGATTCCCGTCGAAATATCGTGGATGCATTCGCTTGCCAGTATCGGGCAATTCGTGAATGAAATTGGTGAATGAGCTTGGTTCTAATTGGACTCGGTGTGTTTGCGTGAAACAATGAGATGCAATTGTAGTGGATGGCATTGACGATCGCGACGATACGATTTCTTTCCTTCGACCGACGCGACGTAACGGTTCAAGAACGTCGTACGTCCGCGATGCAAATGACAGACGTAGGGGAAAAGCTGGGTCCACGGTCGATTTAAAATTATACAAATCGGGCGTTTATTACGTCAGAGCTGGAATGCGGCTCTCGGATAGCGGATAACCGTGGGCGTCGAAAAAAATCGAATCCGGCGAGGATTCGATACGAAGCGATAATTAGCAAACTCCTCGTCGCTGAATCTCGATTCATTTTACTATAAAGTTCCGTAATAAATTCGATTACCGATCCGCACGGGTGTAATTAAATTCGGCGAAGTTTAAAAAAAGATTCCGTTTACTCCATTTACGTTATTCCATTCCGGCGGCGACGCCGAATTTATTCCGACGTTTAATACCGATTCAAAGGTAATAACTACGAAACGGATACGCTGTTGAGTTCTCCGAGTTGACGAACCAACAGGACTATAAAGCCACGGTTGAACTGGAAAATCGACTAGGAAGCGATGAATAAATGCGAGGATTAAAAGAGACTCGATTTTACGGTTCGTCCGAGGTCACTTTGATAATTCAACGGAAACGCCTCCGTGTCCGTATAACGATTTCACCAATTGCCCCGTGAAAAATGCGATCCTCCCTCGGAACATTAAGAAGAGGTCGTAGTAAGGAATCGCGTTTAAGTGGAAAACACGATAAACAAACGACGGAATCGCTTAAAACAACCATATTCTCAGGCGAGTATGATTTAAGCTCGACCAGGCCCGCCATTAAACACGTTAATCGAGGCCTCTGCTGCACTCTGCGGGATCAGAGAGCGAGAACACGTTAAAGTAACGATTATGGCCATGCGGATTCTCGAAAATACAAGCGAGTCCCACTTATATCGTGTTAATTTATCGTTTTCACGACACAGTTATACATTCGAGAATGAACGAGCCACTCGCGTTAATATTCGCGGTATTTCACTATTAAATCGACCGATTGTTGAGTAATGTTCGTAGAAAACAATGTAAGTGCTAATGCGAGTATCGCTCAAACTATATTTGAATAACATGGATATTAAATGTACCGGTGATCATGAGATTAATGTAAGTGTAGACCCGTAGGCTTAATTATATGGTCGCGTAGCGAGTGTTAGAAGGTGAGAGCCTGCCGTAGCAACAATAAAGCCCAAGGAACCAGTACTTGTTAATTTTTCAGCTGGTCAGCACGTGAACCCAAGATTTGGGATAGTTGTAATTTCGCTATTTCCGCATGTGATTTCAAAGTCGAGGCGATCCTTGGTTTTTATTGCTGGCTGCCGAGTTCCGGGTAGGTAACGGGATAGACCGAATGACCGTTGGCGGGGAAGTAGGAAATTCTAAGGGGTAACATACCCCATAGCTCGCTCCATCGGGACTCGTCCCCACCATTCGAATATAGAAAATATAAAATGGTACGCCGGTCAACGAAAGGTCTGTCTGCGTCTATCGCTCGTCGAACGAAACAAGTAACGTTAAACGAATTGATTGTATCTTCCTCGCCTCCCCGAGTTCCGGTCTACATAAGTAAAAATCTACAAGTAATTCTTCTCGATATTCGATACGTATATTAGAAATTTGTCATAAGTCCCATATTGTAGGCAAATTTAAGAATAGAAGGAAATTAGAGGCCAGAGGTACGACAGCCGAGTTTACTAAGATCGGGAACCTCGGGTTTATGATGCGGACGTGACCGTCGGCTACATTTTTGGAGAGCGTTAGTCGCATCATAAACCCTGTCCCCGTAGCGAAAGACAGGCGACGGTCCTAGGTACAAATTTCCCCTACCGGAGTCTGTACTGGAAGGGGAACTCGAAAGGTGTTCCCAAAAAACACCTAATTAACGGAGGCGAGAAACGGCTGTTTTCCGGAAAGGGATTAAAACCCGATACGTGAGCGGAAAAGAGAAGGGATAGAGAATAGTTTTGGAATAGGGAACATCATAGTCTTAGCGAGTGTATTCCTAGTTATACGTTTGTTTTATTTTTAACTGTCATCTCCGAATCCCTCAGACGCCAATTCCTCTCGAAGATCCATCCCTATGTAGGGCTACTAAAATAAAAACTAAGTCCGTAGTCAGGTTAAATACGTTTATTATCTAGGCGATGTGACTCTAAGGAGGAACGGCAACTAACTGCCCTCTCAATTGCTTTCCAAAAAGAAAAGCTCCTCGCTTGAGGACATGCGTGACGCAGGTCAGGGTGGTCCGTTAGTCACGCGTCCATAAACTTGTCAGCAGGCCCCAAAGTATAAGGGCAGACAAAAGGGCCAACCGTCTACACCTACAATATAAACGATAATATTCCTAAAGTGTCGTATATATTGTTATAGATTTTATAAATGCGCGCGAATGGTGAGAACGAATGGAATGACGAATGAACGATGAGTGCTAGAGGATGTAAGAGAGAGAGAGAGAGGGAATAAGTAGAAGAGAACGAGCGAAAAATATTTGGAACAGACGAGTAGCTTGGGTCCACGCGGAACGGCCTGTATTCAGTGCCACGTTTAAAATACATTATTCTTTTTTTGTCTAACAATACGTTCATCGTTTCACTGTAAATCTAATAATAAGAGATATAGGGCAGATGTTCCAATTACTGTTTGTGACCCTATAAATGTCACTTTAATTCGTTTAATTAATAGAGAACGAATGTATGAAGGATCGAGACTAAACGAATTTCAATACCAAATTTGCACTTTATTTTTATGTAACAACACATGGACATTGCATATACGTTTGCACTTAATGTTCAAAATTAAATATTAGACGGCGAACGCATCGTTTGAGCATAAAAATTCATCTAATCTACTGTAAATAGAAAGTATGGCAATTTTTTTTAATACAGTAAAGGCGATGATTTTACGGTTTATCTTCTATTTGTCACACAAACTGACGTGCTAATATATACAAGCATCATTTCCATTAAAGCGACAACTTTTCAAATGACACTACGAAGGACATTGGACTTTCTTATATTATTTTCAATGAATCAGTAATTAATACATCGCATTTAACATACGAAAAAGCATCATGAATAAAAGAGACGTCGACTAATGTTGTGCTCCGAACGGAAACGATTATTGGGTTAAATAGCTTTCGAAATAATTACACAAAATTGCGCGATAAGCGTTGAAGTGCAAGTAGTTGGAACATCTATCCCGAAAATGTGGAAAATAAGCGAGGAGAACATCAGGGTTAAGCGTATAAATGCAGTTTAGATTGGATCCCGGAGTGGCGCAAAATGGATCGCGATACAATCGCGCGCATCATTTTAACAGCATACGCTAAACGATACACCGCAAATTACTCTGGAATATTGCGGATTTATTCAGAACTCGAGCAGAATCGTGGGTGACCAAGCGGAATGTGACTTCTGCGGGCCACTTTCCTGCGATTAACCTCGTTTCGAGGTGGCGTCCTCGCCCTGGGGGCAAGTGGCGAACGATTATTGTCGCCGGTCGCGAGCAATAAACGCGGGTCGCGCGTGTCGCTCCGCTCAATTAACGACCAGAACGATTCTTCGAACGAGTTTTTTTCGCCGTTCAACGGAGAGGTCCGCCCACGCGACGCCTCTCAACGGGACGAGCATTATTCGAAGGAGCAATTTTGGCACGTTGTGCGCGGCACGAAGAAGTTCATCCTTTTTGAAGGTAACGCGGTCGTAAGAGTGTACGTCGACGGCATGATAGAATTTAATTGGAGTACTTGTACGGTGCAGGAACTATGCTCGAGCCAGCGAACAGAATTTTCTGTTTATCCTGGTTTCGATCCTGAAGGTCGGCCTCGTAATAAAAGAAGCTTCTGTTGCTCGGGATGATGCGGATCTTTGCGGCAGTCGTTCGGAACTAGTTCTAGGTTGATGATGTATTACTATTGGATACGGTTACTCGCTTTGATATTCGGACATTAGAATACTTTTAAGTTTAATGCTTTATGTCTTCCTGAATGATTAAAATAATTAATTAATTACGCGATGACATGCTGCAATTCAAAATAATTCTTTATGTTTCTGTTGTCTATAATAAATAAGTTAACATGGTAAAAAAACTAGTGAATAAATATGTATGCATAATAATAATATAATATGTATAATGTAGTATGTACAGTAATATATAATATGTATATTCAATATATACAATTATATTTTATATACAATTATATTTTATATACAATTATATTTTATATACAATTATATTAGTATTCTAGTGAAATATATAATTCTAGTAAAATGTTAATAAGACGTGAAACAGATGATTTAAACCGAATCCTAAGATTGTATCATAAACTCAGTTCATTGCAATTTTTGCAAAAGTTGAATAATTCCTAATCGAACAAAAATTCGTAGAACCTGTTACGTTTTATTCTCTTCCTATAACGAATGATTCGCAACTGACATTAGGTCTACACATATAGTCACACTGATTGTATAAGTTGACAAGTCTCCGGAAAAATAGTTATGCTGTATATAAATATTCTAAAGTAAAGAATCAAGAGAGAGGGGGGTGGGGGTGTGATGATGATTTGGAACACGTATTCACATCGTTACAACAATTAAAGTCGATAAAATAAATTACTGGAAAGTAATATTTATGAACTCTGTGTATTTAACTATGGAATCTGAAATCCGTCAAATCTAGTATTAAGAATGCCGTTTAAGAGGTGCAGAAGATCGACGGAATGAAAAGATGGGAACCTGAAATTCATCACGACGGTCGACTTCGTTGCCGAAGTGAAGTTTCGAGAATGCGAGGAACGCGAATGATCCAGATCGGATCCCAAGGTCGGCCATTACAGCGCGCCGATCGTTTATTACTTTTCCTGATCTTGTATTTTGAGATTAAGGCCGTGCAATGAGTTATGGCTGTGTAAGCGGCGCATATAATTGATTTAAGGCAATGCCGGGGCTCGGTTCGATGCGTGCTTTCCGGTTGAACACGAAGATTGCAAGGGGAGAGGGGAGATTGAGAGAGAGAGAGAGAGAGAGAGAGAGAGAGACAGAGAGAGAGAGAGAGAGAGAGAGAGAGAGAGAGAGAGAGGAACACATTAAGTGACGAGTCAATTAAATAATGTTCGAAGGCGAGCATACTAAGGACTTCGTATCAATCAGATAATTGAAACGCGGTAGTAGGTAGTCCGCGCACTTAGTCACGCTGAAAGATTCAATTAACTGGAGAAGGACTACAATAAGCCGCGTTCCACCAATTGCTTTTAGTCGCGTACGTTCCAACGTTATGCAGATCAACTCCTCAGATTAAATTATCCACCGCTAAAGGAGTTTACGAATTTAATCTCCTATTAATTCTCGGTAATTCCGATTCGAACTCTCAATTATCGCGATTTATGTCACTCGTGTGTGCTATTATTGACGTACGTCGAACTTAAATCCATTCATTTTGAACGGTTAATCCCTAAATGCACAATTTTGCACAACACGATTTGTCATTACTTCGAATATTCTTCCTCTCGTGAACATTAAATATAAAGAGTGAACGTTTATTTATAAATGTGTAATTATACCAGATTCACCTAGGAGAATTTCTAAAATATTTTTAGAATTCTTTAGACCAGAGGTCGTATAAATGCTCGCGAAACGTTTTTCAAGCGCCCGCGTCGAAATCGTGATCAATATTTAAAATTACGTACAATTTCTAATAAAGAGTGGGCCGTAACATATATTCGTTGCTTTTCGAATCTCAAGAATCCTACAAGAGAGGAATTCTTCAGCTATTTATTTAATTATATCACGGGTAAAAAAAACACTTTTTAAACAAAAGAAAGAAGAGAAACAACGAACGCGCTTAAATAAAAAGAAATACTGAGAATAAGATACACGATGATTAAGACAAGATCCTGTATAAATTACATTTAAAGATATTAGATTAGCTATTAACGATATCGAAAAAAATTATCGATCAAAATCATGTATAAGTAGTTGATCAAACTTATTTCTGAATTTACAAATAAATAATATCAAAAATAATAGCGAAATGAGGTAAATATGTAGTATAACCCGATATATACAAAATTTACAGTCAGTCCTCGTATAACACTGATTAAACGGCTATCGCACGCTGTTTGCATGACGATCATATATTAGAAGCTACCCTTTCATAATAAAATTGAAATACAGTGATCCATTATTTCTAATAAATGAAAAATAGGTGTGAAAATGTCAATGTCGATCTGATGTCGTGTTTGCGTTGCGCTGATAAGTGAGCGATGATCTTTAATCGATCCAAAATTTATCAAAATAGATTTCAATTGAATTGCAACGACTTTTAAGTTTGCTATCCAGGCAAAAGTGACTTAATGTAAACGCAGCTCCCGTAACCCTTTGGCTTACAATGACAAGTCATACTCGTGGCACGGATAAGTTCTATTTTACAATAAAATACTATTTTTGTTTTATCTTTGATTTCACTTCAGAAGATTAAGGATTGCGAAATAAAAATTACGTGGAACACTTCAATACTTCAAGCAAACGTGAGAACTGTGATCTGTTAATGATAGCTTACGTAAGCATAGTCAAAAAATTGTAGGATAAGGAATTAACCTACTTGTATACGAACAGCGCATTAACCCCTTGTTGGCTTATGAACTTTTCAATGATTACCCACCGAAATTTGTTGCTATAACACTATATCGAATGCAAAACTTAGTTATCTAATCTAAATCTAATAAGTAATTAATAGAGTAATCCTCGATCTCGCAATCTTACGGATTGAAATAAATTGACTTCAAATTGATTACCAAACACACAGCAATTTTACTGCAATTGGTCCATAGGCTAAGCCACGAGTGTAACTCGTTGTTATAAGTCAAAGGGTTAAGATTAAACCCGTCTCTTATGTCTTCACGTTGGGAAACACTGCGCTAAACCAAAATTACAACTCTTCAACCTGAGCAATGATCACCGCCAGCACCCATATTCCCGCTACCCGTGGCACTCTATTCAGCCACAGGGACACAGCGCAGCAGCAATGGTTATTTATAAAACGTAATTACGATTTTCCTCCCGCAGAGAGAGAGAGAGAGAGAGAGAGAGAGAGAGAGAGAGAGAGAAAAGCCAACCTTCGTGGTTCGCCTTTGTGCCGAGTCCACCTGTTGCACCCAACGTTGCATCCGTTATCCGCGTCGGGACCGGGAGGTGCGTTTACCTTCGTCCTCGACTCAAAGAGGAGGCTCACTCCACGGGGCTGGTCTCGTCCGGTTCTCCTTTGTTTAGCAGCAGCCAGTTCGAAGGAACACGGACTTCTGTTACTGCCCTACCCTTCTCTCGCGTCGGGGAATACCGGGCAAAAAAGCCTTGCCCTTGCACGCGTTTACAACGGCGAAAAATACACATTCCGTATGTCGGCTTCGCTTGGAATTCACAGGCTACGGGCGTGTACAGGCAGTCTGTGTGCCAAGGACCGATGGCAGAAGTTGAATTAATTATCCCAAGGGGGGGGGGGGGGGGGAAGCATGCAAACGGAGCACGAGTTTTAGCGTCCGCGATCGTGGGCGAGTCTCTTCACGCTGTTCTTTCCTCCTACAACCGAGTTTCTTTCGTTCAAGGTTGCCGAGTGCTTATGGAATGACTAGTGGACGGTGGAATCGATTCGTATGCTTTTTTGGTTCTCGCGTGTTTTTCGAATACTTAAGGAAGAGTGATGGGCTTTTTTTCTCGAAAGGAGATCGTTATGGGTCCGGTTGGCTGATAGATGGGTGCATTGATTTTTGTTTTAGTTTGTGGTTAAAAATAACGAAGCTTAAATGATGGTATAGTACATTTTAAAGAAGAACAGAGGTTTGCTTTGCACACGGTTCACTGGAAGTCCTAGCAGAAATATTCTGTTGTCAATGATGCGATTGTGATATACTGACGTCGCGATGTATATAGAAGCTTTAGATAATTTATATTTAGCCAAAATGCACTCGCGCAGTTTTTCGTTTTCTCGTAGGTTTTTCGCTTTTGGTACGAATTAAATTAGAACTAAGAATCACCATTAAAGTGTCCAGTGTGCTAAATGCGAGTATGTTCTTCAACAATTTTAATCCAGTAGGTTGCTTGGATTAGACTTTAAATTCTAACAGGTTGAAGTTGAAGAATTCTTTTATGTTTTGTTTTTTAACCATTTGCGGACGGGTGTTTGCAAATAGCCGCCCTGTCATTTTTTTATTTTCAGGACGCAAGTCGATTTTTAAAGCAAAACACTTAAATTACTATCTATCGTACATAAACACTTCAAAGTCTTGGAAATTAGATAGCTAAGAATGCGAAAACTTTGAAATTCGATAACTAAGAATTCGAAAGCTTGGAAATTTGATAGCTTAGAATTCGAAAGCTTGGAAGTTTAATAGCTTAGAATTCGAAAGCTTGGAAATTTCATAGCTTAAAATCCGATAGCTTGTGAATTTAATAGCTTAGAATTCGAAAGCTTGGAAATTTGATAGCTTAGAATTCGAAAGCTTGGAAGTTTAATAGCTTAGAATGCGAAAACTTTGAAATTCGATAACTAAGAATTCGAAAACTTGGAAATTTGATAGCTTAGAATTCGAAAGCTTGAAAATTTGATAGCTTAGAATTCGAAAGCTTGGAAATTTGATAGCTTAGAATTCGAAAGCTTCAAAGTTTAATAGCTTAGAATTCGAAAATTTTGAAATTCGATAACTACGAATTCGAAAGCTTGGAAATTTGGTAGCTTAGAATTCGAAAGCTTGGAAGTTTAATAACTTAGAATTCGAAAGCTTGGAAATTTGACAGCTTAGAATTCGAAAGCTTGGAAGTTTAATAGCTTAGAATTCGAAAACTTGGAAGTTTAATAGCTTAGAATTCGAAAACTTGGAAGTTTAATAGCTTAGAATTCGAAAGCTTGGAAATTTGATATCTTAGAATTCGAAAGCTTGCAAGTTAAATAGCTTAGAATTCGAAAGATTGGAAATTTGATAGCTTAGAATTCGAAAGCTTGGAAATTTCAGGGTTTGAAATTCGAAACCAAAATATTCTCTGAAAGAGTTAATATTAAGGTGAGTACACAAGTTCCGAATTATTCTGATATCTATCTTCGTTTATTTTCCGGAAACAGAAGTCCTTTTTAACGATAAAAACAATCAGCCGTTAACTAGAATCATGGACAAGTTATTCCGAGAAAGATAACACATCGAATCCATTAAAACCAACATATATATATATATTTGACTATTTTTAAATATTTTCATTGCCTAAGTGATCCACTAATATTCCATTGTAAATATTTGAACAAAACAAATTCCGTTTACTCATCACAGTGATGCAAGATTCTTCCAATTATCGTGAGTAGAATCTTTCGTTTATACACAGACTTTGCGCGCAATCTGTTTGCTTGGCGTGTAAATTGACGGCGGGCAGAGTTCCGTGTCGACAGGCTCATTGAACACAGACCGAACAAAGTTGTCGTAGGCGTAAGAAAAATCATCTCTGATCTCGAGGAAGAGAACTCGTCTGCTCGATGGCCGATCGATTCTTCGGCTATTTTCTTACCAGCTTACGTCAGGCATCCCTGGTGGCTTTTCTCGCATTTTTTCTCTTCGATCAGCGCTGTTGTCATTTCCTTATTATATTATACCATATGTGCGTACCGATATAACTCGCCTAATCATCGTCCATCGAAACCACAGCGGCCTTCGAGGCTGGTGTACTGTGCAGACGTGATATTTGCGACACTCGAAAGGACGGTTCGCATCCGTATTCCATTCCGGTTTACGTGACAGTAAATTGCACTCAGTCTCTGACAATAGCGTTGAAAAATAGAATTGTACGAAGCAGATTTTTCCGTACGTTCATCATTAGGTTATGCATTATAAAATAGAGATAAACTTTGAATGACAGAATCACGTAAATAAGGCGATAAAAGTGAGGCAAAAGACTTTATCGTAATTCTGTGTGCAACGATTCGCACGATTGCAAAATGCAAATTTCTGGCTTCGTTTTAGTTGTGATTTCTTCCTTTGTTCAACTTTGAATTGCAAATTATTCTAAATAAACAGTGTATTCTATACGCTCTTGAACAGAAGGTTGTTCAGTATAAAGAATACTTTAATTTGAATTTCATATTCAGCAAGAATATGCATTTGACTAATTGTGTGAGTCACTGTATATTGTATGCCACCGAAATTCTATTTTACAAATTATCTTCAAGAAATTTAGGAAAAAGTAGGAAAACGAAGAACATGCGACTAGATTTAATTAAGAATATAATACTGTTATGCCAAATCTAACGCGAAACGTTACTCGAAGCAGAGTAAAAAACATAAACTATTAATTGTATCTGCTTTTAATAATATCGACTCTTCAGAAAGTCGATTTAGAATCGAATATCCCTAATATAAGTATGTTTTTAGCATACGATGGTCCGGTTTATAGGAACATAATATACACATACAGTCTTTCGTAGCGGAAAGGTTAATATCTTACTATCCTATACAAAATAACGTGTTCAAGAGGAACAGGAAAAGAGAAAACGCGATTTACCTAAACCTCATCAAACAAATTTCCCCAATGCTTCGCCGGTCTATTAAGCAACGCCATATTCGCGACAAACAGTTCCCTCTAATGCAGGATTTCACCGGCACCGCAACCTTAATGATTTTCCGTATCCATAAGCCATAAAATGGCACTTTTGCCTTGATTAATTATCCACCTCTCTAATACTCCCACATGGAATGTTCGTTAGCGAGAAAAAAATCGCTCTGCAAGCTTCATCGTTGTCCTTCGTTCTAAACGAGGAAGAACGTTAACGTAATTGCGCATAAATTTCGACGAGACGGAATAACCGATTTATCGCGTCACCTTCGGCGATCATACGTCGAAACAATTCACCTCGAATCGGAACCCTCTCACCGCCGTCGGGTCGTATGCAGATATCCGCGCGTTATGCGTTCGCGGAAAACGCTTTTTAACATAAAACTGACAGGGATCCCTTCACTTTGACGATCGACCTTAAAGGACCGTCGCGGAAAAGAGCGGCGATCTTCCTTCTTCGATCGTTTCTTATCCGCATGCTTTTGCAGCGGTTTCAAGATCATCATTGATGAGCCATCGGTGACACGATGCAACGGATGGAGCGTAATTGCACACATCGTTAATTGCGAGGAAATCGATCCTAGACAAGTGGAGCGAGATTTCTGTGTCGATGCGAGTAAATTGGCCATCGGGGGAACGCTAACGATGATCAGATCCGTTTAATTCGACGCCGATGCGGTTATAGCGATTCAGGGACGCGCCAGGGACGAATTGCGGCTGCGAGTAATAAGTATGGCTTATTAGATCATTTAATTGGATCATGCTCTGGATTCGTATAATAGGGAAACTTTAGCTCGTTAACTTGGTTGTAAGTAAATTCTTAGCTAGAACCTTTTTTTGTACAGAGAATTCGAAATTGATAAAAAGGAACTGATACTGATTAGGGGAATTTTAATCACAGTGAAGTGTGCATTGTTTACGTTAACGTAAAAGCCCCGAAATTAATAGCAAAACGCTTCTTTAGCGACTAAATGGATTTTGTAGCATTGAAAACTTCTCTCGTCCATTATGACTTTACTTATTCACTCTTACGATATGGAAACTCCTGGTTGAAGCAGCATGTAAGTACAAGAAACAGGTACTTTGTGATCGCTTCTGCAACACCTGCCACTTTAAAATTATTTAATGACAGGCATAGTGCTGATACCTTCGCCCATGAATGCAGCCAAATCATGAGAAACCGAATGCACAACCGAAGAAGTTTCCAAACAAAGAACGGCGGTGGCAAAATTGTTCGATAATCGAATTAGAACGTCAAACTTGGCGGGGAATCAGGATTCAGGTTGAAACGAGGACCTTGTCTCCGGTTTCTTCGTTGAAAATCATCAGCATTCCACGGTTTATTGCGGCGATTGCGCCAGCAGTCCACAGGCGCTATTCTTACGCAAATCGCGATGCAACCACGACGAATATCGCCGCCGGAGACGATACTACTTCTAACGATGCACGTGCACGGATTTAACCCTTAAATACATGCAACTTTGCACAATGCAAAACGACTTTTCGATCCCTCGTTTACAGTTTCTTTGAAAGAATTTGCAAATCTCCAGTGGTCCAAAAGATGTTCCATTTGCTGCTCCTTTGTGATTCTTCTTCAATGTTCTTCTTTAATTATTGTCCTTGCTGGTCAGGTTATTCTCCATTTGATATGCTTCTTCAATTCAATCGTATCCTTTTTGCTTTGCAAATGTCTCACAGTTTCGAGAAATGCAACTAAAAATTATGTATATCAATTAGTAGGCTGCGGATCTTAATACGCTTACGGGAAATTTAAATATGCAAAAAGATACTGAATGCAAACGGTATGGAAAAATACAAGAGATATTGGAAGTAAAATATAAATTGCAGTGTTTAAGGGGTAAAACAATCACCTAATTAAATCTCGTTTCTTTAATTTTACTTGTAAAGATCTGAATTTGTACAAATTTATATAATCTTTATGAAAAATTACGAATTGATCATTACGACCATTTTGATAGTTTCGGTGTTAATATCACTTAATCTTATTAATTATTGCAATGTTTCTGAATTCATATTTGGTGAAAATTTCGTACCGTTTAGAAAAGACGAAAATTTGTAAATTTCACGTACTAATTGCACACATGCAGCCATAGCGTTGAAAACGTTAATAAAAACGAATTTTTGAAACATCTTTTAGGCTTCCTTAATCGGTTATTTCCGAAAGTGTTGTTAGGAAAATTATACATTTACGAGTTAATAGGTTACCAATGCGATTAAACACCCATTTGATCAAACGATAAAAGTGGGGGTCAAATATTCTCGTTCCATTAGCTCTCAATTTTCTATCGAGGTTACCATCAATTGCTTTCAAAATACCCTAAAGTGTTGGCGAATTGCTAAAACCTTGAACGATCATTGAAGAGATTCGAGAAGCGAGGAAGGGTTGCCATTATTTCCGCGAGACTTTGTTCCGTTGAAGCGCAACCTCGGCGTGTCTCGAAATCATAAAACCGGATGTACTTAGTTAGGGCGTCAAGACGCAGAGTTATAACCATCATTAAAGGGAACTTATTGCAACCATTAAGTGCCTCAGTCACATGTTTATTGTGTCGCTATTTACACCATAGCGGGTGGAGATTAATGCAACGGAAAGGAAACAGCTTTTCTAGAAGCTCAAATGATAAATACTGGTATTATGCAAATTTCTGCATCCGATATGTCGAATACTGCCGGGGAAATTCGCAAAAAAATTGTAATTCCGACGAACAGCACGAGGGAAATATTACTTTCGTACTGGCTTTTCTATATGAATTTATTCGAAACTAAACTGATCAACTCTATTATTTATAAATTACTCAATTACATTAGTGTTCATTCCACCAAAAATTAATTACAGTAGAGCCATATAATATAATATCTGTTACTCGAACTGGATTGTCTATTCAGTTATTATATTTAAGACCACGTCCTGCTTACGGATACCAATAAGTATATTTTGCTGTGAATTATGTTGTACAATAATAATGACAGTAAAATGTACAGTTATCCGAAAGCGCAGCAATAAAATATAGTATATGCATCATATACGTTTAGCTCTTTCGAATAGAGTAAGAAAATTTAACGTGACGTTTGGTTATTTAAAATTCGAAGAACTTAGGAGTAAAAATATTTTGCGACTAAACAAATGGTTATCTGAGAAAATACAATTATAATAGGTGCGCATTCATGAAAAAATAATTTCAATATCTTTATGGTTGTTTAACATAATAAACATGATTGTTTACGTAAAAAAAATTACGTAATTTAACATCGTAAAAGGTACAGAATCTGTAAATATTTAAATAAATTGTGCACTTTCTTCGTTTTTATTTAAATAAGTGGAGTTTGGTATCAAAAAATTGGTCGTTCTATTTTCCAAAAATTATGATATTATCGATTATCTACTGTAAATATATTTTATAGAGTTGATTTGATTACTATTATTAAGTATGTCGAAAATAACAAATTCGACTTCGTAAATTAAAAGTTTACGATTAATATATTAAATGTAGGTATCAACGAATACTTCGCTTCTCTTATTTAATTCAGCATTTATTTTAAGCAAAATTGTATACTTGTATTAAATACAATTGCTGTTATTGGCCACATTTTTTGGGGCAAACTATAAATTCCTACTCGAGAGGAAGCTTGTTCTTCTGATAAGATAAGTTTATCGAACCATTTCAAAATAGTGTATTGAGTAATCCACCCGATTGATACACACCTAATGTCGAAGTGCTCAATATTACGTTCGTTGCGACCCTTATTTTCAATTTTTCTCAACTTTGATCCCCACAACAAAACAACGAAAGTTAAACGATGCACTCTGTGCAGTGCCCCGCTTGTTTACCACGATCGCCACAGATTCAACCTTTCGTAAAGCGAAATTCCATCGGCGTTTTATGGAAACGATAGTGCGCTATACGTCGCCAAGGTCACGATCACCAGCGGAGATCCTGAGTTTCATCCAACCATCGCGACGATTGTGGAACCCGTTGGACGTTTCCAACTGCAGGGGATGAGATGCATCCTTCCTTTTGTAGAAGATGCGCGCGTGTTCCGAGGTCACGATTAGTTCTTTGTCGCGAGAGACGATGATGCTCCACGATGGTCACAGTCATAATTGAAGGCCGCGCGGTTTCTGTCGAAAGTCGCGTAGTAGACGGTAACGAGGCGGACTCCGGCGCGTTCCAGGATCCGTCTTCTCGTTTCCCCGAAGGTCGACGACGCACCGGCTCTTCAGGATTCTTCGAAACGACTCTTCTCTCTGTCGTTTGTCGTCGATTTTCACCCGAACGCCTATCGGTAGACGCTGGCTGAGCATCGTGAAACTTTTTCAATCGAAGAAACTCGTTCGGGGAGGGGGCGCGAAACGCGTGGTACAACACCGGGAGGGAATTTCGCGTCTATACGCGTCGCAGAAGCGGTTATGCTAGGTCGGGGTGCTTCCACTGCCTCGGGAACCTGCGCTCGCTTCGTTCCCTTTCACTTTTCGTCGTTGTGCTCGTGCTTTTCGTAGGTCGAGCGGTTCGCCTTCGGCCTCAAATCCGCCCGAACTGGTCCGCGATCCGTGCACCAGCCCGATCCGATCCTAACGCCAGCCTTTCGCCGTCTGGTACCGGATTTGCATCCACTAGTTTGCCCGGTGATCGATCGCGACGAGCCTCCGAAACGATACGTGAATAATTGCCGAGCGGGGATACCGGTGCGTGTGCGATACCGGGAAGGATATTTTGAACTCGTGGAATGTTTGATCGTTATCGAACGTAAAACCTTTCAGGATACAGTTATCCTTGCGCGTTTCTTGAATTTGTTCTTTCCTTTCAACGGCGAATTCGAGATGAGGTTGTTTAGTTGTACGGGTCGTGCGAGTCGATTATTTATGATTATCGTGGGGCAATTTTATGGACAGCTGATGTAGGGAGAATCCGTGCTGATGGTTCTTGGAACGTTTTAAAGAAGTTTGGAGGAGGGGAGGATCTATGGGGCTATTGAACAATAAATTTTGTTTTGATGATGACTGGTTGAATCAAGATACATCTTGGATTGGAAAGAAAATTTTTATGGGTGAAGTTGTAAGACATCCGAATTAGGGATGGGCAAGTCTTGCAAGAAATCGATTCTGAATCGTAGCGACAAAGATCGATTCTTCGACCACCTTTAATCTGAATTAACTATTTATAACTGAAATTTTTATTGATTTACAATGTTTCACATTGCAATTAATAGAAAATTAGGAACCAATGATTATTGTAAATTCGTCATTCGGTATCGGTATAATGATACAACAAATCGTTAAATAATATAAGTAATAACGAAATAAAATGAAACATCCAAGTTACGTGTCTTTATAGAAGGTTAATAAACTTTTATCAGTGACAGAAATCAATAATTGACTGTCCTTTAGTTTTAAAATGGTTGAATAGAGACTTTATTAGAAAACAATATTTATTATGCAACAATCTAATAGAAGCATAATATTTCATTTTGATGCGCATCTCTTCTGCTAGCAAATAATTTTGGTAGAATAACTAAGTTTTTCATGTGTACAAATTAATTCCATGCCTGTTCTCGCAAAATTTAATACTTATGTGCCTTCCTTAAGATTATCGCCACGTTAATATAATTATGAAAGCTGGAAATGGCTAAAAAACTCGAGCACGAAATTCTGACTACCAAATAGTAGAGATGAGAGAGACATATTGATATATTGATATATTGGTATATTGATAAATTGGTATACTGATATATTGATATATTGATGTATTAATTTATTGGTATGTTGATAAATTGGTATATTAAAAAATTGATATGTGGATGTATTGATACATTGATATATTGGTATATTAATATATTTATATATTGATAGATAGATGTATTAATGTATTGATATATTGATGTATTGGCACATTGATATATTGATTTGATGTATTAATATATTGGTACATTGATACATTGATAAATTGGTATATTGATATACTTATATATTGATACATTGATGCATTAATGTATTGATATATAGATAAATTGGTCTACTGATACATTGATAAATTTGTATATTGATATATTGATAAATTGTCATATTGGTAAATTGATATATTGATGTATTGATATAGTGATATATTGATGTATTGATATAGTGATATATTGATAAATTGGTATATTGGTATATTCATATATTGATGTATTAATGTATTGATATATTTATATGTCAATACATTAATGTATTGATATATCGATATACTGATATCAGAGAGTAATATCGATAGTAGAGATCAACTATTGAGAGCCGTTCGATATTAGGTTACCATCGATAGTTCCGATAGTACTATCGACAGTTTTCCACACCTAGCTAACAGTGAGTCGGTTGATTGAAGTCTCTTAACAGATTCTGTTCTCATCAGCTGGAAATCAGGCCAAATATGACTTACTAACGCGCTACCATTAGACGCTCTATAATTACCCCTTTTGCGTCACCGTGCGATTTCTATTACGTCAGCGATTATTGTGTGCCGGTAATTGATATTCTACGATCCGCTCGTTCGCTTCAGCATGCAAAGCAGTAATTAACGCAGGCTCCCCCATTCGCCTATAATCCTTTGCTCGCTCGCTTTTTCTCCTTTCAAAAGACTAACAGAACATCGTCAGAATTTGGAGCCGGTAAAAGTATAAAAAGAAGAAAGTCGACGGAGGAAGAGTAAAATACGAGCAAATAAGGCCGAGTGGAAGAAACGTCTATGAATCTTGTTTATTCTGGACTTATGGTACATAATTAATTATGCTGATTCGTGAGCAATCAAAAAACTTGTCTGTACGACTTTTTTCTGGGACTGGATTACGCAGAATCACTCGCAGTTTTGGTTTCGTTAAGTGTATCAAACGTGTTTATTTAAGAGTGCGGATTTTTACGCATTTGAGGGAAATTTAGATGTGCGAAATTGTATGAAATACCGCCTGATAAGCAGAAATATGGAAGCTATTTAAAATAAAGCACAAATTGGCATAATTTGAGGATGAAACAATTCTGCGATTAAATTTCACTTCTTTAACTTTGTTAACAACTATTTCTTTGCAACTATTCTGTCTTAAAATTTCCTACCAGAATAGAGGCTCATTTATTCGATAAAATAAATTTATTAATCTATCTTTATATCCGCGTAGCATATTTTAAATATAAACTATATTTATTGAAAAGAAAATAATGGATTGCTTCAAACTGGTACACCTAATATTTAGTCGGCTAAAAATAATTATTAATAAGTATAGGGTTATGCAAAATAGACTATAGGAACACCTACCTTCACTTTTTTTCCTTCCCTTTCTGCTTGACCCTTTTTTAATCTGTTTTTTATTTATATTATCTTCGTTCGTTCTCGTTTCAATTTTTATTTTTCTCACTTCTATTTTACTAACAAACATGACGTTTGACAGATATTTTCATTCAACATCCTAAAGGTACTTTTGGAGCCATCACTGTGTATGAGATCAACAAATTTTGAGAAAAATTATTATACCTGATTTGAATTAATTTGCATCATTTTGCACATTTGAATTTTCCATAACAGCAAACAAATCCGCAATCCAGCGATGAGCCATAGTTAATTCGGTGCTTCATATTAAAGCAGTACCAAAAAATTGTTTAGTCCGGACTGGTTAATATGCTAATCTATTCGAAACGAAGTTTTCTGTTGGTTTCATTCAGTATAAGCGTGGAAATTCCAGAATCACCTTTTTTTTTCATTGCTCTTTGTTCTCCGCATAACACGTCTCTCTAAAAATTAATGACTCTCGTTTCAGAAATAAATTGTCTGCTCAAAAGTAGCCGCGATTCGCTTGTAAACACATGAACAATCTAATCTTGTTTTTCCCTGCAACCATTTTTCTATTGTACGATCAACTGGCGTTTAAATCCTTTTATATCAAACGTTCGACCGTCGTCTTTCATTTCGATGAAAGTGCGGTTATTAATTGCGATTTTTACGCGACGCAACTCGGATCCGCAGATGCCAGGCGTCAGTTGTAAACAGTGAAACCAGTTCTGCCGGGCTAAACCGCCGAAAGGAATGCTAAAACGCGATAATGAATGTAACGCGGAAACAAGGACTGTTTATTTTGCTGTTTCTCGCGAATTTAAGCGTAAACGTAATTTTTAAGCGGCACCACGACGACGAGGAAACGCACAGCATTTTAATCAGGCACTCGTGGTTCTTTAGGATTCACCTAACTTGGAGAATCAAACGCGAAACTAATGAAAGATTGCAAGCGAAAGATCAAATATGTTTGTGCAAACTCGCGTTGCAATTTTCGATTCGCGGGAACGTGAAATTATCGCGAGCTGCACTTGAACGCGAGAATTAGACGGTGAGTTGAAGCTAGCAATTTTTCTGCGCACAAAGTGGAATAAAAATTGCAACTTTTATAGACGTCTCGATTGTTAATGCATACGAAAGTTTTTGTTTGCCGGCCATCATTTTATATAAGCCACAAAAATAAAAAGTTAGGCTAAGGTGGTATGCAAATAAATCAGACTTTAAATAATTATGAAAATAATAACGCGGAGAAAGAAATCTTCTAGTGGCTCGTTGTGAAGAGGAGTCGCTAATCTTCAAATTTGTGGAGGCTTTGGTTGCGCAATAAATTTTTTAAACATTTGGGAGCTGTTCGAATTTGTTAAATTTTCTTGGAAAAAGTCAACTTTGATTTTATTTTTCTTGCTTCTTGTTGTAAAATCATTTTCAAAGGAATTCAACTTAGACGTGTGAAAGTAGACGGTCCGACGTTTAAAATGACTCCATGAAGGATATTGTAAGGCTATTTTGCACGAATTTGCAACAATTCACATGTTGATAACGTTTCGTCCAGTTCCATAATATTTATAAAAAGAGATGTACGTATAAGATAAACATTGGTAATATAGAATACTTGATTTCAAAATCTTGCCAATGATCGAGAAATTTAACATATTTAATAAAATCAAGAGAATTTTCGCAACGTGTAAATGGAATTTCGTTTCACAATAATTTTATTATTCCTCGAAGCTGATTTTCACTTTTAGGGCGATTTTTATCAATCAATGTTACTCCGTGTCGTCTATAAATTCTCTATCAGATTTTACAATTATACAACAGCCATTTGCATCAAAACCAAAAAAAAAAAATAAAATAACGCGTTTCTTTAGATCCGTTTATATTATCACGTTTGGTCGATAACTTTTTTGCCGTGAGTAGTATTTATGGATTCGGAGAAGTTGAATTGCATGTAGTGGTTCAATTACACGCGTTTTACAGATCAATTCCCCTAAATTACAGATAAGCAAATATCATTGCAGCGAGCAGAGTTTAAACTTGAACTCGTTGAACCCACTTTCAAACCACTCAAGGCGAATTCCGGCGAACGTCAGTACCAACGTTTGCCACGCGATAAATCATACCTTTATCACCAAATATTAATATACCTTAAGCAACCGATTTCCCCCGGCTAATGTCCGTATCGCATGCGAACAGGGGACAAGAAAAAAATGCCGATACAACATTTAGCAATTTATATACCAGCACAATAAGCCGTCGATCGTTGATCGAGAAGAGGAGGAACAACGTTTCGCCCGGAGGCCGGTACAAAAGGCGATCGCCGGTTGCAATTAAGCATCGATTAAAGGCTTAAAATTGTAATGCTTCTCAGTCACGAGACGCATATTCTCAATCCAAACAAAGACGACTTGCCGCTTTCAGAATGAAACGTCGTTTAATGCATCCTGTACGTCGCGGAAATTTTGTTTTATTTTGCCAGGGTGCATGAGTCAGATGGTGCAATGACCGTAGCTTTTAAATGCCTGCTACGGAGTCCTCTGTCCTTCGAGATCCTCCTATGCGGGCCAAGCCGGATCCTTCGTGCAAACGATCCGGGGGATCTTTCATTTTCTATAAAAAATTCTATAAGCTTTCGCGACCCAATCTGGAGATGGGCAACATTTTACTCGGAAATCCGATGAGGAATATAAGTGCAGAATCACGTTTTGTTCGCCGTTGTAGAATAATTTGTTATTCGAATAGGTAATTACTCGAATAGGAAATCATTCGAATAGGAAATTATTCGAATAGGAAATTATTCAAATAGGAAATTATTCGAATAAAAGGTTACTCGGATAGGAAATTATTCGAATAGGAAATTATTCGAATAAAAGATTATTCGAATAGGCAATTATTCGGATAAGATATTATTCGAATAGGAAATTACTCCAATAAGGAATTATTCAAATAGGAAATTATTCGAATAATCTTTTATTCGAATAAGAAATTATTTAAATAGGAAACTATTCGAATAAAAGATTATTCGAATAGGAAATTATTTGGATAAGATATTGTTCGAATAGGAAAATATTCCAATAAGAAATTATTTGAATCGGAAATTATTCGAATAGGAAATTATTGAAATAGGAAATTATTCGAATAGGAAATTATTCGAATAAAAAATTATTCGAATAGAAAATTATTTGGATAAGATATTATTCGAATAGGAAAATATTCCAATAAGAAATTATTTGAATAGGAAATTATTCGAATAGGAAATTATTGAAATAGGAAATTATTCGAATAAAAAATTATTCGAATAGAAAATTATTTGGATAAGATATTATTCGAATAGGAAAATATTCCAATAAGAAATTGTACGAATAGGAAATTATATGAATAATCTTTTATTCGAATAAGAAATTATTAAAATAGGAAACTATTCGAATAAAAGATTATTCGAATAGGAAATTATTCAGATAAGATATTAGTCGAATAGGAAAATATTCCAATCAGAAATTATACGAATAGGAAGTTATTCGAATAAGAAATTACTTAAATAGGAAACTATTCAAATAAAAGATTATTCGAATAGGAAATTATTCGGATAAGATATTATTCGAATAGGAAAATATTCCAATAAGAAATTATTCCAATAAGAAATTATTTAAATAGGAAACTATTCGAATGAATGGTTATTCGAATAGGAAATTATTCGAATAAAAGATTATTCGTATAAAATTCCTCGCGAAATGTATTCGGATAAGAAATTCTTTACATTATATTATATTGCAGAGATGGGTGAAGTAAGAACGTATTGACACTACCGAAAGTGAAACATTTTTTCAAACTTTCTTCTTGAAACCTTATCATATTGGTTTTTACAATTAACTATTGCTCAAATGTTGAATTAAAATACGTATTGCTTATAGGTAGATTTATTTGAATAATTAGTATACAATTATTCGTATAAATTATCGTTACTTATTCAATATATACAAAAATGAATTGGTGAATATATTTTATAGTGTGTAAATATTAGAAAATGACAAAAATTATATTTAAGGCAGGATACGTGTTTGATCTTATTAGAAATAAATATTGAATTTGATAGCAAAAGTGAATTAATCATTGGTACACCTAATAACAACTCCTTTAAATTTGCCTAAAAAATAACAAATTCTTTACAAAAATAAGAAGACGATTGCGTCAAAAATGACTCAAGGACCGAAGAAGAATGAATTTTGTTTTTACGCTCCTCCCAGTTTTTCCAATCTTGCATCTTGTCGTATCATAAAAGCAGAATATGTTGCCGATCTTGTTAATTGCGAATAATGTAAATGTCTGACGCTATTAATTATGGTTGAGAGCTCTCAGAAAAAGTAAGTAAATATTTAACCACACTCAGTCTGTGCCTCGAATATCGTTTTCAAGCTACGTTTATTAAAGATTCTTCCGATGCAGTCAATAATTTCTGGTACGCAAAGAATTTCCTTTTGTAATTCAATCGCTGAAGAAATCACATTTCGAGATGATGGAAAAGACAGTTTTGGTTTTTGTGTATCGTCAACGTCGTTTATTTTATAATAAATGCTGCTATTAATATAAGTTTATCTTAACTTAAATGAATGCTCATTTATGCTCAACTGTGATTAAACCTTATTCAGAAATTGTTAACAATTAAAATAGGATTACTGGACTTATACTCTGCTTCTTTTCAACTCGAGTCAGAAATATGTCAATGAGTTAACTAGATAATTCAGCAGAAGAGAGGAATAATATTTTTGACTTGCTCCAAACATAATTGCGATGCAAATTACAAAGTGGCTAGCGGTTAGTATCTCTACTTGAGAATTTCTCGAGAAATTTCACAATTCCTTATTTCTCATTTCGCTATCTGAACAGAATATTTTACTCAAATGTTAAATTTAGAATAAAAAAGTGATTTGCTGCTTATTATTTGAAATAAAAAGTTTCATACTTAATAACTTCAGTGTCAACATATATGTGCATTATCATATAATTTGCATTATGTAAAATAAAAAGTAGAATTTGTAAGTTTGTACTTACAATTGGGGATTAAAGTTTATTACGGACTTCCTTACGCTAAAGTTGTTTTCGATAGCTTCTTGCAATATTTCTATTACTCACCTGCAACAAAAATAAAAAGATTATGTTAATTAACTTCAAATAAATAGTAATCCTCTGCCGGCACGATGTTCTTTTAAACCCTGATTTTATATTCTTCTATGCATTAAAAAAAGGTGCAAAATGCACATACTATGCAGAAATATATACTAGCCGAACGTATTACATTTTATTATACTGATACTGATTGTGAGTAACCAATTCAACATAATTATTGACTCCTAGCTTTGCTCCTTTTTATTTCTAAATTATGTTTTTCTACAAACCATGTTTTTTGACCTGCCACTCAGTAAATCTTCAAAACTATTCATCCGATTAACTTGAAATTTGAATATCTTGTAAACAATAGGATTATCTACAATGTAACTTAAGATTTTCTTTATATCATAATTAAAAAAATGTTCCAAGCACTTAAAGTTGAATTTTCTCAGTAAAAACAAGTTCTTTTTATTCGGAAGGACGCCATTTCTTACGTTCTAGAAATGATCGAAAAATCATACGCTAAATTTTAGCTACCTTTATAGGGAATAACGTATACAAATTTCAAGTCAATCGAACGAATAGTTTCCGAGATCTACTGACTGCCATCTAACAAGGTTTTGCCAAACGCATCAGCAAATGATACTATATAACTCCCCCATTTTTTGAGCTAAAATAATAAATCTTGCGCGAAAATAAAGATAAGATGTTGCTTAACATTAGCTGAAAATATTTTGTTATTCTATTACATACTTATCTCAGGAAAGATACTTAAAATTTACCTATTTTTATAGTCCATCCCTTAAAATTGGCCAATTTTGCACTCACTGATTTAGAGTAGATGCTCCAATTACTGTCAGTGTCACTATAACCGACACTTTAATTATTTCATTTAATAGGAAAGTAACATACGAAGAATCGTAAATAAAGGAATTTTTATACTAAATTTGGACTTCGATTTACGTAACAACACACAGATATTGTACATTCGTTTACACTTAATATTTATAAATAAATATTTGGAGATAAATGTGCCGTTCGGACATTAAAACGTGACGAATGTAATTATAAAGTATGGAACGTGTTATAATTCAATAAAGGCGATACATTTACTATACACCTTATATCTGTTACACAAACTGACGTGCTAATATATGTGAAAAATGATTCTATTTAAGTGGGAACTTTTCAAGTGACAGTAATAGGAACATTGGACTTTGTTGTACATTTTCAATTAATTATTAATTGATTCATTCTATTCTACATATAAAAAAATGTTCATAAATAAAAGAAATGTTGAACAATGTTGTACTGCAGAGTGGAACCATTTCTCGGTTAAATACGTTCTAAAATAGTTGAACAAAGTTACGCAATAACCTTAAAGTGGCAGTACGTGATACATCTACCCTAGTTGCTTTTGAGAATCCAGAATTCGTCGCGCTAAAAGGAACGCAATTTTGGTTCCTGTTGCGAAGTTTCGCAACGAAACGCTAACTGTCATTAATATCTCGCCAAACAGAGATCCTCTTGGAGGAATCTAAGCCTCGCACAGCTTTCACTGACACTTAGTCATCGCACATTCTCGTCGGAGAATTACCACGGTAGCACGTAACAAATTAATAAGCCACCTAGTGCTTACGTAACTTGCCGCCTTATCAATAATTTCCCTTTCAACTCGGCCGTGAATCCTTACACAAGTCCGCGCGATTTCTCAGCCAGTTCTACCGGACTAACGAAATAATGTTGCGAGTAAAAATTACTCCGTATTAAGCTGATCGAAATGGGAAATCGTGTTCGACGAAAAATTAAAATTACCAAGATATTCTGTCGAATAGAAACACGTGTTTTTAACTTTACAATGTTGTAGACGATATGAAAACTGCTTTTTGTAGCTCGCGTTCGAAAAGTGGCTCAAAGTAAAACTCGAACTTTTATATTTTCACGCTTTAAGAAGCGAGTGATAAGCGTTTGAATTTCCAAGCATTCGAATTCCTAGGCGTTCGAATTTCTAAGATTTTGGATTTCCTAATGTTCGAGTTTCCACAATTTTAGAATTTTACGCATTCGAATTTCCAAGATTTTGGATTTCCAGGCATTTCAATTTCCAAGCGTCTGAATTTCTAAGCGTTTGGATTCGTAAGCTTTTTAATTCCGAAGCGTTTCAGTTTCCAAGCTTTTACAGTTCTAAGCATTCGAATTTCCAAATTTTTGGATTTCCATGCGTTTGAATTACTAAACTTTTTGATTCTCAAGCGTCTGAATTTTCTAAGCGTTTGAATTCCTAAACTTTTTAATTCCTAAGCATCTGAATTTCTAAGCGTTTGGATTCCTAAACTTTTAAATTCCGGAGCGTTCAAGTTTCCAAGCTTCTATATTTCTAAGCATTCAAATTTCCATGCTTTCGAATTCTCAAGCGTCTGAAGAATATCTAAGCGTTTGGATTCCTAAACTTTTTAATTCTAAGCATCTGAATTTCTAAGCATTTGTATTTCTAATCTTTTTAAATTTCGATGCGTTTAAGTTTCCAAGCTTCTATATTTCTAAGCATTGGAATTTCCAAGCTTTCGAATTCTCAAGCGTCTGAAGAATATCTAAGCGTTTGGATTCCTAAACTTTTTAATTCCTAAGCATCTGAATTTCTAAGTCTTTGAATTCCTAAACTTTTAAATTCCGAAGCTTTCAAGTTTCGAAGCTTCTATATTTCTAAGCATTCGAATTTCCAAGCTTTCGAATTCTCAAGCGTCTGAAGAATTTCTAAGCATTTGGATTCCTAAGCTTTTATCAATTCATTTTGTACGCCAGCTTGATACTATTACTCTATCGTCCATCAAGATCGATTTATCTAGCCAAGCCGCATTGGAGAAAGTTGTAAACAACTCTGGGATATTCCTGTCGCCGATCACGTTAACGGAGGCACTTGCAATCGCTATCGAAAATGTCATCGATCTGTGTAGGTGCTTTAAAGCGAATAAACGAATCGACGAAAAGGAGAAACGCAATGGTTAATTGGTGGTAGACGAAGGCTTGATTGCAACTGGTTTTTAAGCATGGATCAGCGGGAAAGCCGGAATGCAGGGACAGATATGAGAACATTGAATGACACGCGTTGCACCTGTTCGTATGATTACATATTCACTTGCGTTTCGTGTCGCGGATGTATGCCGCGCGCCGGCAACGTTTTCTCTCACGGCCACGAAATGCAACGAGAAGGTCAACGCGAACTTTACGCTCGCAGTTTAGGACGTCGAATCACTGCTCATTTTAACGCGATGATGCTGTTCTCGCGGCGACGAAAAGGAAATGGAAGAACAAAGATAATTTCATTCGCGCGCTTCTCTTTTAAGGATTCTATCTATTGCAAATCGTTGAACACTTTTATCTTTTCACGCTTCGCGTCGCGTACACACATATGCAAGATTGTATTTTGTTCTGCTAAAAGTTAAACGATGAATGTTATTTCGAATAACAGAACATGGTTGCGAAGGTTCAGCGATGAAGACAATAGGAAATGAATTTTGGTTTTGTTTGGTTTTAATGGGGAGTTTAACAATTTATTGACCATTATTATTACGTTTCTTATTATTAACCAATTATATTATATTATTTGGTCGGAAATTTTCGTTTCTTGAATGCATATTCAAGAAAGTCATGAATCTTGTTCATATCGACGTTAACCTTAATTGTGGCTTCAATTTTGTATTTGTTACGATAGACATTGAATTTGGGACACGACAGAATCAACTATTATATTAAGGACGATATTTGATATAGTTCACACATATCGGGTTCGACTTTTTATCAAGTACTTTGCTTTTTCGAATCCCAAGTTTAGTTTAAAATGCGGTTAAATCTGTTCCTCGCGAAACAAAATCTTGTTCTTTCTTTTCATCAAATGCATTGTGGTCCCAAAATTTTGAACCATAGTGTGTATATATTATAACATGATAATATCTTAACCCCTTGTCCTACTATTATTTTATTACCTACTTAGGCTACCATTAGTTGATTACTATTTTTGTATCATGTCGCATACAAATTGTTTGAATATTGTACACAATTTTTCTTTAATAACATCGAATCTTATAATACAAAATTAAAATTAGTGTTCAAATTAAATTTTATTCTTATTAATAGGCATTTTTCTTTAACCTGTGTCATAATTCATAGAACGAGCGTAACTCGTTATTGTAGGACAACGGGTTAAGACTCGAATAACTCTTCCGTTATAACAGACAAATGAATCTCTTTTATCCTAAAGTGGTGTAGCGGCTAAGGAAATAAATATTTCGGAAGGTTTAAGGACCTTGAGGCGCCAGTATTGTTCAAGCGTTTTGGGGTAGGCCTGCTTGGGTGGCTTTCTTTGACACGTGACTTTTTCCCCACGGTCAGAGAAAGTTGGTAAAAACAGTCAGTTCTTAGTTAGCAGCCGAACAAGATACACCCCGTTCATTTAGTCTGATTTTCTTTTGCGTTAGAGTTAAGTTAACAGTAGTTGTTATATGTTATTAGTTATCGTTATTATTTCATATAAATATATAGTTGTTATCTGTTAAATTTTAATATCAATTATTATACCTCACATTATCCCAAAGTGGTTTTTCTGTATTAAAGTTATATGTTAATCGAACCTAATCGAAACCTAATCTGAGTCAAATCCAAACTTAACGCCTTTTGCACAAAAGTTTCATTAACCCCCATATTTTAATGTATAATGTTAATTTACGAAAATTGTATTTATCAGCATTAGACGTCGTAAATTTTAAATTACTCTTGCATCGAAAAGAAAGGGGAAAATTAGAATCAATATTCCAAGTGGCAGAAGGATACAAGCCTGCAAGACAATCGAGGGCAGTCGATGCAAATGAAATCGATTAAGGGGATCGTTCGGTATTATGAAACGAATTAACCTTTCTCCGTGCCGCTATTCTTTGCCGAGGAATAATAAATATTCCTAGGCGAGGCACGCGGCATTCGTTACAGTTATCTAACTACATCTGCTCGCAACCTTGCTTCGTTATTACGCTTCCTAGTTCGAATTACGTTCGTAAATCTCTGGCTTCGAAAAGAATTTCCACTCATTTCACTCGGCAATAAAACTGAAATCGCGCCGCGTAATTTGACTTGCCGCCAATACTTCCCTACTGCAACACCATCGATTTGCGTAAGTGAGAAGTTATACAAATCGTTTGCATAACAGTGGAAAAGAGAGAGAGAGAGAAAGAGAGAGAGAAAGAACACTGACTGGCACAATGTAGTTCCTAAACAAAAACGCGCGATTCGCGCCCTGCCTTTGCATAACTCGAAGAAAGCAGCTAAACATTTCCTTGTGAAATTGTTGCAATATTCAATGTAGCCTATCAACTTCTATTGAGTGAACTCAATATGTAATCCACTTTTTATTCCATTTCGCATTTGCCACAGACGAGGTGCAGAATAGACCTATCATCTTATGGGACTTCCAATGAGCTAAAATAAACGAAATACTAATAACAAAAAATCAGAGTTTTCGAAAGAATATCTTTCGTTTTATTATCTGGTGAGAAATGTATGTAAACACTTCTAAAGTATTTTAATGTACAAAATGTAAAAGCAAACGCAAAATTTATTGAATTTAAACATTCGAAAATGTAATTTCCATTCTATTTTAGCAAATATTTCTATTCTGTAGCTTGCCTGTGCATTTGCATTGTCGTAATAATATCGACTGATTTTTCCGATTAAAATCGATCAGGTTATATTCTAAGTCAAGCTTATATTCATAAGTTAGCTTTAATGAACGAAAAGAGGTGGAAGTATAATTTGAATATAAATTGTATTTCTCGCTTATTGAAAGCATAGCGGACCATTTATCTGTGCACCTAAATATACATGGTTATCCAAAATAGACTACAGGAACACCTACCTTCACTTTCTTTCTTTCCCTTTCTGCTTTACCCTTTTCTAAACTGTTTCTTTATTTCCATTATCGTCGTTCGTTCCCGTTTTCAATTTTTATTTTTTTCACCTCTATTTTACTAACAAACATGGCGTTTGACGGATATTCTCATTCAACATCCTAAAGGTACTTTTGGATAACCCTTTATTTATTCTCAGGAATAACTGTAGAAGTAACGTAGAATTGAGAATTAGTGGTCAACGCGTTTGATATTCCACTCCGGTCTCGAATGGTGAGGTTCTTAAGTAGCTCATTTTGAGTCACAAGGTAGATGGATATCATAATGTTTTCATACGGATGATGGAGTGCGACGTGAAAAGAATTTCATTTGAACACTACACGTGGTACCACTCGACTGCATACGTTAGACTGTCCGTTTTTATTGAATTTGGACCACAATCTACACTACTTATGGCTGTAAATCAAAGAATGATTTCAATTTTATATTGTGGCGGCTCTCCTGCACCCACCACTAGAGGGACATACGAAATAGGCTTTCTCGAAAGTACTCGCTCCAACTACCTCGTCCATATATACACCGCCTTTAACCTTCCTTCCAATATCCCAAGTCTAAGGCAGGACCTGCTAGGTAGCCTTACTGATGTGTCCACTAGCAGGCCCAGGACGAAACGCAACACCCTTCCTTTTCCTATTCTATCCCCTCTCTACAGCTCCACAATATATATGAATACTTAACATTGTAAACATGTTTACTGTTTTTGTTCGCTTTATCACGTTTGTCCGGTTTATATTGATCGCACAAAAAGGGCCAATGTCCGTTTACTAATAAATAATTGTTGGATATCTTGAGGTATGCAGCAAGCGCAACGGGCAAAAATGAATCGACACGTTGAGAGGGGATAGCCTAAACAAGATAAGAGTTTAGAAAGAAAAGATAGATCCTTTTCTGTTTGGGACTGTTGGGCGCCGAGTGCCTTTTCGTTTTGCTATTCATTCCCTTTCTGTGTCTCTACAAGTCACTACGTATTTTTACTAAACTCTCTCTCTCTTTTAAATAAAGAGAATTTCTAAAGATAAATGGGACTTATTTTATTTAAACCCGCTACATAAACTAACAATAATAATGATAATAATTATTTAAAATAATTTCTCTCAATCTTAAAATCCCTTCTTTCTCCCATCGAAAATTCCACGATTCCAAAAGATGAACGACCACTCGGAATATTCAAAGATTCTATCAAAGTTTTTTTATACCAGAGTACTAAAATAAAAAAAATTCCCAAATAGAAAAAGCATCCCTTAAAAGGGAGAAGGAAGTAATGTAGACCACCTCGACGAGAGCGGGGAGCAGCGAATTTCATACTTAAATAAAAGGTTACAGCAACCAGTAGTCGCTGTAGCACAGTGTTCTTCATCTACCGCCTTTGATTCGCTGGCCGGAGAATGTCCTCACTCGGCGATAAACATGATTTGTAGCCGGCGAGGATTCCCGTCGACCTCCTTATCTTCCTTGACGATAAGCTGAACACGCGACAAGTCGTGTTCCCTGCGTCTTCGTAGATAATACCATAACGCATATAATTATAATGTGGAGTTCCGGGTCGCGGCGGTGAGTAACCGGTACTCCGGCTGGCAAGAGATAATAAATCGGCGTGAACGAGCGTGCGTGCACGCGGACGTTAAAACTGCATCACACGCCGGTGGCTGTCGTCTCGTGCGGCGTGACGCATCGCGGAATAAATGAAAATGTAATTCGTCGGCGCGGGATGGCGGGAAAAAACGACTTCATCCAACGAGCGATTAACTCGTACGATGAAGGGAGCGATGCGGAGATAAGCATCGGATAAAGTATTAGCCCCGCTGATAATAACTTGAACTCTTTCGGGATGGAAGACGCGAGGTAAGCGTGGGTAATATAGAGCAGCGCGTAATATGAAATTTTGTAAAATCTCGACAATTAGATAGCGAATTTTACTTGCTGAATTTTAATCGCGTGTATCATAATTATTTCCTTTACTAAACTTAAAGAAAATTTATCTATAATTTTCGAATATAAGGAAAGAAAAAGAAAAGGGAAAGATAATTTTAGAATGTAAAGTTAATTGATGTAATATTATTAATTAATAAAATAAATTATCTTAGGGATAAGAGCGATATTACTTTTGAAAGATTTTGTTAATAAAGAAGATTACGATCTCGATGTTAAAATAGGATATAATTTAAATGTAGATATTTAACATTTGTCTGTTCGACATTTAAAGTATTACATTAAAAAATATATAATTAAAATATTTCATGTATTGTTTCGTTTATCCTGTTGAGGAAACAAATCGTCATTCTTTTATTAATTATAAAATAGCTGTTACACAATTTAATTGCGCGTTTAGTTTTTATTTGCTAATGTCCGTCAATCCTAAATTATTGCGTATGAAGTGACTGATTACTAATTAATTAAAGAATGCGCTTCTAATTTGTGTGCAACGTCTCGTACTTACATATAAGTTAGTATCAGATTCACCTAAAATTTGTAATTCTTCAGTGCCAATGATAACTTATATTTTCAGTACAAAATTTTTGAAATTAACATCAAATTCTTTATTCGCAAAGCGTATTCCTCTATAAATAATATTTGATGAAGCTTCTACTGCATTATGGTTTCAGTTAAGTTTTATACAAAAAAAGACAGTCGAATTTTATTATGTTTTACTATCTGTCATTTCCTTTTAAAATAATCGACAATCTATTAGTATTAATTAATTAAAAATAATACTAAACGACACTTATTTTAACTGAACATAAAGCTAGAAGCTTACCGTATTTAACGACAAGAAAATTCGAGCTACGTAGGTGTATAAAATCGGTCATTTCATATGCAACAACCTAATAATAAATAAATATAAAATGCTAATTTCTGAATAGGTTAACGAATTAAATTGATCAAAAGATTAAGCTTTCTTTCGAGCAAGAAAAGACACACATGATTATATTTAAGACAAGATAACTATTTACTTAATTCAACGTAGGTAAATTTGATAAACGAATGCAAATTATTCATCGTCAAACCTGTTAAATAAATACCGACTATTTAAATTTAAATAGAACTGAAACCGTTGTGACACTTCTGCTGTGTATTTATATGGAAATTATACAATTGCTATGCTGATAAATTAGGCGCGCACGGCTAACCCAATCCATCGTTGAAATCACTATTCGACTCTTTTGTGCGGGCGTTGAAATCTCTCGCGCGACGCGTATCAAGATTTAATCGAAAATCTTTCCCAGCGTTAAATATTCGCTTTAATCATTAACAATCTGTTTACAGAGGAATTATCCGCATCAATTTATTATATACACTTAACCTTTTGACGGTTAAATTATTGTGTAATTTATCAGTCAAAAGTGATCGAATTTCATAATTTTTTGCAAAAGGGGATTACGATACTTTCCGATAGAACGATGAAAAAACAAATATTGCTTGCAAAATTATTGAACAAAACGATAATTGTACACATATTGCTCTTCAGCGTTCCTCAAATTTTGCTATTTTGACTGGCACGTTAAGAGTTGAATACGTTAAACGCTTTCAATTTATTTATCTCCTCTTTTTTTATCTCTATAATTCTACGTTTTTGCACATTTCGATTTTCTATCAACATATGAACATTTCTAGTGTAAACACTTATTAGTAAACTGCGGGTCTTTAATTTTCTAGGGTCGAAAATAAAGAAGGAGATTTTAAATACAAAATGCTTTCATCCCTTAAATATTATAAGGTATATTATATTTCTAATATTTTGCATATGATTGCATATCATACGTTTTCTATAGTATTTTGCACGTTTAAACTTCCTATAAATGCATAAAGATCCGCATTCATTTGGTAGTACCTCAAAACTAGTTAAATACCGGACACAAGGAAAAAAACAATGAAGATTCGCGCTATTTTTACGATCATTTTCTTTTAATTCCATCGGTCAAGAGTTTAAAAGGATAAAAGCACTAAATTAACTGGTGCAACCGTTGAAATAAATTATAACTCCTTAGTAGTATGTAGCATTGAAATGCCGCGAAGTGAAACTTTTGTATTGCACCTAACTCACGATCACGAAGTATATATAAACTTGATTCCATGCTCGCGCGTTTGCCTGGAGGATTCCAGCCAACGATTGCTATTCTTTTTTTTTCTCCTTACGAGCCATTTTATTGGACGCGATATTTCAAACGGTGGATGTTCGCGCGATCGGCTTAAGTAATCGGACATAATACATCAGACGAGCTGCAGAAAAGAGAACGGCTGCGGATCGAGCCTCGAAGGCAGCGTTTTATTACGTGGATGTGCACCGTACTTACCATTTTTCAGAATCCATTTTTGCACCGAGCTAATGGGTTTCTATTGTGGATACTAATTAAAGAGTTGTTATTGAAATACGTTGGAATTTTTAAATCATCGTTTGTCTAGTCTTCGCGTTGCAGGATAAATCATCGCGTATCATCGTGGATTTTCTTTCGAAATTCAACAAAGAGTCAAGTTTAGTGGCAGTTTTTATTTCTGAGAATCAGTGTGTCCCATTAATTATGAGTCATAATCGTTCTATAGATTATGCCAGAGATTCGACGAAAGTAAAATTATTATTAAAGTATGAAAATTAACTTGAACTCTAACTTTGACTTTGTATAATAATTTGAACTCTAACTTTGACTTTGTATAATAATCCCCATTGGGGGGATTGTTGAATAAAAATTGTCCACAACGTTCAAACAATTTGTTTGTGACGCGATATAAAATTAGTAATGAACCGAGGGTAGCATGAGTGGGCAATAAAATAATTGTAGGGCAAGCGGTTAATATTGGTACATCTAATAAAATGTAGGCGTATCGGTAAAACGTTTCCCTTTATTACTGTTATTCAAATTAACCCTTAAGTGCTATTGTCAGTCTGCGAGACCGCTAATAATAATTACTTATTCGCCTCTATTTTACTTTCTGCATGATTTACGAGCTTGTCACTCTGCATACTTTTCAATTATAATGTTCACGTACTGAAATCGAACCTGGAAAATTATTAACGATCTTACTGGCATAATCTATTATATAGCTATATATTATTATTGCTACTATAATGATGAAAATGTAATAATATAATAATATGCAATTGCGTAGCGTAATCCATTATGCAGCTATATATTATTATTGCTACTATAATGATGAAAATATAATAATATGCAATTGCGTAGCATAATCTATTATATAGCTATATATTATTATTGCTATTATTATGGTGAAAATATAATAATATAATAATATGCTATTGCGTAGCGTAATCCATTATGTAGCTATATATTATTATTGCTATTATAATGGTGAAAAGATAATAATATAATAATATCCTATTGCGTATCATAATCCATTATATAGCTATATATTATTATTGCTACTATAATGATGAAAATGTAATAATATAATAATATGCTATTGCGTAGCGTAATCCATTATGCAGCTATATATTATTATTGCTACTATAATGATGAAAATATAATAATATAAAATTGCGTAGCATAATCCATTATGTAGCTATATATTATTATTACTACTATAATGACGAAAATATAATAATATAATAATATGCAATTGCGTAGCATAATCCTCCATTATGTAGCTATATATTATTATTGCTACTATAATGACGAAAATGTAATAATATAATAATATGCTATTGCGTAGCATAATCCATTATGCAGCTATATATTATTATTGCTACTATAATGATGAAAATATAATAATATAATAATATGCAATTGCGTAGCATAATCCATTATGTAGCTATATATTATTATTACTACTATAATGACGAAAATATAATAATATAATAATATGCTATTGCGTAGCATAATCCATTATGAAGCTATATATTATTATTACTACTATAATGGTGAAAATATAATAATATAATAATATCCTATTGCGTATCATAATCCATTATATAGCTATATATTATTATTGCTACTATAATGATGAAAATATAATAATATAATAATATGCTATTGCGTAGCATAATCCATTATGCAGCTATATATTATTATTGCTATTATAATGGTGAAAAGATAATAATATAATAATATCCTATTGCGTATCATAATCCATTATATAGCTATATATTATTATTGCTACTATAATGATGAAAATATAATAATATAATAATATGCTATTGCGTAGCATAATCTATTATGTAGCTATATGTTATTATTGCTATTATAATGATGAAAATATAATAATATAATAATATGCTATTGCGTAGCATAATCCATTATGCAGCTATATATTATTATTGCTATTATAATGATGAAAATATGATAATGTAATAATATTCTGTTGCATAGTATAATCTATTATATAGCTATATAGTAAAAACATAATCTACAGGGTGTCTCACTTAAAATATGCCACCTAATTACTTTCTCAAATTGCGATAGTGCAATAAGTATTTCACACGCGATTATTTCAACTATATTAAAGAATGAATTGCCTATGAGAATCATTTTACTTCCAATACTATTTTCATAAACTTTCAACATTCTGTACGAGCGCATCATAATATGAAAAATAATTAAGTGGGACACCCTGTATATAAGAAGCCACGAATGCACAAATTTGCATTGCCCGCTAAAAAGGAACGGAAAACCAGGAAAGGTAATCTCGGTAATATTACATTTAATTGTAAATGTTCATAATCCGTCGAATTACGTATTACTGATACGAGGTGAGCGATATATTCGAGGCAATACCTTCTTTACTTCTCTATCTTCTCTCAAAACCTTCCTGTCTTCGAATAAAACCTCAGCCTGCGGGAATCACCGCAGAAAACCGCGAAAAAATCCTTGTAACGCTTGCAGTTGCGTCGCGTAACTCATAATTAATTACCGGACACCTACAGAACGATATTTCAGCCACCCATTCGGGGATATTCGCCACAGCGCAACCTTGCGAATTGAATATCCGACCGGATGAAGGAGTTCCTTCTGCCAGAAGGGTGAGCGTATAGCCAAAAAGGAAATGAAAAAGAGTTGGAGCGGAAAGGAAAGCAAAACGAGAAAAGCCGAACGCATGTGTGTGGCTTATCGTTCTCTCGGGGACAGGTTTGCTCGTATGTCCGTATATATAAAACGCGGCTCGCATATAAATTTGTTATAGCTATCTCCGTTTCCTTCTACGCGAAAGAGGTGGTCGCGACCATAAGGAGAAAGAAGGAAAGGAAATCGCGATCCCATCGTCGACGTACAGTCTCATGCACCCGCGTTGCAATTAGACATTTTTCTGGTCCCCAGACGGTTGGCCGGGCAGGCCGAGTAAAAGACAAAAGAAAAGGAAGAATAATACTCGCGAAGCTCCGGGATACTCGTCGTCTCTTGGTGGGGATTATTCAGGGTTACAGTTGAAACGAGCGGGATAAGGCCTTGTCAATGGGCATGGTAGAAATTGCTTTGACGCGCGTAGAAATTCGAGATTGACGCGGGTTAGATAACGTCTCGCTTGTTTGCGAATTATACCTTATGTATGTACATCGATATCGCGGCGATCCGATGACGCGCTGAAAGGATTCGAAAGATCTCTTCTGTTTATTGGAATAAGTGGCTTGACACGGCGAGATATAAGGTAGGAAAAGAAGACAAAAGGGTTTTGAGGACAGTTAAAAGCGTAGTGGATCGCTGCATAGGAAATCGAATGCAGAATGCAGGCTTTCGAATTCAATTACAGTCGTAGTTGCAGAGGACTTATGTCGCCTCTAGTAGAAATCGTGATCCGCATGCCGTGTGATCGGTGTTTGTTTAAAGTCTCAGATTCGTGGCTATCGGTGAGGCGCAAATATTAGGGGAATATTTATAATATATATATATATATACATACATACATACATACATACATACATACATACATATACATATATATATATAGAATATTTGTAACAGAAATATTATATATCATATATATAATATTAGCCGGAGGAATAAATTCATGCAAATTTGTATTCGTGCCGAATTTTACACTGAAAATGTAATTTTATTTTATAATGTAAAAGATGATTAGAATTTTCTTGTAACACCACACTATTGCTATTTCTGCGATTCCTGCAAATTCTATAAAAAATTCCACTTTAGCATTATTCTGATGAAAAAAAGAAGCATGATTTCTCAACTCATTTCTAAAGCAATTTTATTTAATAATGTAGAAGATAGATAAAATATTGTAATGATAATACCAATGTTACGGTAATTTTCTTAACTGCTATAAAACTTCGTTTTGAATACATTCTTGATGGAAAACATGCAAAAACTCTGTTTCCAATATCCAATATTTTATCCGCATTTATTTCTCTACAGAAACTTGTTAATTTATCAACACCTGCTATTGCGCGTGTTAATTCCGCTGATTAAACTTATCTCTCGCGATACTTCCAAGAGCAAAGAAATACAGAATTAAACGTACAATAAGTAACAGAGAATTAGAGAATGTAAACACTAATTAACCTATCTTTCTCGAAAACGTTGGCCGACGAAGTTGCGCTGTTCTCGAATTCATGACACACCGATTGCTTTTAATCGCCCGAAATTGCCGCGTTCAATGGACAATTTGTTGCTACATTATCAGAAGCGAAGATTAAACGTTCGTGTCGCAGAAGATTTCGGAGTCTTTGAATCGCGGCACGATCGTGCAAAGAATGAAGTCATTTACGTAGCCGGGCAATTATCTTCGGTAGCAAATTTACGAAGGGCCCTGGTACCTTTCACGAAGTTTCTTCGCTTAACGACACACGCCGTAAGGAAAGCAATGGCGACGTTGATCACCAGCCTTGGCAGCCTCGAGGCACTTTACAGATCCCATAAAGGCAACCTTAATAAAGGTAGCCATGTGTTCGCACGGGATTAGCGCGGCAGTAAAAGCGCGTCAAGCCGTTTCAATGCGAATTAAAGACACGGGATTGGCTGTGTCCCGGAAATCGAGTGCCACGCCGGCCACATATATTTCCGTGCGTGACAGGATTGCCCGTGCCGGCGGGTGTTGATGCGTATCTCCGGAAGGCGGCCAGGTTAAAAGGGAGACCATTCTTTTCGGAGACGTGAAGGTCGCGGATTTCGCGGTTTCCGCGGCGAACGCGAAGGTCGTCGTTTGGTGGTACCCTTTGGTTCGAGCAGGATCGAGCGGCCGAGAGGAAACGTCGGCCTCGTTTAGAACGTCGCGAGATAACGGAGACCAGAGTTGAGATTTTCTCACACAATTTCTGCCGGAACTGACCGCGCCTTGGGTGTCGAAACGGAGCTATTTATTGCATGGGTGTGAAACACGGATGACTATGAAATATTAGAACTTAAATGGGATTAATTGAGTCGCTTGGAAAAAAAGCTTCGAGGTTAGTTATCAGGCGAAGGAATTTTTAAAATACACGGCATGAATTTCTTCGATCCAATGGATTATTATAATAAATTCGCTGCGATATTCTTCGTTTTTTGTATTGTTATCTTTGCTGGACCTTTCTGTGAATTATTTGTAACGCTTCTTTTACTAAGGCGCAGAACGAATATTAATAGTAAGACACGAAAAGTTAAAATGGAATTGGAGCATATATTTGCAACTTTGGAAATTGTTGATAGGTTCTTTTTTTTTTTAACGTTTGCCACGGAAATTTAAAACGTTGGTCACCTATGACTAAAGTTCATTTTCTCAGTCGAACTACGGTGATCATCAATGCCGCGACTGTTTCGAATTAAAATAAAGGAAATATCGTCAACTAAAAAATTATGGACACCACAGATAACTTGACACTATTACGATATATAAGGTGTACTATTCAGCAACTAAACATTTTTATTAACCCATCTGCATCGTAGCATTAAATACTCGACCAATTTTGTAAATCGTAGACTTTAAGTTTCACTTAGTTAGAAATTACCTGTGTATAATAAATAAACTTAGAATAGATATTGGACCTTTTATTAACTAGTATGATAATCTATAGAACGATCGATACATGGTGGTACATTAAAAATATCAGTAACATTCAAATTAGTCATCGTACGCGGATTATTACGTTCACGCATGCAAATGGGTTAAAACGAATAATTTTATACAAGTTAAATATTACAGAATGCTGTAATGCATTATAGAATAGGACAGCATAGGAAATCTAATGTAAAACCAAAGTAGAATAAGACCACGGAGACATAACATCACGCCGCGATAAGTTACAGTAGAATAGGATCGCGGAACAATAGGAGTCGAGTCGAATACGCCCACAGTAGGGTATGACAGCTGCAGAATAAGATTCGAGTAGAGTAGGGCTATAATAAGATGAGCCGTGAGTAGAATAAGGTAACAGTAAAACAAAACTTAAGTAGGATGACAAGAATATTTTTCTTTCACCTCCTTATTAACCTTTTCTCAATTGTTTTCGCTATTAGTAAACCTATCAACATTTTTTTCTATTAAAAAAACTTGCGTAACAATCCGCAATCTAGTAATCAGATTACTACCATATCTAATCAATTTCTAAATAATTAGCTTCCATTCTACTTCAACTTTCCAATCCTTTTCCCATTTTTTAATATTTTATTCACTGTCTTCGAATTATTTATATATTTTTTCCTCATTTTCCAGTCTTTCGCGCATTTATTACACATTTTCCAGTCTTTTATCCATTCTTCCCCCAATTTGCGTTGTTTCATTATTTCTATTCCCATTTTCTAGTCTTTCATCAATTCTTTCCCCACTTTTTGTTGTTTCATCCTTCCTTTTCCCAATTTCCAGACTTTTACTCATTTATTTCCCATTGTCCAATCTTTTATCCATTGTATTCGAATTTTTTATCCAATCTTTCCCCATTTTTTGGTCTTTTATCTTTTCTTTTCCCATTTTCCAGTCTTTCATCCATTCTTGCCCCACTTTTTGTTGTTTCATCCTTCCTTTTCCCAATTTCCAGTCTTTTACTCATTTATTTCCCATTGTCCAATCTTTTATCCATTGTATTCGAATTATTTATCCAATCTTTCCCCACTTTCTAGTTTTTTATCTTTTCTTTTCCCATTTTCCAGTCTTTCATCCATTCTGTCCCCACTTTTTGTTATTTCATCCTTTCTTTTCCCATTTTCCAGTGTTTCACTCATTTATTTCCCATCGTCCAATCTTTTATCCATTGTTTTCGAATTTTTTATCCAATCTTTTCCCACTTTTTGGTCTTGCATCCCATCTTTTCTCATTTCCAGTTTTCCGCCTATTTATTACTCATTTTCCAATCTTTTATCCATTCTTTCCCCGACTTCTTGCTGTTTCATCCTTGCTCTTCCCATTTTCCAGTCTTCTAATCATTTATTTCCCATTGTCCAATCTTTTACCCATTGTTTTCGAATTTTGTATCCAATCTTTTACAACTTTGTAGTCTTTCATCCTTTCTCTTCCCATTTTGCAGTCTTTTACTCATTTATTTCCCATCTTCTAATCTATCATCCAATATTTTCTCATTTGCCAGTCTTTTACCAATTTATTTCCCATCTTCCAATCTTTTATCCATTGTTTTAGAATTTTTTATCCAATCTTTTCCCACTTTTTGCTGTTTCATCCAATCTTTTCCCATTTTCCAGTCTTTTACTAATCTATTTCCCATCTTCCAATCTTGTATCCATTCTTTTCCCATTTCTCAGGCTGTTACCTATTCTTTTCATATTTACCAGTCTTTTATCTATTCTTCTCCCATTTTATAATCTTTCATCCTTTCATTTCCCATTTTCCAATCTTTTCCCATTTCTCAGCCTGTTACATATTATTTTACCATTTTCCAGTCTTTCATCCATTCTATTCTCATTTCTCGGCCTACCAGTTATTCTTTTCCTATTCTTTACCCATTTATCAGTCAGAGCCCGACAACGCGTTTCAAAAGCTGTTCCATAGCCAAAGTACGCGCGTTTAACAGAGCAGAAAAACGCTCTTACTGAACTTACAAGTCTCTCCTCTTTTCTACTCAGCTTCGCGTCGTTTCACGCGCGTCGCATAAACCGCTCGTTCACCTTGTCGCACTGTGAATAGCAGAGGTTCTCGTATTGTGCTCGCCGCGCGTTTTCGCCGAATTATACGACCGAAGAATGAGAAATAAGGATCCGCGAGTGGATTCGCGTCGCGACGACCGACAGGGTCAACGAACTCGCAAGTCTAGAACTTGTAAGTCAAAAAAGCGGCGACTTTTTCAACAGCAATTCGTTCGGGTCAACGGCACCGAGTATATATACAGGGTGTCCCGTAACTGGTGGTACAAGCGAGTAGGGGGTGATTCTACGTGAAAAATTGAATCGAAAATTTAGAATAACATTTTTTCATACGACGCTTTATTTTCGAAAGAAATAAGTTTCAAAATTTGTCGAGTACGCGTGCACTTGGACCACAGCTTCAGTATTTGCGGGGTCATGTTAAGTCAATTGTGTACAGTGATGACATGACGAGCGTTGAACAATTAAAACGAAAAATTATTATAGCGTTTGAACAATTAAAATTGCACAACGACACATTAGAAAACGTTCGATGCAATTTAATAAGGAGAGCACAGTTATGTTTGCAACAACGTGGACATCACTTCCAACAGTTCATAAATTAGACGAATTCTGGAAATCTGTTCATCGATCCATTGGGTGTATGCAAACATTGACAACGTTTACGAACAAGAATGGAGGTGATCTACAATGAGATCCGTCGAGCTGAAGCTGGTCCAAGTGCACGCGTACTCGACAAATTTTCAAACTTATTTTTTTCGAAAATAAAGCGTCATATGACAAAACTTTATTCTAAATTTTCGATTCAATTTTTCACGTAGAATCACCCACTACTCGCTTGTACCACCAATTACGGGACACCCTGTATATATATATTTGTTCTTTCAGTTTTGCTCTGTGACTTTCTTTTGCCCGACGCCAGAACACGTCTGGAAGAAGTTCTGCAAAGCGCTAATCGTGAAATAGTGTTTTGTAGACGCCATGTGTCGAATAAGCGAATTGGTTGACCCTTCATGATATATGCAGAATGCATTCGCGTTTATGAAGAGTGAGAAGAATTTTAGGCGACCTTAAAGTACCGTTTTTTTCGCTACTTTAAGCTTCTGTGTGGAAGGCGGCAATTTATAGTGGCTCGGACACTTACATTTCCATGCTTTAAGATGCAATTGACGCGCGTTTGAATTTCCATTATACTTTTGGATTTAGAAGCATTTTAATTCTCAAGCCTTTGGACTTCTAAGCTTCATAATATTTTTGGTAGCAATTATAATTTTCTTAATATTATAGCAGATCATGTTAGCAATATTATAGAAATACGCGCATTTATGAATTTATCACAAGGTATCGAATTGCATCTCATTCTAATGTTATTTTAATACTATAAGTATTCGAGTATTCTAATACTGTACTGTTCCAATTACTAGTGCAAATATAATAATAATTATGATAACAAATGGATAATGTCACGTCTATTAAATTCATAAAAACCTTTCATTATTTTGAAAATAACTCGTTAAGCGACTAATTTCTTACTCAGAATATCCTTCGTATACGCAATTGAAAATCTATAAAGAGTGAACTAATATTGATTAAGAGAATTTTAATTGCTTCGAATGGAAGTACGAAATAAAGTACTTTTAATACAAACATAATGATTCTTTTGGAACCGAGGAATCTTTGAGAAAATAAAGTATTTAGTCTGAAACATTATTAATCCATAAGACGAGTTAACCTTTGTTTACAAAAGTAAGACAGAAATTAAAGTTACCCTGTTAAAGGGTTGGAATATTTTCAGGGCATAAATAAAGGCAGATCTTTATTACTAAAAAAACAAACAGTATATATAAACAAGTGTATATAAAAACAGTATAGTAAATACTCGAATACCAAGTATAATTAATTATGGTATAATATATACGAATGATAATAGAAATGGTATTATGCTACAGAAAAGGTATGCTAATATTTTTAACAAATGATTGCGCAACCTTTAACAGCGTATATTTAGGTCTTTCGTAATAAAAGGGTTAATCACAATTTTGCACCGAGTGGAAGCCTAATATAATTCACAAATTGTAACAAAAAAAAAATAAATAAATAAATCTTAATAAAAACTGATTCACCGAATAAAGAGTAGCTACCGAAAAATGCACAGAATTCGCAACTTCTCGCACACGAAATGCAGAGAATGTATATTTAGGAGTTACGGCATCCGGTTCCCAGAAATCGACAATGAGAATTGAAATGAAGACATTCTAGCCTGAATAAAACACGATAGCCCGGTTCCAGAAGTTCGAAACACGAGTGTACCATTAAAGAACAATCGCAGAAGCATTTGGATGTCGCGAGCCTTGTTACGTTGACGATACGACGTGCATGGAATTCGCGGCTCGCGAGCACAAGCGTGATTGCATTGTGCCTTCCTTTCTCTCCGAATCTTTGGCACACGATGGAAAGAGATCTGCAATCGGCACGATTCTCCTCTCACGAGGGTTACACTTCGTTTCAATCGCGCTCCTCTGCGTCTAAACGAAGATGAATTCTCACGCTGTGCAGTACAATATTGCCGCGTTAAGCGTGTTTCATTGCGAAACTTACGATATGCTATTATTAGTCACCTGATTCAATGGTTTTGTATTAAACAGTTGAATACCGTTTAACCGTAGGTGTACCAATAAGTAGCTCACTATTTTTAAATAAATTGACAGAGTTAATTTTATCAAAAATTCGAGAAGCATACGGAAAAATTACATAAATCATTAGAAGGTAATAAAAAGTATGTTTAACGCGAAATAAGTGCCCGATATTGTTAAAAATGAATGCTAATTTCAATTAAAAGGTGAATTATTGGTAAACGAAATTTTTGGCAATCGAATGAGCACTAAAAAAAAACCCAAAAACATTCTACGAAATAACCGTACTTTTAAATGAAAAATAAATTCAATTAATCTATTCAACTTATTCCAGTCTTCCGTTAAATTTTCCTTCGTATTTCATATTTACGGTACACAATTTTCTAATAACACATTAAACGATCTATCTTCGTATAACGCGTTTAGCTTATTTGTGTTCACAGAAAATATCGATAAAATTTCGCACGAAAAACCCGGCACACCCTGTATACGCGTAACTAGAAAAATAAAAAACATTCCAACTCCTAATAACAACCCTCGCCTTGTAATAACGCGCCGCGCTTAAACGAATCGATCAAAGTCAAACTAATTCGCAAATTAAAGTCCATTAGCGTTACTCGAAGTAAGGAGCAGAATTTAAATGACCAACGATTAGAGAAGCGGCGAGTCGAGATCTTCATCGATATTAATAAACCGGTGGCGGTGTTCGCGAACGGAATTCCATCGATTAAATAATCGAGTCCCGGTTGGAGCGCAAAAATCGAGCGTCCTCGGAGCATCGATCACAGCGACGCCGCGAAACGGTGTCCTCACCTGTTCAACGCGTGCGTGTCGCGCGATAAAAACGCGCCTTCTCACGTGAGTCATCGTGATCGACACTTCGGAGTGCGTGTGGCTGCGCGTAAGTACCATGTGGGATCGGATGCTGGTGCGCCATGTACGTACAACGTACGGCGAAGCTTCCCTTTGCGGCGATCCAACGTCGGCCCCCTTTATCTTTCCGACTTCTTAACGAATGGAATTAAAAAAAAGAAAGAAAAAAAAAGGAGAAACGTGCACACGCACACACACACACACACCGTGGTTGAAAATAAATTGCTAAGCCACACGGTGGCATAACGCGGCCAACGGTCCGCAGAACGCGGATCTCTAATTAGAGGATCCCGATCATACGCGAGGTTTTGCAACACCCCCTTTTCTTTCACGATTCGGTATTCTCTTTCGTTGGATGCGTTTATACGTGAGATTCCGTATCACTGGTTCCCAACCAGTGGGTCGCGACCCAAAACAGAGTTGCGAAGAGTTTGTTTTTTTTTTTAAGAGATTTCGTAGATGAAGAATAATTAATTAAACATTTTTAGATGAATATAATCAGCTCTCGATTTATGCGGTGCTTTTTTGGAGAGGGGGAGTCGCGATTTATTAGATGCAAAATAATTAATTAGACATTTTTAAAGTGATTAGGTTAGCAAAGTGGTGTGGAATCAGATTTTGAAATGAAACATTTTTAAATACATTCATCCTTCGATTTACGCGAATTATACATCCAACGCGGTTTCTTTTCGCGAAAAAAGAGTCCACGGGATTAAAAAAATACGTAAGAAAGATCTTATATATCTTATATACATATCTTCGCAAATAAATTCTAATTAAAACTTTATAAAACTCATAATTATACCGTGGATCCTTATGGAAATTCACACTTTCACAGATAACACTAAAGAAGTAGGATCTAAATTGGGTGTTGTTTTACCCTCTAATTATTTTTGTATATTACATGTATCCTGTATTCTTTCCTATGGTTGAATTTCCCATAAATGCATAAACAACTGCATAAATTGTCCACAAATGTAATCAAAACATCATAATAGAGATCCGCAGTCTATTTATTAAATTACCTTAAATAATAATCTTAAATGTGGGACGTAGGTGATTTAACTGTTATAAAATCGAGACGTGAGCTGAAAAAAAAGTTGGGAAACACTGTTCTACATATATTATACTTTGAGATAGTATGTGTACGGGTGAAAATGATAGCAATGGATTAATCGTAAGGGAGATGTTGATTGATTTTGAGATATGGGGTCTGAAGCGTAATTGGGGTAGATTGCAGTTGAAAGTAAATCGGTTATGCAATTTAAAGCCTTTTAAGTGACTGGAATGTAAATCGAGTGTAGATACGCAGTGAAATTATGTAAAGAGGTGAGTGCAAAAATTTAGATGGACTTTGCTATTTGTTATAATTAATTAAACTTCACGGCTGCCTTTCAAGCAGTCGATCTGTAAACTTTCAGTGATGGTAAAATTGGAGGGTTTGCATCTATTAAATTATGCAAAATATTAATCATAACGCCTACTATAAACCCAATGCGAACCTATGCGCACTGGGCGAATAATTTATCAACCTCGTATTACGCGGTGGTCATTTATACTGAGACATAAATTTGCATTTGCGGTCGTAAACGTGTTAAGAAATTTTGCGCTGATTATTTTACTTTGCTACTTTTTGTCCTGCCTGTTATATTAATGATAGTATTGGTAAACTCATAAGTAATATCGTTCCGCGTATTTAATTTTATTTACATTTGTTATTAATCATAAAAATAATCGATTTACTGAACACTGCTTGCTACGATTTTCTTTAATTTCTGCAGAAATTTTTGGATTGCTTCTTTGAAAGATTTTAAAGAAACCTAATTAACGATATTATCGTAAGTAATTATCAGTATCATCAAGTAAATATTACGATATTTAAAGGATGAAATAAATCTCCATTGAGGTTCCGTATATTTATCTGCATTTACAGAAATGTGAATTTGTATAAAAATCTGAAATTTAAATTGACATTTCTGCAAATGCACCTAAATAAATAGAATCTAAATGGAGAATGATTTCATCTGTTAAATGCCATAAATAAATAGCAGATTTTTATGCAAATTTCTTTCTTATGGCATCGCAATTCAAGAAACGAGACATTAATAGAAATCGATTTTGTTCTTTAAATAGCAACAGTAATAAAAGAACATTAGTTTCATTTAAACCAAAAGAACTCGATTCACGATTACTATTATTCTTTTTATTCGTAACTTTCGTTAACGTACCAAAGTTTAACCATGTTCGAAAACAGTTTCTTGCTTCTGCCAAAAAAGCATACTTCTTTGAATCGTGTCGCTTTTAAATTAAAGGAACGAATATTATACGCAGCCATTACCTTTGCGCGCATTAATTTAAATTTCCCATGATCGCATAGAATTCCGCTGTCTATCATTTAATATTTTCTCACGAGTCGCACACGACGCTTCACGCGTGGCGTTGAATAAACAATTCAACAATAGGAAACATAGGGTGCGTCTCGGAGATTTATCAAATCGCTGAACAACTGATTCGCGAGATCGCGTGCGAGATGCGCGTGCGAACGCACCCCGATTTCCCGTGCGATCCCTGCACGCGGAAGGAAAACGGCGTCTAAACTACACGCAGCGATTTCATACAGGAACACCGTGTAATAGTACGGTGCAACGACACCAGACGAACCATAATAAACTTCCGTCAGGATCAACGCGTGCCCTGACGAAGCGAATTTAAATGTCTCGCACACGTAATCCCGTCCCGGAACGAAGAACCGCGTCAAAACGATACGCGATGACTTCCAAATCGCTCTGAAATCCACGATTACTCTGCGGGAACCCTTTGGGTTTAGGGATGTGTAAATTTGCCGACTTTTTTTCATTTACCGACAATTCGGAAAACTTTCAATCATAACCGGGTTACCGATATTCTTTAACGTACTGAAAATATTGGAATAAATATTGTAAAATTTTATTTCGATAAGATTGCAGTGTTGCGAAATTGGAAATCACGATTAATACTTTGTAAAATAGTAGCAGTTCTCTGCCAGCTGCGTTTCACTAATAAATCGTGGATCTTCGTGCAATTTCGCATTTCTCTTGTCAAAATTAAGGAAATGCGTGTAAATTTGTAGTAAATTAATAACGAACAACGCATCGTGTGCGTGTGCACCTTTGCTACGGAATAATCTTCTTACGTTATAATCTATTATAATTTTATCAGCTTTTAATGTCAAAGCACTACGTTCTAGGTGTAGTAATAACGCTATAGTAATTAACTATTTATCAATAGTTCGTATATTTATTTGCTCTTAAATTACAGTTGCGTTTATAATTCCGGCAGATTCCATACTTTTGTTTCTAATATAAAGCTTTATATATATATATATTTCTTGTAGTTCTTCTCTCGATTCATTACCAATATAAAACTCGACGAAGAACTTCAAATTAAAAATATGAATACGGAACAAGTACAGCGAGTAGTCCAGTCTGGTCAAGCTATACTTCAAACTTCTCTACTCTTTCAATTTTCGAGATAATCGAATAAAACTCGGAGGAAGTATACTTCCGTGACTATAGAATGCCTTGAATTTAAGTCCGGAAAAAGGGCTTGATATAACCTTAATGCACTTAAGTATACTTTCAATTATGTTTTCTTTAATGTAAATGAAACCTTTGATATCCGATAATTCAGACGAATACAGTTCATGTGAGAATTGAACCAAAACAGATCGTATATACTTTTTACGTGCTGCAATTTCTATGGCCATTACTGTAATCGTTTTCGTTGGCCAAGCTTCGAGATAACGGTACTGAATGACGTAAACTCTGAACAAGAAACCGGACTGATCGTCCTGATCGCACGGATTCGGTCTGTCTCCGAGAAATCTTCGCCATAGTGATCGTTCATCGATGAAAGATCATCGTCTTTAAGAGCATAGCGTATTGCTGTTTGAGAATCGAGTGTACTCGCACGCTCGCATAAGTGGTTTGAATGGAACCGTTGAGATTTTTTAACCTGTGACGAAGCGGATCTCGCGGAGTTCTTTGAGAGCACGAAAAACTTCAAGTGTAACGATACTTGAAGCTAATTTTGCGCTGTTTAAAGTACAGCTCTGTAGACGGAAGAATTATACACAATAATTCGAGACTATTTTTTTTTTATAGTAATAGGAATTTAGTTTTTCTCATTTTCGGATATATCGCGCGATTGACTTTTTTGTTTAGTGGTGGAGAAAATAAGTGTGAACTTTTTTTCCGATAGAGCGCAAAAATGAAAAGATTTGATTTGGGTTTGGTCAGTTTTTACGGAACGCTGAATAGTATTATACGAATAAGCGAGGCCTTGGAACATCACGTATCAGATGTCGTTGAACTCGTTCTAAAAGTCGCTGTAGAAACAGGACACATTTCACTTAAGAAAGATTACAATCTCCCTGTCTTCCACCAAAGAACACAATCGAATCGCTAACAAAAACGTTGCCGAATCGAGTCCTGATACAACAGTTTAAAAATACCCACAAAGGATGAATTCGATGTTGAATTAAATTATTCTTTCAGAAACGAAGCTAACAAAACTGTTCTAAAAAAAAAAAGAACGACAAGCTATAAAAAAATGAATTTCATCACTCGAAAGTGAAAGAAGCGAAAAAAGTGGAAGAATCAAATCGTTCCTCGAAAATGAACCTGAACAGAATTCTTCGAAGAATACCATTAATTACAAAGAATCGATTTTATTATTCAAATCATTCAAAATTGGAGGGATGAAATTATTTCATTAAATTCAACCTGAACAGAATTATTTAGAAAACATCGGCAAGTATAAATAATGAATCTTACCGCCTAAATTACACAAAATAGAAACAACTAAATCATTCTTTTATATTGAACTTAAGTAAAACTGTTCTGAAAACAGTATTAAGTACAAACAATGAGTTTTACCACTAATATCATTCAGAATTGTAAGAATCCAATCATTCTTTTATACTGAACCTATGTAGCACTGTTGTAAAAATAGTATTAAATACAAGCAGTCAGTTTTAATACCGAAATCATAGAAAATTTAGAGAATCAAATTATTCTTTTAAATAGAAACTTAACAAAATAATTCTAAAAATATCATTAACTGGAAACAATCAGTCTTATCATTCAAATCATTAAAAATTGGAACTCAGAAGTCATCCTTTTAATCCTTTTGAATCGTAATCAAATTGTTTTAAAATTACGACCTATAAACAATTAGTTTCATCGTTCAAATGATTCGATACTGAAAGAATGAAATCATCCCTTTAAATTGAACTTTAACAGAATCGTTCTAAAAAAAAAGTGCACTAACAACAACGAATCAATTTCATCTCAAATCAAATGATTCATTCCGAATGCTGAATCCCGACGCGTGTTACCTAAAAATATTACTAACCGTAAGGAATCAATTTCATCACGAATCAAAGCATTCGTGAATTAGAAGAATGAAATCATTCTCGCGCGGAATTAAATCCTAACAGGCCTTTCTAAAAATACCACTACCAAGACAAAGAATCAAATTAGCATCGCCACTGCACTCAACGAACAAAATACCTGTCCACCGTTGAGCAACATAAAAGACAAAACAACTTCCTGGTTCCATATTCAGCGGCAAGATCACGATCAAAACACCAGCATCAGACGATTATTTCCACTGACCGATCGCATAACACCTCAAGGCCCATTAAATTAAACAAGTCGGGTTCGTCATAACCAAATCCGGCCACGAATTGATCCGTTTCTATGGAACAGCTCCACACAGGATATTCTGGTCCATTATATGTCTGACCTGGGAGGAATCATGATTGGCTAATGCAAACCTTTTAGGATAATGATGATTTGGGGGGGGGGGCAGATAATGATTGGGCGACCACTACTGTGAAATTAGAACCTCAACGAAGGTATTCGACAAAAACAGAAGCAAGAACAGCGAGGAACTACTGGAAGTGCCTTGGCTGGAGGCTAAGGGCGTGGAATTGCAATTTCTGGGACTCAAGGTCACACGAATTCAGTTTTTGCTCGGATTCCTCATTTTTTCTCGACTCCTACACACAACCGTGTTCGCACATTGAAAGTTGCGTTGGACTTGCGCCAAAAAGAGCACATCTATATTCTCTGCTAGGAAAAGCTAAAGCGCCATCAACTTTTCGTTGAATCATTCGATTAGGGCAAAAGGAGGGGAAGTAGAAATCAAGTGGTGTCTTATAGAATTTATTCTAGAATAGTAATTTCCATATCTATATAGAATTCTTGTGTCATCCGTGGAAATGATTACTAAGTTAACGCACCAGTTTTTGCATCCATTGCAAATGGATTAAAGTAGTGCAACAAACACTTTAGAAAGTTTAAATGTACCACGTGTAAATACGAAGATAGGAAACTGTTTCGCCACTGAAGAAGAGTTAATTGACTTCAGCCTTACAGTTTGCAAATTAGGTAACGATTTTGCATTCGGGATGAAATATACTGAAAAGAAAAGAAATTGTATTTAATATCCGTAGCACGTTTGCTATGGATATAGATTTTTCACAACGAGATAGGACTCAAACTATAAGATAAGCTTCCACAGTACCGACTACTCTAAGTATTTTTCCTATAACTCGAGCTAAAGTCGATGAGATTGAAATTAAAAAAAAAATGATTCCTAGTATGAAGGAAACTTAACAAAAGCAAGAAAGTTCTTTTTTTGGAAATTGTCCTCCAGTACCAACCAGTTGTTCAATCAGTAGATTTTTAAGTATTAAATGATCAGGTAATTTTAGAAAATATGACTAAAAGTTATTCACTTATCTATGCAAATGGGGCGTCGCTATCTTACAGTAAAAACGAGAAACAGTTTTATTCCGTACTAGAAAACCTCCCCTTATTCATATACAAAGTGACGTCATTTATCCACACGTTCGCGAACAGTAAAAATTGTAATAATCTGCAAAAATCGACAGGTGATTGATCAGTTAACCATTATATTGAAATGCTCGATACTTTAAAGAAGAATTAACGCTACATAAAATTGAATGCACGATAATGTGGTTTATAAATTCGAATGTTATAGGCATTCGCGTCATTTTGCATGAAAATGAAAATCAATGCTACAGCATTCAGATCCGCGAACGTGTTAACTAGTAGTCACTGTTCTACAAAAGTGCACAATCGCATCGCGATGTAAACTTCCACCAAGAGCGGCCAAGAAACGTCCACGAAGACGTACGAGCTACAATTTTTCCCCATCGAAGCACCGCGCCAGTTTTCTCGGACGATCTCTCGAGGACGCGCGTGCGTGGAGAGCTCGTTTATCATCTGCGAAAGGGTCAACGGAATTGAAGCCGGGGGCGTACACCCCGTCAGAAGGAGAAACGATCGACTCCGAAAGAGTCGATTCCAAACGTGTGCCACCGACGTCCCACCAGAGGGAACACTTAATTGCGCGCGAGCCTTTCGAGAGCGGTGGAGGATCGTTAGTCACGAATCGTACGCCACGGCGTAATTATAATTTGCTACCGAAGGTCGGCTATGAGTTATAACCGGCGCAATCGTAATTTATACGGCAGCAGAGGAGAAATTACGATACACGGGGAATATGGGTCGTAAGACGGGCGTTGCTCGTCCAACACAGCATCTACTATACGTGGCGTTTTTGCATGGATTTGCCTCCGTGCGTAATTCGCTCACTGGTCGCCCGGTGAAATTGCTATATCTGGAGAGATGCTAGTGGGACTGGAAAAGGGGGGGTAGGGTGAGATAGCGTTGACAATGAATATGAATTTATAAAGACCTCGTCGACGTCCGTTGTGAAAGACACGCGAGTTATAGTCGATAAATTTGTTCCAAACACGCCCACCTGGACACTCGCGAACCTCCGCACGATTAATGTAATCGATTTCCGTGTTAACCCTTCAACGCACGAACTGCGTGCGTCACGCGGTTTTGACGGGTTTATGTTTTTTTTTTATAGAATTAATATTGAAAGCCCGCATCGTATTATACTTATACTGCATACCAAAATGTTTTTTAATCCTCTGACTGTTAAAAACGTATATGTATATACAGCTAATTAGATTTTGTATAATATAACATACATTAGTTTCCAAATTAATCGTATAAATATAAATATCGCGAACCTTACGGGACTTTTGAATTTCTTACTAAAGGATCATCCAAAAGTACCTTTAGGATGTTGAATGAGAATATCTGTCAAACGCTATGTTTGTTAGTAAAACAGAGGTGAAAATAATAAAAATTGAAAGTAGAACGAACGAAGATAATAGAAATAAAAAACAGATTAGAAAAGGGCGAAGCAAAAAGGGAAAGAAAAAAAGTGAAGGTAGGTGTTCCTATAGTCTATTTTGGATAACCATATACATACGCAGCGGAGAAGTTTTAAATTGTCAAGTACGCTTCGCGTCGTGTTTGCGCAGCCCGGAGGCCACGCTTCTTTCATTGCCGTGTTTAGTATTCGAGAGTAATTGACTTACGGACAAGAGGAAGAACAAAGTAACGGAGAATTCTGTGGTACGCGGCAGATGTTCAGCTTCGGTGTAATGTATCGATTGGTCACCGTTGTTATCGTAAAAGTGTGAACAGAGATTACGACAGAAGAAGCGCGTTACATGAGAAATGTAAAATTTCCGCGACTCGGTGACGCAACGGTGAAAGCCGTATCGGAATACAATGGAGAAAAGCGGCGAATTAATACGCAAACTGAGTGACTTTTCCTCGGAATATTCTCGCGTCCATACATCGTTGCATCGATTAACGGAAGTTTCATCGAGTATACAGAGCTACTACTCGGTGTGATTTATTACGCAAGAAGTATACTAACACCATTGACCAAATAAAGAGCATACGACTCAACTCGCTTATAGGAAACAGCATAAATTTGAAACTGAAATACCTATCGTGTAAAAATCACAGATTTTTTACCCCCCTTACGATTTAAAGTGGCGATTTTAAGATTTATATTCAACCCAACCGTTAAAATTGATTAAGTTAATCCGCTATAATGCCACGTGAGTTAAATGTTTGTAAATCGATTCGATATCGATATTGGTTTCAAGCTTGATACTGATTGCGATGGTTAATTGATTAGTAAAATTAAAATGCATTATTGTATTTCAAAGAGTGAAGTTGATTCATGGGTTTATAAGCAAATTACCAACTATCAAGTTCACTCGAGAGAATGAAATCTTTTCTAGGAACATTATATCACTTCTAAGATTCTAGGACTATTCGAGGAAGTGAAAAGTACCCTTACGTTACAAATAGTACCTTTTGCCACATAATTCGTATGATTCGCATTCGCGGGATATGTACCTATGATTTACTACAGACGCTTTTATTTAAGGCAAAATAGCAGAAAAACTAAGCGAACTATCTAATTCTAGTTTGGTGCACTTGAAAGATCAGTTTTCTTTTACTATAAAAGTGCATCATGCTAAAAAGTTCTTCTCTATATTTATTCGCTTTATTATTCACCTTTTAAAACAGTGCAATTCGTCCCATTCATAAATATAACAGCAACATTAAAAAAATTTAACTTATTCGATTATTATGTCTTACGATTATTTTATTATCTACGTATGCCAGCATTAGTTAATTACTGAATTCATATCATGTCACATACAGATCATTTGGATATCACAGGCAATATTTGTTTAACAATCTCCAATCTTATAACGCAAAGCCAAAATTAGAGTTCCAAGTTAAATTTTATCATTAATATTCTGCATTTTTGTTGAACGTGTGCCATAATTCATACCACGTGTGTGACTCTTCGTTGCAGGGCAAATGGTTAAGGAAAGTAACTTAATAACATATGTTCTTATTTTTGAGGAAATTTCCCATCGAGTATGATAATGGAGAAATGAATTATTCAAAGCAATAGGACTTCACAAAATGATTCGGGAAAATAGGAAAAATTTTACTTTGAAGTACGAAAAAATACACGTGTTTATCGCGATTATGTACGAACTGTCACTAGCGTCATATTAGATATGATTAATATTATTATCATATTATAAGTTTGAATACACACACACACACAGATATATTTAGTTTATTTTTCAAGATTATTGAGTCTTAAAAAAGGAACTTGCTTTTGCAAATTCTCACTCATTTGTCCACTCATGCACTCGCCCCATTAAACTACTATTATTTTACATCATTATTCCAGATATTTGATATGCCTATTCATTTCATACTAGGCGTGAAATAATTATTATTTAACGATTGGAAAATCTATCATTGTTGAGATAATTAGAATGTTCGAATAAGTATCCCCTTTCGTGGCACTTCTCCCCAACAGTTTCTCGATAGTACAACTTTCTTTCCACGTAGAGAGGAACACGTGGATGCAAAACGATCGATATCGAAAGATCAGGCAAGAGCATCGTCAGAGCTACTGGAGTCTGCACGCGAGGACGATTGTGCAAGCCAGTTCCACGAAGCACGTGAAAAGTTAGCGACGACGTTAACTCACGTGTACACAGGCGTTACGAAGGCGCGTCTCCTTCCGATGGCCACTTTCTTTTCGGCTTGCCTAAGATTACGAATTGTCCACGTGTTTCCCGGCACGTTGGAGATGCCGCTTGCATAACCCGATCACCTATTACGGGAAGTATACACCGGGTTTCAGGACGCTGCCTTGAAAAAAAACTCATCGGCTTCGGGGATATTTTTATTCTATTGATGCAACTCGCGACTCGTGCGCGATGATTTTAAAGGGATTTGGGAAATCGGTGCATTTCATAAATAATTTGATTCGTACAGTGGAATCCGGTTACTATGATCACTTTGGGACTTGCAATTTTTTTATAAGAATAACCGACTGATAAGATTGCGCTGGGGATAGAAAATGTTCATTATTGAATTCATTTTATTGCGAACAGAGTTATAACTAGACTACGAATCTTTACGCATTTATGATAAATTTAAGTTTACAAAAAGAAGAATAGATTCCATATGATATATAGAAAATATAAGGAACATTTAAAGTAAAGTACAAGTTACAACATTTAGAGGATCAAACAAATCTTTATTATAGTCGACTCTTTCAATTTTGCTTAAGGAGATAAGAATTTGTGTAAACATCCCCAGCCTAATTATCACATTTGTACACAGTTCAATTGATATACTATCTTTTTTAACAACATTCAAAACGTTTCATAATCTCGTCTCTCTTCTTTCTCCTTTATTTTATTTATGTGTTTTCTAATAATTCTTGCAATGCGAGAACTTTGCAAACTTTTTTTATTTTGTTTAAAAGTAAGTTTCAAAGAAAAGGTTCATTTAGTATGAATTTGTTAAGAATTCTTATCGTGTCTCTCCAAATGTAATTATCACACGTGATAATAGTAACAGAAGTATAAGTATAATAGCTGATTATTTGTAATCAATTTTATGTAGAATGTTTTGCGATCGACTGATTATGATAACAATAACCGATTGATAACAATATTCCTGATTACAATAACAGGATTCAATTGTGTAAGGAAAGAAGATTTTGAACAACTGTGTTGAAATTACGTTTGGATCCAGAGATATATTTTTCTAATGAATGCAACTTAACTATTTATAAAGTCACGTGTAGACTACGAATTTTTGTACAAACACAATTAAAGAAATGAAACTTAAACGAAGATCTGTTTCAACATCTAAATATTATATCATGTAATTTATTTCGAATATTTTGTATATTTTTGCACGTTATATGCATTCTACAATGTTTTATGTATTTCAATCTCCTATAAGTACATAAAAATAACAAGTAATTAGAATGAAGCCTAATTACGAACTAATGAAAGAAAATGTTTTACGACTTCAAGAAAATTGAGTTGGAATTAGTTGATCTGAAAAATATTCATTTATAACTAATCCAATTTAACTAATGTTGATGCATGCAAAAATTCTTATATTTATTACTTAATATTTTCTAATATACACATACGTATAATGTGAATATTACAAATTAATCTTCGAAGTACTTTGCCTGATTTTGTGTAACTTTCTATCACCTTTCTACCAAATGCTTTTACACGCAGTTGAAATTTTAGAAAACATTTCGATGAAATTGGTGGTGAGTTCTATTAGTGAGGATAGACTATGATATAAGGAAGGATGATTTCGAATGACTCCGTAGAAATTAAGTCCGTCCCTGGCCATACTTCGGACCCTCAGCCAGCGCTGTCTCGTTACATAACTGCTTAGATAAGATCACTTTACTATCGATTGAACAAATACAGGCACGTTTCAAAAAATGTGACCACGCTTAATATGAAACTACTATAATAATGGAAAAATTACCATTACGTTGAGTTTCATTTCGAACATAATGATGTAGAAGAAAAAAAATATAGAAGAAATCGCATGAAAATAGCCTACGATTATTTGATTTAAGCTAAACAATGCCAGATGCGTTACGATCGGAGAAAACAATTCAGTATATCTTTTTTTAAAACACTTGCCATTGAATTGTGAATTCGCGTTGACGCATTGTGCTATTCTAGTAATAAAAATTTAGTAAATGCATCTACGATTATAGAAAATTGATTCGAATTAACTGGTGGAATCGTGGATGCGTCAGAATGGAAGAAAAAAAATTCAATATTCAGTTCTTTTTTTTTTTAAGACACTTGCTGTTCAATTCTAAATCCATGGTAACGCATTGGCGCTATTTCAGTAATTGAAATCGACTAAATGCATCTACAATTATAAAAAATTAGTTCGAATTAATTAGAGGAATTCTGGATAAGTTACAAAGTAAAAAAATTCAGTATTTAGTTCTTTTTTTAAGACACTTGTTATTTAATTTTGAATCCACATCAACGCATTATACTTTTTTGGTAATCAAAACGAACTAAATGCAACTGCAATTGAAGAAAATGAATTCGAATTAACTAAAAGGATTCTAAATGTACGTCACAATAGAGGGAAAAAATTCAGTATTCAGTTCTTTTTTAACACTCTTCTTATCCAATTCTGAATCCACGTTGACGCGTTATGCTATTTCAGTAATTGAAATCAACTAAATGCAACTGCGATTAAAGAAAATTAACTCTAATTGACCAGGAGAATCTTGAATACGTCAGAATAGAAGAAAAACAAAAAATTCACTATTCAGTTCTTTTTTTTAACACGCATGTTATCTAATTTTTAATCCACGTTGACGCATTATGCTATTCCAGTAATCAGAATCAGTTAAATGCGTCTGTAATTATAGAAAATTAACTCGAGGAATCCTGAATGCGTCACAGGGGAAGAAAAGGCTCGATAAGTCTTTTTCAAAGATACGTTGCTAAATTATACCGCTACCATAATGAGAATCAACTAAATGCACGATTCTTCGGGGATTCCGTTGAGTTCCGCTCGCAATTATCATCCTTCCCGGGATTTTCCGATACACGTGTTCGCGTTTATCTTTGTAAATTTTCTCACGCGAATCCGCACGTGTCTTTCTCATGTAAACACGAGAAACAGAATTGTATAAACGCAGTTATAAAACGGCAACAGCTCGCTTATAGGCCATCATAATAATAAAGAGGAAAAAAATGCGAATAAAATGGATAAACGCGTTTGATTCACGGGCCGGATGCAAATGTCGGTCGGAGGAGTTGGAAAATTACGCGATCCATTGAAAAGGAGCCATAAAAAGCGTGTATCGTGCGAAAAAAATGATTGCTCCTTTATGATTCGGAGCCAATTCGATTAACTGCTAATGCTAATTTTTTTATTGTGCATCAAAGGAATATATATTCGGCGCAAATGATAATTATTAAACTGCGGATGTTTATGCAAATATACTGGGCATAAATATGCGAAATATATTTACGGCACAGCTGGTCACGAAAGTGTACGTTTCCATTTAGATTTTTATTTAAAATTACGCGTCAGTTAAGAAATAAGTGAACTGAAATTTATTTTTAATATCGGTGGGAAGATTATTCTAACGAAATAATGGATCGATAATTTTAAACGTCGAATTAAAAAACAGCAAAATGTCTTAAATATTATACTACAGTATATTATTCCATATACACTAATATTACACTATAGTGCATTATTCCACATACTGTAATGCATCGTACTATATACTATAATATTATACTATAATGTATCATACTATATAGTACAATATTATACTATAATGTATTATACTATATACTATAATATTATACTATAATGTATCATACTATATATTATAATATTATGCTACAATTATTAGACTGTGGATTTTTGTGCATATTCCAATTTCTATATTAACAAAAAAGAGGAATGAAACTTGAATGCAGAATTGTTCTACCGTTTAAATAAATAATATATATCTTACTTCGGATATCTTGTACCTTAATTTTTTCACTCTCATCTGGCTTTTTATATATCTAAATTTCCAATAGATGCATAAAAATCCGCAAATCTAGTCAACTACTAGTAATAAAATAAGTTCAATCATGAGTATTTCATGTCCTTTGCATAATGTTATCAGCCGATTATTCTTATAAAAAATTCTAAGTCCAACAAATGATAATAATAAACGGATTCCACTGTATGTATAACATATCTATTCTATTCTATTCATGGAAGTTTCTTAGGATAAATATTCAAATACTCTTGTGAGTCACGGAATTTTATATCGTCTGTAATAAATTTCTAGCTGATATACAATTGAATTTACAATTTAAAATCAATTTCTATTTATTTATTTTTTTATAAATATAAATTTTTATAAGCATAAACAGACTCACACTTATCAACGGCTTGTGTCTGGCGCGAATTTGTAAATGAAATCAGCGTGAAGCACTTTCATTCGGCTGCACGCTCTCTCTAACGCGAATTGATCAGTGTATTCTCGATTAATTAAGTATCTCCAGGCGAATACGCCGACGCGTACCGCGCGTTTCTCCTATGAAACCAACCGGTTGAACGCGACATGAACACTTTTTTTTTCGTTCGCCGGCAATTCACACAACTATCCCAATTAGCTGCAATTAACGTTCATGATCCATTTGTACTTTTTTTACGTTATTAAAATATTCATACGCAGACCGGTTGTTTATTAATTTGGATAATAATGAGCTGCAGTTGCGACGCGATCTTAAAATTCGTCTACAGTGGAGGCTGTAAATCTTGAGTTGTCTTGCTGTCCTTTCATTTCTCCTTTATGATCCCTGTTTATTTACTGCAGAACGTAAAAGTTATAAATTGCCTCGTTTATTTTATCATTTACGTACTGACTAATTAGCTTCAATTATCCAACTTTCTATCATTCAAATTTTTGTCATGCGATTTTTGTTTGTCCAAAGTTTCCGGCCAAATTGTAATCCTCTTTTATTAATAAGATGATATTGGGAAAAAGAGGTCCATTTTATAAATATATCGCTTATTATAGCTTGCAAAATATCTGAATAATATTATCGATCTGAATCCATTGAAAAAACAACGATTCTAATAAAACGTCGATACGTGAGAATCAATTGCAGAAGAGAAACAATGATCGAAAGAGTATTTAGTGAAATAATTGCATACGACATAAATGAAAAAGATTTCTATTAAATCATGTGTCATATGGACTTGTAGTTTATTTAAATTCTAATATCTGAATTCTATCCCAAAGTTTAACTCGACAAAACTTTACTTGAAAATTACCACTGTCCCTTCATTTTGCGTGTGTACAAGAATTTATATTCACAATATTCTACATATTATATACCCGTTTATCCTTAATAATGTCCTTATTTATCCTTAATAATATATCCTTAACATCCTTAAATTATTTGTCGAAAGGATTTTATTACAATACAATTTCAAGTGAATCAGAATTACGGTTTGGCCGGAAACTTTTGCCAGTCGCTGTATACCTACTCCGTGTAATAAAATCCGGTATTATGGAAACGAAATATGGAACTTGATACCCGATATGGTAATACGCTAACATTTTTTTAGTCACTGTATCTTTCCGATTCTATTCGAAGCATCTTGTCGATCCGGTTCAACGAACGAGGAGGACGGAAAATAAATTCGTAGCGATAGTCTGCCGCATCCAGCAGACGTGGAATAATGGTTCACGGGCACGGATATACGGTTCTGGGTCGACCAGATAAACGGTTGGGCGGAATCGGCATTGGTGTAATAACGTAATGCACGAGAGACGGGCGACCGTGTCCGGGTTCGTAGACGAAGTCCGCTTCTCTCGTTGCGAACCCATTCACGAACCTCTATTCACCTCTATAAGGGGTTTCTACGTCCGCCTACAGGGTGACTCGACTATTACGCGATCATAAATTATTTTTAGTCAACAGACTTCTAGACGATAACAGGGTAGACGTATCAATCACTTCCACTTCAAGGTTATCGCGTGACTTTATTTAAATATTGTTAGAACGTATTCAACCTAAAAATCGTTCCAGTTTGGAGCACAATATTGTTAAACACCTCTTTTAATTATGAACATTTTTCAGTAAAAGCGATGATCTTCTATCTGTCATACAAACTGAATTGCTAATATATATGTAAGTATCATTTACATTTAAGTGACAACGTTTCAAATGACAGTACGAGGGACATTGGACTTTGTCATATATTTTCAATGAAACAGTAATTAATACGTCATATTTAACATACAAAAAAAATCGTCATAAATAAAAGAGACTTTGATTAATGTTGTGCTTCAAATCGAAACGATTCGTAGGTTAAATAACGTCTAAAATAATTAAACGAAGTTGCGCGATAAGTTTAAAGTTGAAATAATTGAGACGTCTACCATAATTTGTTTCAGCTGGTACATGTTGCAATTTGATAAAATAACAGTAACAATTTTTAACCGCATTCACACTTATAGTAAAAAAAAAAAAACGTGTCAATTATAAATCTTATTCAAACCACCCGATATACCGCAATCGTGGACAACGCTCACGTGCGCGAAATCGCAGAACGGACAGAGAAATTATTCTCTCGAGACACAGCACACAGAGATTAGGCTTGAAAGGACCAATCGTTCCGATAAGTTTACAGGTGTTCGTTGACTTGATCCCGGCACCTACGTAACGTTCACGGACTTCCAGGGGCACGGTTGCTCTATTCGACGATCTGAATATTCCTCTAGATACAGAGGCATGCGGATATCCGCGTCGAACGCGCGCGCGAATAACCGTTTGGATCGCGCGATTGCCCTCGATATACCGAGCTAGATACAAGACCGTACACCTTCCCGGACCAGTTTCGTTCAAAGCCGAGATTGACTTCCTTTTCGTTCGCAAGCCTGCCCATAGGGGATAAAGATCGATAGCTACGAAATATCATCGAAGTTTCACACCTTGCACCAGAGAGACCCGCCCAGTTTCGTTTCGTCACTCGCTGTCTTCGACGATAGGGAAAGTTCGCCATATAATGGCTTTATCGTTGCGAGAATGCTCAAACAGCAGATCTGTCACGTGTACAGCGAACCGAACGCAGTATTTATACTATAGAAACTCTTGATCTGTATTCGAAATGGCTTTTGCAGAGCGATGACTAGTTAACCAATTCGCGCAGTATTTATAGCCAATCAGAAAAGTCTACATACCAGCTGTCAATTTTAAGTATTTGAAAGAATATAATAATATTTTGACTATTTGAAGAATGTTAACTCCTTGTCTTAAAACAACGAGCCACACTCGTGATGCAGATTATAGACAAAACTGAACAAATACTTGCGATATTTATAATAAAATTTAATTTACCCTCTTTAATTTCCTTCGGAATTTTTGTAATTATTATAGCAAATACAAGATACTATATAATATTTCAATATTGAGTATTTGGCACAGGGTTGATGCAGGTTATAGCTTTTGCTAGCACGTGCAACTAATGAGAAATTCGTATGACAAGGGGTTAATTAACCTTGCTGCGATCTTTGAGTCAATTTTCACCCCATCGCGTTTCCTATTTTCTAAAATATTTACTAATTTTAAAACGATTCTAATGGACTCTTAATAGTTGTAAATTTGAGTTACGAGTTCCATATTGAAACAACAATACAATTACAACATTGCAATTAATTTTGTTCGTGTAATCATTGATACTTCATGAAATGTTATTTAGAAATATTTCTTATTCGTAATCCTATACTTTATGAATTTTCCTACTACTTTTAGTATTCTAACATATGAGCTGAAGTATGTAAAAATTTAAAACTTAAAAGATTTATGTAGACTTCTGTGACTGACCATTTCGCACTCACTTTTCACTGGCCCAAGTAAATAATAAATAAGTAAATATTCAGAGAGTAGAATTACCTCTATTTTGGATTTATTTCTTTAATCGTAATTACGAAAATTTCAATTTTAATAATCGTCTGTTTCCATTTCAAATTCAGGATAATTGATATACTTCTCACAGACATCAACATCGATATTATGTCGCAATTTCCACAGAGTTAATTTACCGTTACCCAGAAAAAAATATTGTTAAAAGGACTGAGAAACGCGTATTAAATACTTTATGAATACGAACACTTTTTTCAGTCACTCTATAATCGACGTCACGGTGTTACGTTTCATTTAAAACGATCCGAGTATTAGTATAATTTTTGGGAATGAAATGGCGATCGTAAAAGTTGCGCATAACTTCGATGGAGAAACAGCATAAATTTGACGCGATATAAAAACGTTATAAAAAAAAAAAAATTATTCCCCCAGCTCTTAGCTTTGTTTTCGAACTGCAGTCGCAGCTTTGCCTGATACTTTATCGTACGCGGTTAATGCGAAATGTGAAAGAGGAAAAACATACAAAAGTAAAAAGAGATTGAAAAGTCGCAACGCTCGATTCCTTTTCCTTTTAAGGAATATGTTTTATTAATCGTTGCTGCATCGCAGAAAATTCCATCGAATATTGCGAATGAGAGAATGTGGTTACGGTTTCACGGAAATTCCCGGTGAACGATCCAGAGATCCCAGGATTTCAACGACAGAGCAAAGAAATTAATATTTAATACTCGATAACAGAACTGACTTCGCTGTACCCGAGAAAATTTGCAAGCGATGAACAATAAAGTGATGCTAATAGCGTGTAAACTTATCGAGATAGCTCATCCTCATCGAACAGCACGGAACAGACGCTGTCGTTGAACAGCGTGGAAAATATTCCGAGGACACTATTGTTGATGCATTGGCTAAACATCCTGCCATTATAACTAATGTTCGTACCACGATTTGTACGAGTGCTTATGACATTCCTTAACAAATGCTCAACGAATGTTTGTTTAACCATTTACTTGATTATAGACAAGACAGTAGAAACTCATTTTATTTTTTAACCTAGGAGGCGTGAGAATAGTTGTAAACGAGAAAATCAGACGAATAACTTTAGGGAATTTCATGCGAAACGTGACGTATAAACACAGATATTGTACACCTTATAAAACTGTTTAATTTTCTCTGAAGTAATTTGAATTTTCCTTAACCCTCCACATGACACCACGTGACTTACGAGTTATGCATCCATAAAGGTACTTTTTTGTTTTAACGGTATTTAACTTTGTAGTTATTGTATAGTTATATTGTGTATTGGTGTACCATTAAACCGCCGGAAAATGATTCACCTGTGACAATTATTATTTCCTAGTTTGCAGATAGTAAATAAAGGAAATTGAATAGATCGATGTTTTTCCTCCAGGTTAAATAAAATGCAAGTTATAGTGGATTAATCTACAATTTTATGGCATTCTTCGAAAAATACTCAACGAATATTTATTTATTATGCCCTTAATGGATTAACAATTAAAAGAAAACTAGTTAAATATTATTTTATTCTGTCTGCAAAAAATTAATAATATTTCTCGTTCCTTAACACTAGAATCGCCGGCGTTTATTTGTACCAAAGAAATAAAAATGACAGACGATTGAAAAAGATATATAACGCAACTAACATGAATTATTCATATTTTCAACAGAAAATCATAAAGTCTTCTCCAAAAAGCATTAATATCGTCTTTATGTTAAATTAGTAACCCGTTGTTTCGATTGCTTTGGTAATTCTAACATTAACTACAATATTCCTCAAAAAGTAACATTACCGCTGGTCGAACGAATTCATTTACTCAACCTAATATCCAATAACCTACCGTTTTAATTACTACAGATATCTCTTTCCTTTTGCCACGTCTCACGGATATTATCACGCGTTTGCTCAATTTCAGCCTGTACATAACGGATTTCAGGAATAACGGTAACCCGAAAGTTCGTCTAAGACCTTCGGTCCTATTATCAATGAAATCATCTTATTTATGACGATCCCTTCGCCGGCAACTTTGTCTGTTTACGGAAGTACCTAATCGACTTCCTGAACCCGTACGCCGTAAATAAATCGATTCAACGGCTAACACCAAAAGAGCTCTGTCGGTTAAAGTGACGTAGTCATTATTTTCTTAAACCACACGTCCACAGGTTTTAGTGTGTGCGTGTGTGTGTACGCGCGCGCGTGACTATAAAACGCGTGCAATCAATTTCTGAAAGGACCGCCTGGGAGGAGGTCGAAAGGCAGGCAGCAAACATCGGTGAAACGGAGACGGAGAACGGTCGTGGAAGAGGCAGGAAGATCAGAGGAGAGGAAGATCGGAGGCAGCCAATCCCTTTTAACCTTGCTCGCGATCGGAAATGATCGATACCGCCGGCGAATGTCGAGTTCCGCACGCATACGGATCAGGAAGCTGTCGAAAGCTTGGCCTTGCTTTGCCAAAACGAGCCGAATAGAGCGGCCGACAAAATTGTAGAAGAGAAATAAAAAAAATACGCGAGATGGAAGGAGAATTAGACTTCCGACACGTTCGACAACGCAGCGTCACCCTTGGGTGCTGCAATGGGCGCCTTTAACCGGGGAAACAACGCAAACGATCGAGTTGCATGCGAAATGGATTTGTGAGTCATCGGTTGTGACTCGTTTGGTCCCTGACTTGTTACATTTCGATATGCATTTGCCACTTTGTATAGTTTCGGGTGACCTCAAGCAACGCCGTATTATTAACCCTTTGCACTCCTTAATTTTTTTTCTTGAGACCTACCAACAACTCAGATTTAAAGATTTAGACATTTTAAATTATTACGAATCAAAGATTAATTCTTTCCAAATTAGACACAAGATTTAAAACATTTTAAATTATTTTAGAAATTGCGTTGTATAATGTCGAGTCTAGCTCGATATTAAAGTGGTAAGGGTTAATTCTTTTATGAGTGTCGAGTAATTTTGGGAAATCAGCGCGTTTCTAAACTTACTTTTACGAATGATGTTTACTTACGTACTTTCTACCGCCTTTCGTCGAAAATTGAGTTCCATCTCTCCGACAATGGAACGCCACTATCACTCACACCGAATTATTTATCAGCATTACGATTGTTAGTACCACTTACGATTCGATTTTTCATTCGTCGAACCATGATTACCGTACGCGCGGACCGCTGCGCGAAGACTGCTCTTGCAAAGTCGGACGTAGGCGTCTCTCTCCAAGTGTCGAATTTGTAAACACCGAAGGATAGACGCGAAGCGGTTCGTCCATAGCATCGCGTAACAGACATTGTGACACCAACATATGTAAATAGTCAAAGAGTAATATTTCTGATTTTTGTAACTTTAAGGACAATCTTAACTTCTCTTAAATCTGTAGAAATTAGCAAACCCATTTTAATGATTTCGGTGTTAAATGCTTCGCGTTGAAGTATTTTCTGTTAACCACAAGTAGACTGCGGATTGTTATGCAAATATAGAAAATTCGGGTACAGAATGCATAAAATTTGCAAAAGCATAGAAAGAATTCAAAGTAAAGCACACTTTGTAGCATTTAGAGGGTATAACCAACTTGTATTTAGGTCTCACTTCTCTATTCGTGTCTATAAGGATAAGAATTTGCATAAAGGTCCGCAATCTAACCATAAGATAACAAAAAGATGAACAAATCAAAAAAAGTAAACAAATTACACTTTTCCCGTACAGCCTCCGTTTAAAAACAATGTTCACTGAATTCCATTAACTTTGATTCACCTCTGTCCGAAGATTTAATTAAAATATCGCATGGATCGATTTTAAATTGCCGTTACCTTCCGACATTAAACGAATCATTAATCTTTTTCACCGGTTTCAAGTTGTCAAGAGATCGTCACACTGCCCGACAAATGCAACATAATGTTCTTAATAACGTTTTCAATAAACCATAAATTAATGAAAGTATCGAAATAATTACACGCCGAACGAGTTACGATTGATTTAGAGACGCCGAGGCAAATGGACGATTACATTATACGATCGTCTTTAATAAAGATCGCATCGAAACGATGAACCGATTTCGTGGTCCGAACGATCTTCGCTCGGCCACACGACGATTAATCATAAAATTGCGAAACACGGCTAATAACTTTAATTACCTTCGTTGACAAGCGGGAATTACACCTCGCTTGCCACAATATAGATTTACGACGCGTTGAAAGAAAGAAAGAAGAAGAATCGGTGGGAATCGGTCTGAATCGCCCGCTCTACACGGCGCCACGATGTTATTATACTTTTCTGAGCTCGTGAACAACACGCGACTTCGTTCCTTTTCCTCCGAGAGAATACTTATCGGGTGAATCGCGCGCGAGTTGCAAACTTCGCGAAAACAACCTGTCTTCTCTGCTGAATGCGAGTGTATAATTACTATACTGCGGAAGCTTATGCAAATGCATATTTTTATAGAATTACATCAAATATGTGGGACCTTGACAGAAATTTGTTTCACGATTAAAATATTCACTTTGCACATGTTGCATACTGTATATACTTTGCACATTCTGTATACACCTTGCATGTTCTGCATAAAACTTGCATACATATAAGATATGTTTAAAAATTGGTTCGGATAATTACTATACATGCTTAAAATTTCGCCATTGTGGACTATAACAATTACAATGTGACTTTTTGGACACATTGTCACAGTATTAAATGTCGAGTTTTATAGAATTTGTATCATTAATGAAAATATATTATAAAATCTATTTATTAAACACAATTGCACGAATTTTTTCATCTCCAGAAAATGTGTATTATCAATATTTGCAAATAGAAAGATATGCCATTTGTGCTCGTAAAATATGCATAATATGCACGCTACATTTTTAATAGATCATAATTTTAACTCTAACTGTATCGTCAAACTACTAAGTTGAAATTTATTAAATACAAACTATTTAACACTAAAACTATTAACGACTAAAGAATGCCTATTTAAAATACTTATACCTCCCATAAGAAACATTTGGGAAGATTACATAAATATAATATGAAATAAATGAGGAAAGGAGAAGAATAAAAATAATCGTTTGCTATGAAAAAGAAAACAACGAGGAAAATAAATCTACTTAACAATGAAACGATACTTTACCTAATATTCTCGAATATCGATACGTCCACACATGATTACTTTGATGTGTTGTAGCATTCATGCTACCAATGTTCGCAATATGTAAATAGAATTTCATCTTACAATAAGCTTATTATTCCTCGAAGCTGGTTTACACTTGTAGGTACATTTCTATTAACTAATTTTGGTTCACGCTGTCTCTAAATTCTCCACTAAGTTTTATAATTATACAACAGCATTTTGCATCACAAAAACATTTAGCGTTTTTAGCTCCGTTTATATTACCGTGTTCGACCGAAAACTTTTTGTCAACGGTAGCAGTAGTTAAAGGTTAATAATCTCGTATCAAACATAACTTGCGTTTACGTGAACTAAACGCAAAAGCGAGAAAATTCTCCGGAATGTCTCCCAAACAAAGCGCGGAAAATGACGGACCCTTGAAGAATCCAAGCTTCGCCGATCCGCGTGCGATTAAGTAACGGCTCGTTTGCTGATTAACCAATTATCTTTGTGCTCGCGATTCGTGTGCAGCCTTGCGATTACTCAATAATATCGCCTTGCCACTGCCTTTCTCTTTATTATTGAAAAATCGGCGCACAATTCGCCTGTCTGCGGTGCTCTTACGTCGAAGGGGGAAGGTCACCAGCGAGTTCCAATCGGAGATCGATGCAACCGAATGCAAAGACGAATTTCACTTTGTCCGTGATCGATTTAGATGGCTGAAGCCACGTAACCCGTTCTCGCCTTGGGAAAAACCGGAGGCTGAGTAGGCATAGCCACTATGACGATCTCGATCGCGATCATTTCGCTATATCGCGGCCTCGTTGGACTACGTAGCTGTAAAGGAAGCGGTAGGAAGCCAGTCCTTGCCAGAAATAGAGCGAACTCCTGTCTGGCTCCTGAGCGGAATATCTAATTGCGAAGAACGACGATCCAATTCCTACGCTACGATTAGCCATGTTTAATACGCCATGATGTCCTCGGCGTGGAAAACGCGCGTGACTAAGTATAAACCTCCAAACTGAATGATCTGACGTTCGAAGATTTCCAAGAAACTATACAGTGATTCGCACCTTAACCCTTTTTCCGTAAAGGGCTTACAGAGGTTGGAGCAAGTTGAAATATCTCTTCAACTAATAGTTTTTTTTAACGTAAGTAGGTTAATACTATTTTATATAAAATTACGAGTTGGATCGATTGGCGTTATAAAAAAGCATATCATTCTATCTAAACAAATTAATGTAACCTTCATATGTCCCTTACAGATGTAATTACAGGAAAAAACAATTACATCAAATTATGCATCCCTCGTAATCATTCAACTTTTTGTCTGAAGTATTTTTGACTGAAATGGTAATCTATTGCGTAAATCGAAGTGGCTCCAGTTACGTGCTCCACCCTGTATATATGTCCTCAAAAGTTGGACGATCATTTGTTAAGATTATAAATATTGCTTCTTTTTTCATTCGTACGATAATATTAGGCCAAGATTGATAAAGTAAAGTATCTAAATATTTATATTTATCCCCTATTTGCATATTAATAAAGACTTTCCTTTGTTCGTGACTTTAATTTTTAATTCCAAGATGTCATAGCGAAAGGGTTAAGGAAATCGTCGCACATTAATGAATTGAATATCGCGTTTACTGGAAAATTTAAAAACAAGACGAATATATAAGTAACTCTGAGAAAGTGCAAGAATTCGAAAATAAATGAGAAATGTACCGAGAAAATACCCTAATAATGGAGATTGGAGGTTGAAACTTACCTGAAAAGGATTTATTTGAAAAACCTATTTATGAACATGTAACAAATTGAATTTCATTTAGCGATACTCTTACTATGCTCATTCGAGTATACCTTTTCAGTATAAAATTCAACACGAACTTTCCATTGAATCCAATATTTAACTGATTCGAAAATTTGTTCATTGATTCGGCCGCTGGTCAAAGATGAATCTACTTCTACTAAACTGTGGCCATCAGAGCTACAGGTTACTCAAGGTCGCGGAACTAGCCAACGGAATCGACAAACATTACGCAAAAAGCGTTTCCCCGGTGACATAACTGCGCCTTTTAATGTTTCGTGTTTCCGATCCTTCGCATATTAGACACTCATCGTGACGCAGCGTTTCGAATCGAAACTTCCCTATGCGATCAATTAACCATGGACAAATTCATGCACGGAGATTGAACATAACCCTATGTATTCAAATTTGCATATTAAACGTTGCTTTCTTTAGTGAAACTTTAAGCACGTGTAATTTCTTTAACATATTACAAGCACATTCAAGAAAACGAAATTAAGTATAATATGTACATAGATATGTATGTGGTATAATTAAATTGTGAAAACTGAATAATTGGAATATTTAAGCAACTTTTTATGGAAGGCCAAATTTAGCATATATAGCATGAAACCTATTAAAATTGGGATTTGAAGGAGATTATTTAAACAGGGAAATAGTTCGAACATTGACTTGCGAAGCTTAAGATTAATCATTTTTCACTGGACTTTTGTCATTATTATTGATTTTCAGGAGGAAATTCTGATAATCTTGAAATTAGTAATTGTTTTAATATTAATTTATTAATTTAGTAATTTAGTAATTAATGAAACTAGTTGATTGTTGGAGAAAAGTGTGTAGAACCACGCAAAAATCATTTTAACTAGATATACAAATGTATAGCATTTTGAAGACTACTTTAAAAAGCAACATCTCATATGCACCAACCTAATAATAGGAAACGTATTATATTGAACATGATTCTCTGTAACAGTGTCTTCCTTCCAATAAGGATAATATTCTATTAAATATAATTCTCTGTATCGTTGCATTCCGATAAGAGTAATGTTCCATTAAATATGTTTCTCTGTAACGTTGTTTTCTGATAAAAATAATATTCTATTAAATATAATTCTCTATATCGTTGCATTCCGATTAGAACAATATTCTATTAAACATGATTCGCTGTAACGTGGCCTTGTGATAAGCACAATATTCTATTAAATATAATGTTCTACATCGCTGCACTTCGATAAGCGCAATATTCTATTAACACTAGGTTTACGGAACGCGTCGCGTTGACGCATTTCAAATTTCATACCTAAAATTACAGAGATCATAAATATTACTTTTCAGTACTTTATGTTGACTTTAATTAATACGATGGTATGAATATGTATTCTAATTGATTCCCTTCATCCTCAATCTTCTATCTTCTAATTTCGAATATTTACACGCAGTATACGTATTTTTCCGCAATCCTGTCGAATTGTACAATTAACGTCCGTAAACCTAGTGTTAAATACGATTTTCTGCAGCGTTGCGTTCCGATAAAAAAATCCCAACGCAAGCAACAGCAAATAGCGCATGATTCTGTGCGTGCGATCCTTCGGTACGCGCTCGAAGAGGGGTTAAAGAGTAAATTTTTTTCTGGTCGGTACATCGGTTATTCAACAGTCTCCCCGGCATTCCAGCGCAATGATTCGAACTTCCGAGAAGAAGTTGGACGAAACGTTTCGACGACGGGAACACGTCCGTATTAAGACGTAAATACAGAACCCTTGCATCGAGCTCGGCACGCGATCGGTTAAGTCAGCTTCTTCTCGTGACCCGGATTCGAAGTCGTGATTCCTGTTCTAATGGGACGTTATCGTGATACGCTTGCAGCCGGGATTACCTGCCTGGGAATCTGCCTCCCACGCAAACACACTATACTCGTGTATCGGTGATTATGAAACGCGAGGATTATGCTCGACGATGGTAATAAACGAGGTCTATTTTTGCCAACGTGGACCAATGGAGTGCGTCCGAGACCAATTAGAATTCTCCATGGCTCTTGGTTACTGGTTGGTTGCATTTTCATGGGAAAAAGCTAACGTGTATATCGAGAGTGGAAGGTCAGTTAACACTTTCGCTGCTACTGGAATTCAGTATTATATCTCCTCGAGAATCGCACACCTTTCTGTCAGAGATATGTTGGCTTCAATTAATCATTTTTGCAAGAAGTACGTGCACTCTGTATCGTATAATATTTAAAGGGTTAATAATAATAGCAACACTTGTCAATTTTTGTTTTTTTATGCTCGAATGTGTTTCACTTTTCTTCAGTAGAATTCCATGTCTTCTAACAAAGCATTTATAACATTAAACAATATGATATATATATAATATTAAGCAATATGATATGTATAATATTAAACAATATGATATGTATAATATTAAACAACATCATATGCATAATATGTATAATATGTATATGTACAATAGGTATATGTATAATATGTATATGTACAATAGGTATATGTATAATATGTATAATACGCATAATATTGTATAACATGTATAATATGAATAATACACGTATATTATGCATATTATGCAATTATTGTGAATGTTATCTATAATTATATTGCAGAGAAATTGTAATTCAATAGAATTCAATGTTTTTTAAGAAAATATTTATAATATCATGAAATTATTCTAGGTATTATCTATAATTATATTGCAGAGAAATTGTAGTTCAATAGAACTTCATTTCTTTTAACAAAATATTTATAATATTCTACAATTATTGTGGGTGTTATCTGTAATTATATTGCAGAGAAATTGTAGTTAACGGAATGAAAAGATTGCAGAGTTAAAGATTAAAGTTGTTAACAGTGATACGGGTTGTTTTCCTTATGAACCCCACATTTTTCTTCGAAGCATGTGAATGTAATAGTATTCGGAAGAGAATGCAAATGAAAGAGTCACGTTAGCGGTATTTAACGCAACATATGCGTCACTAGAAATGAATGTGTTGAGCTTGTAAACGTAAAAATATTTAATTCCCCATTTATGGATTTGCGACTAATTATTTAAGTTACCGTTTCACGATTTAAAAAATAAACATGATTGATGTTCTATAAAGACCATTCTTCCCGTATTAAATGCGAAAAATATACAGATTCTAAAAACTCAAATGATTTTAATGATTTTTATACCATTATCGAAGAGGAATGAAATCTGAGATTTCACTGGAGTTTTTGTCGGAGTTTAATTACTGATTCAATTGAATCAATTTCAAAACATTGGAAATTCTTAAATTGTATACTTAAGATGGATAAGAAAAGCAAACGCAATGGAAGTTCGTATCGTTATTCAATATTAAATAAAAATTGTAACCTTGCTGTTGAAAGTATTGTGAAATTATTGCAGTGACTAATAAGCTATATAATTAACCAAAGAGGTGCTGTTACTGGTTCTCAAGTTTCTCAATAATATTCCGTACAGTAACTACAAAAAGTATTTATACGTCAACGTATTTATTTTCATATCTAAGTGCCAATTAACGATGCCCAATTATGTTAAGTTTGCTATAATTTCACGCGGTACTCTTATGCGACTATAAAAATTTGATGTCACGAAAATGGGATGTAAAACCAAATTAGCAAACGCTAATTTGAAAAATGTATGTGTGCATTACATAAATACTTTTTGTGGTCACTGCATATACAGTACCTTCATATTTTTGCCAGCATAAATTTGTTTAAAGCCATTTAATCTGCATAAAAAGTACATGTTATGTAATGGCAATATATTTATGGAACAGTTGCGGCTTTATAAAAGTCATATTTCATTATTTGCATAATTATTTACGAACAATTCCAATTTTTCACAAATTTTCTAAGACTGATATTTCCCGTCTTTTATAGATTTGCTTGTGATTTTCATACTAGCTTTGCCAAAAATATAAATCTCATGTTACATTTCAAATAATCTTTTCTATAGTATATTATAATATATTTATTATAGTATATTTTGGTATACTATAGAATTATTATAGTACAGTATACAATAATATTTTTCATATTATATACAACGACGAACTGAAATAAATAAATTAAATAAAATGAAAAAAAAACAGAATCAACGCTATTGTAATAATTGGAAACTGCAAGAATTTATTGGACAACCTAAAACGAAATTCCAACCGTAATGAAGTAAGGGTTAATACGCGCGCAACTATACACACGAAAATTACGCGCAGCGAGTATAATAAATCGAACGAAAATAATTGAAAAGAGCTTCCTATATTAATATATTATCAAGACAGCTAATCTCGAGGCGTGCGATTCGCGCATCCATCAAACTCCTGCAGGGTTCGAAGGTAAACAAAGAAAGTAGACGGTTTCTCGAAGCAGCCTGACGCACGGTTGCCACCCTTCGGCTCTTTCATCAATAAAACATCCGCGAGCGAGATTAAAAGGACAGAAAAGACCGGGACCCTCCTACTGGCGTACCTACGCATACCTGCACGAAAACGTGGAACAGGTTTGCGGACAGGAGAATCCGCTCTGCAGCGTCATTCCAATACCCACGTAAAATGGCCAGATTAGCGAGAACAAACTACGCCCAGATAGCTGTTACTAGACTGCGGAAGTTTATGCATTTATAGTATATCATAATTTGCCACATGTACGTGTATGTAAAATATGTGCAACATTTATGAAATATATAATTTTCTGCAAAACTTTGTCGGCATGTTTTATAATTATAAATGAGCAGATAATGTTACGTAACTATAAACCGTTTGAAGGTTCATTAAAAAGTTATGATACAAATATTGGATGAATGGGAAAGTAGTATCTTTTAACGATTCGCATGATTTCTTGATAAATTCTAATAGTAGCATTAATAGCTATTAGTAGAGTTGCGGGTGTTTATGCATATATAGTATATCATAATATGCAATTTATATGCCGTGCAGGGTGTCCCAGATTTTCTCTGCAAAACTTCAACAGTATATTTTGTAACTATAAATAAGCAAAGAATAATGTATAACTATAGGTTATTCGAAGATCCATTAAAAAAGTTGTGATAAAAATAATGGATGAATGGGAAAGTAATACATCTTAATAATTTTAATTTTCTTCAGATAGATTCTAAGGTTATTGACGATTCTATGAAAATAGTAATAATAGCTATTAGTAGACTGCGGAAGTTTATGTACATATAGTCATATATCATAATATGCAACTTATGTGCCGGTTATTATGAAAGTAGCCTGAGTCATATATTTTGTTTCGAGATATTGAAGTTCTTACGTTTGGCTGCATAAACAAATATTTCTCCAACATGGTACAAATAAAAAAGCAAGAAAAAGGAAAGAAGTTTCGGTCATTTTACATATATTACTTTATTTACTGATTAAAGCTGCATAGATCGTTAAAGAGTGGTGATGCTTTTACCGTTTGTATAGAATAAAATATATATGAATTGAAAATTTACGTATGTACATTAAAGCAGACAATACTTATTGTTATGTATTTTGGTACATTTGTAACGTTCTATAATTTGGTTAGCATGTATAAAATAATATCTTGTACACTGTTGGAAGCACCTTTATTCATGTTTCCTTTTATGAAACGTCTTCTAGAAATTTCGTCCACTTACACTTTTACATTTTATGAATTGTCACACCACTTTTTTTCGTTCTAAAATATATCCTAAAATACGTAAATATTTGAAATTTCGTTTTTATTTCGAGGTATAAAATTGACAGTTTCATATGGTAGAACCTAATTAAAATTATTTCATATCAGCCAGTCGAATATAAAGAAAAGTGGCGGGAAAACGCGTAGCCTAATCAGAATTCAAGATAATTTACGATAAGGGAAAACAGGGAGCTCCCACTTAACTCGGCGCAGAAAGCGTGGCGAGTCTTACGCATCGAGAAGCTTGTTATCTCCATTCGCGCTAAGAATTACTTTAAGATTACCTTCTCCATCGAGATCATCAGCGCAGAGCAATTCGCTGATACTTTTATCGCAATAATCATTTGTAAAAGATTCACGAAGCACAAATGCAACAAAATAGAATCATCGGAGAAATTAAGCAACCCTTTGATTCCTCAACCCTTTCGCAGCGGCACTTAAAAATTGGAAACATTTGCAGTGCATAGATACGGGCAATTTTTATTAATATAGAAACAGTATGATAATTTTGTACCATTATTTGCAAATACCTTAGGCATTACACGACGCTGGGTAAATCGTATTTTTACCTATTCTTTATATAATTGTCGAACATCCGCAAAATTATTTGCTTTTAGATATGTAAAAGCCTTTCAGAATGACTTAATTCTTCTATCTAGCAGTTGATTCTAATAAAGTGACTAATAAATTTTTCATTGACTAATCGAAGATCATCAGCAACAGAGTACGTAGAAATTACTAATAAAACTATTGAATATTATTAGAGTTGCAGTGACTCACGAAATTAATCAAATAGTTTCATTTATTAAAGTTGTTATTTAACAAAAATGCAATCATTAACTGTAAAACTTTACACACATATTTAAAATGAATTTTAAATCTTTCAATTAACATGAATTTTTATATTTACCCCGTTTGACGCTTAATTGTTTTACAAAGGTCATATTTTTACACCAGAACTACTGAAGTAGTTAAAATGACTCATTCGTAATTCTTCACAAAAATTGTATAAATGCACGCTGATACATTTTTGCAAATCTACTATGATTTTCTATTAAGAGAATGAATGAAGAGTCATTTTCATTACATAGCTCTAACTTCATTTTGTATTTTTTATTGTAAGTATACATATTATATATTTCTATACCTTTCGCGTACATATATTACATACTTCTTCAAGCTATAATTCCAACTTCTTTGGTAAAACTAAGTATACCCTAATTCTCATTAGCTCCAATGTTCACCAATCTCGCAACAATGTTACCATTTAATCAATTTTATGAGTCACCGTGTATCTCTTCTACCAAACTCAACCGTGCAGAACCGAACCTGGCCAAAAATTGACCCAATACTTTATTCACCAATTAACGACTGCCCTCCGCTAATGAAAAAAAAACCTTCCCAAAAGTGTCGCCAAATTAATGCTCCGACCGTAACAGGGAACATGCCAGGTCAACTATAGCAACGTTACCACTGATAAGATAAACCTCTGCGTGTCCCCTTAAGTTGCACCAAAAGGAGAGATCGAGAAAAATGATGGAGATAAGGTTGGACCGTTGTGCTTCGACAACGTTTTATCCGAAGAAAGACAGGGCCGAGAGGGATCGAGTCCGGATAGGACACCAGGGTTCTCTCGGTCCCTTCCCTTATTCTTCGACCTTGCGCCTAGAACCGCCACCTCCGCGTGCTGCGTGCGTCTGCCTGTGCGTGTGTTCCTGGTAAACGCGTATACGCGTCCGGGGAGGAAGAAAAAAAAGATCGATCCTCTCGGCCGTGGCTGCGGAGAGCCGCGTGCAGGATCGACGTGCCGTGAGCGCGGTCGCTCTCCTCAGAGTGGGAGATACGAAGGTATAAAACCGATCTGGCCGACCGCTGGCAGCCAGTCCAAAGGCCAGATGTGGCGGCGGCTCTAGTCGCACGCGTGCGAGAGAGACGATCACGAACACGGCGTGACTCCCGCGATCAACGTTTAGAAAAAGCACTTCGCGAACCACGAAAATCGAGACTCCTCTTTTCCTTCATGGTTCACCACGACCGTCCCCTGATCACCTTTCGTCTGTGAATTCGTGTGCGTATCCGATTTAGCCTGCGAGAAGTCGTTAAAGAGACCGAGGAGAAGCGTTGGTCCTGCTCTCGGATTCCCTAAGGGAGAGAAAGGACAACGAACTCCGGAGTCGAAGTTCCTCAGATTAGATCCTCGACGATTGTTCGAAGCACCGAAGCGCGAAGAACTAAAGAGGAGAAGATACTTTTTTTTTTCCTTGGGGGGCCGTGGACACAGTTTCTTGTGGAATATACATACGTGAAGATCATCATCAGGCGTACGCGAAACGTTGGAGTGGTAGCGAGGAAAGAATAAAAGATTAGGGTAACGAAGAAGTGTGGCTCTTAGGTGGGAAATTTTGCTGTGAGACCTAGGAGATCGATCTTTCGACGAGTTCTCGAAGCAAGTGTATTCGGAGTGATTGGAAGCAGAAAAAGAAGGAAAGACACACCCCTGGAACATGCCTGGAATCCAAATCAACGTGGAAGAAGCCTCCAACGACGGACACGAGGATCTTCCTGATGTAAGTTCAACACACACAACAGATCAATTTATTGATCGTCACGTAGACGCTGTCGTTGCCGCGCGTGGCCAAGGGGATCTCGCAGCCGGCGCAGCACGTTTTAGAAATAATCGGCGGCCGGTTTGCGAGACTGCATCGCGGAACTCACGCAGTCTTTCTCCGTTACTATCTGCGGCTTTCTATTCGTCCTTCCGCAATCGGGAAGTCTCGATTCCGCGGTCCGACAAGATTTAATCACGATTACAAAACGATTCGTTGGACTTTCACGGTGGCGAAGAGGAGCCCGTGGCTCGTTTGGCGGGAAACGCGGTGGCAAAAAAGAAGTAAGAGGCCATCCGCACCGATCATATCGACAAACAGCAGATCGCGAAACTTTGGAAACTTTGGGATGATCTTCGAGCAATTGGCAAAAAATGAGATCGTTAATATCCGTGTATACGGTTTCTACCGATTAGCTAGTTTAGGGTTACGTAAAAGAAGGTTGTAAAATTTGAGGAAGTCTGCTCCGAACAATTTCACAAAGTTATCCAACAGGAACTAGATATCCGTGCTTAACGCATCGCCGATAATTATCATTCCGGTAACACTTTGTCTCCCGCGTTTATTATTTCCTACCGCAACGGGCAAATTTATTCGTTCGCCTGTTATAAACAGTCTCTGTTCGCGAGAATAAATTGCGCTCGAGCGAATAAAACCGCTGTTATCCAATAGAACGGCGTTTAAGTATCGATTCGAACGATTCGTAAGTGGCGATTAATCGGGGTATCGATGTAAAAGGCGTCGAATGGTTTAGGTTCACGGGCAACGTGCGTACATAAGCAGCGTAACACCGTTCACCGGGAATACTTAATAAGCCTGACACCCATCCCGGGGTTTATGTAATGCAAAACCGAGGCGCAACGACGTATGTACGTTGACGGCGGCGGCGGCGTCAGTTGGGAAACGAAGGACAATATCGTTCCCAGATATTCGTAGAAAATAACAAGCGCGAAAGCCACGTCGCGAGCACACGACGCGACGAATCGCGTACGAATTGCAATACACGCGTATTGTGCAATCGACTCCTGCCTGCTGGGACGCGCCGTGAGAAATTCGTTCGAAACTTTCCATGGACGAGACGCCGATGAAAAATCAATCGCTAAAAAAGTGCACCAGGCATCAGTGGTAAAAATGCTGCTTCCAGCTGGAGAAAATTGTTTTTCTGCAATTCTAATCCTAGTTAATTTGACAAATTTTGTTTATAGACCGTCTAAAAATGAACGATTTTAAATAATATATCTTGTTTCCATAATTTCCGATAATCTACTCGCGATAATTCTGAAACATTTTGTTGTTGATGATATTTACTTTTCCTTCGAACTAATAAATAAAGAAATTTAAGGAAAGGAATAGCTTGTATGTTATAATTTTCAACTCTAATCCTCTACTGCTAGAAAAAATTTATATTTGGACAACGAAATTGTAATTGTTAAGTCGTAAAGAGCTATATTTATTCTATAATAATTACATACACGCAAGAGTCAGGAGAATGTATTGGAGTTGCTATTATATCATATTATTAAACAAAGTTTGGAATGCAAAAGGTTAAATGTTATTAATGTAAACGTTTGTGTGATTTGTGTCTTTTAACGGGTATTATTCGTTCGATCGTTCATCTCGATCTCGAATTAACTGAAATCTTCTTTTACATTCCCACTTAGCATAACCTTTATTGCTCTGGCCAGAAGCGTAAAGATAATCTCAGTATTAGCCAGTATTATCGTTATTGCGGTCATTAAGCTTACTCCCAGAACGATTTAATAGTAAGTCAGTAGGTGAGATGCATTTAAGGCACTACATCTTATGCAAATGGCAGAGCAAAAACCTGTTCTTCGTCAATAATTTTTGTAAGCTATATTTTTCAACTATATTATATTTTGTATCGTTTAATGGTACAATTACGCGACTATAACTATTAAATGGCAGAAAATTTGATGCAGTTGAATTTAATTAACCATTACTTAGATGCAAAAATACAATGCTGTGCCAATACTTTTTGTAGCCACTGTATTTTTTACATCTGACGTCCAAAATATAAAAAATGTTACAATAAGAGAAGCAGCTATTTTTTACACTGCGTCTCTTTGTACTATTAATAATTTTATTATACTGTGAAGGGGTTGAACTAATGATTAGGCGATTAGTATAATAATAGAAGAAAGAAAACAAATGCAACGTTAGACAAAATTACATCGATATGAAACATAAAACAATGCGTTTGTGCCTTTTTATGCATTTAAACATTCCACAATTGCATAAAAATCGTCAGTTCAGCGATTGTTAATCGAATCGAAACTCATTGGAATTTGTCGCGGCAACAGCAGCAATTAAACTTCAAATACGGATTTACCGAGAAACTGTGAAGTTGCTTATTACGTTAAAAGGAAAAGACACGAGTAGAACCGGCACACAGCGGAACCTGTGGGCGTCGCGCAATAAAAGTAGACAGTGTGGCTAGAGTTGAAAAACGATTTTCATAATTCCGTAGCTCCGGGTAGATTCTTTAGAAGCCACCTGTAGGCCATTTCTCACATTCAAGTTTCATAATTCCTTCATCGGTCCAGCTTTACGAGGCAAGCCGAGATTGCTTCTCGAAGAGGACTCATACGAGCCCTATTCGAACCTACACAATAACTTCTGAACGATTCTAAGACTTGGTCGCTCGAAGTCGGATAAATTTGGACCAACCATGACGAATAAAACGAGAGATTCTATGTTCGCTTCTACACGATGTTTCCCTTAGAAGAATTTTTACAAAATATCAAGTTGCTGTAAGTTTCGTCTGTTGTAAAAAATTCTAAACAAAAATAAGGAACGTTTTTATTACGATATTAATGAACGTTCTTTAACATTGAAATTACCAAGATCATCGAAATGACCAGTTGATAATTTGCTATTAAATTTATATAAATTTATAGTGATGCATTTCTTTAGAATAATTCATGATTTTCTGTTAAAAATATAAATAAGGGTTTACTTTACTTGCTCTATATATTTTTTTCAAATGTCTACAATTTTTATTTCTTTGATATAAGAAATTATACTTTAATCGTTTGTAGTTTTAGAGTTAATTAAATGCTTAGCACTAATAATAAAGCTTCTATTGCCATTACGAATACATGTAAATTTTAGACGAAAAATATTTGACCTGAAAACCCAAAGTTGTATCATTTTTAAGCCCGGAAAATTTTGATATGATATCACAGCAGCTACAAAAAAATATCCGTATACCAATGTATCTTTACATTTAACTACTGCTTAACCAAATTTAATTGTGATCAATTTTCTACCGTTTAATAGCACCTTATGTGACATTTACGCTCAAAGATGAAAAATTTCGTATAGTTGGATCTAACTAACAATAAGTGGCACCTAAATGCAAAGATACAATGATGTACAAATATTTTTTTCTAACCACTGCGAATAAATGTTTAACTGTAACTTATGAATATGAATCAAAGATCAACAATAAAACGTTGCGTTATAAAATTTTGAATTTCGTTTAGGCGATCTAAGGTTACGTATTGACCAATGGTAAATTTATTGCCAAACAGAATCTTCTGCACCGACTTTCAACTTCTGTTGAAACATTGCAGGACTTTGGTCGTTCTTCTGCATGAATTAATTCATAGACATTAGGAAGGAACTTGCACGAGAGGAAGTTATCCTGATTTATTCGTCGTGTTCACCTTGTACGGTGGATTCGATAGTGAAATTCCAGGTAGAAAGCGCGGCTCTTGAAAGGTCAAAAACGAAATAGCTTTCGGAAACATCGATGTGTGCTTTTAAATCGTCGCGATATAATTAACCCTTTGTCTTATTAATAACGAGTCACCCTCGTTCTGTGAATTATGGGGTAGATTCCACAAGAAATGGATACTATTGGCACTGAAATTTAATTTCAACTCTACTTTCAGCTTTGTAGCATAATATTGGGATTTATTAAACGAAAAATAATTTAAACAGGTAGGTAATAAAATAATCGTAGCGCAAAGGATTAATTAGTGCAACATTTTATCATTACTGTATGTACACTAAAGATATAAATTTCCAAAGAAAAATTATAAATTTATAAAATTATTTAAAAATATATTGAATAAAAATTACAAAAAAATATCGTTGATTACGCCGTATATGAAATAAATTAAATCAAAATATTGAAATGAAATTTTCAGTGAATGTTTCTTTCGTTACGGCAGATTTTAATCAAAGGATATGTAGAAGTCATCAAAATACTGAATTGGATTGCGTTAAATTCACATTCTTTTTTCTACTCTTCGGATAACAAAGAATTTCAAGTGTTTTTAACCCTTTGAGTGCTATGAACGCATATATTCGTTACAGAATATTTTCATTCCATGAACGCGACCTGAATAAAAATTAGGGACGTTTAAAGTAAACAAATGTTTGGAAAAAGTATAAATATTCTATTTAACGCAGGCATAAATAAATAAGTATGACGGTAACTTTGATCAACACTTTATGCAAAAGTACTGCTTTTAAATCAGAACAGTTGCACACTAAAAGGGTTAATTACCAAAATTAATTGGCAGAATTCTATAAACACCGATAACATCGAAAGGGTTAATTAGTGAAAATTTACCGATAAAAGGATCTATAGATTTATGGACCCCTTTCCCAGAAAGCTTCTCACTTATGCAAAAGAAGTACAAACGAGTCTGTGACATTCACGGGCCTGTGCGTTAAGAGGTTAATTACTGTTTCATTAAGATTCGAGCGCACTTTTTAAGGTTGCAAGCATGTTAAAACAAGAACGGTCCGGGTCGATTCAAACTCTCGTTATCGACCATTTGCATGACAACGCGATATCTCCCTGTGGCCGCGATCTTTCGCGCGAACCTACAATTTAGAACGCGTGCGTTTCATCATTGCACCAGAACTTCAGGGCTGAAATGTCGACTCGAGCGAAACGCTCTGTGTCCCGCTTGCATGTCGAGATTAGTCATGCACGACGCAATTCTGCAACGCGCGCAATAACGTGGAAATATAGTGTTCGTTAAATGCCGATATCAATGTTTCCAACATTCGCTAAAACGAGAAATTTCCATAGCAAACTTCTAATGTACCAATTCTTCGGAATACACTAAGAATGTTCTACCAATGACGAAGCATAGGGTAGACTTATTCATTCTGATATAGAATCATCTGGGGGCTATCTGGGCCCCTTACCAATTTAATATCACACGCGATATTAATCATTTAGACTCTAGTAAGACAACAGTGTTTTTAAACCGATGAGAATTATAAACAAAGATATTGCAATACGCACGTGTCTTCGACATAATTGATCTGTAATAATCTGAACAGAAGTATTGTTATAGTATAGATTTACAATAAACTATTTTATAATAGACTATTTTAGTCTCACATGCAACGTCACTAGTTTAAAGTAGATTCTGAATCGATTTTCTGAAGAATCTATTTTTAATTTCTTTGAATCGATTCTTTTTCGTTACGAATCGATCTTCGATTGGAAGTCGCCATAACGAATGATTAATGTATATTTAAATTATTGTTAATTCTTCCTTTCTCAAGTCCTAAATCAATAAATAAATATACAAATGTAATTTAAAAATTTGTATGCAGCATCTCATCATGAGATACTATTGGTATCTCGATAGTGTTGTAAATGTTACGAGTTATTTTTCTATTGAAGAACATGATTTTCTAAATCGGCTCTGAAGTGCCATAAAAATGAAATCATTGCATTTTATTTCTGATTTGCAAAATCGATAAAGCAGTAAGTCATGCATTATGCATATGTATGTAAATAGTATTTCGATCGATTTTTTTTTATCGATTCAAGAAACGGTTTTGCAAGAATCGTTCAACCCTAGTTTAAAATAGCATAAGACAGCAGCAACTTTGAAACAATAAGAATTGTTAGGTATTTGAACACGAACATGAAAATCGTGTCTATTCAGATTAGCTGTTAGTATTCCAAATGCTCGAATAATAAATCGAATAGTCCCTGCTGTGCTTTGTATACCAATTCGAACTTATTGTAGGTTCAATAAAAATTACTTTAATTTAGTTAGAATCTCCCCTCCGATTCTAAACGAATTTAATAACTTGAACCTAATTTTTCCAATAAAACACGTTAAACATTTAACCCTTTACGGACGAGTGTCGACAAATAGTCGCCTAATCATTTGTTGGCTTTCTGATCCTATGTCGACTTTTAAAGCAGAAAACTGAACGTAATGAATACTTAACGCAATAATAAACAATTGAAATCGTTAGGAATTATATGGTTTAGAACTCGAAAGCCTGAAAATTCAAAAACGTAGAATTCAAAACTAAAGTACTACCATAGGTGTTATTACTTCTTGTCCGTAAAGGGTTAAAACGCTATACAGTAAGCTTCAATTTAGCATGCCACGTTACATAGCACTCGACAATTCTAATTCGTCGAATTTCGTTCTATAAATTCTCGCTACGATATTCGTAACCTTCGCATACCAAACGGTGACATTCAAATAATACACGATACGTTTACGCGGCAAATTTCTGTTGAATCTTTAATACCGAAGAATATAATTCTTTATCGATCAATGACTGCCACGTTTGTTGGACAAGAATTACGTCCAACGTTCTCAGCAGGAAAGTATAGCAATCGAATCGGAGATTAGCGTCCCTGAGAGATTAGAGTACTAAATAATCAGTGTGCGAAAACAATTCTCAGTCGTTGACCTTAAGAGGAACTCGCGTTACTGTGATTTCGAGGATTTCACTTTCCGCCTTGATAGACCAATGCCTAATTTATCTTCCTAATGCGATTCATTACACAGGTGTGTGTGTGTGTGTGTGGATGTTGTTATGTCTTAGAAAAGCGTCGTGACATTAACTCTTTCGCTACGAAGAATTTATGGGTATGAATCTCTCGAAAGTGAAACTGATCAACTCCACTCGTTTGTGAATTTTTACATTTTGTTACTTGGAGAGAAGATTAGGATTGAATATTTTTGGACAATTATTTTTAACAGAAAAAAGTACACGAATACTACCTTTATAGCAGTTCTATTTCTATTATCATTCATGCAATAGGTGACATAAAATAACGTAAGTGATTGTTACGTAAAAAATGTTTTTCGTTCAGACATTATAACGACATGAGAATGAAATGAAACATAAAGCCACTTATTTTAAAGGTATTTTACTTTGCAATTATTTTGAAGTAATATTGCGTTGGTATAATATTAAATCACTAGCAAATGATTTACTTATAACAATTATTATTTCCTAGTTTTGCAGATAGGCAATAAATTTCACTTCCAAGTAAATAAAATTTAAAGTACATCAACCCTTTGCGTTGCAAAACTTTTTTAATAGTACGATTTAATGGTAATTCTAACACGCTTTTATGAGAATTTAGAATATTGCGAAAAATGTTAAATATTACGAAAATAAATAAAAATCTTAAACCTTGACTTTAAGGAAGTTAAAGGAACGTAAGGAAAAGAGGACTTTAAGGAAATTAATTGAAGGAAATACGAAAACAGAGTGAAAAGGGTTAAATTTCAATGGAGTCCAGAGTTTCTACTTACTCCAATAGTGATAATTGCTTTATGACGAGTATACTCGTCGAACACCGTTAACTTAAGGATTTCCTGCAACTATCGAAGCAGAAGAATACTCAAACATGGTTGTCGAATCAAGGTCCCCAGATACAAGGATAATCGATAGAGGAAAAAGGTGAAGTGTTTTGGTCTAAGGTCGAAGCAGAGAAATCGATTTTGCAATATGGAGTGCTTTCTCTTGTTGCATGCAAATGTCGCCCCGGGGAAGGAATTCACGAGATCGCGACATTGATTCGTGTAACACTTATGCGTGCTGTTATTGTGACAGCCAGCTCGTTTAAGAACGAGATCCTCAACGAGGACAGGTGTTTTTGCACCGATCGTACGTTGAACAGAAATTACTCGCGAAAAGGTATGGAGATTTTATCTCAATCTAAATTGCTAGAGAAGATCCCAAGACAGGTGTGTACGCTAATGAGGGATCTATTGGGGTGCAAATGAGTACAAAAAGAATGGTTAATTCACGTCTCTGGAACTGGTATTGGAAAATGATTATTGGATAACGATGACTGAGGAATGCTGAAACACTGCCGGCAAGAGTAGCAATTATGTAATTCCTCTTATGTTGGTTCATTAAGGAAACAGATTTCGTTAGGTTACGTGGTAGAAACAACGTGTGTCGAACTTTCATTCCGTGTGCCAAGCCGCTGTGACATTTTTCTAATGGACTGGGATATTCTCAATTTGCTAACACCTTAATTTCTTCTCCCGAGTTACGTGGAGCAATTTATTACGTTAACACTAGAACTACGCCGAGGAGCATAATAACAGCGCCATTACAATTTTCGAAAGTTTCGGAGGTTTTGTTAATGATTTGATGAAATTAAAGCTATCGCGCGAAAAAGAGGCTAAAGAGAAATGGTAATGATGATAAAGAGGCAAACGTAACGTTTGTTTAAGGCAAAATGTAACAATAACAAATACTTTACAGGTGCACAACTATAGCACTGATGAAATTAGGATACAATCAACGCCAACTATTAATTTATAAGTGAATAATAAATTTATAATTTATGAACGAATAGAATAGAAAATCTTAATTACGAGTAAGACCTCGTTTCTTCTTTATTTACTCAAAAATGCTGCCGATTGGTTTTTTTCAAAATTCACTTTGTTGAATTTATTCCGCGATTCAATTGTAGCTTTTTTTAACTGATACCTAATAAAATGTTAAACGGTGTGAATGCTACGATAAATGTAAATCACAATACGTGGCTTAAAGTATTTAAACAAGAATGATTTCTACAATTCTAAAATTGATTGCACAACTAGACGCGATCAGAAAATAATCTGAAGCATAAAAGTGAATATAAAAAAAGAAACATCTGGTTATCCCAAAAGTAATATCGTTAAACAAGCGTATTTGATATGTTTCGAAGAAAGAATGTAAAAGTTATTTGAGGAATGAGAACGCGGACAAACAGCTAATAAATCGATGTTTAATTGCACTTGAAATTAAGTCAAGAAACTGTAATATTTAGGGGATGATTTAATATTTAATTCGATTTAAAAAAAGGGCTAACAATAGACCGTGTAACTTTTCAGCATAAAAAATAAAAAATACCTATAGAAAATAATTGAATATTAAATCTTCGATAAAGGACAAGATCGTTAAATTACAATTAACTCAAGGCCTACTATATTATCTTAAACATGTTAAAGTACACAGCAAATTATATAGCTTTCAATGCAGAAAATACTTTCTATCCATAGAAAGCAATTTAACATTGAACTTCGATAAAAAAAAAAGAAAAAAACAACACGCTTAATGAATAACAAATTAACCTGCGGATTATTGCAATACCAGAACCGTATTAAATTACAGATTGTGCTGTGTATTTTCTTATAATGTCGCTAATAACTCGCACACAAGATTGATGATGACGATAATGAATAGACTGCGAGTTTTTATACAAATTTACATTTTTTATTAATGTATCAGATTAAGGACAAAATACTTTATTAACGATATTAATGAAACCTAAATGAAGGATTGTTCCACTCTCAAAATACAGATTAAGTTGTTCGAAAAGTTTGTAGCCAATATTCCAGAAATGAATATTAAATACGGTTACAATTTTACTGCATTATACATATACCACTAACCATCAATTTAGTAGCTTCATAATCTTTTTATCTAGTACATTTGTCATCGATCTTCGAAATAAATCTTTCCAAGTAACTTCTTTGTCTCTATAATATGTATAATGTAACTTTCTTTATTCAAGTCACGTGAAAACTATAGTAAATGATAATTAGAAAGTTTGTTGAACAGTATGAACAATATTTGAACGTCCTGTTTAAAATATCATCTTATCTTTTACCCAACTCAAAGCGTTGCTCTTTAATTGTATTTATGTAATCGACTTAATTACTAGAACTTCGTAATTTGAAACATTCTCGAATTCCATCAAATACACGACGCATAAATAATTAACAAGAAAAATGTTATAAAACTTTCCGAAGAACCCAATATAATAATTGGCTCTTTACTTTGGATATTTTATATATTTTTGCATAGTGCGCGCATCCTGTATTTTTCCCCCAAAGTTAAATTTCCCATAAATGCATAAAAAGCCATAACTTAATAATAACAACAGAGAAAAATTACATTAACCAAGCGTTGCACATATAGTGCAGTTGATAATTACGCGAATAACAGAAATCTTGTATCGAAACTATTAATAATGACGTACTGATAATTCTATGTATTTTGAACCAAAATTATCGAAACAACGATCATCAACTTTGCAATCATTCGAATAATTCAAAGCAATAATACACATACACACATAGGCATATAGTGATACATCGTGTTGAAATAAATTAAATCACTGTGGCGCCATACGTAACTTATGCAAAATTACTTTTTGACATTCAACAATGTTAATACATGATAACATCAATCAATCCCCGTGTCAACAATCTTATTAAAAAAAAAAAAAAAAAAAAAAAACCAAATAAAAATAAAAAAACACTATCATTGCACAAAACCAATGAAAACCAGTATTGCGATATCTTCGCGAACGTCACTCAGGCGATTCTTCGAGTCTGATCATGACAGACCGCTTCTACTTGAACAGCCAGCAAGATTAGACGCGCCAGTGCTCAAGATAGGAGAAAACGAAACAGAAAGTGTAAAAGGGATAATGAGCAAAGCAAGCCTCGTTCGTAAACTTCAACTTAAAGCTACGTCCTCACTGAAAGCAACGACGAATAACATTTTCTTAATGTCGCATGTTTCTTCACAATTTTCAGCCTGTTTCCGAACGTTTTTTTCGAATTTCTTTGGGTTTCCGTTGCCAGTGGTAAATGTTGTTCGTTACGAGCAAAAAATTTGGACTGAGAATCTTATTAATTTATTTATTAGGCGAATTTTCCGTTGTTTGAACAGAGTACTAGCAACACATACTTTTTGCTGTTGTAAATACGTGGTGCTTATACACACTGCAGATAATACAACTATTTCTTACGTTGAAAGATTAATAGCACGCAATTTAGTAAGCAAAAAGATAGAATATTCGACTGATTGAATAACGTGCAATTAAATTACTATTTATTTCTACTAACTAAATTACTGCCTAATATACTATATATATTATATAAATTACTACTATAATTTATTAAATTTCTACTTTTCCTTTTGTGTTTATCTCAAATACTACTAATCTTCATTTGTGTCTTGTGTAATCCTCAAATAAATACCAAGAAATACCAAAATAAATACAGGGATATGCGAATACTATTCGTAGCCACCGTACGTCTCCCGATTAATTCGTATACTAATTCGGGATGTTCCACTTTATTCCTCGAAATCACGTTACCTAAATGTAAACGAAACGTGTCCGTAAATTACTGTTAGAATCGTTTCGGAACACGCAGAAACGAGAGGCAAACAGACAGTAGTCGCGTTGCTTCGTTGAAGACGCAGCTTAAGGTTTCACGGCACGCGTTAGTCTCGCTGTCGCAACATCGAAGCGCACTCTTCATTTACGATGTTGTAAATGCAAATGGGGGGGCCAGAACCGTTTCCAAACGACCTAGAGAAGGCCCAGTATCGATCATTGATCGGTTTGGATCCGGTGGAGCTCGTGACATTTCGCGTCGATGACGGAGAGGACGTGACAAGACGACGATGATCATCATTATCGCGAAGTAAACGTACCAGCAGATCCAGCTGGATCGAAGAGTCTGAACGCGCGTAAATAATTTGCAAACAGAATTACCTGGCCGTTATGAAATCAATGGATGCTTGCCTGTGGTTTATTTATAGCCTCGCGTTGATTTATGGATTATACACGGACTTTTTCTTTCACTGTAGGAAAAAATTTCGCCGAGTCGGGAGCAAGGATCGGTGTTCGAGATTCGGGAATGGTTTGAGGTCGACGCCGCGGGCAATAGTCGCGACAAATGGAGAGAGAAGTCCGCGAGATCGATGATAAAAACTGCTACGAAATTATCGATGATAGCGACGAATATCAACGGGATCGAGCAATTTTTTGCGCAAGGGGAATAGAAACTTGTCGAAAGTCGAATTTGAATAAACGAATAGGAAAGTTTGACGCGCGTTTGACATGTGTACGAAACGTAATCTTCGATCGACGACAGATTTACATTGTACTCGGTGAATCTACGAGCACTGAGAAAAGTAAGCAAATTTTGACTGCTCAAGAATATGAAAGAAGAACCGTAGGATACAAGTTTGGTATACTAATGTCCGTCATGCAAAATGTCCGACATAATCTTCTCCAGATATCTACGATAGTTTACCTTGTAAGCAAGGAATCGACATTAGAGATCAGGAAGTAAAGATTCCTGTAGATACGAGAATTTGAATGTTTCGGAACGAGCAACTCTAGAGAGTCAAGTCGTTTCGTTTAAATGGTAGTAACAACTGTTACACGCGGTGAATTCCTCATTAAGTTTGACAAATTGCTCCGGGCGATACCCGAGCCTCCAGCAATGGTTAATGAAGACAAACGAGTCGCGAATTCTGCTAGATAAATGCGAAGAAGGAGTAACCGAGCGTGCAAATCGCTCGGACTAATTAAATTTGCGCGCGTATGGATGACATAACGTCGACTCCTCGGCGAAGACAAACGGTGTCACTGTGCTCACCTGTGTAAAGTTGGAATTCAATTGTACGCCTCTGTTGAAGACCAGAGGTTAAACGTTTCATTCGCGGGCAAGCCAGTAATTTAGCGACACACGAGAACTTCTGAAGAAATAGGGTAAATGTACCACGTACTGCTACTTTAAGGTTCGCGCTTTAAGTAACTTTATTTAATTATTGTAGAACGTCGTTAACATAAAGATCGTTCAAGTATGGAGCATACGATTGTTCAACCGCTCTTTTATTTATGAACATTTTCCTTATATGATAATATAATAAATTATTAATAAATATATAATAAATTCACTACCACGTAATTCAAGATGTATAACAAAGTCCAATGTCCTTCGTATTGTCACTTGAAAAGTCGTCATTTAAATAGAAACACGTTTTAGATATATTAATACGTCAGTTTGTGTAACGGATATAAGATACATAGTAAACGTATCGCATTTACTGAATTATGACACGTTCCATACTTTATACGTATATTGGTCACGTTTTAAATGTTCAACAGCACATTTACCTCCTAATATTTATTTAGAAATATTAAGTGTAAACGAATATACGATGTCTATGTGTTGTTACGTAAACCGAAGTCCAAATATGGTATGAAAATTTGTTTACTAACGATTCTTTATACGTTACTTTGCTATTAAATAAACGAGTTCAAGTGGCAGTTACAGGAACAGTGACAGTAAGTAGGACATTTACTCTAGTTGGAATGTAAAAGAAGGTTTTACAGCGGCGGTTCTTAACCCGTGGCCCGTGAATTCTTATGGGACCATTATATGTCATAGCGCGGAAATTTAAATATGTAAAACAGCAAAGGATACACGTAACGTTAACCCTTAGTCCGTGAACGTGGATTATTTTTGTTCAGATTAGTTTGAAACATACGAGTAGACTGGCGATTTTCATGCAAGTTCATATCTTGCTAATAAATTAATTATCGGGGATATAAATTGTCCATAACTTCTGGGTGCAATAAACTTCTATGCCTACTTTCCTTCCGCTGAGATATAAGTCCTCTTATGCTGATTCTGATCCTATTACTCGCATTTGTAACTCGGCAAACAAGTACCGCTCTGCTATGTACCTTTTTACAAATTCATCGAGCAGGTTTACAAACGGATTATTAAGAATCACGTAAAGTTCTATTGTATCCACCGATCCGTATTCTGCTTTATATTTTACACTAATGGGCTTGTCCCAGTTAAAATAAATAAGTAAATGTCTTTAAAAGCATACTTAAAAAGGTGAAACCTAATTGAAGCGTTGTTTCGTCATTTAAGTACAATAATACGCACTTTACTTTCGATATTTTATATACTCGTGCATATTACGTGTACCCTGTATATTTTACCACAATTAAATTTCCCATAAATACATCAAAATTCGTAGTCAACGCATGATTTTCTTTAAGCATTGCAAATTGTATATTTGCAGTAATAATGTATTTAAACAACTAGCAAATTGCATCTATATACTTTTTTAACTCCAAAGGCCAAACTTCTAAATAATTATCCCACATTATTATATTCTATTATATATATTCTATTACACTATTATATTCTATTATATATTTTATTATATTCATATTGATTATATTTTACTCGCATATAAATAAAAATGTACCTTATGTTTCACAAGAGTTTGAAAAATAAGATTCATGGTGGGATTTTCCTCGTATCAAAAAGAAAATATATATAAATTTGCATAAACAGTCGCAGTCTAATTACGAAGAATCTAGGATGAGCCACTTGTGCTCCAACAGTCATACACCACTCCAAAACTATTATTCCAAATATGGCAACGTTCGATCGCACTGAAATCGACGCGAGCCGAAAATATCGCCTCGGATAATAATCAAGAACCACTTAAACACGATTGCAGCACCTCGAATGTCAACTCGAGTATCGGCAATTGCCGATAAGAGGCGTTCGTTTTCAGTACAGGTCAAAAGTATCGATCTGTACGCGAGCCTCCTGTTAATTCCGTGTTCTCAGCCTATCGTCTGAAACGGTGCCAAACGCGTTACGAAAGAGGCTCCACCGGTGGATTCGCAAACAAGGTCCCCGACGTATAGTCAGCTCGCGGAAGTGGAACGGCGGCGTGGCGTTTCGATTTTTAAGAGTCCTTCGACTCTGGGCTCTGTTGCTCGTGCAACAACAACGTTTACAGATAAGCGCTGTTCCTTCGGTGAGTTACGACGGAAAGAGAGACCGGTGAAAATCGTGGAACGCGCGTATATGCGCAAACATCGACGTACATAACGAAGGGTACATATGTACGTGCACGCGTGCGTGTGAATAACCATCCAACTGTGTCTGATGCATCGGTGTATTGAGGAAACGGCTTTCTTCCGCTTCTCGGAGGCTTCTTTATTTTACAGACTCTCGACGAAGATTCTCTTCGCGTAACGCGGCGACTTTCATTCTCTGGCTATTCAGCGATGTTTGCTAAGAACTCGTACACGCGACAAACAAGATTTCTTTCTTGTCGGGGAATCTTAATACGGTAGGAGAACTGTCAGCATACTTGAAGAGTGAAAATGGAAGACAAATGATTTGGAGATACGTGGCATTCGTTGACTTTTGATTGGATATAGGGGATGTTTTCGGAGGATGATCTTAAGATGACGAGATACGGTAGTAGACTCAGTAAGCTTTGATTAGGTGTAAGGAATGATCACAGCATCCTCCTTGTGAAGGCAAGGATATCTCTAGCAACGATGAGTAAAATTATGAAAAGTTTGTTACGAATTGACTCCTTAAGGTCCGAATTATTTAGATCAAGTCGGTGGAAAATTTTCGAACTATTTTATTACCGATTTAGAAAGTAATTATTATCTCCAGTAATATATCATGCATCAACGAATGCAGAGTCATTTTCACTCGCGAGCAGTAAGTTTTAAATTTCTATGTCTTTGAATCATCAAGTATTTGTATCCTGAAGCGATTGAATTGTCAAGCTTGTGGTATTCGATTTCCCATAAACACATATTGAATTTTGTGAAACGGTACCGAATTAATTTGTACACCTAATAGATAAAAAAAAAGAAGGAATTATAACTTAAATTTGTTTCAATATTTTTTCAATTAATTTTATCCTATCCTTTTACATCTTGACCGGAACTATTTTTATCCCCCTTTTGCCCCTATTATTAAAAATTATCAGATTCATTTTAAATCGCTCTCTATTCAAATTAACTCCTGGCATGTATCCGCTAATTGATTTGCCTTCGAAAGGACACTAAACCTGACTGAACGTCGCCGCAAGAAAACAAACGTGTTCGATAATGGTGGACGTTTGCCAATAAGGTTACCTACATCTCATTTCGATCGATCGTGAAACCTTTTCCATTTTTTTTTTTGTTAACGATTCAGTGTCTACTAATTGGCAATCAGAACGACCTCCTATAGAAAGAGGAAGGCGAGAAGGCCGCCATAAATGGACTAAACTATCCGTGTTACGATTTTCACACTTCTTCGACATGCCCTCGAGAATGCTACGAGAAAGAGAGAGAAGTCGAACAGAACCTTGTCGCCGCGGAAACAACAAGATGTGTACGCGATGTTCTGGACTAATTGCATCCGGGATCATTAAGATCATTTGAAAGCGATCTCCGTAACACCGTTTCGCCGTGGATATCGTGAACATAGTCGGCGAAACAACTTCTCGGTGGTGATCGCTATTCCATCTAAATGGCCGTCAAGGTTATTAAACAGGATCGCTGGAAATCTGCCAGGGAACGTAGAGACTCCCTCACCGATTAGTTCGATCCTCGCATCGTTTCACTTCGATATTCTCCTTCTCCTACGGTGCGTAGGAATTCGTTCAATAAACTCTGTCGTGATTGGTTTACTTCACCATTTTTTTTATTATTACAAATTTGTTATCTTAATTTGGATCGGTAATGCAGTGACTACAAAAAGTATCATTTGCACTTCACGGTATTCACTTTCGCGTTTTCGTATTTATGTCGAATATCCCCGTCGTACGAAGGGGTGGCAATTTTTTGTTTAATGACGAGTATACTCGTCATGGTGAAAGAAACATTTGCGTTCGCTATTTGAAGTACAAAAACAAGAAACATATGCGTAGTATTAACACATTTTAGAGTGATAATGAACTAAAAATTAGTATAAATGTATTTTTAATATTACCAAATATGCTACGAATTTCCCGAACATCTTGAAGTACTATTATTATACATTATACTACTACATCTGCCACAGAGTGCCAATGAAAATGTCGGGAGGTGTAAAATCGGGAAACCTAGGATAATCGATGTCTCTTCGTTTATCAGCCGAAATTTTCATCCAACCATGTATTCGTCATGGTCAGCTGTTCGGGTCAGCGTATTTGCTTAGTATGTAACAACGTAACCGTTGAAACGTTCACGATGCGTGTGTGCAATAAAAATCAGCGAAAAATTGGAACATACTTTTGTGAAATCCAGCAGATGACTGACTCATTGCTTCTTATTCTTACACCCTGTAGAGAAGTCGCTTTTCTATTCGTACTCCGATCCACTACATCGATATTTCCGACATACGCTCGCTTTCGATACTATCCAGCGCATCACATATAATCGACGATCCTAGTAGACTCGTCCTTGAGATCGTCTTCGTGTATCTGCCAGCTATAGTCTAGACAGGACGCGGACATCTCGCTTGATTATGAAATAGGGATCGAACGAGTGGGTTACGAAGGAAGATTTTACTTTGCGTGAAATAGCAGTGCGTCACGAAGACGAAGATTCACGAAGAACGTAACCAATAGTTCGAGGATAAGTGCTAGAGACTTTTTCGAAATTAGATCGAAAGCTATTAGGTATCAAAATTGGTCCATGTGGATTAAAAACTGAAAATTGAAGTAACCGGTATTTCTTTAACTCTTTGAAGCACAGCGGTGTAGAAAGTGTCCCATGTTTTTTTTTTCATACGTAACTTGCGTGATGGAATCTTTTTAAAACCGCTTACGAATTTTAAAACGAAGAAAAATCTTGTGCTGCAAAGGGTTAAAAAAACAAAAGCGCGTGCAAAAGCTAGACATAGAGTTGAATATCGGTTTTTGTTGAACTATCCCGTTTTGTTCAAACTCAACCCTAAAAGCGTTGAAATCAATAGTAGAAGAATTCGGTCCTCAAATGATTAATACTTGCGCCCCGATTGATATTCATTTATATTTAAACGAATATTGTATTTCTCTGTTCAAAAGTGATCTAAGTTTATTGTGTTTGCAACTGGGTAGCATTTCGGATACTTGCTACTTGCAGCAAGATTATTGAAATATTCATAACTAGATTGCAGAAATTTATGCAGGTAATATGCAAAATATACGCAAGCTACATGCAAGATGTATGCAAGGCAAATATTAGTAATACACACTTTTGAAAGATGAAAAAATGCTTGCAATTGTGTATAATTAATATATTTTATTATTTCTTTTCAATTAATGGTACAAATCCTGCCAAAATAAGCAACCTTACAAAAACGACTTCGACATTTGATACTGTGACAACGCGTCAAAAAAAGCCACATTGTAGTGATTACCGTCCAAAATGGCGAAACTTTAACGTGCATAGTAATTAGTCGAAGTAATTTTTAAACAACCCTTATATATGCAATATGCAACATATGCACAATAAAAATAAAAAAAATACATTTTTCAGATCCTGTAATAACGAAACGAATGTCTGTCAAGGACCAACACATATGTGATATAATTCTATAAAAATATGCATTTCCATAAACTTTCGCAGTCTATTCGTGACACGTGTTTAGAATAAAAATTGCTACAAATTTCGAACACGCTCTTACGAAATTTCCACTGCTTCTGGTCCACGCTGTATTTTCCATCGACTACTCGGGTAAGAATCGCGGTAAACAGAGTGAAGCAGAGTGCAATCGCCGATGTAATGAGCCCGGCGTGCATGTTGCAAAATATGTAGACGATCGTGGCAAAGGGGGCCTTAAATTTATGTTTTCTGTGAGGCAACGCGAGGATCGGCGTGAAAACGGGCCGCACTCGGAGACTAGAGGATGCAAACGAAAGCGTGTCGAAACTTGTGTATTATTAAAATGACTGCCTCCCAGCAACAGTGATCTTTATAGTAGCAAATAATAGGTTGTCCAATACAGACGCGAGCTACAAGGTTCCCCTCGGGTACTTTATGATAGGGCTAATCCCTATTTTAATTGCCTTCACCTTAAGAATTGTGTTCGATCGTAGTTGCGGTAGCAACGTGTTGCATTATATCTAATTCTGTCGAAGATATATGGCAGCTATTAGGTGCAACCTTCAATGAAACTTAACGCTTCAATGAAATGTAATAAATAATATATAATAAATAAACCTAATGAAACTTAAATGAAGCGTGGGAATCGCGAAGCTTCTGGGTTATACGTAACCCTTTCGTTACTGTGACCATTCATATCTGTCACCATTAGCCAATGGTCAAAGTTTACGATACGCGTAATTCTAGATATACGCGGTTTCGGTTTAACACGGTTGAAGAAATGCGACAAAACTTCGTAGTTTCATTATAATAGGCAGATTATTTTTAATCAATTTTATATAGTGTTTGGGACTGATTACGATAACAATAGCCGATTAATAATATTATCCGTGATTATAGTAACCGGATTTCACTATACATAATTTCAAACTTTATAAACTCATGCTTCAGTTACAGTCAAAATTAACTTTTGTTATAAAGTATATAAAATACTTCATTGCATTAGAACAATAATCTCCTTCACAAATACGGTTCGAGGTTTTAAGCTAAGGAGTTAATTTGCCTGAATTTGCAAGATAATTATTCAGCACCGCTGTAATTTTCGCGATTCTAAGCAATAACTTGTTATAATTCTATTGCGCGTATCGTATAACAATTGTCGTAGTAAAAAGCTTAAATTAAGCCTTCTTCGGACTTCTAAATTTAGTTGTCAATTTACTATTCTTTCCAACTGTATCGCTACGTTAATAAGTGCAAAATTGAAAATTTGTTAAGTCGATACAATACACAAAATTAAGAAATTTTTTAAATAATTCTATGAACGGCTATCGAAACGTGCTTAAATTTGTTGCGGGGCCTCTGCGGTCACCGTAATCCGAAGAAGGGTTAATACGCAAGGGTAATAGATTCCACTTATTTTTTTTTTTTTTCATTTGGGAACAGAGAGATATTTAAATGTCACGAGACGTGAGAATAGCCTAATCGTATTATAATATATACTTAGTTTACGTGGCATCGATGACTCGTCGCGTATTTGAAAACGCGTTTTAAAGACCAATGAAAATTACTTTTCTATGGGTCGGGGTAATTTTAGTTAATAATAGTATTGAGGGAAATTCGAAGAATACTCAAGGAGTTACCGATAGTTATCGAAAGTTGCATATTCCGAAGAGAATAACAATCTTTGTCTAATGACAAACTTTCTACCATTCTGTTTGCAAATTGTTAAAGTCTCATAGAGATTTGTTTCCTATTAAGCTGTTTCATCGGTATTTGCGTGTTCATTTCCCTAAACTTTTGATAAATTAGATACCACTTTCTATAGAACTAACTTATATAAGTGGATAAATACATAACCAACAATAAGTTAATTCACAGATGATAGATAATATACACGGTACCTGTTTTGCAAGTAATTGAAGTTTGCTTACGTGCTGCATGTTTATTATCAACAACTCTCCTATTGTGTTTTCATCTACGTGACTACGTTTTCACCTACGTAGGTTATTCCTATCAAAGATTGCAAGTCCCCCAAAGCGATCATAGTAAACGGATTCCACTGTATTATGTGGTATTATAACATTTGCGTAAAGAGATGCAGATATTTATGAAACTGCTTAACATTCCTGATAATAATCCTTCGCGGAAATATTTGGTATTAAACAGAGACAGGTTTCGATGAATATCGGACGGAATGAGAAATAAATCGAATGTATTCAGAAATATCCTAGCGGGAATATCCAGATTTGCATCTGTAGAGGGTGAACGAGCGGAGGTGCAACACGAAAATCCGGTTCCCGTTATCGTAGGTGTATGGCAAGTGAAAAAAGGATCTCGCTCTATCGTCGCGAGAGCTGAAATGACTCAACGGATTCATGGGCGCGTATTTTATTGAAATTCCTTGTAAATATCCCGCTTTTTCGTAGAATAGCGGTACGTTTCTATAAACTGTCCAGCAACGCTTTTTCTTCTATCGTGACCATTCTCGAAACAGAGCTGTTCCATCTTTGGAAATCCCCAGGCTGTTACGAAATTTCTTTTAATAAGATGTTGATTTCAGCTCGGTTACTTTGCAAAAAATTTCCATGAAAGAACATTCGTATCGTTCCGTGACGTGAAAAAAGAAATATATAACTCGTCTAGATCTCATCTCTTTCTTCAAAAGCGCAAACAAAAGGTCAATTGTAAAAAAAATGTATACCTATAAAAATCTAGTTAGCGACAGATCTTTTATCTTCGTAATTGCAGCGGCTGTCAAAAATGTCTGGCCAAATTATTATTCCATCTCAACATGAGTTATAAGGTAGTAAAATGTTTTTCATGAACAATTTAATAAGGTGATATTTAATAAGGTGAGCTACAATACATAATGTATTCGTGAAACGAGCCTCATTATCTTCGCCATTTTAATGGTATAATAAAATTATTTAAGCTTTGACCGACAATTCTTGTCAGCTATTGTATGCACATCTCATTTCCACTTCATCTTATTCTGATTCCATAGTAGACTGCGAACGTTTACGCAAACTCATATCTTTATAAACAGATTTAAGGTAATGAAATCTATACACAGATCAGTTTCACCCTTTAATTACTATTCTTTGCACCTTACTTTGACTATTTACTCTAATTTTACCTACAATGTGTATTATCTCTTTTTTACCAATTTAAATTCTTTATAACTGCATAAACATCCGTAGTCTAATAATATGTAATACTACATAGGCTCGATTTCATCGAAAGATAGCATCATACCTAAATGGTTAACCTAAGAAGCTTTGAACCTCGATAGAAGACTTCTATAAAAATAGAAAATGGAAACAAATAGATCCTTCTGTAATTCCACGAATCTCCATAATTTGCCTATTATCTTATTATCATACTAACCTATTATGTTATTTTTTCCATTTCAATAGCATAGATAAGAACTTACGACTAAACAAAATATCCAGTGAATACCAAAATAGCTCGAAATTTCAGCACCAAGTTTCTAATGATAAAGACATAAGATTCTAACGATAGAAACCCAACATGTTACTTTCATTTACCTTTCACACCTCCGCGAATTCTAATAGTGTAGCTAAGCAGTCGTTAATTATCATAAAATCGAATACAATAATTTCGACCGAAAGAATAATAATTATTTCCGCGAAGGGAACTTTCCCTCTTCCTATTCGAGTTCCATCGCGGCGATCCGCTGGCGAACGAAAACGATCTTCCGCAAGATGCACAAGGTCAAACCACGGAATCTGTTATCGCTACCTTGTAACATATATCTTTTTATGACGGCGTGTTCGCGCATCCGCGACAAGACGCTCATTAGACGCCTGCAGGGGTTCATATTAACCCGAAGTATCGGTAACGAGAAAACGTACCCCGAGGTGTCGGCTGACGTGGCGCTTCTGGATGATCCTCGACCTGCAGAATTCTCATCGTGCAACCGGTTAACGGATATCCAGTCATCGAAGTGGCATTAAATTCCAACCGAGTCACTGGCTTCGTGGCGCATGATCGTTTTTTTTCCTTTTGCATAACTAACGAGCACCGAAATAAACAAAACGTCAATCGAAGGCAATAAAATGAACCGATTTCTGCTCGTTGCTTTATTCGGATTTTTATCGATTTCAGTAATATTTCACACTTTGCACTCGTAAAGGAGACACTCACTCGCGATTTAATTTCATGCGGAATAATCGAGATTTTTCAAGAATTAAAACCGTTGTTCTGCGATTATTTTATTAACCACGTACGCTAACATTATAGTTAATTATTGAATTCATATCGTGTCACGTACAGGTCATTTGGATATTGTAGATAATATTTGTATAATAACCTCTAATCTTGTAGCACAAAGCTAAAATTAGAGTTCCAGTTAAATTTTATCCTTAATACTCTGCCATTTTTATTGAACGCGTACCATAATTCGTAGCACGAGCTGTGACTCGTCATTGTGGGACAAGGGATTAAATGAAACATTGAATATCAATCGAATACAAACATTCATTGGTTTTGAGAGTTGTCGAACCTTGAATTGAAAACGTAACTATTTGGTAAAACTTCTACAAAATGAGATAACTTTTCTAATAGCAGCGAAGACGAGTTTGCTTTAGAAACAAAGTTGATCGTATCGCAAACGAAGGACTTGAGCGCAGTGAAACAGACAATGATAATGGAGACGGTGACCAAGCGATTGATTCTAAAAGCCGACAAATTACAGCGATAGAAAATTAAAGTTAAATTGATTCTGATACTACTGTGGAAGATTACCAGACTTGAAATTCAATTATACATATCGTGCAATACAAAATACACTAGACATTGAAATACGACAGTTATTGTATTCTTTGATATATACATATGTATATTTCTTTCAATTTTTCTAGTAAACTACTTTCAGCTGCTGGAGTTTTAAGAAGTAATTTCACTTGTTCCAATAGGATACATTGCAATAATGCATGCATCACATTTATTTCATTAAATAATGTAATTATTTCATTTTTCTGTAATACTTCTGATACAGGTATGTTAAAACTACCGCTAGATCATACTCTTAAAATGTTTTAGAGCGCAAAGGGTTAAAATCTGGTTTCACTTAGATTAGCTTCTTTAGATTCCTCGAAAGATCCTAAAGAGCAACGTCGGATAAGAGGAAAGAAGGATCGACGACCTAATGATAAGTTTCGAGTTGTTTGCAATGAGGTAATTCTTCCTGCTTTTCAAGAACTTTGCGGACCATCTTCTGACTCGTCAGATAACTTGTAATAACGGTATGTGAACAAAAAAGGAAGGTTTCGACATCGAGATTCGAATCCTTTCACTCTTCTTCGGATTTCCAAGCTTAGCTCCATGGTTCGGCTTTATTTTATAGTTCCACTGCCAAGTTGGTAAGTGGAACTTCCCTTCGCAATATTTAGAAACTTGGCGAAATAATAAAGGATTACATAAATTTTCAAATAATCGCATTAACGCGCATCAACAGGTTTATGGTTTTAAGCTTCGCTTATGGATCTCACTTATATACTTCTTCTGGTTGATTCGTAAACATGTAGATAAAAGTAAGAGGAAAATTGTCCTATTTAAATTCACCACCCGATGCCTTGGTTTATATGTTTTTAATTTATCATTAAGAGGAATCGAAATGCTCGGTGCAAAAACTAGTCAGCTTCACTTTTGACAAAAACTCACTTTCCAATCAATTTGTAAACCTGCCGCATCATCGTATTTTAACACTTTGCGGTCAAAGTACGAAATATTCTCGGTAAAGGACTTTTAACTCGTTAGCTACCAGCCGTCACATATGTGTGACACATCGGTTTGTTATCAGAGCCGGTCGTCACATATACGTGACAGACGTTTTTGGTCACGTTATGAAGAAATGTTGAATCGCGTTGTGTTTTGAACAGAATCGTTAAGTTCTAAAACGGTGAAATATATGAAGAATGTTCTTGATCTGCGATAACATTAGATTAGTTAGAGTTTGTACAGCAGTTGAATAGTTTGAAGTCTATTCCAATCGGTGTCATATAATCCCGAAAAAGATCATGGGCTGCGGTGGACGTTTTTCCTAAGAGACCCTGGTAGCGAACGAGTTAATGCTACTTTGTGCTATTACTTTTTAGGTGCCATAAAGTGTTTCAAGTGTACGCGTACATTTCGCCCCGTCTGCTGTAAGTCTCGCTTTTTCAATTCTGATCCAATTTGTCGAACTACCACATTGGCTAATAATTACTGTCTATTAATTCTGTACCTGACTACTGTACCAGACTAACCCAAGTTCATTTTTGTACGAATTATGCTATATATACCATCTTATTAGAGCCATAAGAATGTATATATATATATATATATATATATATATATATATATATATATATTTTAAATAATACATAAAGAAAATTTAATTGGGTGAACTACTTCAAATACAATATGGTCTTATGTAGTTTTAATTTCACTCTTGGCTGTATTGCAAAGTTACAATGCAGAATTTGGGACAATCTGGCTCTAAGATACAGAGTTTTGTAATATTTGTAAGCTAACATTTTTCATTTTATTTATTCTTGAAAGATAGTAAAGAAGTAAAGCAAACGAGAGACTAAATCACCCTTTTATGGACACAGGTACTGCACTACAATAAAATCGTTTGCATTTTTCTGTTTATTCTTGACGCACACTAAAGAGAAAGACGAAGAATAGAGGAAGTGGACCAGATATATTCCAACACTTTTATTTTAGCGTTTATTGCCTAACCTGTTGAAGATATCTAATCGTTTACATGTCAATCACATATTAGCTTTCTTATGTAGAATTAAAATACGTCGAACAAAAGTAGCGTTCGCTACGAATTAATTTGTATGCATTAATTGCATAATTCGACAGGCTTTCGGATAAATAGTTGTACTGCATGTAAATACTCGAAATTAGAAGCTTGAGAAGGAAGAGGATCAAGTAGAATAAATATTCCTACCATTGCATTAATACAAATTAACATAAACTACTGAAAAATAATATTTATCGTCTCTACAATATCAAGTATGAAATCCGAAATACGTCAAATGGAGAAGTTCCATAAATCGAGTGTTAATAAGCCTAATACTTTAACCAGCCGATATTTAGACCTTAGCCGTTATTTGGACCACTTCATCTAGCCAAAATCCTGCATCCCTGTTGCGGATCGGTTGAAAACAGCGAGAGGGAACGCGAAAAAGAGTGCGAGTTTCAGAGTGTCGCGTTACCCGGGTCCAGAGCAGCACAGGTGCGGCGCTTCGAGGCTGACCAGTGTATTGAATTCCACAAAAATTCTTAACGACGCCTCTCTTTGAGCGTCGCCCAGGCCATTCTCTCCGTCTCGGTCTCCGTTGCCGCTCGAGTGCGCGGCTTTTCCCCTCTTGCTTCGGCTCGCACCCGCTCTTTTCTCGCGTCGGCAAAAATTTCGAGATATACCGGCTCCGACAACGAATACCTGTCACCGAGAGCTGTCGGGTATCGAGATTCAGTTATGAAACTTTGATTCCGACAAATATATCCACGCCATTCTCTTCCATTGTCTAGGAGCTTGTGCAATATATGGGTCGTACAGCTTTTGATTTCAGTCGAACGTAACTTTGCTGACGAACCGTTGAATGATCTCGTGTGTGCACTTTTCATAATTCGTAGATACGAAATGTTATCCATTGTAACTGAATTTTGCGGTAGAGTTGCTGATTTATGATCGAGTATTTGACATGCGGGTTTCGCTACTGAATCTAGACTCAGTGTCTTTGCGATTTTTTCGGAGTTCAACGCTTTCAATTTAACTGTCTTGTAGGAAGTTTTACTTCTGGTCATAACTCATTGGACACTTAACCCATTGGCATACAATGATGTTTAAGAAACGTCATTTATTTCGCGTTACATTGTAAATGTTCACGTCTTCCGAGACGTCAAGAACTGCTAATAATTACTGTCAAATAATTGACCTATTTGACGTTTCTTTATATGTATTTCGTGGATTTATTTCAACAATATTGTAACTTCTGCACATACATATATAATAAACTATGTAAACTAATGGGTTTCTTCCCGTTTACGTGTAAATTAAACTATCTCTGGCAAACGCTGTGCTAAAGATTTTTAAATGATTATAAACTAGAGGCACTCAGTTTATTATCTAATAATATTACTTAATTATTGTTTGTTAATTGGGTACATCAACCTAGTCACGTGATGTTTAGTAATGTGAATATTCCATTCTGTTTCTATGCGTAAACGGATGTTCAGTTGCGTGAAATTAAATAGTATTTTTGGGATACATCGAAATTCGTTTTATTCGTATGTCGAGGGGTTAACAATTTTAGAGCGCAGAAAATTTCAGGGCAATTAGAAGACGAATCTGTCGTTCGCTAATTATTTACATAAGAGTGGACATTAAATGATACTGTCCTTTTTGGATGTTATTGAAAGTATAATCCAACAAGCATTTTGTTGAAAGCATGCAAGTGTCCAATTATTTATGGACGGGAATTGTAATTGAGCTTCACAGTGAAGAACTGCAAAGTGTTTGATTTGCAACTGATTATGGTATGTAAACTTTGATTAATAATACTGAGCTCAGGATATTTCGAAACGTCTTCTAATTTAACTCTTTCCCGACAAGATTCAAAGAATTAACTTTATTCATAGACAATATTTTAAAATATAGACTATAAACCTGTAGCATTTTTTAAAATTTTGAAAATTGGAAAACCTGAATCTTTGAACGATAAACGTATGATTAACCACTAGACGATGGAAGCAGCGAAAACTTCACTTTACTACAGCAGAGGCAAATAATAATTAACCTGAGAACCTAATCTCTACCGCGTCAAAAAAAGATATTGCTGTTTATGTAAGAAGAGTAAATAATCGGTTGCATGGGTTTCCTATCTCGTAATAACGCGACGATACATAAAAAGAACAGTAAAAGCAAGAAGCGTTTGTGATACATAGATGAGAACTTTTACCAATGGAGAAGTAGCATGAGTGTAAATATTTATAGATACTCGCATAATTAATTACAGCGCGTAATTAATAGTAATGATCATATAATTAATAGTAATAGTCGTATAATTAATAGTAATATTGTAACGAATTGTTTCAGAACGTATATAGGGTGAATTTCGCGACTTGATCATCTCAAATAAATTATATATTTTTTATTACAGAAAAAGGTCTCATTAAAACAGCAAAGTTACAAAAAACTAATTATGATATTATATGCCTCCCGCCCTTGACACCATGCAAATTTTATTTCAAGCATCTATTTCTATAACAAATAATGCACGGGTTATTTGATACGAATAAGTTGTGAGACCCTATATATGTATACGTCTTCTATAACAAAAGAGTTAACCGAAGAAGATATCTCATCCTCTAGATTATCACTATCTTAGACTCAATAATTAATTTCCCTAGAAATGCCAAGTTATTTAATGAATTTCTATATTTATATCAAAAATACCATTACAGTATTCGCTTTGACGAGAACAAAACGAACTAATCCACCTTCTTATTCATCTTTAACTCCCTGCCGTAAAGAAGTTTCGGATGATAAATGACTCAATGAACGGATTCGTAACGGATGACGCACTGGTATATCAAAACATATTGCCCATTTTCACGGGTGACGTATGTCAAAACATTACAGATGTTTCACATATAATTCCGTGGCCTTCTTAAGAAAATCTAACATATTTCTTTTGCTTTTACCAGTTATAATGAACACGTGAACCGTGATAGAATATAACAGTTTTGCTCCAAATACAACAACACTACCATTATGCAATAAACACTTTAATACACTGACTATCGCGATGGATTCAATCTGGCCAAAAATGCCAAATCGTTTGAATCGCTTTATTCTATAGATTTTAACCAACATTTAATAGCGTGATGATTCTGATGTCGATTCATTATCTTACCTTATAAAGACTGCCAACGTAATCTTTTACATTGCACATGTATATTACAAGAAAAACTGGTAGTTGGCAGACGATGTGTTAAAATATATTTTTCTGTAACATTATCTTACTCTCCGATACTTGCGAACGAGTTAAACTAATTATGTTTAACATAGAAGAAAGAGCACGCAAACGATCCCTTAAAGTTCCACGCTAATATGAATCACCTCGAACATTATCCATCGCCTACGTTATATTATCCGACCCAACAAGTCCGAAGAATATAACGACCATCCTTAAGCACCGAGAATCGACTCTAAAGTCTGCGGTGGTCGTGCGCAAGCAGCGAGTACCGGAAGATCTCTGTACCCCGGCGGCAAAAATGCGGCGCAAGGCTGCTTCCACGTTATTTTCTGAATCGGCCACGCCCGACAGGACGCATAAATCGTGAGTCTGCGGCGTTCCATTAGAGCCCGATACTTCGATCCATGCCCGGCGAAAAAGCGACACGAAAAAGAAGCATTCGAGCTCGGACCTTGGGCGGCGGCCAGAGCGGCGAAGGTAGGCCACAGACTGGGTGCGAAACGCGGCTGATTTACGTGCGAAAATGGCCAATTAACTGGCGTAATCGACCTGCGTACGCACGAGCTACCAATAGCAACGGTCCAGTGTCAAAGTCGCGGAAATGCTCACGCGGTTCTCTCCAACCTGGCCCTGAAAACGTTTCGCGGCCGTGCACCTCCAGGCGTTCTTCAAGTACCGAGGAAACGACAACGAGAGACAACACACAACAGCGAAGCGCGTCCATGCGAGAAGAAAATAAGGTTCGAAGCTACGAGCCGGAGGAATTCGAGAGTACATTGTGCAACGATCAAACCGGAATATCGAGAGTCCCCCGAAATTTTTTCATCCCAGATCCCGAAGTGGGAGCTCCATCGAGAACTCGTTTTGTAAGGATCTCGCGTTGCCGTTGCTGCACCTGTGCATCAATTTTACTATGCGCGATAAAGGATCATAGATTCGAACGAAGCGTTTCGAACTATTAGAAACTGTCCTCCACTCCTTTCGGCGCTCCCCTTCTTCGTTAGCTTCTTCTAATGAAATTCTTTGGAACTTTCTGCATCTATAGAGGTGGGGGAATTCTCGATGAGAGTTTTGTTGGGTCGCTGCATCATCCCCGCTGGTATTTCGACTCGGTGAAACGCGCGATACGACTACCCGCAGATGGGACCGCGCTAGAACAATGAGACGTTGCGACACTCTTTCGAAAACCACGCTCGCCGGTATGCAAAGTTTGTTTATGACGTGAGCATGAAGAAACGAGCGAAGAATACAATGCTAGTTAACGCGAAAAGACTATGGTCTATGGTTCCCAACTCCGTTCCGTTGTCGAACAATATGGTTAATTAGAATTTATTAGGCCAACAAATTTGAGAAATTCTTCGAGGAGAACGAAATTGGTTCGTTTTTTTTGCGTAACACGACGAGAGTCAAGATGTGGTGATGAAAAATTTCGAAAGATCTTTAAAGAACTCAAAATTAGGTCTTTCGTTGTAGCATACGCAGACTGAGCGTTAAGATACGAAACTTGAACCCTTTCATGACCATCTCCATATTTCATACGCACTCTACATTCTTTACATATTAACGGAATTATAAAATACTAGACTATCCAATTGTTTTCTTATAAAGTGAGCCTGTTTACATAAACGACGATAACTATTAGGTGTACCAATGAATAATCCATTTCTCTTGTTAGATTTAACAATTACTTTTAATAAAATGAAATACTAACTCGGTCTTAAATACACTGCTGTTGAGTTGGAATATTTTACATTTTCTCTTTCACGAGCAATATTAAGTCATTCCTATTTGAAAGGTTAATTTGTTGTTGAACGAAATTCAACGACCCATTTAAAAATAGTAGATTACTTGCTAGTGTATCTAATAATACGCGACATAAAAATGGAAATCTGCCGCATAACTTTTAATTTTCTTGAAATAACTAGTAGCTTCGATCCGAAAAGCGTAGCTTTTCGTAAAACTTTTGTCAGCCATTATACGTCTTTTGCAACAAAGGGGTTAAAACACGGCACTGATAATTACTTAATTATGAATCAACGAAATGAAAAGCGTTAATTAAAGTAAAAGTGTAAATTGGCTGACGGTTGCTTCGATGATTGTATGAACTTCGATATTTGCATGCGTTTTCATACAATTATCAAGGTAGTATTTATCAACTATGTTATTTACTGTTTATTTGTAGGAAAATTATGTAACAAGAATGTTTAGTCAACATATTTTCTCTGAATCTTTACCGAGAAAAATTCTAACTAATCTTTCCCAGAGTTAGTATAAAATGCTGTGAGACTATGTTGCTGTATCAGTACTACTTATTACTAGTACTATTATCACTAGACTGTGGATTTTTATGCAATTTTGAACAAATACGATCGAAATTAGGAATTGCTTTACCCTATAAATGGACTGTGAATTTTTACGCAAACTCATGGTTTTGCAAACAGAGTTCAAAAAATGGAATACGAATAAAAATTTGTTTCATCCTTTAAACAATATGATGCATCCTTCACTTTGAGTATTTTGTACATTTTTGCACATTACATATGTTCTGTAACTTTTCGTACACTACAATTTCCTATAATTGCATAAAAATCCGCAGTCCACTTATAAATATCATAATTTCTACTACACTTCAAGTATTATCTATAGTTCTTTAGATTACACGAATTCTACGCCTGTTTACGCCACGAAATTCCCAACAAACGCATAAGAATCCGCAGTCTAATCAACATTCTTCAACGGCCCGTGCGTTCGATTCCCTATTATTTAGATTCCTTTCAAATGTCATAGCTTAGAAATGAAACCGAGATGATGCACGGTACGTTATACATCACCGCTGCTACCAACGAAGGAATAATAAATGTCCATTTAATCCGCTCATTGGCCAATCGAGCCGCAAGCTTCGAACAGATGAAACGCAGATAGCGTGTACCGCATATAGAGTAATGTTCCACTGGCGACAGATAAACGACACGCGGTTGCAGGTGGAGGACATGCGGGCAGAAGCGTAATCGCCGCGACATTATCGCTTATGCAATCAAAGCTTCACGTCGATTTACGTTGGTTTCAGATCGAGGAGACGGCGGCTACGACGGCGGTAGCGGGCAGCCCGCTTTCCTGGCACATCCCAAGGCCGTCCTTGGTGGGACGAAGCGAGAGGGACAGCGAGAATGGTAGCTGGGCTCATCATCTGCACCCGAACTCGCCATCCAGAGGATCAACCTCGTCGCAAGGATCCACCGCCAGCACACACGTAAGCAACCATTAGGAGGGAGATTATAGGTTTCGGGTAGAATCGATGAACGGGTAAATGAGAGACTGCTTGATTACACCTCCGATTAGGTATAAACGTGATTAACCCTCGATATACCGAGGGAAGCGTAGTCGAAGCAGGGCTTGAAATGTTTGCGAAACTAACCGTTTCGAACCGTTACATGTGTTGGTGGTACATGCGTTAATAACGCTGACGAGCGACGCAATCGAATCAAAGTTGGTAATAAATACGTGTATGTATGTGTTTAGTATTAGGAAAAGAAGGAGTAGAACCAGTATTGCGTACGTTATCGACGAGCAAAGATACAGAGAAGCGCTGTGTGCGAATTATTCAGTTTTATTTTTCAATTATTCAGTATAGGTGTGACAATATATGTTAAAGTTTATGTAGAAACCTTTCTGTGTTACTCTATTTCCAACAATATGAAAGTTCTAGCCGAAAGTGTTTATGAAGAACTTTCATTATGTTATAGTTATGAAGAACTACGATTATTGCCGTCGCCGATAATAACGAAACGATATTCTGTTACTCGTATTTATCGATAATGCCAGTCGTAAATGAGTAATAAAGAATATTTTGTTGTTTTGGTTGAGTTGACAAGATAACAGTTTCTTTTATTAATATTCTGTTAAAATAAGAACAAAGTTACACAAGAAATATATATTAAAAATGTTCACTCCATTCTCATTATTCCATAATAATATATAATATAATATATATGTCCTAAAATATGTAAATATTTAAAATTTAAAATCTGCACGTAGACTTTTGTAACTGACTGGAAATGAAGATAGAGGGTAACTTCGCCCTTTTAGATTTAGATAAAGGGTAGTTTCGCTCTCTAAACATTACAATGTATGTTTTTCTTTGATAACTGTGTACGTTGCGTACCTTTTTGCGCATTTAACACCCCGGCCTCGATAAATGCCTAGAAATTCGCGGTCTATTCATCAAGTTCGATTATCCTCGTCAATGATATCAATTGTAATCGATCGAACGATTACATCAGGAACGATCAAAGATCCAACGAAATTCGTAGTTAAAGTTCAACGATTGATCGATGAACGAGTTGTGATTCTGTTACAGAGCGCCGCGTCGGGCACGTTACTTTTAACAGCCGCGAATTTGGCGAATCTCGCGGCTATTCATCCGCCCACGGTGACGGCACCGAAACAGATGGATACGGCATCGGTGGCTAGCAGCACTCATTTCACCGTGGTGAACGGCCTAGGCAGACCGACGACCGTCTACAGGAAGTCCTGCTGCGCGAGAAATCAGCTCACCGTGCTCGTCTGCACGATGAGCTTCCTATTCATGGTCGGCTTGCTACTCGGGATCCTCTACATGGAAAGTAAGTATTCCCTGTGGCTTTCTTAATTAATCGATTCGAGAGCTCGTCTATACAGACTCCTCAATCTTCGGTAAGTACGGTGATTGCCCGAAGTAAAATACAGGGCAAATACAAGTACTAAATTTCTACTAGATGTACCAATAGTTCACTAATTATTAATAAACTAGTACTAGTCCACTTTTCGAGTTAAATACAGGATGTGTTTTTAACGAAACCAACTATTTGTCCTCGTTTAAATACAACTGCATTCAAATGTAATAGAAGAGAAAGCAAGAGGAATGTGAGATGTCACGATTTTGATCTACAGAATTATGATTGAAAATGACGAATTAAGAAGATCTTAACAATGATCTTCCACAACAGCTGTTGTTTTTCGATAGTGTTTCTTTATTTAATGGACATTTTTAATTTGAGCACACGGGTATTCATGTTGAAGTGAAATACTATTTTGTCAACAGACCATAAAGATTCATTTTGAATGAAAGCTTGTCCTTTTAATAAAATAAATTTATCTATCGAATAAAAATTACTTATTGGTTCACCTTAAATTTTACAACCGTCACTGTACACATATAAAACTATGAATACATATTAATGTTATGATTTCAATATCATTTAAGAGACGTAATACACCAGTAAAAATGCAGTTGTTACATACAGAAGCAACACAGTTGATACCAATTAACTTATTATCATACGTGCTTTAAATTTTATAAAAAAACATCGTTTTTGCTTTTTCTTTGAGTACCACCGAAATTGCAATTAGTATTATCAACACGTAAAGCAACCAGTACTTTTTTTATAGTGAACCACTGCTCACCAATGCTTCGATAAGTAAATAAAAAATATTTCATTTATAAAAAAAAACAGCCCTTTAAGTTTCGAGAGTTTCAAAGTTTTTGAGATCTTACAAAGTTTCGGAGTTCGAATTTCGATATACCGTTCAATAATCCTAATCTTTTGACTTCAAGTTTAGCCTCCATCAGTCTTCTGTGATTGTTTCTGATTACAGTGAGAATCCGCGACAAGTATCATTAGGCTGATCGGGAATCGGCTACGTCGATCATGGATCATCTTTCGGAAGATTGCATATATCGAAGAGGCGATCAACGAAACGAATAACACCGATAACGAATGAGTCTCCGTGAAGCGGAGCTAAGGATCGGAAGATCACGATCGACAGAATTATTCTTATTTATAATGTACATGTATATTATCACTTAGAGCGTTAGGGCGACACGATTAGACGTTCTCGGTCAGAGACAAAGTTTCAAAGGCTGTATTGCACCGTGTTCGGCGTGTGGTACGTGAAAACTCAGTAATTACATTCATGTAATGAGCTAGCTTTAGGTAAACGCGTATAGATAGCAGATCCTAACTCGTTGAGCCGTTCGATTATTTCGCGAGATGACCGCGTCCATCGAAATTCAACGAGTATCGTAGAATATTCTACCCTTCTTTTCTCTTATAATTAAGGTCAGACGACGACAAGACAGGCAGATACGCGACTCGAATTCTACATTCAATTGTACAGTAAAGTGCAAAACTCTCAGACCAGCTGCATTGCTGCCTCCACAGTTGCAATTAAACATAATTTGAAAAGGTATTATATATGTATATACAAATTCTAATTACACGAAAATGAACCTTTAACCCTTTGCACTCGAATCTTCTTTAATTCGTTGATTGTCAAAGGCGTGCATACGTCCAGCAGATTTTATTTAATACAACGTAAATTAATTTCTTAATTTACCGTTATGTAACAATATTTAAAGGTTTATTTTAACTACAATGTAACAGTTTATTATTTTACACTTCACTTTAACTATTTCGCAGGTGTAAACTATGCGTGCATTTTTAATTATACGAATGTTTCTCAGCAACGATAGCCACTCTAATATCGTAACGTGTTCAAAGAATTAATGATTTTTTTGGATTTCCAAATTTAATTGCATTGTTTAGCTTTCTTCTTCATTCTACTATCAGGCTAATAAGTGCTTTGCAGTATTAAAAATTTCACGAGAAAATATGACATCGCATAAATTTTCATGTAATTACAATAATACCCATTAAACTATGCTCTGCTTGCATTTGCGTAAAGAAGGAATAATAGTTTGATCTTCCAATGATTTTATCACGCTTTTATGAGACTTTATTGTGGATAGAGGAAATTTTGTCTTCAATTTTTATTGTTTCGAAAGAAATTAAAATTAAATTGGTAACGGAGCACAAAGAATTAAATATTATCTTCACTATATGGTTACTTATACTTTCATTTAATTACGGTTCTTCTTAAAAATTCTTCAACAAATACAATCCTTACCGAAATATTCCAAGATTTTTATAGATTTATTTTGAATGAGTTATAAAGGAAAAGGGAATCAAAACAAAAACATTCGTTTCTAAAATTGACGAAAACAGAATGTTAGGCAATTTTAAGTATCTATCATACTAGAAGATATAAAATAGAGTTGTACACAATATTAATTATTCCAAATTAATCGATATTCTTTAACGTCATCGATACTTCTTAAAATATTATGTCATCCCATAATGAATCTCATCTCTTCGCTTAATTTCAAGTGCGAATTATTAATATTTACGCTTGTTTTTAATAATCGATTTATGGAACATTGCTTTCTATAATTCTCTCGGTTTGTCAGGAAATATTTGGGTTTCTTCTTGAAAAATCCACTTGTTTAAAAGAAATCTAAGAAACGATATTACCTAATATAAGGAAACTATTAGAGTAGTACTAATCACCTTTAACCCCTTGGCTTAAGAATTGTTCAAACATTATCCACTGAAATATTGACTATTTGTTACTATAACACTACATCGAATGCAAACCACTGAAATATTATACGCAATTCTTACGTAGTAATCCTCAATCTCGCAATCTTACAAATTGAAATAAAATAAATTCAAATTCATTACGAAATACTGCATGTTTTAATTGTACGTGATCCATAGACTAAACCACGAGTGTAGCTCGTTGTTATAAGCCAAAGGGTTAAATACTCTTTCCCTGCTACATGGCCTAAGATTTTTGCACAATACTGTATCTCCGTTGTAGCTTCGATTTCTAGCGATGGTTAATTTAAATTTAATTTAAGCAAAGAAAACTTGAACACTGGTTTTCGGTTTAAATTTGATTTCGATTAAATGTGACTCGGCACGAGCGTGAATAGTGCGTTGAGTAAGTAAAGGGAGTGTCGTCGTCCAAATTAAATGTCGCGATACATTTCGTAAGTTATACGCACAAGTATTTCTTCGATTAACGTTGACGGACAGTTCGGAACAATCGACGAGATGGGAGTAAAATAAGCGGATATGTATTAACTTTAGGGGTCGTTATTTAATTGTTACTAACAGAAAGAACGCCTGAATCAAACCTGGATTCCGAGGTAACATGTTCCAGGGAATGTATGGAAAAACAATGAGCAGCGATCGCGTCGATCGCTGACTCGCAACTGTGATATTACTTGCGTATTAATTAATCGTCGATTCAACAAGAAACTGTCGAACCATGAGGAAAATGAAAATGCTGTTTTATTTCAACCCTCCCCCCTCTCCATTCCCTATCGTCTCAAAAGTAATTCACGTTGCAATTTTCTTCCTTATTAAAAGCTAAATACTTATTAACTCTTTGCCTGTTCTGTCAATTTGATCCACAAAATGTTTTCTTCGTTTCTTTTTCCATTCGTAAATTAGTTGAATATGTTTTACTGATGTAAAAAAAGTGAATAAAAATTGTGAATGAAGTCTACTTGTTTATATATTTATTTATAAAAATGATAAAAATTATGCTACTTTATTCATTAAAATGGCAAAAACTATGCTACTTTTACTTGCATATGATTATCACACACTGAACTGGCAAAGGATTAAAGGGTTAAATGAGTGCAAAAGTGGTATCAGTTTTAAATAATATTAATAATAATAATACCGGTAAAATTGTTTCCAATTTTCTTCTGTATCTCTTACATACTTGTATCGGTTTATTAATTACTTACGAAGAGATATTTATAGGTATCTATAGATAGTTAAAATTCATATATTCGTAAATATTTCGTAACTCTACCCCAAGCTTTTATATACCAGAATTAATTTATAGAACGTGATAAACTTATATTTATTACCCATAATACGAAACTGAATAAAACTTTTGCACTCAAGTAACAAACATTTCAGAACAAAATTAAAGAGACAAAAATCATAATAAATGACAATGATAAATACTTCAATACGATTATAAAACGTCAATCATACTCTTAACTGTTTGCAGTTTAAATGTGGGATATTCTCTGTAAAGCATTTTAATCATTCTTATTTTAAACCAGGAAAAATATTGCATGTTAAGGGGACACAATAATCCATCGAAATGAAATAGATTCAGTTAACCCTTGACCTTACGATTTTTTCACATACGAAACATTACGATAACACTGAGTCGAATGAAAAACACTAAAATATTGTACGTAATTTGTACTTACAGTTACCAGTTCTCAATCTTACGATTTTACAAATCGAAAGAAGTTAATTGAAGTTTATTAAAAAAATTCAACATGTTTTTATCGCAATTAGCGCACAAGTAACACCATGAATTAATTACTATAAAAGGCGAGGGATCGAGAATAATTTATAAATTCCTTAAATAATAATTAACTGAGTCTACAACTTTCGGTATGTAAGAAAAGATAATTTTAATAAGTGTGGAACTTATGCCAATAACATTACAACTGCAAAGAATTAAAGAGAGGAACTTTTTATGATTTCTATCGGTAAAAAATTCGCCGATCATTTTGGCGAAAAAAATATTTAAAAGAAAAATAGGGAATTAAAAATGTATTTGCATGCATAGTATTTAAGGTACTTACCTCTAGGTCCTGAAGCGTCTGAGTCCATCTGTAGTTGGGCAGGTCCGCTCCGTTTCCGCTGTTAGGCCTGAGTTTGTCTTTCTCCTTCTCATCCTCTTCCTCGTCCTCCAAGTTCTCCTCCTTTTTGCTTTCATCCGCGTTATCGCCGCTCGGTCCAGGAACCGCGGGTGACTCTTTCACGGATTTCTGAAATCCACAATATGAAATGCGTCTGATAAAACTGTCTTAACACTTCGATATTGCATGGCATAATAATACTTCTTTTCGAAAACTAGAACTGAGAATGATCGATGTATAGGTACACCCTTCATTTGAAAATCAAAGTAAGGAAAACTTGAAAAAATTGATTTTTTTTTTGTAAAGTTCGACAAATAGTAATTTCTAAGAATTTTTGGAACACCTGAAGTTGTATATTTGCTAATATTTAAACAGAATTAGTAGACTATAGATTTTTATGCCTTTATAGGAAATTTTACAGTGCAAAAAGTTGCAAAATGTAGCTACAATTAAAAAATATAAAAAAAAATAAGGTACAACACACATTGTTATAATTAAGGGGTAAAATTAATTTTTATTTAAGTTCCATTTATCTGGCACTGCTTTTAAGGACATGAGTTTGCATAAAAATCTGCAGGCTGACAATTTGAAAATGATGCAACTTATCACTATATTGTCACACCTATCCCACATATAAGACCTTGATTATTACACTGTAAACTATGGTTAAATTGATCCTAGCATTTTTAATTTAAAACCATATAATTGAAAAAGTAATGTACTGAAATAAACTATTGCTTAATTTCTCCTTCTTATCCACAATTTAGAATATTTGAAGATTACCAGAGTTTTATCAGATTGTTTCAGAGACTTATCCACTTAAAAACTCATGAGGTCAATGACTCCTGTTCACAATATGAAGTGAATAAAAAAACATTTACAGTATAAAGGTTAACTTAAACTTTTCCACCAGCAAAATGTTAGAAAAAAACCACAATATGAATTATCATAGCTAGATAGCAGATCTTTATGCAAATTCAGATTTTTACAGATCAAATTAAAAAAACTATTTTCTACATAGGGAGTTGTTTTACCCTGTAAATATTATAACTTATATTTTACCTTGAATATTTTTTGCATCGTTTGAATACCAATTGCATTGTGTATCTTTTTACACATTTAAATTTGCCATAAACGTATAAAGATCTATAGTCCAATCATAACACATACACATACCTTATTGTCTATTTCCTCTTGTAACTTGGTAGCCTGCTCGTCAGTCAATTCAACAATCTTAGATTCCGAGTTGAATTTCTCCTCATCGGCCTTTTCTTCCTTCTTTTTCTTCTCCAATCTCTCTTTGCGGCGTCTCTCCTGTTCTGCACGTTCTGTCTTTTCATTGGCAGCCTTTGCGAGGGCAGTAGCTTCGTATTTCTTGAATTTACTCGTGACGAGCTGTAGAAGAAGATAAATACGCAAATATGACTCACGGTTTCTATGGGAAACTACGAAATCGTTTGCAACGTGCCACAACGTGATACACGGAAGATGATTACCTTTTCCGCAGCGCCTTCGCCTCCTCCTGTGTAAAAATCCGTCTTTCTCGCGAGGAAACTGAAGATTGTATCGAGCAACTGTAAAATAAACGATGTTTGATTAATATTTTTCACGTTATACAGAGAATAACGTTGTTGATCGAAGGGAAACATAACCTAAACCGGCAACGAAACGACACTCACCTCTTGTACACCTCCTTCGTGTTGTTGGGCCATAGCCAACAACATTCCGTCGAATTTCTCTTCGTTGGTCGACATTATTCTTCGAGTTTAAAGGGAAACTGACTAAAATTCGCTGAATAAATGACACTAAACGAACCGCACTGACATTAAAAAGCAGCGCACTTTGTTACCACTTAGCACACCACGTTTCAGGTCACAAACGTCGACAACAGCGCTCCTCAACTTGTGGAGCGCGGCTCAATATCAAGTTTTTAACTGGAGATACGTAAAAATTTGTAACTTTTACATTCACGAAACTCGAATTCGAAACATTGCGAGGCTTCGAAATCTTCCCAACTCGAAATTTTCGAAAGTCTGAATCCTCATTTTCTTCCTTTCATTTCTAAGGAGACAGGGATTATACTCTTAACAAATTCTGATTAGAAAATCAATTACTTCTTGAATATTGTCAAATGAAACTTAAATGGAATCATAATACATCATTAATGTTAAGCGTGCGACAACTGCGACGTGTTAATATCATTTTATTTCATCGTATTTCTCTGTAATTAAGGGACCTCCGGCACAATGACTAAAGTAAATAAATAAATATATAATTTAATTAATGAATGAACGAAGAAACTTTACGAAATAATTACTTCTAACACATCCAACGTTTCAAGGTATGCAAATTTAACAATACTTACCTTTTTAGCTGACAAAGATTAAAATTTTGTTTCATCTTTTCTCAGTATAAACGACTATAACGAATTGGTGAAATCGTACCAATTACAATAAATCTGAAATCTAAAAGCAAACTTTATTGTACTATTTGTCAAATAAGTTCAAATTGTGGCAATATTCTCGTTATTTGTATAAATCATTATTTATCCCATCGTCAGCTTCGAGAGTTTCGTATTATCAAAGTAAAATAAAGAATAGACTTTCGACAATTCGAACCTTTTCGAGTTTCAAGGAATTTCAAGAATTCGTGTGTCCAATCCCTGTACTATGTTGAATTTAGCATGACATTAATTTTCTTCGCAGATTCTTCGTTATAAAGAGAGACTCGATATTTTTTAAGATAGCATTTTATAACACTTTTATACCATTTATTTGCGAGTATGATTTGCACACTACGGACTTTAATGCAATAAAATTATGGACTTTTATTTATAAAAGTTTAAATCCATTTAAAGTATGGACTTTTATTTATAAAAGTTTAAATCCATTTAAAGTATGGACTTTTATTTATAAATGTTTAAGTCCATTTAAAGTACCGACTTTTATTAATAAAATTAATGGAACGCAATCTAAATGGAGGACAGCTTCACCTTGCAAATAAAATATGTATTCATTTCTTTCGAGTACCTAATATATTCTTGCAACATGTGCGCCTTTCTTAATTTTTCGCATATATATATTTCCCACGAATGCATAAAAATCCACGATCTAATGATCCCTTTTCCCGTGAATGATTGCTTGATATATTACGTATACTTTTTTCTAATAAACGATACTAAAACATACGGGAATTCTTAGTGAATAAATTAAAAAGAAAAATGAAAGGTGCAACAGGCTAATGGGTTGCGAAATGATAATTATTTAAAATTGAAATCGAATATAATCTTGTATCATTTTGTTCACAGCTTATATAAGAATTTCTAATAAATATACAAACCTGCGTCACTTGAATATCTTAAAACCGGAATTTCGCAGCACAATCTATGGATATTACAGTTGTTTCAATAGAATGATAATGTCTGCCAACACTGCACACGAATTCATTGATGTATTCAATCGATCTACAATTGAAATTAAGCTTTTCTTACATCTAATCAAATATTAGACAACGCGTCTCCTCTACCACGTTTCTAAAATCCTTGTATTCTTTTATCCTCTTTTTGCTTTACACATGCTTCTAATAATGTACTAACGGATTACCTCCGTTAATAAATAAATATAATACAAACTATTTTACCGACTTCTATAGTCTTGAAGCAGCTTGAATTATTTAAAATTATCGCTTTTACTTTTTTCCATGATTACATGTAGAATCTATTACAAATCGAAATTCATCTGATCCGTTTTAAATAGAAATGCATTGAATGTTATTTTTTCACGTATAGAAATTACTATTGAACACGTATAATATTCTTCATTTGTATATTATGATTTCAATCGATCAGGTTTTTAAAAGTTCCATTATAATGATTTGGGCCGCGGTACCATTTCGAACAGGTGTGTTGAATCACGCAGTGAAAGGGTTGAGAAACGCTGGCGGAGAATTATCGACCAATCATGTTTGCAGGCGGTATATGTGGCGTCCTCTCACGCGATACTTAAATACGTATTAAATTTTGCCCGCCAATGGAATGATCCACGATCAATTTTACTTTGCGCTCTAATAAAACATGCCGTACATTTTTATCTAAATCCAAAACTAAATCGTAGCAAAATATATTTAGTTCTAAAACATTCCTCGAGTACGATAATCTTGTCTAATAATAAATAAGCAATCTTGTCTAATAATAAATAAGCAATCTTGTCTAATAATATGAAAATGGACTAAACTATGTAATGAAATTGGGGCTATTTAAAGAGAATGCGGTTTCTTGAAAAAAACGTTGGAATTACGTTGGAATGATAATTCTTTACGTTTTCTGATACGCAATATTGCATGAATGATGCAATGAAAGAGATATCACTTGCAAAACACTCAGCCCGTTCGTCGTAGAACCCTTCACTTTGCACACGCGGAGCGCGGTCGCGAATCGTTTTCAATTTGATGCAAACGATAATCTCTTACTTCGGCGTCAAAACGTTAATGGGTTTCGCGTAACGAGAACGAAATTATTAACTGACCCGACTGAAAATTTATGCAAGGCGAACGCTGTAAAGAAGTAGGTTAAAGAAGTGAAAACGGCGTCCTTCGGGCGCAAATACGCCGGCCGTTACAATTATTGCAAACAAATAATTTTTCTTGCACCAAGATGATTCATTAGCGAAAGCAGTTGGTTCCCACAATCTTCTGAGATGCTCTCGTTTTCGTGCAAATTTTTTCATCGTGATACAACATTTCATTGAGAGTAGTCGGGATATAAATACAGTCGAGCCTCGATAATTCGAAGCCGAAGGGAAGAGTTAATATCTTCGAGTTATATGTATTTCGACTTATCGAACACTTCGAGTAAGAAGGGATTAAAGTACGAAAGTTGGACTTACGGGAGGTGAATGCGAAATTTAAATCTGCAGATAAAGTATACAATACGCGTAATGCGCAGAGATATACAAAATATCCAAAGTAAAATACATTTTATAATATTTAGAGGATGAGACCAATCGATATTTGGTCTCCGCTTCTTTAATTCTGTTTTGTAGTTTTTTAGATTGTAGTTTTGCATTTTGAGTTTGTAGAACCATGGAGTTGTATAAAGATGCGTAGCCTATTTATTAGTTAATGTTGATTTGTACGTTGAAAGGATATAAATACGTAAATAAGTGCGAACATAAATACATTACATGTGTACAAAATATGTAATACGTTCGTACGTACGTTTTTATTTGTGAAATATGCAAAGCACACGTATTAAGCAATTTATGTGAAATGAAAAACACACTTTTAGGATCTTCTAACGATAAAACAAATTTCTGCGTAGGTTTTGCATCCTTACCTACATTATATTTAAAAATTGATCTGAAGATGTGGCAAATAATTTCGATTTATAAAGGTTTTCGCAACGAAGAGGAATGGGATCAATAAAGTCGTCGTGTTATAAATATACTACGAATCTTTATGCAAATTCATAATTTTCTAAATACATTTGGAAGAATAAAGTATAAGCAGAGTTTTTTTTCACCCCCTTGTTTTTGTATTTTAAAATGCACTTTATTTCGTGTATTTTGCACATTTTTACGTATCACGTGAATTTTGTTCTTTTCTGGTACATTGGAATTTCTCATAAATGCAGAAAAATCCGCAGGACTAGTTATTAAAGGGATAGAGGATTTAAAAAAAGTAAAAATCGCACCTCTATGGTTTTGTTTTCCTATTTCTCACTATAGTTCACGCATAGTCGATAGAACTATAACGTATAACTGCAATTTCTCTGTTGTTATCGTTAACTTCATTTTACCTAAAATTACGACGAAGAATGGCATACGACAGGACAGAAAGATTTCCAAAATTGATCACTGCAACACCGGCTAAAATCGGACCGGGAACATACGATGCATCGGATTTGTCGAAGCCCAAAAGACATCTTGGTATAACTAAATAACCCACAATCATATAATAATACAATGTGTATTTTTCGTAGCCGAATATCACCCATTTCTCTGCGGAGCGAAGAGAAGAACAGTGATCGTATCGAAGGATGCTGAACGATTACCAGGACCTGCATCCTACAATATAAAAGAACCTCAACGTCGCATACCAGAACGTAGTTTCTAAAAAATTGTACTTTCAGAAACTGAATCGAGATAAAAGTGGTAAAAGAGTGAAACATTGCAGGGAGGAGTTAGTGTTGATTTTACGGATGCTAGATTTAAAGAAAAGGAATATGTAGGGCCAGGTCCAGTGGATTATAAAGTGGCTACAGATTTAGGTAAATCGCGAAAAATAAGATCTCATCCTGGTACTTGGAGAGGACCTGCTGGAAAAGTAATATTATTATTACTATTATTATTTATTGCTCCTAACTCATTGTGGCACGAGATCTTTTTCTTTATTTTAACATTTTGTACAAATTCGAAAAGAACGTGTTCATTTGTAAAGAGGTGTATCGTGTTTCTTCTACCAATGTTGTGAATGTACGATTCGATAAATTTACAGTTTGATTGCAGAAATTTACAATTAATAATTCAGATAATTCTGAAGATAAACAATTGATTAAATAGATTTAAATTTATTCGTAAAATAATTTTCCATCCCTTCTCTTATTTCTTCTTTTTCCAATTCGATATGCATATTTCTTTACTTATACAATGAGATTGTACACATTCATAGTTTTGGTATAAGGAGAATGATATTCTTTATTAGAACAGTGTAATGGTTAAATCAAACAATATAATTTATTCTTTATTTTAATTGTGAACTGAAGCTATGGCTTGCTCGACCTCCTCGATCGATTATTCCTACTCCCACATCAATCCCAGATAAAAATTACGCAGGTTACAACGTTAATGAATATGGTACCTTTGTAAAAAACCCACCTCTCAAGAGAAAACCGACTTTGTTTTATAACATCCCCCGAGAAGTACTAAAACCGAATTTATTACTAGACTGCGGATTGTTATGTATTTATGGGAAATTTAAATGTGCAAAAAAATTACAGAATGCATGTAATGTGCAAAAATATATAAGATGATCGAAGTAAAGTACATTTTATTATATTTGGAAAGTAAAAAGGCCTACTAATCGACATTAATTTCTTTAATCCCGTTAATAAAGATATTTATAAGAATTTGCATAAAAATCCGTAGTCCATTTATTACGATTGGAAACGTAGTAAAACATTTCTCACAACTTGTAAAATACTTTGAGAATTTTTCAGGAAACAAATATTACTACGAAGCTTTACAAAGGAAATTTTTGGAGTAGAATGACAGGTAGAAAAGATCCTCGACGATTTCTGACTCCGTCTCCAGGAGATTATGAACACGAAACCAAGAAATCAGCCACTGAAATACATAATGAGAAAATAAGAGAAACGAAAAGAATGTCTTCCAGACAGCCACGTTTCTTGGACACTTTATACAGAAGAAAAATTCGCGAAGTAACGTTCAATAGACCCTAAACTTGAAATATTCTAGAATTTGTTACTAATTGCAAATGTTCAGAGTGAAATTTTACGTATAGAATTTTCCAGCCCCGAATCGTTACAAGGTAAATGGCTGCTTCGACAAATTCCTCAAGATTGATTGCAAATGCGATCCTTATGCTTTAGAACCACCCCCTTTTGGACGAACCGCCAAAGTATAGTTCCGTTGCAACATTTTACCACAATTTTTTGCCAAAAATGCCTCTAATCCAAATATTTAAACTATCGTTCATCAGTCACCAGATACTCGTAAATTTTTAACAAAGTTTTTCTGGTTAAGTATTGATCCATCTTTTTTTTTAGTAACTTTATTCACACTCTTCAGTTTGATCTATAGTTTGTATAGACAAAGTTACAAACAATTATATGACAAGACAGTTAATGTTGCATATGACGTATGGAATTAAAGAGTAGTATAATTTCTATAACATTTAATTATAATATAAATTAAAAATATGTTTGGTAAATTATAAGCGTGTATGGATGTTTTATCACAGCGGTTCGACGATAAGACAGAATCCGATATACCTGGCCCAGGTACATACGATCCCCTTAACCGACTAAAGTGTACAATGTCCATTTATCAAGCGCCACTTGGAGCCACTGCTGGCCGTTTTAAAAAAGTTCCTGAAGACACTGGACCAGGTAAGACTTTTTATCTTCTATTAAATACTTAACGTTTAATAATTCGAATATTATTCATTAATCAAGATAGCAATATTCTTGCTTCTGGTTTTGCAAACGTATAAAAGTGTTGGTACTTTATCCAGCAAGTTTCTCTTTCAGGACCCAGCGATTACCATTCGAACGTCGGCAACTTGGCATACGAGTCGTATAAGAGGTTCAAGTATTCCTATTCAAGATCGATTCAACCACAAATGTACTTTGCCGAAGAAATATCTTCGTACGAAGATGAAGAAGATTTCAGTGACATTTGTTCTCCGAAGAAAGGCGAAGAAATAAAAAGTAGCGTGTATCACGCTGCTTTTAAGTCTAGAACGGAAAGATTTCCCAAACTTGGAAAGGTAAATAGCAACTCTTCTTCTCCAAAATATTTCTTAGCACATTAAGTAGCATAATTTATTTATTTGTTTATTAACTTATGGGACGAATTCTATTGGCGTACAATAAGAAAGATATAACAAATAAGACATAGAATTGAGGAAAGAAAAATAAAGCAAAATAGTGGATATATTACTGGTTCCGATTTTTAACAAGTTTAAAATCTGAAATGTTAAAACAAAAGATCTGATTAGGAAAAAGTTATTAAAAAGAGACAATTATCACAGACGAGGTACAAAATAGACCTGCTATCTTACGGGACTTCGTATTACATGGTCTGAAATACCGACATCTTAAAAAATTCGAATTTTCCGAAGAACATCTTCCTTTTTCTTACCTGAAAAGGAATGTAAACACTTCTATAGTATTTTAATGTAAAAATGTAAAAGCAAGCGCAAATGTTATACATTTGAGACAATCAAAAAGGTAAAAATGAAAGTGATAATGGGTTCTTGAGACTCCAAAACCATGTCAAGAAAAATACATTAGTTGATAGGTCTATTATGTCTCTTATCTTATTCAAGAAACTTGAAGAAATACAACAGGTAAATTTGCGTTTCGCTTCGAATTGAATCCGAACCCTTTCACCATCCAACGAAGAATTCCAAGTACAGATGTCACTACCATTACAGTTACTCAATCTCGCCCCATAAACCTACACGTTCAAGCACCCCAAAATTGACAATGAATCAGAAAATATCGAACGACCCCTATCGAAACCTAAACCAATCCCCTCTAATCTTTTAATCACTTCCCCCTCCCCCCCCCCCCCCCCAAAAAAAAGGGAATTAAAAAGAACCGAACATTTTGATCAAAGAAACTCCGCCTTAAACTCCTCCGTGCACCCTCATATTTCCACCGCGAGCCAATATAAGAACATCCTTTAGCAAGCTGAGTCAGTCAGCAGACCGAGTAAAGCGAAGATTGAAAATGTTAACCAAGAAAGAGCAATTTCTTTAATGAGATCCTCGCTGGCGGTTCGGTAGCCAGTAGTCAGAATAAGTCTGTGGTCAGACCGGATCCGAGGGATTCTTTCGTACCGGAAACCCGTGAACTAGCCAGGGTTCAGGCAATCCTCGGTGCGCAAGGTAATCAGGAGAGGTCGAGACGAAATTAATGACGGCGGATCGAAGCGATGCATCTGTACCCGGGGCGGTTCGGCCAGGATCCAATTTGCCCGTTAATCGAGAGAGACCGTCGAGGTAGAATTCGACGACGTGGCCGCAGATAGGCCAGGATACAACCGAACGTAGCCAGAACAACGCGTGTTCCTCTGTGTCGCAACTCGCAAGTGTCTCCTTTGAGGTCCTCTGCGTTCCTTCGCGCTAAAAGGTGGAATCCTTCTGTGCAAGTTGCCTTTTGAGCGACGAGAAGTTCCGCGTTTGACACGGTGGACGAGTAGAAATTTCATTAAACGCAGGCTTTTTTAGAGCTTCTGCAAGTGGGTTGGAGAGATATTAGCGGTTTCACAGTTCGATTTGACTAGTTTGCAATTATTTCCCCTGGCAAAAGGTTTTCGGTCGAACGGGATGATATAAAGTTAGCTAAAAGCGGTTTGAATTGTTTTTGTGGTGCAAAGTAGATCATATTTTATAGAATAAGATAGAGTATTTATTTCTCAATCTATACAAAGTCAAAAGTAAGTATAGGTACATCTCATAAAAATGAAATTGTGTAAAATTGTATGATATAATTAGAGACTGATTATGATACTACTTATAGCAAATAAATAAGAATCGTGTAATGATAATATAATTATAGTATTACTTATAGAGAATCCATTATAGTATAATTGAGGTACAATTTATAGTAAATAAATTATACCATAATCTTATTTTTACAAAGTGAGTACTCAGTTTTGACTCTCATAGTATTTTGGATATTTTGTATACTTTTGCATTTCATACAGTTTGCAATGTGAATCAAAAATGAATATACACCGTAGAAAAATCAAATTACAGTATAATTATGGTATTGAATACAATAGGAATGAAATTACAGCATGATTATAGCATTATTTACAGCAAATAAGTAAATATTGTATAATATTCGTACAACTATAGTATTGTTTACGATAAATAAATTATGATATAATTACGATACAATTTACAGTGGACAAATTATATTTGTAAAGTCTATATTTACTTTTGACTCTCACTATACATATGTCTTTGGATACCATAATGTGAAGCACTATAGCAGCCTTTTTCTAAATGTCGAAGTAACCAACATTCGATATACGCTTGTTTTCTAGCCTCTATTTAAACTTATAAACTGTGCAATTACATTAAAATAAGAACTTTCACCATTATTTCGATAAATGTATCATAGTTTATTGCATCCTGAATTCATATTAGATTTATTTAATGGTCTCATATGTTGTTTATTTGCAAAGCAGCATTTCGCACCCCAAAAACTTTAGTGTCTTTACTTGCTTCCGTATTATCGTGTTTGACTTAAAACTTTTTGCCATGGCTACTATTCGGAGAGTAAAACATCGCAAGGAACTAGTATTTTCTACAGTGAAATGTATTACTTGACAGAATCAAACGGGATATAAAGCGGAAATGGGAGAATAATAGAATAATGCAAACTAAAACAGAATTCGATGTAGACATTACTACGAAACGGACTGATATTAACCCTTTAAAGGGGGGGAAGCGAATATATCCACTAACTGTTAATTATTCATTTGGTGACTCTGGCGGATATAGTCGCTCCTGTTAATCATTCATTCGGTAACCTGAGCGGATATAGTCGCTGCTGTTAATTATTCACTCGGTGGACCAAACAGATATATTAGCTGCTGTTAACTATTCGGGTTAGGTTCGGGTTAGATTTGGGCTAGATTAAAATAAAAAATCTATAGCAGCGTTTCTCAATCTATTTCCCAACATTAAATTTTTAACAGGCCGCAAAGTGATAGTTGCTTGAAGCTGCCACTGAACATTACATATCCTCTATTATCCTTTCGTTTCTTGCTTCTTTCATTACTTTTTCTACTCCTTCTATCCTATACCCCCATATATTATTAATAAGCTGCTATTAATCAGGTTTATTAATAATAAACTGACCTTATTTAACAGCGTAATATTCTCCAAAATGAACAACACTCACAACGTAACCGAAAAAAGACTATTTCCTTGACTCATGACCAGACTACATAATTTTATGCAAATTCATAACTTATATTTTTCATTATAAGCTATAATAGTTCATAATTTACGTTTTTCATTATAAACGAAATTAAAGAATCGAGATGTAAACAGGATGTTGTTTCATCCTTTAAACATCATAGTTTCTACATAGTATGAATTTTAAATATTTTGCACGTTATTGCATATTATGTACTTCTAATTTTTCCTACATTCAAATGCATAAAAATCCGCCACTCTACTTACGACGCAATACAGGAACGAATCTGATTTACTACAGCCTTATGCTTCTTCCGCCATCTAAATGTCGGAAGATTCGCGTTTCGTTATAAAGATAAGGAAGAAATTTGCATGGATTCCAATAAAGCTTAACTTTACACGGATAATAGTTTCTCTGTATATGGCCCAGAAGTTATATGTCGCATTTATCGTACGGAATTATCGCGAAGCGGTGATAAAACGCAAGGAAGAAGGTGTCGTGGCGAATTCTTACGATCGCCGGGATAAGGACGCGAAGCGGTATAAGCAGAAGATCGTTGGGATTCAGGGACCAGTGCATTTACATAACGTAGAGAAGCGTCGTAACTCGACAGCGCCGGAAATGACGTTCCGCCATACTCCGCAGGTCATTTCCACGCGGAGGCGCGTGGCCGATGTAGCCCCGTAGAAATCACTTCCGGCTCGTTGAAGCGGAAATTCGAGCCAATCCCTAGCCCGGTGCGTCTATCTACCCTCGAAACGCGGATCGTCACGAGTATCGACGTTTAGTACTCGTTTTTGAATCTCGAGAGATCCTTATCTCCCGGGAGCTATCGAATTATCTAGAAGAGCGGCTTAATTGACGAACCGATTGATCAAATATTGGAAACAAAAACGGATTTGCGCTTGGTGATTCGAGCGTAATCGATTGCGGGGGGAGGAGGAAGATAACTGGAAGGCAGGAAGAAATGTTTCGCGAGCAAATGTCTGCGAGATTCTTCGCATTACGGACGATTATCGGTAGGTTCGTTCCGTAGCTTTGTACTTACGTTTAAAACGCGCAACGCTACTGCATAAATTATTATGGATTGTTCGTCTATCGATGGAAATTGGAGGGTCTTCATAACTGCGCGACTCGCAGTGGCAAATATTTGATCTTAAATTCAACTGGAATTCAACGTAAATTGTGCTTTTGATTGTTTGTATAATATATTATTTAAAAGTGCGTTTATTAGATTGAAAGATTAAACGATGAAAGGTAAAAGAGACCAAGTTTTGGCAACTGAGATTAAACTAACTAGTTAATTAATTAAAATTAGTAGGTATAATAGGTATAACATATAATATTTATAGTACATAACATATAATATATTAACATTTTGCATCTGACACAATATTGGAACGGTGAATTGTCTTTGTTAACACGTATAGCTACAAAAAAATCGCCAAGCAAAGGGTTAATCGAGATCACTCGAGGAATACCCTATCCGATTCCAAAATCTAGGAACTCTTATGGTTCAATATTTATAGACGGACATCCCCGATCCCGGTACTTACGAAGACTTAACAGCTTTCAAGGCAAATCGTGATAAATGCAATTTCCGCTGCCGTCGATTAGCTCCCCCCTTCGGAACACGCAGTCGTCGAGTGTTGTTCAAAATCAAAATGGATACACCAGGTACAATACTAGGCAAACGTACACATATAATAACTTTAGCAAGACAATTTTCTACATAAATCGATTAATAGATATATTGCATAATAGGCAAGGAACATTATGTAATTTTTTTAATAATATTTTAGGAAACTGTGATATTTTTCTAGCAATAAAGGAAATTCTAAAGGAACTATTCCGTGGATAATTATGTCTTTAAAGTTGCTATAATTTTCCAGTACAGAATCCGCGAAAGTCAACTCTACCAGAAATTGCCCCCCTCCAAAAAAAATCTACAAATCACCTAATTTTTAAATCGTTTATTATAGATCCAACTAGCTACAGCCTAGCCACCGATATATCGCAAAACGTAAAGGGTGGTACGATTTCTGAATCCGAGGGACCCGAAGATGTGACACGTAAACCGGGTCCTGCACATTATTGTGTAAGTTTTTCACAGCTAAGTTTATAAAACACACGTTTGATCTAAGTAGTCCAACACATATGAAGATATACTTCTATATACGTTACTATAGATCTGGCTGTAATAGATCACGTATATCGGAAACAACTAATTATCGCAGTATTTATTGTAAGATTCTGCGTATGCATACACAGCGGGGCAGATTGGCCCAGGTTTACGACAGGTCAACCATAACGGAAAAGTTTCCGTAAGCATGCTGTCGAATCAAAAAGGGTTGAACGAAAAGCGGCCCGGGTAAGGGTAGAATCGTGAAAGAAAACTAAATAAAAAAGAAAACTAATCGATCTATAATGGCTAGATTCATAATAATATGTATAGAAGTATATCTTTCTACGTATTGCACTTCTATCGTTTAATCTTCTATAACCCGAAATTCATTCACTTTTATGATAAATACGAAGAAACGTATAATTATATTTAATACATGGATAGACGGTTAACTTTATCAACTTTGATCTTCTGATTGAATATAATCCTCGAAATAACTATTCCGTAAATCACAAGGGACTTAAAAAAACCTGTGCTTTTTACGCAATTCGATTTTCAGTTTGAAATTTACGATGTTTCCTATAAATGGGCGGTCTATCCTGTACTTAGTCAACGGTTACGGTTAACCTATTACAAAAAAAAAAAAAAAAGTTTGCCAACTGCCGGTGTAGACAATCGAGGTAGTGTTGCTTTCGCAGAGTAACCAGATGTAACAACGAAATGAAAATCGAACCGGCGCGGCGCCCGGTCGGATGGTTCGCGTATTTTCACGTCGAAATTTCTATTCCGTTCTGTCGGTTCACGTATAGGATATTTACTTTGTTGTCACGGACCAGGATATTGCGTGCTCGCGTTGCGAGCTCGGGAATAATACCGGATACTTCAGATGGTGATGTATGAGCCGCGCGTTACGAGATGGTTAGATGGGCCAGCAACGGTCTGTATTACCTCTGTCCGACGTGGTTCCACGGGGTTGCTTCGTGAATAGCCCGAATTGAAACGGAAATCCTCCTTTTTCCTCCGCTCAACGTCTTTCGCGAGAAACGGCCGCGAGATGAATGTGCAGGGCGAATGAAAGTTCCGCGAATGTGAACTCTGCAATTGTGTTACACCACGGTTTTTAAGGATAGAGTTGGTTCAAATATGGAACAAGGTCTAAATGGGAGCTAGTTAAAGTGTAGAACTTGTTAACCCATTTGTCTATGTCGCGTAAGCTGGCACAATTTGTAAAAAGAGATGAACGTAACAAATTAAGTCACTCAGTCGACATGTAAGCTATTATTGTGTTCGTCTCGATTATCTCATTGCTGTGTTGTTTAGCGATGTACATATATATTAATTACAGAATACAGTAAAATGAAATAAACAATTTTAAACGTAAAGGAAATATTTTATCACATTATCGACCAACCGTGTAAAATAATCTTGCTTGGAGTAACCACATTCCAAGTGTGAACACAATTATAATGTTACATTATTAGGTAAAAGGATCAGTTGAAACTTTTGATATACTAGTAAAATGAGCGGAAATGATCTAATATGGGTTTGACATACCAGTACGTCATTAATGGGAATGGACCAGTATCTGGAACGGTACAAAACAACGTCCAAAGAACAAATAAACTTGTACAAATGATATAATAACCATCACGTGTTTTATTAAAAACAGTGTCATTGTTACAAATTTCGCCATCGTAAAGATTTTCATAGGTATGTTTATTTAATTTTCTTAACAGTGACCTATTAAAGTAGGAATTAAGTAGCTAAGTGCACTATAATGCTGACATCAAGAACCTTTTCTACCTACTTTTAATAAGAATCGTTTGCTGAAAAAAAATAGAGACAATTTTTATTTTTATTTTAAATTATTTTATAAATTGCCCATAGTTAGACTACACGTGTAGAAATGACAAATTTCACCGTTAGTTTAAATTTGTAATTTGTCAAAAAAAACAAACATGTATTTTGGCAGAAATTTATTTCGTTAATGAATATAAAGATTTGCTAATACTTTTTATAATCACTGTAAATATTTTGCGCAACTGTCGCGTATTTTATATTCTCTACGCAGTCTGGTTTGAAAAAAAAGGGTAGCTTAATTAAGAAAGGTAATATAGAAGATGTTATTTCCTCTTGTATATTTCACCCCTTACAGATTCACCCCTATTTGTCGTCGTCGGTTCTGAAGAAATCGTTCAATGTCGCTTTGGGTAAACCGAAAGTTATCGCAGACTTGACGAAACAGGAGAAGCCGAAGGGATCCTGTCAACCTTGTACGAGGAAGAAACTTCGTTGGTTTGCCATGTCTGTACATGAATATAATAGATGTCATACAATTTGATACATGATTACTAGACTACGGATATTTATGCATTCATGGGAAATTTAAATATTAAATACGCGAAATGAATAGAATACCCATAGTACAATATTTGAGCCACTCATTTGCCAAATCGATTAACTCGACAAATCAAAATGTAGGGAAATTGATTAAAATAAATACACAGTTTCTTCTAAAATTCCTTTTAAAAGCTGAATTCAAATAAATACATTAAAATGCATTATTACTGGCGTAGCGTTTATCTAACGAAATATAAAATAGGTAGAATACTGTATCTTTAGAATAATTGTTACTATTTTTATAAATTATTTATTATTCCATGAACAAACACATCTTTCTCATTTCGTGGTGTTGAACATAATTGTTAAGGAAATTTATTTTAAATATAAAAAGTTAAACATCAATCAAGTACTTTGGCAATAAAATTTTAAAGAATTCAAAAAGTTGAATTAATTATAGTGGTCTTTAAACAGCTCATTTAAAAATATACAAAATACCCAAAGCAATGTGAACGTTATAATATTATAATAGATACCAGAAAAAGTTTATTCGATTTTCTTGCCAAAGGTAAAAGGAAATTCAATTTGATATCGAATTTTTTTGTAGCAGTTCTCCATAGTAATGTAAAAATAGTAGTTGGATTGCCAGATTTCCTTTACTTTGAACTGCCTTAAATTAAACTTAATAATATAAACGTATATTTAGTTTATTTTCTATATTCCAAAGTTAGATTGATTTTAATTAAAAATTCCAGAACTTCTTCCACTACTTAATATTAAGGCAGGGCAAAATTATGAATTTGCATAAATATCCGCAATCTGACTATTATACAATTTTACAAAATCGATGTTCTCTATTGTTACTAAATATACGCGATTAAATAGAAGTCATCTATCAACAATATTGTTAGACTTTTTTCTTAAAAATTAGCTTCATAAATATTTCCATAAATTGGTAATTTCGCAGCACTCCTCTTCATATTTTAATAATGTCGCTGCAGCAAACCGTCCTCCAGTTTATTCGTTAATATACAATTATTATTCACGTGTGCTGCGGATGACACGCGGCAAACAGCCATCGAAGCTGGAATTTTCAAGCGTGTAAATCAAACGCAACGAGGCCCTTGCGAATAATAGATCCGACGAAGATTTTTACGCTGAAGCACCCGATTCAAGTCGAGAACGCTCGGTGCTCGAGAAGCGTCGAGAACTGGGCAAAAAATCGCGCGGGTGAACGAAATATAGAATTTCAATTGTAATGCCGCGTGTTGACGTCGCAGTTTTTCATAAATCAGATCTCACCCCTCATTCCCGGTCACGAGCCATCGGCGTAAATTATTCAACGATGCTTGCAAAAACGTTGATCGACACTGGCCAAATTTATTCGATTACCATGTATAATAAAATCGCCGGGAAACACACGCAAGTAGGACACGGTGTGAGTGATTATGCGATGTACGTGCATCCAAATCCAACCGGAAGTAACGTTGACGTGTGTCTATCGATTCGTAGAGCGAATATAGAAACGATATTCCGTTTGCCAACGATGTTAAAATCGTACGATTAAATAAAATGCAAAATACATATTATCTTAATTCTTCATATATGACGTCGAAGTTATATATTAACAATTCGAGTGCTGACTACTTTGAAGCAAAGCTATGGCAATAATCGTTCAACATGCAATTTAAATTAAAAATATACTACCTATAATAATACTATAATTATTATTTCAAAATTATTGTTATTATTACAATATTATTATGATTATTACTATTACAAATCTACATTTTAATCTCCATTATTTCGTGTGATTTTTTTCCATTTATTGGACTATTAATGAATTCCATTTTTGAAAAAGTATGGGAACTTTAAATAAACAAATATTTATATATTTATTAGTTTCCTTTTCTTACAAAATTTAGTGTTCATTTACTAGAAATCAAACGAAATTTTAATATTCGAAATAATCTCCATTATTGGATAACATTTTCCCAATTATTGAGCTACCATTGTGTTTCTTCTTTGTACATATTTCGAGCTGGTTAGCTGAAGCTAGCTACTTTGGCTCGATTAATTTGTATACATAATGTATTTTTCAAATTATTCACGTATTTATTGTATTCATATTAAAGTAGTTTATTGTCATAAAAGTATGATTAATGAGGAAACGCTATCGTTATAGATTGCAGAAGTTGGTTATGAATACTTGGATATTGAACCCGTCGGATTATGACCCGAGTATTAGACGTAAATGGAGCGATACATTATCATCATAATGTATACGAAACACTAAAAGCCAAGCCAAGAAGCGTTGGGGCTCAAGCGTGCTTGGCTTGGACTTTGATCGATCACTTCGAATGGAAACTCGGTTACTCGTACGTTACCTTCCTCTGTACAGTTTCCTCAAAGACTTTCTTGCGACCCTTCTAAAACGTTAAACATGTTTCTCGAAATTCCATTGAAATTTCACAAAACCACCACCTTCTATTCCTGCCAAAAATTCATTGAAAGTGTATGCATAATCCTATCGTAAGCTGTTACTAAAATGTTACAATTTTTACCTAAAATAATTTCTAGCAGAAAATATACTCCCCGATATATTGATTGCACCACTTTGTCTGATTATAGACCGCCTGTTTCTCCTTGCGCGCTCAATTCCCAATCCGTAGTCTGTGAATCCTAAAATATTCAACATATTTCTGATCATTTTATGCCCATAAATATTTTTAATCCTGTGAAATACCTATATTTCATATTCTATGAAAACCCGAATGTTTTTAACTAAAATAAGATACAGCATCAAATATACTTTGTGATACACATTAATTAGGCCAATCATCTTTTAATCTGTTATAAATCTGTTAAAAACTTATGTGAAAAACTCGTAGCGATATTTGAGGAATATTTGAAAGCAATACAGAAAGAGGAATATGTTTTATCTTATAGTATTATAGTTCATAACATTGAGTAGTTTCATAGAACATTTTCCTAACAAATGTTACTACGTTTAATCATTGCAATTAAGGTGTCTGACCTGATGTAACATTTATCCAAATTAAGAATTTCACTATTCAATGAGAACTCTTAAGAATTAATTCTTCTCCAATCTCACAATACCACAAGTGTTTATTAAAACGCTAAAAGTTGTATTTAAACTAATTCCCAAACTAAGATATAATTGTAGATGCTTTAATTATTTTATCGTGTCTAATAAGAACAGTTCACTTTTCCTTGTCCATAAATTGGCATCTTTTCATTCGCGTTCTAACCCTCAGTTCACGAAGAAAATAATCTTTCCTGTGTTTTCACATTTATGTCACCATCTTCTAATCCTGTTAAAAATGTGCAAAAGATAGATTCGTAATCCTACCATAAACAATTATAAAAATGCTAAACTTTTTACCTAAGGTAATGTCCAAAGTAGAATATTGTTTCAAATGCTTTAATTATACCATCGTGTCAACTAAAAGCACTTCGCTTTTCCTTATCCATAAATTCGCATCTTTTTATTCCCGCTTTAATCCTCAGTTCGCGAAGAATATAATCTTTGCGGTGTTTCCTCATTTACAATCGACGTCGATGGAAAAAAGTTGTAAGCCGCCACTACCCCGGCGCGTCATCCGTCGCGCATTTAGTTTCTTTTTTTTCTTTCGTTCTTTTTTTTTTTTACCGTAGTTGTCGGGTAATAAATACTTTAATTGCAAGGGGGAGAGCTTCTCCTTTTATCCGAGCACAGAGCTCCCTTCGGCGAAAAGAATCCTTCGAGGGTATTTAAAGTCTCGTAGTTACTTTCGTAATTACTCTTCGTTTCGCTTGCTACAGCGACAAGCGCAAGGAAAATAAAAAAAAAAGGAAGAAAAAAATACGCGAAAACGTAGAACCGCTGCAGTTATAACGTATTTTCTTCCCCTCGGAGAGTTGAATATTTACGCCCTGAATGTTCTCACTGACGTACGCAATATTCGTGCACCGTTTCATCCCCTATCTATTTGCATTCTTTCGGACGGTGATATAATTTATGAATGGAAACGAAAAGCCACTAGCTCGTTCCGAGACTTTATTTGTAACGCGAATTAAGATCGGATCGCTTCCGGATGTCTGCTTTAATTATTTAAATACGAAGAATAAACATTATCAGATTTAATCCGCTATAATTGGATAATAGAATTCCCGGTGTAAGTACGATATCGAATTTAGAAACGTCCGCTAAGAATGAAATTGTGGCTCGTCAGTTGTCTTTTGTTTCCGGTTGCGTAATGAATAAGCGATTGCAATCTAGAAATGAAGCTTCTCTTTTAGGCAATTGGTGCAACGAACGGTTGATTGATTAACGACGTTACTCAATTCAGATTATAGACACAATTTCATACCTTTTATTCTTAGAAGTAAGAAATTTTCAAACAATTCTGGATCATTTTAAGGAGAAACAGATTTATAATTAATTAAAGCAATAAAGCAACTAAGAACTTTATTCTCCGTGTTAGGAATAATATGAAAATTCTATTCTTGTAGCAATTGTACAAAACATTTATATCTCTATCTTATATTCAAGGAAAATTCTTATTCTCGCACCACTGGTGCTAGAATGATTATTGTAGAATAATGACTATATACATAATAATGATTATTGTCGTCATATTACTATTTCATTTAAAGTATCTTACACGTAATTAAATTACTGGATTGAATGGAAAGTTTGTGCGCTTTCTACGAAATAATTCTACAACATTCTGGTACATAATTCACTAGGAATTATTTCTTTAATTCTGCACCTCTGTTTAGTTTTCAGAAAATAACAGATGGTTAATAGAAATTAATTTCTATAAGCAATTTTTGCAAAATTAATATGATTGAATATAATAAAACCTAATTGCACTCCTTTATTACCAGTAATCATTGTATAATATAAATTTTAAGTAACACTAATTGAAATAGGTAACCAGAATTTAAACTCTGATAAATTTATAAATTTAAAATAATTTGAATAATAAAAGAGTATTGTCAGAATTTAAATTTAGTTGAAATAAATAAATCCATATATTTCCGTACCCCCTACTTTATGTAAAAAAATCATGTAACATTACTATGTTTACAATCTGTATTTTAAGCAATCTTTAAGGAAGATAAATTCACATTGTCTACAAGCTAAGTGAATTTGAAAGTGGCGCTGTTGCACAATACTTCCTTTCCCGCGTAAAATCAGAATGAGCGCGCACACTTCCCGCGCGAGCAATTGCATGTGCATCGTTCGAAGCTTCGCTCCGTATAATTTAGGTAAAATTAACAATTTCCGCCGATTATTCATGCCAAAGCTATACAGAAACCGTAGATAATACGCTTAAAAAACATGTTATATACAAATTTCTTATAACAACATACTTTTTGTAACAAAAATCTACTGAAAATATTTCACGTTGATAGGTTAGCATTTCTGTATTCCACGCGATACTAATTTCATTCTATTTGCATTCTATTCTCCTATTAACAATAAAAATTGGTTAAAACTGTTTAAATGTGATTGTTCATTTGCTGAATTACAATAAACTTGAGTCGAAAATAGCAAATTTCAAGTAACAAAATTTCTTCGAGCATTGCAACGTTGATATGAAGAATACACAATAGATTCATAACCCTTTGTTATCCTTACAGTTCGCAAAGAAAAGTTGAGCATGACTGCTTGAATATTAATGAAAGACAAGTCTTTGAAAATCGCGCGTAATGAGCCCAAAGAGACTTAAAGTCGCCCCACTCTTTGGATTTCGGAAGGTGAAGCGGTGAATCATTCTTCCTTTGAACATCAACACAGGAGCACGTGTTTATCATTTTCGGGTTAGCAATTTCGATCCATACTGCGTAGTATTTTCACTGTTATTCGAGCGACTATTTTTATCCTGTCGGTAGAGTTTTGTTAACGATTTCTTGGGTATCATAATTGTTATTAATTTAATAATTTTCGAGCTTCCTTTATTTACTACACGCTATTTAAAACAGTTTAGTTAATATCGTGATTTTAATATAAATAAATATTTGTGCAATAACAATTTCTATTTTCTTTCATTTTTCGACTACGCGTTTTTATTTAAATTTCATTTGCTTCTATTTAATTGGCTTTTTAAATGGAAACTTTTATTGTTTTATATATTAATACGCGTTCTGTTAATAATATACCTGATACCATCATTATTAATTTAATAATTTCCAAATTTCCCTTACCTACTATGTGATTAGCTAACTGTTTGGTTAATATCACAATATTCAGATAAATAATCTTTGCCCCACTATATTCTTTAATTTCTCTATTATTCACTTTTAATTATATTTTATTTATTTTTATTTAACTGGCCTTTTAAATTGGGATTTTCATTTTGTTCTTTTTTTATATATATATTCCTCATTACTTGGAGAGTTTATGTAGATTTAATTTTAAGTTTATACTTGTCGATTTTTGCCTCCTCCCTCCCACCTGCATGACTTTCTTTTTAATTATTACTAATACAATTTTTTCTTGTTTATTTTACAGAATTTTAGCGACTGCGCGCAATGCGGTCTGTAGATTCAGTGTTTGTTTCGAAAAAGTCTGTTTAATTGCTCTTAGTAGATTTAATTATAATAATTATACGACCAAGTATTGCCAGTATTTGTTCTGCAAAAGTCTATTAGATAACTTCGTTTCGCGCAATTAAAGTCAGTGTTTGCACGTCGACTACAAATTAAGCGGTCGCGTAAATAGTCCTTTATGTTCCTGTTTTTTTCTTTTTTCTTGAATATTCGTGACCGGTGTTGGAGTCAGTGCCTGTTTGGAAAGGATCTGGCTGGACTCCAGATGCCAACAATGTAAGTGTTTTTGCATTTCATTCTACTTTAACCCTTTCACTACTAAAAATGGCTACAGTTACCAATCATAAATTATCCGTAGATATTTTGCATTAGTTACAAAGTTTGGCTAATAATAAGCATAATAGTACAGTTCGATACTCTCTAACTATGTTTCATTAGTTTGTATTTTTTTAGTGTTGGTTATATAAATATAAGTATAAGCCATCTAATTACCTTTTATATTATATAGTTATATGTAAACAATATTAGGAACCTTAGAAAAAATACAAAATGGCATAGAAACTATGAACTTACATTGCATTCGATTTTCGATTCCACTTAAGGTGAATTTATAGAATTTTGTATGTCATCAAACAATTTGAAAAATAATTAAGTGGCCTGTATAGTTATAGTAATCGTTATATATTAATAATTTGCAAACTAGCAGATCTTGCACTATTTGCAAGTGCAATGCGTAGACTCGCTTCACGGTCAACTTCAGCGTAATGAAAGGGTTAATTAAAAAGAATTATGGAAGTCGTTGAAAATTTGAATTTCAAAATTTATATTCTCTTATTGAAAATAATATAATTTGCATGAGTTAAAGATTCACAATTTATCTGTTTTACAATGTTCTTATTCATCAAATTATTAAATCATTAGCTATTCAGTAACAACATTAAGTATAAGTTATAATATTTTCTTTTCTTTTACAAATTTTTATACCTGCCACTTTATTCGTAGATTAGAATAATTAGATTAGAATTATCCGACACTGATAAATATAGTTTCTCTGTTTCTTCGTTTAAATTAATATAATATAGTGTCGCGTTTTCTAAATATCGCGATTATTTTAAACGGTATTTTTAACTTTTACTAAAAGTAGCAATTTCCATTAAATTATTTGTAATCGTGTTTTTTGCAATTAGTGTTGCGATTATGAAAATGCCCAATGATTTTCCACTGAGATAGTAGAAGGCTTCTGATATTTTTTCGACGACTGCGCTTCCGTTATTAATATTGCGAATTAAAAATTAATTAATAGGTCTATTGATCGCTAATATATTATTACGGTAATATATTAATCACTATCAGTAATAGATCGATTCTTAATCAGAAAAATGAATCATGGTCCACTCACGGTCTGTTAACCTAATTCTTAATGAGTGGACAATCAATATTGTTGAGTGTTTTTTTCTAGCTATTCAATTGATTGTCTTTTATCGCTTCTTAGCGCCTATAATCGCCAACTGTTTGTAGTGAACAATGCGAGATAAGCGTCTACAAGGTTCAAAGGGTTAAATACAGTTCCTTTTGTTTAAGATATATAATAAGATTATTACTTTATTGTATAGAAATATTACACATGTGGCAACAATTTATTGAGCAAGAAAATTCATATCGTTACTGGTTCTCTTCTCTTCAGTGCATTGAAAGAAATTAGACAAAATGAACGATTCTCATAAGACAATAATAAGCAGAATCCATTACGAACTTCAAAAAAAATTCTACAAAACCTCCCCTCTTGCGATTCCGTCATATTTATCAAACCTCGCCAAAGAATCCTCTGAGGCGCTCACTAGTCCATCTCACCAAAGAACAAGAATTCAAACGCATAAAGCTCTCCCTAAGCTTGTTCCACTGGCGTGTCTTTAAACGCCGGTAATCGGAGAAGCTGGGCATTCTTTCCCTTGCACGCATCGTCACGTGTCAACACGTGTATCAGCGCCGCGAATCGCAGCGTTGACGTCGACGTATCGTTGTCGACGACGTATTCTAGCCGCTAATTTCCTCGCGGAATCGTCACACTCCGCTTGTCACCGCGTTCGGGAAGCAATTCCGTAGATTCTTGCCCCGAAGGAATGCTCCCTTTGATCGTGGCTCGCGAGCATCGCTCTTAACAAGAGGCGACGGATAACTCGCCGTCCTCGATTCTCCCGTTATAGCTCGTTCTCCTTTGAAACACCTTCTTCTTGACGAAGCGAAATTTCCAAGCAACATTTATCAAAAGTTCCGCAGCCGGACAGTCACGATTGTCTCCCCGTATCGCTAGGGTCGCTGAATTCGAGCGCCGGGGACGCGGTTGACGCCGATTGACGCGGGTCATTTTGCGGTCGGCTAACACAATGGAGGCCCTGGCAGTGAATCTTGTTGACGCGTGCACGAGATGTCATCTCGTGACCAGCCACGAACCCCGGCGTATCGTGTACTTTGGAAATTGAGCCTTTGTGGGTGGCAGGTCTCTCGAGCGATGGGTGCTAGGCTAGGGTGACCAGATCAATGGAAATTGAAAATTGCGACACAGCGTGTAGCGACTGTAAAAAAAAAGAACAGTAGAGTAGACTCCTTTTTAACGTAATTAATACGTTACGCGTTGTATGAAATAGCGTTTATACAGTGGCTGAAAGTAAAACTTGGACACGTATTTCCATACTTCAAGAAGCGATTTTTAACCGTTTAAATTTCCAAACTTTTGGTTTCGTAATCATTTGCATATCTAAACTTTTAAATTCCGATGCGTTCGAATTTCCAAAATTTTGGATTCCGATGCGTTTGAGTTTCCAAAGTTTTAGATTCTCAAGCTTTTGAATTCCTAAGCTGTTCAAATCCCAAGCGTTCAAAGTTTCCATACTGTGATTAATTATACTATACAGTATTTAAATACTTACTCTCATTTATGCCTTGATTACCACTTTACTTTCCAAATAGTCGATGTCGCAGCCAAAACGGGTGTACAATTTGTACCAGGGATCTAAAAATTCCTATTTTCATATTTTCAAACCATTCTAAATCGTCGACAAAACTTGCGTGACTTTACGTTCTTTAGAAAATTATAAAACCCTACAAAACCGGGTAGTATTAATTTTAATAACTCTCACAAGTTGGACACTTTCGCATCCATAACTCAAAAATCGATTTTACGCGAGTTAACGCATGACCGCGTAACAGCATCCGAATACACGTAGGATGCCTAGCGTTTATGGAAGATATCGAACATAAATTCTGCATGGGGGTGTTTTTGGACTCCACACCGGCGCCGTTACATTGAATAGCCATGTGTCTGCGACACGTAAACTCCTTCTAAACAATTTCAACGGGTTCCGCGCGATATCGGGTGGTTCCCTGTTAATCGGCGGATCTCCAGTCGGCGTTGATAATGTGGCGGGACTCGCAACGAGGACGACATTACGTCGCAACCCCACATCGGACAGGGCCAAGGGTATCAATCAGTGGTACATGAAAGGGGCGCGGTTCGGCCACGTCTGTCGTCGGATCTCGCATTGTCTGTCTGCGACAGATAGACAGAAGCGATGCGAACTTCCGACGTATCTCTATCTGATGACGCCTTTGCTACTGGAAACGCCGTCACGTTACTTTGTTCGCGACCTTCCCTTCGTCGACGCCTTCTCTGGGGTGTTAATAAATTTTCCAAGGCCAGATTTCAGGGAGGAAAACGGTATATAGATTGTGCAAACGTGTCAGTGATTCAATCGGTATTGCAAATACTGATACCAGTATTTTCAGCTAATCATTTCATTATCTTTAAGGGAATCGGTATAGACGTTACTTGGTATACTGATAAATATTCTATAGGAACAAGGAAGGTATCATGAAGATACAAAGAATATGGTTTAACGAAATGTATAATTAAATTAGTTTAATGTCCCACTGGTATCACTCGTCGTCGTGAACTATTAGATAACGAACTGAATAATCTCAATAAGCTGAAAAATAAAGAAATGAATGATCCCTGATTCCATAAAATGTTTCAAATTTTAGAATATATGTATGTAGATTTTTCTAACTGCCTGTAGTTGTTCGAACTTCAAAGAATCGACAATCTCGAAGTGTTCTTAATAATTTTACGAATTACCAACAAAGTTCGTCACGATGCGATTTAACCCTTGAGTTTTGTCCGAAAAGAGTCTCCAGGCTCTTCGAACAACATTGTCAAAGGATTGCTAAGAGAGGGAACTGTAAGAGATTGGAAAATTTCCATCTCGAAGTTCCGAAGTCTCGGGAACAATGTCGCGATTTGAAGATTGTTTTAATTTGATGATTCTCGAAAAAGGGAAGGACGCTGTTAAGGAACTACGGGGTATTATTTGTTTCTTCCGTTTCAAGGGAAGATGTCGTGGGGAACAAAGAGGAAGTTCCTGGGCGCGACGGGATCCTTTCTCCTTGTAGAGGCCCCTTTAAAAGCAGCCGGCTGCAGCGTGGAAAACAAAGGACCTTTCCATCCGTGTGTTTCTATTTTTTCCCTGTCTCTATGCGAATGTATGTGTGCATGCTGTGTCGAGTCACTCGCGAAAACCCATTGTTCGTTCGCATGACAACAGACCCGGACGAAAATTCACCATAGGGAAAACGGACGAGCTACGTCCGGCGATAGAAGTAGTAGTAACGGCGCCTTTGACTTCTCTATTCGCTTTGGAGCCGAGACAATCGCCTTCTCGAGAAAAGGCACCTCCTAACGAGAATCTTCTACCACACGGTCAGATTTCTGTCCTGTGAACATGCTTGAGTTTCGTTTTGTGTGTATCCTATAGTTCATCTGACGAGCCAAAGCAGTAAATATAAATAAAAAGTTCACGTGATCGATTTTTGCGACTATAGTTATTGACTAATAGTCAAATGTCACCTATCGATCTTTAGGAGAGAAATGGTTCCTTTATTTTTTTATCAGTGATGTCAAACTTGCCGAACGTGAGTCACATGTAGCTCGTAAAACTCTAAAATGCGGCCATCGATTTTATTAACACATTGCATGCGACGATTATTCCACGATATTGCAGAATTCTGATACTTTATATTTGTGCACTAGTCATTGCTTTTTCTCGATTCGAGAAATGTAATGTGAAGCAGGTTGAGCTTAAAAACGTGATTCCACTGAGGCAATACTAAGCAACTTTTAGTATGTCACATATCCTCCAGTGCCTTTTATTTCTAGCTGAATCTTGTCGAAAATTATCTCGTAGGCAAAACGAATTAATTCATATTTCGTGCTATTTATCGTTTTATGTTGTTTTACTTGAAGAACTCCATGTCGTTGCTGCATGTTACATACTGCCTCAATGGAATCGCGCCTTAAGACCAGAATCAGGGTAATACGGGAACATTAATTGCAATATACAGTGATGGACAAAAAGAAAATTTAACATTGGGATTTACGTATACGAGTACCACTAACTTCTATAATAGGAAGTTTATATCATATTAGTTACAATTTTGAGATAATCACAAAAGTTTGATAAAAATAAAAGCAAATATACAGAGCGTATGCGTTGGTACCAATGTTTCATAAAAAAAATCGGTGAATGAATTTCATAAATTCAACGACGTGATTAAATTCTACGATCTCTTTCCCGAAATTTGTTAAAATATTAGCGATATTACTCATCGTCTCCGCCGTGAAAATAAAAATTGAAAGTACTCTTTTTCCTTAATCAACCATTGTCTGCCATTTTCCGTTGCGAGCCACGGGCAATGTTATAATTCAACGTGACGGTGTACAAAAGAAGAGACAACGGTATCATGCGGGAGTATTTAATTTCGCGCGGAATAAACGAGGAACTGGCGGCAGGTTTTTAGGAAAAGCGTGCACACATTCATCCTTTGAATTCTCACGGGATGGGTGTCGCAACAAAGGTGAAACACGGTGTCCTTTCTCGTGTCGCGTTTCCGAGCGAGATCCGCTCGTCGGCCATGAAACGTACACGCATGAAAAGTCGACGATACGGGGAGAAACTTCCTTTTTTTTCCCGCGCGCGCACCATGATCTCTGGCCATTTAGCGAACGAGCCGAGCTGGGCTCTGAGTCATCTTTCCCTTTCGTCGACGACTCTCCCTCTCTTTGCTCGATGCATTCGATGCGTCGCCGTAACTCTTGTCCCATTCAGTTCGAGGCGACCGTAAAATCGAGCGTTTCTTCGTGCCAGCGCGACCGACAATGGTGATTTATGTCGCCGGGAGGAACCGCGACGTCTCACTTCCGCTGATCCACGACCACGCTTCCTGTCACGTTATTCCTTCGTGTATCTGACGCATGCCATGACAGATTGAAAGTTGATGGACTGGTACCCTTTCACTGACAACCATTGCAATTTGGAGAAAGTGAACATTTTACTCTGACATTGAATACAGCGGAGTCCGGTTATTTAGAATATAGATCTACTGTAGGGTCAACCTGCTATATAAGAAGACATATTAGCTAACTTAGAAAATGTGCAACAACGCAAATTCTTAAAAGTGTACCCTTATTTCATTAATGCACCGATGTCTTCTTATTGTCACAGTTATGTTCTCATACAATTGTCCTTTGAGTTAATCGTTATATCCTATTTTGCAAAACTGACTCGTTTTGTCCAATCTCCCCCTAATATTCGGAAAGTTTGTAGTGTTTGCAATAGTATCGGCATTAAATCCTCTTGTGAATTGTGTAATTGGAGGAGGATTATTTTATACGAAGTTTTGTTAAGTAGTAATATTCTTAAGTCGAATAAATGTCGTACCTATTTGTAGATCATAAGTGCAATAGTTAGAGAGAAACATCTAGAATCGGTAAAAAGAATACGCTTTTTTAACGAAACATCGGTTGATCCCACCATATTTATTTTAGTTATTAACAATGAAAGTTGTATGAATTATCAGGAATACGATACGTTCAAAGGAACAGAAAAATTACCTGAAATAAATCCATTTACGAGTAAGATGAAAATTTCTTACGAAAAATGTTTACGAAACTACTGAATGCCATATGCATCATTATACCACAATATAAAACATATTCATTACTCCGTATTGCTTTTGAATGTTCCTCAAACATTGCCACGAATTATTCGCACAACTTAACAGTCGCGTAATTTTGAAGTAGAAGTCGTTCCGCGATACCGAAGAACACCCTCTGTATTTTATATCCCGAGTACGTGGCGGCCTTTTCCGCAACCCTCGACCGAAATAAATTTATAAAAATTGCAATAAACCATGGGTGGCCGTATATTCAACCGCAAAAACCGTGTGCCTTATCCAAGGAAGCGATAATCCAACGCGATACGTCGCCGCGTCGCGAAAATACGAAAGAGAGAGGCAAGCTTGCTCGAAAATAACGCCAGGCCGTAGCCGGACCGGATATTAATATCTCCAGGATGGCGAAATCTCGAAAAAGAGGAGCGAACAATAGCGTCAGGTTCACGAAGGTCTGGCCTGGACAGGCTCTCGACGTAGCGATGCCACGTCCTGGCGGCGTTAGGTACTTTTATCTCCGGCCTGTGGGCGCGAAAACGTACTCGCCAAGTATCCGGTGGTGCATCCGGTGTTCCCTGTGCCGAAAGGGGTCGAAGAAGCTTGGTGGTGGTGAGACGGTGGCGTGTCCGTGAGTTTCAGCTCTCTGTTATCGGTGGTCGCCGGTCAGGGTGGGAAGCACGGACATTTAAAATGCAGATTAGCGCGCGAGAGGAGCGTACGCGAACGAACGCAGACGTAAACGTAAGAGCGTCGGGTGGCAAGTGTTTTATTGGGGCCAGCTTCCGTTTTCCTTTCCCTCCCGACTGGCCGCGATCCCACCGCCAAGATAAAGTCACCTCCGAGCTTCAACCAGTCCGCTAATTTATTGATCCCTGATTTATTGGCCAGTTACGCCCCGCCGCGGCCTTAATTGCCCCGCGAGAACTTCGACGGACTCTAATAGCAAGTGAGAGCTCGATGCAAGGGTGGAATTTCATGTATACGATTTATCCGGTCGAAGTGTGCGCGCGCGTGCGTGCGTGCGTGTGTGTGTGTATTGTGCGTGTATGTGAATGCTAACGATAGAAAGAAAAAAGTACACTGGTGAATTGAATTAATCTGATCAATAGACTGCGAATGTTAATGTGAATTTACATTTTTGTAGAAGCGAATCTGGGAAATGAATGGAAATGAAATCATCTGCATTTATTATAAATAAAATTCCGACGTCGTATATTTCCCATAAACATACCGCAGTCTACTGATAAAAAAGGTTGTCCTCTGAAATATTCAATTACGTTAGGTTGTACCACATAAAATTGCCGATAACTGTACAGTGGTCTACGAAGTACGTAATTTAACGATCTTTTCTTAACCATTTGTGGATGGAACAAAATAATATTTAACGAACTTTTGTTCAATCGTTATCCTTTTGAGGACTTGACAATTTTTTGTCCAATTACTACGACGATATTAATTTGAATTTCGCGCTTTCAAAAATTGACGTGTGACTAAAAGATAAGAAGAAAAGTTAGGCGACTCAAATGCAATAAAAATCCTTAACCCTTTGCACTACGGTCATTTTATTACCTACGTATGCTAGTGTTGGCTAATCATTGCTTTCATATCGTGTTACGCACAAATTATTTGAATATTATGAGCAATTTTAATTTAATGATTCCCAATATTATAATACAATGCTAAAATTCGACTAAAAATTAAATTTCACCGTCAACATTTTTATCGAATCTCCACCGTAATTCAAAGAAAGAATAAGACTTGTTACGGTAGTGCAAGGGGTTAATATTAATCCAATAAAGGTTGTTGTTTAGACTATACATCCTATTTATTTCAAGCTACAAATCGAAGTTTTCATCTGGTACAACCTAATCGATCGAATACTCCGCTAAGTTTAAAAGTGAAAGAACCAATTGAATCGCGTAAATCCTTTCCCCTTCTCGAGAGAAACCGGAAGAACAGCGTTTAGCTAGACTGTGAGCTCGTTTAAAATATTACCGACCGATCCCTGGTAGGAAAGTGACTTCGGAAATCCAGTCCGGAAACTTGTCGAAGTTTACCCGGCCAATCGGCGCGGGGACGGAGAACCTTTCGCGACTTATCGAAGCCGAAGATCAAAGCGCGCCTGTAACTCGAGGCAAACCGTCGTGATTCCGAGGTAAACCAAGAAGATCCAGTCCAACTTGAGAGAGAGAACTGGTAGTAGGGCTGTGTAAACGCAAGACCCAGCAGGTGGCAGGTGGTGGCGTTAAGCCGGCTCCAGAACTTGTCGATTTACCCACGGTGTAACGAGCTTAAAACACGAGTCTAGCCATCCCCCTCACCCTCCCCGGTACTACCGCCGAAGTGACGTTCTCCAAATCGTCAACCATCACCCCCTCTGACGCGTAACTTCCTTTCTCCGTCTCTCTGCCTCTTTCGTCGCGAATACGTTACCATCTATCCGCAAAGTCTCTCCTCGTTTCTCTTTCGTGTCGGAAGCCACGAGCGTTTGGCAGTTACATGAAATACGAGGGTGAAACTCACTGGATGCGCATTGTCCGGTTGCACCGTTCGAAGCAGAGCCAGTAACAATAGACGGGGGTGACCTCGGTTCGATTGTCCTTTAATTTACGGGAATTGCAACCCCCTACCATCGGCCACGTCCAGCTACTACGACCACCCACCCAACCATCGCCGCAAGCACTCACGAACCCCTTCTCCACTGCCGTCCCCATACGCCACCCCCTAGCGAGCCCTCTCTTCACGCGTCAAGCTCGTTGAACGCGCAAACGCACGCCACGAGCTTAATTCGATCTCCATAATCGCTCGGGCTTTACATAATCGGGGAGTGCTAATACCGATTCCCGCTACAACCGATTCTCGCCGTAGTCCGGGCCGCGATTGAGCGGCACGGATTACACCTGCACGCCGATCTAGACGCCTAACTGCAACTCCCCGCACTCTAATGTCCAGGTGCGCCGTGATCGGATGTCGTTCGGCGGAATCGCGGTGTTAACTGTTCGATATCCGGTTTTTGAAAAGGCCGCGGCGTCTCTGATATCGGTTCTGGACTATCGAGAGGCTTGGTAATTAAATTTTAGTCGTAGGAATGTCCGATATTTCGATACCGGTACATACGCCTCTCCGTGTCGTTCGTCGAATACTATTTTCTCTTTTCTTCTGCGGAAAATTGTTATATTCAGCGGTGAAGCGAAAATCTAGGGGCTTCGGAAGTGGTACCTTTGTGGTGAATTCAAGTTTTCGGGGGATTTTAGAGTTGCTGTTTGAATTGCAGAGGTTTTTGGTACTTTGATTAGGATTTTGTGGATTTTTGTAATGTTAATTGGAATTTTAGGAACTTTAATTCCAATTTTTCAGATTTGAGGATCTTTAATTGGGATTTTAGAGGTTTTTGCAAGCTTAATTAGGATTTAACACATTTTTGGTACTTCAATTCGAATTTTAAGCAGTTTTGGTATTTCATATTGAGTTTTTGAGTCTTTCGGAAGATGCATCGGAATTTTAACTGCGATATCTTTACCGGGTCATTTTCGATCTCAACGCATTCCTTTTTATTTGAAATATTTCTTAGTTTCAAGATCAAGATAAGAAATTGCTATTAATACTTATAAATTTAAGTTTCATGTTTTGCCTTCAATATTCATTTCCTCGGAATTTTAAACAAAAAGGGTGCTACTAAAGTAAATAGAATTTTGTGTTCGCAGCATAGTTAAAGATTATCTAAATCATTATTATTATATTCGTCCGTTTTCCACGATACACGATAATTCTGTATCAGTCCATTACATAATTCGTTAACACTCACTTTTCCGTTTCCACGTTTCCGTTTAAAAATTAAAATACGATAAATGTTAATGAAAATTCATTTCTACAAAAGTAATCCATCCGAATGCACCAAAATAAAAGCGCACGAACTTTCCATTTAATAGTTCAGAATGTTCACATCACCCGTAAGAAATAACGCCATCCTGGGTTGTAGCATGATTCAAGCGATTTCAACGCATTGAATCCATCAATGGGCTATTTCTTACGGTGCTAAACTTCACTGCCTTCGCGCAGAAATCGTGAGTCAGATCCGTGCAACGGAGCAAAACTAACGGGGTCGCGATCGGTAGGTGGCATTTCGTGACTGCGATTCGGATGATCTCCGCGCTGTCGAGACGATTTCTTTGAGGGATAAATCCAACGATGGAGGAATTAGGACGAGGGGTGCGGTCATGTGCGTAAGTGCAACCGAAGGATGTTCTCGCGTGCGGGCTTCCAGTGACGAACAATCGTTTTGCACCCTCCGCGCGAAACGGAAGATGTATCTCGCCTGACAGAGCTCAAACAAAGGGTAGGGCAACGGCGTGAGGGTCACCCTTGCCACCCTCCCAAACCCTCTTCTCCTCTCTTTCTTTTCCAGTCTTCTTCCTCTCTCTCCTCTAGTTTCCGCTCTCTCGCGTGTGACATTAGCTCGACAAATAGTCGTTCTCGAACTGTCAAAGGATTAACGTCACTGCTTCATCTTCCGCATTAGCGCACATTCATTAGAAAGCAAAGTTCGTGATTCTTTATTGCCGATTTTGTTCACATTTAACCATTAGATGGTTGATCGTTGGTATCGCGATGTAAGAGGCTGACTATGGATTCTTTTGGATCATCATTAATACGTTCGTCACTTGAGAAAATATAATTTATTTGTTTGCAAACAGGCATCGCACACTGTATGGCTATTGCAACTGTTTAAATCGTTTACTAATTAACGAAAATCGTTTCCGTGAGGTTAGTGATTTTTTTTATAACTCTATATCTTTATTTGAAAACTCTGCAATTAACGCGGTGCGTAACTCCTCCTCGTGGTATATTAAGTATATTGATTTCTACTTTTTCTTGTTACCTTACTCGTGTACCCTTTTTTTTCTGTTTTTGTAGCAAAGGGTTTATGCTGTTGAAACATGAAATAAATTAAATTAAATGTGTACCTATGTACTTTAAATCTTTGCACTCGAATCTATTTCAAGTGAAAAGTAAGGTTTTTTGTACAGTTTCATAAACAAAACTTTCCTGAATAAATTTGAACAGATTTAAAACCTTTTCTGACAAGATTCAACCCTGCATTTTTATTATGAGGATTATTATAAGCCAAAACATAATTTACAGTTTAAGCTGCATTTTGTCTGAGTTATCGCGTCAAGAATTGTGAAAAAGTCAGAGATATTTTAGTCAGTGGCGACCTAACCCGAACCTAATTTTAAAGAATTACAAAAGGCCGATTTTTTATTAAAATTATCAAGTAACTAGGTTTATATTTCTATAGTTGCTTTCGTAGTTATAATAGCAGCATTCTGTTACCTCAAATGCCTTTCTTAAGTTGAAGTTGAATAGCCATGTTAAGGTACATTGAGCTGTAATAATTCGATATTTAAAAAATATGACGAAGTACAATATAAATATGTTTCGACACGATTTTATCGGACGACCTAATACGAGGGAAAAATAATATACAATAATATAATTTATATAGTGACTATAAAACGTGTTTACACTTTGCCATTATGTAACTATTAATCCATTCACCACGATTCTAGAAAACTTTCTTTATGAAACAAATCGACATTAATCTTGTTTCTTTATTATCTTCAACGAAATATTTACCACCACATTTCTTGAATTAGCTTACAGTCTTAAAGATTTTAGTTTTATTTTACATAAACCGAATATAATTATTCTAATGCAATAATTTACTTATTGTCAGTAGAATCAATTTAATTTGATCTTAATAAATACAATATTTTTAGTATCTATTTTATTTATGGTGTGGCCCGCTTACCGTATAAAAAGTTACGTAAAGCTAATTGAAAGGATCGTTTGAGTAATTGGGGTTGTAAGTATAGTTGATTTAGGGGATTACAATGTATCTTTGTTCAAGTACTCTAGTACACACACGAAAGATTCCGTGGGATGAACTCGTCTCGTGTATCCCTCACGATTTGTCAAAGGATTAACGTCATACCTCAATCCTCTCACATCCGTTTGGACTCTTATAACGAGCAAAGTTTTCGGCGCGGCTTGTCCGGGAATAGTTTGCTGCCGGAAGCAAACTTCGGCAAGCTGTATTCCGTACGTAGACCGATTAAAATACTATGAAAAGGGACCATTAAGAGATCCTAGCAGTTAATAAGACGCAACCCTTCCAATCCCAAACTTTACGGCTTACTAATATTATTTTAGTAGCTATTTTCTTTATGTAAAGTTGCGTAAGTAACTTGTTACGAGCTATTATATTTACTCTGAAATTACTGAAGGTAGAAACAAAATATGTGTAGTACACGGTTAGAAATAATATTTCAAACGATTGCTGATAATATCACGAATAACGCAATAGTGAAGAATATATTTATTTATTTATCGTACATGATCCACACCTTTCGGATTAGGATGACCTTCAGTTATATCCTTCCTTAATTCTATTCTAATTAACAGCAGCTTTCTACAAGCTTAAATACTTTAAAACATAGAATTTATATGAATTTCATCCTTAACTAGTATTGTCGATCTACGAGAAATCATGGCTGAAATCTGTGGAATATTTTGAAAAGTACTGTTGACAATTTGTTACGTCAATCAGCACGTTTAATAAACAAAAATCCGTCGATGCGCGTCAAAGGAGATTCAACTTTAATTGACGCTAATTCCCGACAGAATTCAATTTCGCGATTTAATTGACATCGACTGGAGAGGTTGGTCGTCAAATACGAGCAATCCGACGGTCGCTTTCCGGCGACGCGCATTTTAGTTTCACGAGCCATGGTTTTTTACCGTTGGCCATGGAAGCAGACGAAGACAAATAACAAGCCACGGTGCACCGCAAGATTTCCCATCTACGGGTACCAGCGTCGCCCTGGACTTCGACAAAGTAAACACCGGCTTCAGTCTCGTGGAAAAGACCAGCGAGAAAGCTCGTTAAAAACTTTCCAAAGCCAGATACCGTCCACCTTCGCGCTGTGACGTTGCACGACTCCGTTTCGTTACGAGAACTTTCTCGCCAACGGAGCTTTTCGAGTACAATGTCTTCCTTAGGCTCTGGGACTGTGACAAGAAAGGCATGTTAAGCTCCTTCTCGGTCACTGGGATTACGCAGCAGTAACTTGGCGTTTTGTGCACAGAGAAAATTGAAGAATTACTCAAATACTTTTAAGTATTAAAGAATTATGTGGGAGAGCAGAACGAAATGAGAAATAAATACGGATCGGAAATTGTTGTTGGACGATGTAAATAGTATTCGAATTGTTTGGCATTTTTAATGTTTTGGCCAAATATTTATATGTTGAGGTAATCAAATTATGAAATATTTCAATGTTTCTCAAGATTCAGATATTAAATATTCAATGATTCGGAAATTCGAAAATTCGAAAATTCGAAGATTTAACGATTCAACAATTCAACGATTCAAGTATTCAAGGATTCAAGGACTCAAAAATTCAAAGATTCAGAGGTTCAAGGATTCAAAGATTTAACGATCCAAAAGATTAACGATTCAAAAATTGAAGGATTCAAAGATTTAAAGATTCAATGATTCAAGGATTCAAAGATTTAAGGATTCAAAGATTCAAAGATTTAAGGATTTAGTCGCTAAATGTTCAATGTTTCAAGCATTTGAAAGCGCAAGCATTAAACATTCCAAAATTTAAACATTAAATTTTCAGAGATTCAGATATTCAGGGACTCGGATGCTCCGACATTCAAATGCCCAAATTCCTAAATACCTCGATATTCCAATATCTCGATATATCTGATATCCCAACTATCCGAATATTCTATCGCCTCCTTGAATTCCTCCATGTTCCAATACATCAATAAATTAATATTCAAGGAAAATAGAATAATAACAAGTTCGCAAATAACCAAGATAGTCGTGTTCAAAAACAGATACGGGACAGCTCGAATTGCGTAGCAGAAATATGTAAAAGTCTATGCTGAACTCATTCTAACGTAGAGTATAAATATTTCTGATACGTAGACCATACCATTGATTCGTACTTTAATATATAAAGCAGTGAAGAAAGCAGTGTAACAGTTCTAACGCAGTAGAATTTTATACTAGATATTAAAGTAAACCAAAAATCGCTCGCATTCATCTAATGTTCCACAATTTAAGTCGTAACTTTAAATTTCGATCGATCCAATCGCATTGTGTCGACAGAACCACTAGCGATCACTACATCCGGCGGATCTTATCGATCTTGTAGATCTCTTAACCGTTCGCCCACGCTTCAAGTTCACGCTGACCACGTTTCCCTCGTCGGCCTCCTTCCTCGTTGATCCTGATCACTGCCCCGCAATAACATTGTCCAATGCAACGACCAGATTGTCCAGATTCAAACAAATAACGATTTTACTCCCACTCCGAAACAGAAATCTTCTCCAACAACGGATGTTTCTCAATTGGTTAATCGCCTATTTTAATAAAAACTTGGTAAGAAGGATAGTGTTAGAACCGATTCCAGTATCAATTCTGTCAATACTGATTTGCAAATTTCGATTCAGTTTCGATATATATTGAAAACGCGATTATCGAAAAGAATCGATACTTCATCGATATTTATGTACGCAATTGTATGGATACCTGGTCGATATTTGTACTTACAAAGGTACCGATACCTATAATAAGAAAAGGTGCGGATACCTATTTGGTACTTTGCAAAGCTATTGATACCTATTTCATACTTTACGTATGTTTCAATACCTATTTGATACCTAAGGAAAATACCGATACTTGTTTGATACTTTACTTATTTATTTATTTGATAAACGGGATAAAAACAAAGAGAACCCTTTGGTGTACAAAGAATTTAGTCGTCGACAGACAATTTGCGAATCGATTGACGTTTAAGACAATTGAACGATGAAAATATATCTAAAAATTATACCATTGATTGTGTTGTATCAAATTTGTATAATTTAATAAGCAATAATTCAAAACGAAACAAGACAAAATCGCGAAAAATACGAATCATAGTATCGATTATTGCGTTGGGTGTCAAATGGATATTGACACATTCGTAAAGTATCAAATGAGTATCGACACCTTTGTGAGATGTAACAAGGTCTCGATTCGATACAGTATTGATTTGGAATCACTTTAAGAACTATCGGTATTGAAAGGTGATACTATGTACGTATGATTCAGTAGTTTGGTATCGAATTGCTTGAATATCATTAATAGTATCGGTGTCGATCCAATCACTAGAGAAGGTATTAGGTGTATAAGTTTCCGCAGTCAGGTTTAGACAAGAAATTGCAACCACTTTCTGGATGAAATCTTAGTATAGACGCGATAAGAGCCTCGTAACATGAAATGATTCAAATTAAAATTTCAAATCGTTTGCGTACTATGAGGAAAATTCAATCTAAAAATCCAAATGTTTTAGAAAAATATGAACACGATAGGATTTAGGCTGCTGGATTAAATTATAATAGACTGCCGATCTTTATGCAAATTTAGATCTTTACAAATAAAATGAAAGGGGCGATATTTAAATAGGGAACTGTTTCATCCTCTAAATACTAGAATCTGTATTTTTCTTCAATTATATGAAATATTTTCTATATTTTCAAATACCGTTTACATATTTTCAATTTCCCATGAATGCATAAACATTCTTATTATAAAATTAAATAAAGACAAAGATAGTAGCGTGTTTATAAATATTTGACCTTGCACAAGCATTCGTAGTCTAGTAATTACGTAATCAGCATGCTTTCAAAATTGCAGTAGTAACGTTTCATAGATTATCGCTACAAATGCACCTAAGCCCGGATACTTATGACCGATGTAAAGAGGATCGTATGTAGTAAGAATGCTGAATAATATATTTGTCGCGCTTCCGATTCTCCTTTTGCGTTCGACGGGTCTTTTAAATTAATTAATATTCCCTGACAGCGAGACGTACGATTACCAGTTCGGCTACAACGCGGCTAAAACGAAGTACGAATAAGTAAGCAAGTATGTATGCAGTGGATCAAGAAGCAACGATTCCAAATGGAAAACGTTACATCGGCGTAATACTCGTTACCGAAGGCCGGCGTCGCCGCGAAAGATATACGAGATGGCATAGGAATTTCATTTAATCCGAGGTTCCGCGCGGTCGGCCGAGATTCGATTTATGGTGTAATCAGGGTCTGCGCGACTCTCCGCTCTTCCCATTGAGTCTCTCTCTCTCTCTTTTCTGCCACGTGAACACAAACCAGTCGTCGTCCAAATACCATGCAGACCTTTTGTATTTTACGATTCCGTGTGTTCGTGTACATCTAAATGGCTGCATTCGGAAAGAAATAGAATTCCGGGTATTGTCCGTGGCTCTGCGGGTATTATGGTTATACTACTGCTTCCTTTGCAATTTGCAGTAGGTCTTTTTCCGCCGAAATCCGAAAGAATCGGCGCGTTCGGTGCAATACCGAGCTGAAGGAATTCGGGTGGATACCGAAACGAATCGATGTGTTTTGTTAGACGAATTGAATGGAAATTTATGTAAAATAGTACTGAATATTCGATTACTCTCACTGAAATCCGACGAAGAATGCTGGCTTCCGTGTCCTGTGTATGACGGTACTATTCTACTGTCGCTTATAGGATACTGCTGGCCGATAGTTTTGAAATCTCTGGCTATTCCAAGGGGAATATGCAAGCGGTATAAAATGGGAATTTAGAAATGCGTTAGCTTAGAAAACTCTTCGGCGAGGAATTTGTGCAAACAGAGAAAACTGCTATTAATATTTGCAATATTATTCCGTAACCTTTAACTATTATTGTTGGTCTCTGAAACTGTTAATAATAGTTACTTGTTCATCTCTATTTTACTTTCTACATGATTTACGAGATTGTCACTTTGGATACTTTTCAATTATAGTCTAATGTTCAATTACCGAAATCGAATGTGGACAATAGAAGTGAATAAGTAATTATTAGCGATCTTACAGACGTAAATTTTAATAGGTGTAGTTGTTAAGGGTTAATTAACACTTTACCTACAGGAAACCTATTAGTAGGCTTTTCAATGCCAATGCTCATTAACCAGCAGCCTATTAACGTTTATTTATTATATTTTTCTATTTGAAAATGCCATTATATTTAATATTATAGGCAAATATAAAGCTGGAAATAATTCTAACGTCAGAATTTTTAATGATAATGAAACTAAAGTACCGTGCAGTGAAAAAAATTAGGATTGTATAGTGAGCACCCCCAAAATTTTGATCTACAAATTATAGAGATTTAGAAATAAGCGCATAAATTTTTACGTGCCAGCGAAAAGTGAGCTGCTAAAGTGTTAATAAGAAAATGTACAAGTTCAAGTTAAGAAGTGATTCTGAACTTGTAACTGGACATTAAATATTTTTATAAATTAATCTGAAGATGTGGGGCTTAAATAAAGCACCGTTTTTCCATTTAAATATCATAGTTTCTGTTGCACTTCGAATACTCTATATATTTTCGCACATTATTTTATATTTTATTATATTTTATATTCGCATATTATTTTATATTTCCCATAAATGCATACGAATCCATAGTTGAATCATCTTAACATTAATCTTAACTTTACCCCACTCTGATTTCATACTTAAGAGTTACAGCAAATATTTAGGTTCCATTAACTTGATTAAGTAGTTCACAAAAACTCCAAAAACTCTTCGATCCCCAATAAAAAGCTTGCCGAAGTATAACGCAAAGAATCTTCGTATAAATCCACGAATCTCCCCTTTGTCGACGAACTATAATCGTCATTTTTTCTTCCAAAATGTCGGCGAAGTCGGAGAAAACTTTCAAAGAACAATACAAGCAGTCGCAGCCTAAATACCAAGTTTCCCAAATCTCCCATTAATCCCGAAACGGCGTTTCCCATGGGGAATCCATCGGAGTGACCGCGATACTACTCGGGTCGAGTCTTACGGCGTACAGGCGAGCATTTTTTCCGTCCTCGGGGCCACGACGCACAATTTCTCTGCTGTCCGTGGCACAAAGCGTCGTTCTACATTTCACGCGGCTGTATCTCCGTCGCGAAGAAAACTATTCCACGGTTACAGCGTCGCCTCAACCGGAGGACTGCGACGATCAATCTCACGCATGACACCGAGTCTCGCGGAGTTAATTTACCGCGGGGTAAGCTTACGTATCCGTGTCTAATTGGGGAGCGTCTAAAAGAGCCACCTTTACCCCCTCCGTTGCAACCTTTTCACGGTTTAAAATCAAAAAGATACGCCACGGAGCACGGTTCGTAGAACTAACGAGCAATTTGTAGACTTAACATTTTTCTCTTACTCCATTTGGAAGAGGTTTGGTTGCAATTTAAATATTCATAGAAAGGGTTAGACTTTTTGTGTGGAGTCGCACGAAACGAACAAGTTTGTTGATCCTCGGTAACGTTATTCGAGTTGAATCTTACGCAGAGGCTGCGAAAAGTGTTTTTGAGCGTCATTGAATTTATTTTCGCTATTTAAAATTTGGAAGTTATTTATTAAACGGGTAAAAATTACTTTGATGTACGAAAGTAAAAGGTATCGTGATAAGCGAAAGCATCGTAAAAAAATTATTTAAATGAAGTATAGACACGATTTTCGACAAAGAAAATTTCAATTATGGAGGTTTCGAGGGGTGGGTAATTAACGAGTACGTTTTCATCAAACCTCGCGAGGTAATTAGGGGGAAACTTGACCTTCTCCGCGATCTATAGACGAATCGAATGTCGTCAATTACCACAGACCTTCCGGGGAAATACGTTTCTGGCTGACGGCTTAACGAACGGGTCGAAATAAAAGTGGAGGAGAAAATTTAGGGGACGACCGGCAGGGAAGAACGCGAGAGTGAACGGGCCACTGATCGATAGAATGCACTCTTTCCCGATTGATAAGGGTTTCCATTTGGATGAAATCGGTCCTGTGATAGAAATTTCTATTAAGTCGACCAGTAAATTCCTGCTGCAATCTAGGCGAACTACTTTTCACGATACTTCTTAAATATTGAGCCAATGGAACTAAATTCATCGTAAGTTACTTGATAGTGTTTACTTTAAGAAAAACAGATAGGTTTGAGGTAGCAGACTGCTTTAATTGCAGCTGTAAAATAAATCATACAATTATGAACACGGTAGCTTTGCAACTTTAACATATTTTAATTTTTGAATATTTGACCCTGCATCTAAGAAATTTGAAGAAATTCCAAGAATTGTAGAGGTTTGTCTCGTCAAAGTCAAAAGTTTTACACTTTGCTGTAGAATTATTCTAACACACATTTAATTGAATTTAATTTAGAAATTACTTTTATGGACAGTACTGTGCAAAAGTCTTAGATCTATCAAAAGCTATGCTGTCTTCTTTTAAAAATACATTCAAGCATAATTAATATTATTTCGATTATTTCGCACTTTTTAAGGAACATTCAATTCAAGGATTACTAATTGAAATAAGGAATATGGTTTAATTTTGAATAATTAATATTTTTCATAACTTCATTTTGCTTTTTCTACAGCAACTGTTCTTTTGAGAAAATTATCAAATGTGTTTTGAATAAATTTACTTGGTATTTCTGCCACTTTGTTATTATTATTTCAAGAGGCTAATATTCTTTCCTTCATTTTTGTTTTGCTTTCCTGAGCTATTCTACATAATCTAATACGAGTTTTATAATATTTTAGTCAGGACATTCTTTCTGGTAAAATTTTTAATAAATATTTTGAATCGTATAAAAATACGAAGGAATAACATAATAAAGGTGATATTAAAAAATTCATTTCCATGTAATAACATTTGGAAACGCTTCCAATGAATATATTTAATTGCCTTTATAGAATCAGTAACACAGATGGCCTAAGATTTTTGCACAGTACTGTAGACGTATATATTGTACTTACATTAAGTATGAAAAGAGACGGAAAAATATGTACGTACAAGTCAAAACGTAAAAACAATAAAAAGGAATGGTAATGTTAAACGTAGGAGGAAACAAAAATTTTAATTAGCAAAGAGTTTAATTAGCCTACAAGATTCGTATTTAAAGGAATTGTAAGGATTACGTGCGAACGAATTTATTTTATTAGAAATCTCATTTATAAAGATTGTTAATTCTGTTTATAGAATTAATTTGAGAGAATCTAGAGAAGTATCGTAAACGCTTAGAATATAAAGGAGCTCTAGAGGGACGCTTTAAATACATTAAAGTTAACTTAATACGATTTAATACCTATTAACTTTTATTAAATCGTATTAAGAATAGGGGATTGAAACTTGACGGACAGAATTTTCCTCGAGAGATTTTTAATTGATATTGAAAATTTAATTTTGACGTTATATCCTTCCGGTATAAAATTCAACGCGAACTTATTGAAGAACTTAGTATCACAACTTTTCGTACGTTTCTTTCGTTTTGCCCTGTCGTAACGTAGCTGTGTGATTACAGAAACTGTAAATTCGCCCACGGAAATACGGTTAGTCGGTTCAAAACACGCGAACGAGGTAATCGTTCAATTTGCATAATTAATTGGCAATTAAGCAACCGAGTCACGCATTCTCCTCGGAGATGGCGAACGTTTTAGCGTTATCCTCTTGTCCGTGGGATACACTGCGCCACGGAACCTCCTGCTGTCATGAAATCACCGATCTCGCCCAGTAGAAAATCGTAATCCGCGTGTTTTTATTCGCGTTGCCGATAGCCTCGGCAGTTTCGATCCGGTTTCGATACGAATCTCTGCCCTTACGAAAGAAACTTGTGCGTCGAAACGGTTCGGTAGCACGGTTAGCTAAAAGCAATAAAGGAACTTCTTTCCTCGAAGATGAGAATCTGCCTTGGTTCGTCGCGGAAAAAAATATATCACCTCGTTTTTGCGCAAACGTTTAGAATTAACGACGATTCCAAGGATTATTCGCTTTTCTGTCCGCAGTTGCGTGAATCGATAAGGAACTTTGGTAATTACACGAAGAAACTACTATTTTAACAGTGTTTTATGTTCGCTATAAATTTCGTACGTATATAATGCGTTTTCCTTTTCTTCTATGTAGTTTTTACGCCGCATTGATGGTACGTTTACACGACAACAATAAAAGTCGCGAATTTTAGTGCAGTGACAGTTTGCGACGACGTGATATTTTCTTGGCGATTGTTTTTACATAATTTGATTTTACGACAAGGTTGCAGATTTTTATACATTTATGAGAAAAAGTACTGAATATACGCGGGGAGAATATTTATTTTTTCGAAAAAAGGTAAAATAGATGCACTAAATTGTAATTATTCATACGGTGAAAACCAAACTCAACTAAAATCTTAAAATCGCATATTCATGACACCCGTGTCTCATTTTAATGTCGTTTTTCCGTCTATTGACGACACCCCTAAACAAAGGTCTAATTTGGAATTGTTACTTTAAATATAAGTATTAATTTCCCTTATTTTCATAGATGTTTCACCGAAAAATTTTCTACCGTGAAATTGGGTACGTGCAATAGATTTAATAGGTTTGATTATAAATAAATAGCTTATATTATTATACTAAACATCACTTAATTAATCAATCGAATTAGTCGCTAGTCTAAAAACAAATAACTCTTGGAAATTATATTGCTAGTTGGCTCAGAAAGCACTTATTTCTTCTCCGAAGAATACAACAAGTCCAAAGCCATCGAAACATTAGCATGCGCCTAATAAATTTCAACTTACCACCTTCTTTCGATAACTTTCGTGTCGCTTGTAATACATAGTAATATCAAAGTTTCGGTCGGTAGCCTTTTTTTTTTTTTATTAATAAAATTGTCGGCGTGGAATTGTACGTACATTTTTATCGAACGCACAGGTACTTTCAGATGGCTGCAGCTCGTTCGTTAAACAATTCCTGGAATTAATTCCGCGCGCGACACACAGCGAAACAGACAATCTATTTGCATATCGGTTACATAACACGAGCCGTGCGCAGGATTCAATTAATAGCCATCCGTATAATAGACTTCCATTGCACCGATGATCCAACTAATCGCGAGAACGATCCACTAGATATCTCCACACGCGGACTGGAAAATTGCGAACAACTGACGCTCTAGCTAAAATAAAAACATAGGGGTGAAAAAGGGGAGGGGGTAAAAAAAAGAGAGAATTTTATATCCTCTCGACAAAAAAAAAACAGAGAGCTGTTATAAAACATTCAACGATAAACGTATTCGTGTAACTACAGCTACAGCGACACCTACGGTTTACGAATGCAAAAATCATATTGAAAAATAAAAGGTAAACTGTTTGCACTTTTTATAATTACATGACGCTCGCTGCATTGCCGCGCACGTACAAATTTTACGTTCAATCTTTTTAATATTCTCCAGCTGCAAACGTATCGTTAATAAAATTACACGCGATACAAGATTGAATCGTATCCTTTGTTCTTTTTATCATTCGTCTGCTAACAACTGTCTCGCGTGTTAGTATTCTTTATTGGAAAGAAAAATATGAAATGAGTGTTTGCGGGAAACGATTGGCACTTGGAAATAAGCGACACGAAATTTGTATAGAAATCCATCCGACAAAATAATGAGTCTAGCTGAAAATAAACATGGAAGTTCGAAGTATTATGGTAGATGACTTAATTAGTGTCAGTTTTGCTATAACTATCGCTTTAATCGTTTTATTTAACAGCGAATTAACGTATGAAGAATCGAAAGCAAAAAAATGTCAGTGCTAAAGTTTGACTTGATTTATGCGCAACAGGACATTGATACTGCATGCTTGTTTATATTTGATATTTGAAAGTAAGTATTAGGAGGTGAATGTAGTGTTTCAGTGTGAAACACGCGACTAATATAAGTAGAAAGTATAGAGATTTTTATAATGCTATAAAAGCGATACGTTTATTATTTATTCTTTATGTTGCACAAACTGATTTGCTAATATTATGTAAAAATCATTTTTATTCAAATGATACGTTTTCAAGTGACAGTAATAGGGACATTGTACTTTGTCGTACATTTTCAATGAATTAATAAGCAATACATTACATTGAACATACAAAATATGTTCGTAAATACAACGAGATGTTGGATAACATTATGTTCCAAACTGGAACGATTCATGGGTTAAATACGTTCTAAAATAGTTAAACAAAGTTACGCGACAAGCTTAACGTGACAGTAATTGGTACGTCTACCCTTGTTAATGAAACAGCATCAACGATAGTCAACGATTCAATAAAGCAGCTTAAAGCGTCGATCTGGAGTCGTTGACCGAGTTGAGGCCGGATCCACGGCGTCTCTCGAAGACGGTGATTAACGAGCAAGAATTAGGCAAAGACCCTGATGAATAATTATGCGCTCTCCCGGCTCCGACTGAGAATGTCTGGCGTGCACGCGTGTTCCTTAGAAAAAAAGCAAAGACCACCACCCTGATGCGATGGCGGAGAAGGGGGAAAAAAAAGGGGCAAGATTCGGGAACGACGAGGGGATAGCCGAAATCGAGATTAATCGACGTTGATCGAAAGAAGCAGAGGCACCCATGGCTACCTCGAAAAGAAAGGCGACGAATAAGAAAGCTGCCAGACAGAAGACGACTGGATCTCGCGAATTAACGCGTCGTACGATCGCACGGGGTGCTTCCAATACCTAGATTGCCTCGATCCCGAGTTTACGAGATCATTAATCAGTATACGAAGAAGGAAGGAACGCGAGCGGAAGAAAGGATCGAAGTTTGGGAAGGTTGATGGATGAAGACACTCGTGGTGACGGTCAGCCACGCAGACGATTTTGATTCGTAAAGTGCGTTCTCATGCTGAATGGATTCCTCGTGGTCTTGTTGTCGTTTGTCAGTCCCCCTTTCTCGCTAGAAATGTGTCTTTGGTTCCATTGAACGTGTTGCGCGTACCGTTTCTTCGTGTTCCTTTGTATTTTTTTCTTTCTTTTTCTGGTATGGAGAAAAATTGCTACACTGGGTGCTTTGTGTTCTATAGAGGCTTCGCGTGGTATAGCGTTTAGGTGAATTATGTTTAACACATTTGCTGCGGATTCGTTCGTTTCGTGCTTCATTATTAATATTTGTTCCGCGCGTTAGCGACAGGAGATGCATTGTAAATGATTTGGAGAAACGCTTAGTAAAGGTGGAAATAGAAAAAAAGAAGAAAAGAATGCTGAAGCAATTTTAATATAATTCTAAAGAATTTTAAAGATAGCGAGACACTTTAAAGCTAGTTCGATCTTTGCAACAACATTATAATTATTATTAGAAGGGAACAAGGTTGCAGTACAAAATTTATAAATATTCCCAGACACTTCGCTGACTATCATTAATTTTTTTACACGGTAGATTACAAAAAAAAATGTATGTTAAACTTAATTTGCTGAAATCAATTTTTAGTCTACAATTATCGTAGTGAAAGAGAATCCCTAGAAGGAATAGATGCTTATTTCAAATTGGTTTTCGTAGATTCGAGGTTTACAACTCGTAGAGGGGAAAAGATTCGCGTAATACCGAAAGGAATCCGCGTGAAAACAATTTTGCGCGGCGTGAAAAATACCGCGGGGCACGCGCGCCCGGGGTGGCATTATGGGTGCTATGGGTGAGATGATCAATCGACGTGGCGCCCCAGCTACCAAAGAGGAAGCAGGCGAGCTTCTGGCTAGTAAACACATTCAACGGGAAAACACCTGAACGGGAAGAGATATATGAGCGCACTTTCGCCAAGTGGCGGAACCGCGGGAAGTTTCGAGCTTGAAAACGCTCGATAAAAATTAAGACAAATAGAGTTTTACTAACTAACCTTCTTTGAAATTTAGTATCTCGAATCCGTTGAATAGAATTCTATCGAAATAGCGTCGAGGAAAGCAGGGCGAACTAAAATAGTTAGGTAAAATGGATTATTGGTTTTTTATTGGGTTGATGATAAAGCGATGTCGTTTCTGTGAATCTGAAAGCAAATTGGCTTTACGTAAATAGAAAGCTCGAAGCTTACTGAATTTAACATTGTTGATAAAACGTCAACTGTTTCAAGAGAAAATGATAGATGGTAAAAATAAAATGAACCATGAGTGGAAGTCAATTTCGAATGTTCTTAGAACGTTCTTCGAGATTAAATTTAAGTCATAATTCAGTGGAAGCTGCTTTATTATTAATATTATTGGAAGAGATATATTATAATTTGTGAATGAACAACTTGATGTTAGTTTGAGAAATTTTATACTGAAAATATAAACTTGGTAAATTGTACCTTATAATCGTCCACATAAGTGATCGACAATGATACATTAAAAATGTTACTTGAATCTAATACTCGTCAATAGATTGCGGATTTTTATGCATTCGTAGGAAACTTAAAATTGTAAAAACATGTAGAATGCACGTAATTTGTAAAATTATATGAAGTATCCAAAGTAAGGTTCATGTTACATTATATAAGAGTTCAAAGTAAGGTTCATATTATATTGTATAATATTTCAAAGCAAGGTTCATATTATATTATATAAAGGTTCAAAGTAAGGTTCATACTATATTGTATAAAGGTTCAAAGTAAGGTTCATATTATATTATATAAAGGTCCAAAGTAAGGTTCATATTATATTATATAAAAGTTCAAAGTAAGGTTCATACTATATTGTATAAAAGTTCAAAATAATGTTCATATTATATTATAGAAAGTTTTATAGTACATTATATAAAGGTTCAAAGTAAAGGTCTTATTATATCATGTAAAGAGTGAAACAAATCTGTATTACAGTCATATTTCTTTAATTGTTCTTACAACAATATCAATTCACGTAAAAATCCGCAATTTAAATGAGTACTAGACATTTTAAAAAAATTAGATGTGTTTTTTTAAGCAACTAACAATCAGGAAAATTTAAGCTACATAATATCAATCAATTCATACGCAACCACGTAATACTATGATAAAAAAATCTTCTTGTTACCATAATTTTGCAATGGTTTATAAATTTCAAGTCGACACGGTTAAAAAGTGTTCTCATTTCTGTTATTTCACGATTTTATCGTACCTCAATTCCCCCCGTGTTGAAATTTGATTGATTTCCACGATGTCGAAATAATGAAATTTGTGTAGCAGTTAAAGTACTCCGCGATCGTGATGATACTTGTATGGTACTGTCGAGAGAACGTGTTCTACAGTTCGATAAAATCTAGTAATGCGGCTAAAGTTGTTGATACAAGATAGTCTATTGTTATGCCGTGGAGATTTTAATCTGTATTGTAGGTCAGCTTGTAGGTTGCAAGAGGTAGTGTCTAATTTTAGAGATGAAAGATTTAATGCGAGTAGTTTGTGGTCGGTGGCATTTTTGAGGTGTCGTTTATGGGCAAAATGGAACATTAAATTTGTACGTGGACAGCTGACAGGGAAGGGTGTTCAGACCAGAAATTCGAAGAATGGGAATGATGAAACTTTGGGAATATGCGATTGTTAGGGACCTTCCCTCGCGGATCCCTTGGATTTCTGACAGCTTTCAGGTAGCACGACATGAATACAACTTTGTATTAAGCTCGATTCAGAGTTTCACAATTTCAGCCTTTGAATATTTTATCAGCATAGAGCATCTTTTCGAGTAAATAGTATTATTAGACTGTACACTTTTGAAAGAAAGGAATACAATAATGGAACATTAGAAAGGAAATTTTGTTTGTCGAGTCATTTACAGGGTATTTGTTATAACTGGTCAGGGTGGAATATTTTATGCATTTATGGAGAATTCAAACACGCGTAAAAATGCACAGAATGTGTATAATATACAAAGGCATATTAAACATTCGTAGTAGAATGAAGCTTATAACATAGTCAATCACGAAAGTTTGGATGCACATTCTACATTTCAAATTTGTAAATAAATAAAAAGTATTATACAAACATAGGTCGTTTGACGCCGTGTTAAAAAGTTGTAATACAAGGCAAAAATAAGTTGACAACTAATATTATATAATTATTAATTATTAATACTTCACTCTAAAACGTTCACTGTTCTTATCAAGATAATATTGATGGCATTAAACAGTTGATTTGTTATTTTAGGAAATTCATTTTGATTTCACTTTAGTTCAATAAGTAAGTTGAATTATCGTATTACCATTATTTTATTACGTAGAACCTATTTTCTTTCTACAGTATGACTCTACTTTAATGCTTTGGGAACATATTAATGTTATTTTTATAGAAACGCGAATATCTTTCAAATTTACCAAGAGATTATTAGGATTATTAGGAATTTTTATTAGGCCACAATTTGTATGCATTTGTGGGAAAGTTAAAGGCACAAAAAAGTGCACAATCCATATAATTTACAAAACTGTACAAAATATGCAAAATACAGTAAACATTATGATATTTAAAAAGCGAAGCAATCTTAAACTTAGGTCCAGCTAGTTCAAACTTATCAAAAAAAATATGAATTTGCATAAAAATCGCGACCTAAGTATTACTTTCTAGTATTTTTGTCATAACTCTTTAACGAAGCTTCAAATGATCTACAGTTACATAATCTCTGCTTATTTATAGTTATAAAATTTGTTGACAAAGTTTTGTAGAAAAAATATGAGACAGCCTGCATTTTTGCATATCATGTTAATCACCTATTTTTACCCTTAGTTTTTTCCGTGAACGCATAAAAATTAGCAGCATACTTATCAAGTACAGTTTCACCATGATTTGTAGTAATAAGTAGGTATCATCGCAGTTAAAGAATTTATTAAATGGAGACCGCGAGATGTACGAATATTTTCAATTTTCTTGTATTCCACGAGGGTTTAATCGGTGTGAACGTCGCTTTAACGGTGGCCCGAAAGGGACGCGAATTTATCTCTTTCCGGGGGACAAAGTAACCCTACGGGCTGCGAGAATAAATTATCGTAATCCCTGGTGGGCTTACGTCTCCCGCTACCTGTTCCCGCGGATTTACATTCGAATTTTTGCGATTTACATTTTTACAGTACCCAGGTTGCCCCCCACCCCACCAAAAAAAAAAAAAGAAAATCGCGCCTATTTCCGTAAACCATCCGAACGATTATAACATCCCCCGCGCTCTCGTTGCCTTGTATCAAAAGCTGTTGCCAATATTTCGAAATTCACCCGTGTCACCGATAAATATATAAAACAACTACGCGGCAGAAATTCAGAACAAAAAAAAGAGGTATAAAGCAACGATAAAAAACGGTGAAATTAAAAGTACGAGATAAAAAGGGATAAAATACGGCATCGATCGCACTCGAACGTCGCTGATTCCCTTCGTTATTAAACAAGGACCACGTTGTCACAGGAATTTAATTTCTCTTCTTCTTTTTTTTTCTTTTTTAAAGAGATTCAATCCAGCAGCCACGATCGTATAAAATTCAATCGAGTCAGAAGCAATTAACGAGGCGAGCGGCCGAGGCGTTAGCGATACATCCGCGTAATTTATACGAAACAGCGAGCACACGCGATGGAACACCGCGTGGCGTGCATACCGAAAACGTGCTGTTATGGCAGCCTCTCTCTCTCCCTCTCTTTCACTCTTTCTCTAATTATTTTTTTCGCGTGCACCGTGACGTCCACGCGGGCAATCTTCGATCTAAGATTTTATGAAGACACGTACCCGGAGCTCGCATGCTGTGAATTTATGATCGTGGCCTCGTCTATACGGACGACTCGCGCCAACTGTGTTCCTTTGGAAGTTCGTGTTTCCACCTACGTCCCCGCCTTTCTCTCCCTCGCCACCCGCCACGAGACAACGAATCGTCCGAAATGACATCGTCCCCGTGTTCAGGCAATAATGTCGCCGGCTCGGGATCCTACCTACGCGTTCCTTCATCGTCCGTAGTCCCCCGTGTTGTCTTTCCACGGTTACACTGTTGGAGCTTCTTCTCGATTACTTCTATCGAATTATGCTAACGCGCCGCGCCACAACGCTGAAACACGAATTCTCAAAGCGATACGCTCGTTCGCGGAATGAATTGTGTCATTACTGCATCCCGGATGCCCGCCATCTTTGCTCCTTTTTTTAGTGTCGCGGGATGTTAAGGGAATCGTGACAAATTAGGTATTGTAAGCAACAACGTGGACAATGTTAATTTTGGATTTTTCTGAATATTAATTTCGGATGAATGGAATGAAACGGGATGTATTATTTTGACGTTTATTTCGAGCAATTTTAATCCAATTCGAGATTAGTTTGCGTTACGTTGTACGTGCGAACGTATTATCAAAAAGGTATTAACGTTTTTGATACCTAGATAGGTTATAGCTTTTTAAGAACGAGTATACAGTATTACAGATTTCTACTGTGGGTTTACGAAGTATATTGCATCACGCGGAACAACAGAACGATTACTAGCAGTAACGCAAAGGGTTAATATCGATATACTTGAAAATTGGGACAACAAATATCTGGATATAAAAGAAAATAACTACACAGTGAATGAAAAACTACAAATAGACAACTACCATTTATAAAGCGCTAGATTATGCATTACATATATACTATAATTTTGTAATACAAAATTTTGTTTTGCGGGGAAACTTGTTTTAGTTCGATTTCACTTATTGCTCCTTTATTTACACCGGTTCACGTTAAACACGATCTTTATTAATTATTATTAATCTTATACGATTGTGTAAGATAGACACAGTAGTTAAAGTTACATCGGTAGATATCGTTCCAAGTATATTTCATATATCTTGGATTTTAGACTTACTTACTATTTCATATACTTTCGAAAGTGTCCAAATACTTACGGGCGGCAGTGTATAGAAAGAAGTTAAATCGAAAGTTTAGAGACGTAATCTTTCGTTGTCAGATAACTAGCGGAAGCAGTTAATTCTTCTTTGTCTGATTTCCCATGCCCGTCGCGATTCTCTCGCGCCGGAATCAGAGTCACTTTCACGGACTGTCTGGGTCCCCGGAGAAATCATTCGGAACACCTGCGCTTAGAGTGCCAATAACTGTAGAGTTTACTGCATCATCTTTACTCGCGAAACCTCCTACGCACTTCCTATCCCTGTGCCAACCCCCCAGCTCGAGAAAGAGAAAGGTTTCTGTATTATTTACCGATGTCTGCCGGCATCGTATCCTTTATTAAAGGATGCGTACGCGTACGCTTTGATGCAACGTCTGAAACTCGATCGAACCGACTTCGGCGCTCCATTATTTATTAATCCCCTCTCGGAGGGGAGCGTGTCTTTCCCTGTATCGATTGCAACGATCTACATTGCTGAACAGCGGAACGAAACCGGGGCTTTTAAAACTCCCCGATCCATCTTCCGAACCCTCTTTCTTTGCCTCCCTCCGCCAAATGTCTTTGAATTTCCCGGACAAAGTTCTCAGACATTGTGTTTCGACTTTGATTCTACGCACTAAATAAGCAAGTAAAATACACTTGGGATTCCTCTTACACGATGCAGGCGGACTGAAAAATTGCCGATCTTCGACGATAATACTCTATTACTATTTACTATTATACTATATATTGTTTTTCGCCTCGCTTTTATTATTTTGTACGCGTTTGCATATCGTGTGTATGCTGTGCTTTTTTGCGTATTAAAATTTACCATAAATGCATAAAGATCCGCAGTCTAACAATAATAGAGAGACAAAAGTGTAGTATATGAATGTAACTCAGGTTGCTAGTCGCAAAAAATACACAAAGAGAATGGGAAGAAATGGTAACAGTAATACAATATCGAACACTGACAAAATGTATGAATCTAAAACAAAATAGAAGAATTTAATTGAATTTAAAAGTAATCACAGTGATAAAATTATTATAAATATTATAGACAAGTACAGGACATAGCTGGGAAATTTCTCAGTAATGTAACATTATTTTAAGACTATGCAGATGTTTCAATGGTTCGTTCGAATCGGGTATGAACAAAAATTCTTTTAACATTCTTTTAACATTCTTAGAGCTTGAGGAATGAGTTTATACTTCGTAGATACGTGACATTCAACTAGAATCGGATATTAATTCGAGCAAAAATATATTTCACAGTGTCAAAAGCATCCACTGTAATTTATTATCAGTCGTTAACTCTCCGTATGAGGTACATACAAACTATATCGCGACGAATAATCCAGTTAGCGGATTAAAACGTTCCACGATAAGGAACTCAAACAGCGACTAGTCACTTGAAATTATTAGATTATGGAAGGTTTCAGGAATTAGAAATAACAAGATATTTCTTTATTTTAATTATATGCTTTATTCAGCACAAGGAAGGCTCGCTCTGCTGTGTTACCAGCACGGATTCTTTACTGCAACTAAATTACGAACGCAACGTTCGAAAATTGCCTGCGACACCACTTGGGACCGAAGGCCCTTTTATCGCGTGTCGTAAATATTTAGGTCTGAAACTAACCAGATGTGAAAAGGGAAACGCATTTCTACGAACGTACGAAAAGCAACGCATTCCTCTGAGTAGAGCTGTAGCTTTAATTTTTGTTACTTTTCGCAAACTATAGTATATAAATCTAACAGAAATGTCCTGAAACCCGGAGCCCGGAACTCAATTTCAATTCGAACTTCGTCGGCTTCTTTCGTGCTATCTTCATCCCTGTTCCTCGTTCCTCGCGTTTCCTATCATTCAATAATCAGAGTGCATGGAGTCCTCCTTCTCTTCCGTCTCTTTTCTCCTCGTCCCTTCTATTATCTTCGACGATCGCCTGGCAAAATTTCGAGTCGCGACTCTTAGAAGCACCCCGTAGAGTGCGATGCGAGCGATCCTGTCGGTCCGAGGATTACGTCCGCTCGCTATTTCGGCGAGAAGGGGCCAAGATAAGCAAAGAGATACAGAATGGAAAGGGGGGTAGAGCGAGTGCAAGGGAACACGGTAGGAGACGGTGTGCATACGAAGTGGCTGCTAGTCGCGATATTAAAGTAACTCCTTCTCTAAGCTACCGTCGCGAACAAATGGCTGAAAGTGTTCTAAAGTTGCCAGCCGACGAGAGCAAATTATTTTTCACCGACGTGCCTTGCACTCCGTTTTCATTCGCATTGGCTTCGGCGAGAGGTTAATCCTTCGACCGTGAAATGTGTATATATACGCCTCGTGGATTTTCTACAATATGTAGATCAATTTTCTAATTTATGCATTTCATAACAATATGCGAAGATTGAAGTTAATAGGAATGAAATGTATTAACCCTTTGCGGACGAGTGTCGGCAAATAGCCGCCGAAACCATTTCGATTTTCTGGATAAATGTCGATTTTCAAAGCAAGAAATTTGAATTAGTATAAGCACTTTCGATAATAATTGAGCGAAAATTCGTTAAATGTTATTAAATTCTATTCGTAGTGAACTCATAATTGAGTGGAAATTTGTTAAGCGTTATTTTTTCTCGTCCGCAAAGGGTTAATGTTTTAAACTTACGATTAGCTCTGCTACGTGTCAATTTGCACGCTGATTAATATCGATCTTATTTTGGAGATGTTTGCGATACATGCAGAGACATGAACTTTTTGATCGGATTGCGTCAAGTGTGCGAATACTTATAGGTAGTAGTGTACCTTACATATGGATATAAAGGGTTATCCAAAAGTACCTTTACGATGTTGAATGAGAATATCTGTCAAACGTCATGTTTGTTAGTAAAATAGAGGTGAAAAAAATGAAAATTGAAACGAGAACGAACGAAGATAATAGAAATAAAAAACAGATTGGAAAAGGGTACAGCAGAAAGGGAAATAAAAAAAGGGGAACGTAGGTATTCCTATAGTTTATTTTGGACAACCCTATACATATTAGTTTTTGGAATAAATCTACTCTTATGCTGTACCATTTGATACGGTACAGATTAACTCCTTGTCTTACGATAACTAGCGACACTTATCCTATGGATTATGCTACAGATACAACGAAAAAGTCTATTGTCACGGATGAAATTTAATTTGAATTATAAGTTTAACATTGTATTATAAGATTGAAGGTTATTAAATTAAAATTGCCTACAACATTCAAGCGGTTTGTTGGTGACATGATATAAAAGTAGTAATCGATTAACGTTAGCTTAATTAAATAATCAAATAATCGTAGTCAAATAATTGCAAACAGTATACAAAGTTTAACTCTTTACACTCGATAGTTACCAAAACTGCTTCATCTTATTTGCTTATTTATTTACTGGACAAGGGAAAAAATATCCAATTTCATATAAAATTACTAAACGCGAACGGTAACAGTACAGAGATAAAATTTACAAATAGCAATAGAAGATAAAATTATTTTACAACAGGGGTATAAAACACGGAGACGGATAACAATTTTGGCGACTAAGAATCACCTTTCGAGTGCAAAGGATTAATTCTAACGAAGGCCACGTTAACAATTATGTTGAACGTAGTTTAACGTTTCAAGTAAAAATACAGCAAAATCCAGCAGATATTTATCACTCCGTAGGGGTCGAGGCTGCGAAAAGAATCGAAATCTCAGCTCATTGTTATTCGTCCTGAGCATTCTACTTTTCCCCCTTCGAGTCTCGCCGAATCTCTGTCACCTTTCGAACTTCCACCTTTCGTTTCTTCACATAATTCCGCCAAGGATCCAATTTAATCCGGCCGTGGAAACTTTTCTGACGCGGAGACGTCGTTCGAGAACTCGAATGATTTAAGTCGCTCGCGGGACGAACATGTTAATAAACGAGCTTTCAGAGGACGGTGCGTTCTTTCGATCCTCGTGTCAGCCTTTCCAAAGGGGTGGCAGGAACGGCCACGAATTTCCGGGTCAGATCGAACACCCTTTCTTCGCAAAGACACCTGAGCCACGGAAATCAAAGCGTGACTATCGCGAAATGAAATCCCAGTCGGGACTGTCGCCACCCTCGAATTACTCGGTCACTGTTCGCCGGCTTCATTCGAACCGCTGAAATGGAGTGGTGTTATCGTGATTGAAGCGTATTACTCTGGCCGAGGGTGGCAAAGTTTCCGGTAAATTTTCGGTGGAGGAACTTTGACAGAGAAATTCGTAGGACGCTTTGTTCTTTCGTTACAATGCCTTCATATTGCAAATCTGAAAAAAATTCGTACTATTGTAAGCGTAGTTTGACGCTTTAGCCCGTTAAAGATCAACGTGCTTCATTTTTTTATTTATTTGATATACTGAATGGTATAGTTGTACTGTAATTTCATTTGTACTATATTTGATAGTATAATTATACTATATTTGATAGTACAATGATACTACAAATTCACTTTTGTGAGATATGTACTGAATTTTGGTTCTTATTGTAAACTGTATGAAATGCAGAACTGTACAAATTATTCAAAATACGGTAAGAGCTCAAAATCGAGTATCCAATTTGCAATAGTAAAATTATGGTATAATTTAGTTACTGTAAATTGTACCACAATTATACTATAATGCATTTTCTATAAGTAATAGTACAATTATACTATTATTACACAGTACTTATTTATTTGCTGCAAGTAGTATTATAATCAGCCTCTAATTATCCTATAATTTCACTCAATTTCATTTTTGTCACGTGTATACTTACTTTTCGTTCAACGATTCGGAAAACAAATCAATGTTTCTATGCTACATATTGATGTATTCTATTGTATCATTTTATTTCCAATTTTTTTACCTAATTTTCGTGGCTGAATTCCATTTCTTAGTAACGTATTTACAAAAAAGCATTCCAGGTATTTGTATAATAATTTTTTCATATTTTTCCACATATATTATGCAATCTTATAAAGTTCGAAGATGGTACAAATAAAACATTGCGTTAACGCAACGCGTTGGTCCTTAATAAGTTAAGTAAACTTTACCTAAACTCAATTTTATAGTAAAATTTCTTATATCTGAATTTTCTTTAAAACACCTTTAAATTGCATCTAAAATATTTGTAGAAAGAATGTTTAAAATACTAGAAATGGGACCGCGGAGATCACAACGATAAAGAAAATACTGAAGGCCAAAAGTCGAGGACCGAGAATATAAAGAAAATACAGAAGAAGCAATTAAAAAATGGAGAATTAGTAAGAGCTACTCTCGTCACAGGAACATTAAACTTCCTTGGAACTTTTATTATCGCCGTGTATAAAAAAAGAGGCAAAATAATCGCGCGCCCTTGGCTCGTTGAAATGAAAAAAAAAGAGAAGAAAAAAATAAAAGGGTCGCTGCACGTTGTTGCAAAACGCTCGAACGCCGCTTGGAGAGGCGTGAAAACGCGAGCCTCTCGAAAAATTAAGGTCGGCGAACTTTAAATTCGCGCGAGGAGAGCGCAGGCCTGGGTAGGAAGGTTATTAGCGAGTCGTCAAGTTCCCTCATATTTCACGAGGTTGACGAAGAATTCTCGCATCAGGGCGAACGTTGCTTTGAGGCGACAATTAAAATATCTCCGAGACATAACCGTGTCTGCGGCATGAGCTGGCGGTTGTTGGAACGAGCGGACGAGAAGGACTCTCGAAGAGGAGCTGGTCGCTACGCTCACCTCCGAAATAAAACGAGCCGAATTTCTGGCCAGAGTCTTCAAAGAATGTTCCCCACGGTGAAAGAGGGGAAGCACGGCGAAAAAAAGCCACGGCAATTAAGCGAGATAGAGCCACGGGGACGCGAACTGTTTTAACCTCGTTTAATTGTTCCTTTAAGCGCCCTAAATATCCCCGAGACCGTAAACAGAGGTGAAAAAAAAGTATAGTAGGAAAGCATGCGTAGAATGTGTGCCGGGTTCTAAGTCGTTCACTATTGTCGCGAAAAATAATAGTAAGCAAGTGGTGTACAGCGATTTCATTTATTTACTTAGTAATGCACGGGGCAAAACTTGCGAATTAGTCGTAAGTGGACAAAAGGTGAAGTACTTGACGTTTTGTTATTGACGTTAATAGATACGCGATTAATATAGTTTTGTTCGTCGAACAACGTACGTTGATTTCCCTGAGAAAGCATAGGGTGATTCTTAATAGATGCAAGTGACGTATTAACCCCTTGGCTTACGAATTGTTCAATGATTATCCACTGAAATGTTGACTATTCGTTGCTATAACACTATATCGAATGTAAAACACTAAAATATTATACGCAGTTCTTACCTATGTTAGTAATCCTCAATCTTGCAGTCTTACAAATTGAAATAAAATGAATTTAAATTAATTACAAAATATAACATGTTTTTATTGCAATTGGTCCACAGGCTTAACCACGAGTGTAGCTCGTTGTTATAAACTAAAAGGTTAATACCGAATAAAGAAAATACTTTAGAGCAATTAATATGACCATTAAGTATTTTGAAAGCAATAATAGGTCAGCCATCACACGTCTCCTAGCAAGAGGGAGTAAATTTAATTCGACTTGGTGATTATACATAATTATGATCTTGCAAAGACATAGGAGGATCTTAGAGGAATTATTATATTATAATGTAGAAGAGGAGAAGGTATACAAACTATAAAGAAATGAAACATAAATTACGTGTAACATTTTAATGGTTTATATCTGATGCAGTGGTAAAACAATAAACATCCAACTCAAAAACTTGTCAACAATTGAAAACTGAGTAACGCAAAAGGTTAAAAAGAATATAACTTAAAACAATTCGTTAAACCATGTGAATATAAATTAGTAAAATGGTTAGTAAAATGCATTAATTGTTCTCATCTTAAAATTGACAAATTATATCGGTGCGAATAAAGTATGGAGAAAATTAAATGCACGCATACTGGGAGAATATTTAAAGCCAATTTTCTCAAAAAACAAAGCCATATATGACATCATTTTATTACATAGTTTCGATTTATTTTTAGTAGTTACACTATGTCTATTGAAACACTTTATATAATAGTATGCAGAATTTGTCGAGGAATGGATTTCAACACTTTACGTAGCGGAATCCTATTAATCAGCTTTTTTAGGAAGACAATAAATTAACTTTGTTTCATTTCCCACATCTGCTTTGTCTCCGAAAAATCTTATCTTCTTGTTGTCTGAAATAAATGCAGATAATGCAAATAAATAATATTGTTCAGATCATGTTCTAAGTGGTACCAATGTTCCGCGTTCGAACAAAGCGATCGATGGTGCTTACGCATTTCATTCGTAAGCAGTAGATAAAGGGTCAATGAAATTCACGTAAGCTTCTAAAAATCTTCATTCTAATATCATTGAGCTTTATTCGCCGTTCAAGCAATTGCGTCACACCACTACGCGTGCATCAAGTGAAAAGCAGAGCGCATAGGTGTGTCGCATTTCGCGAGAATACATTCAGCAGGATTGCTAGCGATAAACAAGCACAACAATCGTCGATATTAAAGGTGGATATTGAAAGCGTGAGGCGGAGGCGAAGACGGGAAATGGTTGGAAAACGTCTGCCTGAGAGGGAGGAGGGAGAAAAGGGTGGTCCCTTCATACGTGAAAACGGGCGAAACGCATTTATCTTCGTTTCAGGTGAATCGAGTGCGAATAACCGAACACCGATAACTGTGGTGCACCTGGGACGTCGATCGACTTATTTCCGACAAATCGGCAGGAATGGCGTCGGGTTTTCGATTGATCGAACCGAACGTTCGTCGACGAAATCCTCCCTGGAGGATTCTGTTTTCCCTTCGTCGACGCCGGACTTCCGCGTCTCCTGTGACCCGAGCAGGTTGCCTTATTTATCGTTCATCGAGGCGGAATATGTTTCACCGGTTGTCCATCCGCATTGTCAATACTTCGGTTATCTCAGGTTCTTGTTTCTTTGGAAAAGAGACGATAATTTTTGGGTAGGGAAATAAAGAAGGGAAAATGGTAACGAATGGAGGAAGGATTTTATGTGCCTTATTTTTGGATTTTAGGAGTGCAAAAATGAGTTTCTCTAGAAACCGTTAACTTGGATGAAAAGTAAACTTGAAAACTGAAAACTGAAGGATTTAAGTTTTAGTTCATTTTCTTCGGCAAATTATTCTTACTGATAATGAAAGATTTTTAAGACAGATTTAATTAATTATGAATTATATAATCGAGATAAAGTCATAAATTTGATATGGCTGAAATGAAACCAATCGTGTAATATTTTTGTTACATACTTTTATGCGGCATCCTTTGGTTTTAATAAAAAGACTGATTTCTAACAAAATTCTTATCAGGATGGAAGATAAACTTGAAAATTGAAGATTTGAAAGTGAAGAATTTCTCTTCTGTTAAGAATGAGAAATGCTTCATTAAAATACAATAATTTGGAATTAAATATATATAGTTCAGATAAAGTCACAAGATTGATTTAATTAAAGATACGTCAAATGTGTTTTTAATTATCCCTTTAAATGGGGAGAAAATTATACGAAGTTGTATTTGAAAAACCGAAGAGAAAATGGCACTGTAAAGGCTGATTTCAGCTGAATTCATACAATTAGAAAACTTGCAACGACTACCATTTCTTTTATAAATTCAATATGATACGAGATAGAGAAAAGAATGTCCTACAAAAACTGGTCAGTTTTTAGTGCTCTATCACTCTGCTATAAGAAAAAAGTGGCAAGAAACATTGCATTAAAAAAATAAAAACACATTAAAGCCTTTAAAACTTCATTTCGCCTTCCTTATAAAAATTTCCGATGGACAAAAAAATCTTCATACATATACACAAACTTTCATTAAAATCAGATTCGCAAATTACGAAAACTTCCTTATAATACAGTGTCCGAATGCTTTTATCCGCCACTGTATGCACCGCATTACAATTTAATCGTGAAGCGGCAAAAATACATGACAGCTTAGGGGTAAACAAAAACTTAAATCCGCCTCTGCAATTGCGCGACAAATTCGCTACCCAAGCTACACAAAGAATTCGCAATTATGGAATCAAATATTGCTCGATTTGCCTACGGAAGAGCGCGTAGGCCGTTCTCCATCAGAGACAAAGACATTTTACAGCGTCGTCGGCAGCGGGAAGCGTATTCAAGGAATATTCGATGCGACGTGGGAACTCATCGGACAAGTTCTCTTCCCCAGTCCCTCGTGCTGGTGCAATTTGTGTGCTTTATCGGCGGTGTTTTCCGCCGGGGGAAAAAGCCGGCGGGACATTATATTCCTGGAGGCAGCAGCTCTTTGCGTCTCCGTCGCACGGAACAGCGTCGTATAATTTATGCACCCCGCGGCCGCGTTCATAAAGCCAAAATATTTTAAAACAAGAGCAAAAGAGTGGCAGGGGAAGAAGACTACCGCGTGCGGAATACCCGTTCCGCGAGCAAGCCGCATTACGGATGGAATCAAGAGCCCCCGTTCCAGACGACAAAGGACCAAGAACGACTTCTTCGCGACTCGTTTCCCCTTTCACCATGCCAAACGGATGTCTCGCTGTCGTGGATGAGCCGATGAATCCCTCTATATACTACTTTTTCCATGACAAAGTTCGTCTTTGAAGAGGAAGAAGTTTCTTACGAGTGGAAAGAAGAATTGTAATTGAACGTGTGTTCGTATCAATTCGTAGCAGCATTCGGACATTATCGGTCGATTTTAATTCTTAATCCGTACAGGTTGGATCACTTAATACAGTATTATATAATACTCAATTTTGGGGCAATTTTGAATATTTTTGGGGGAAGTTGGGGAATTTTGTTTCATTTCTCAGTTTTACCACTAAACTGCGAATTTTTATGCGCTCATGGGGATTTGAAATATAGGAAAAAGACACGGAACGCACGTAACATGCAGAAATATACGGAATACTTAAAAAAAGTACAAATTATTGTATTTTCGAGGGTGAAACGATCTTTTACTTAGACTTCATTTCTTTAATTTTGTTAATAAGAATATGAATTTGTATAAAACTCCGCAATTTAATCATTATCATATCAATTATATAAGATCGTACAAAATTACAAACAGTATTGCACAGTATATTTTAATGTATTGTCTAAAGCAGTGTTTCCCAAACTTTTGTGCCATGCCCCACCTAAGCCTTTCTAAATTTCTTATGCCCCTATGTAACATATACATACGTGTTTATTTTCAAAAATTGAATTGTTCACTGAAGAAATTTAAATGATAGGTTTTAAGAAGAAATCACTAGGAAGTTGTTGAGGAAACACACGTCTATTATCTATAATCTAACATTTATCCAGCTCGAGTAGCAACTGAGAGTCGTCATACGGTTAAACTCTGGACGAGTCCATTTTTTAATTGCCCCCCTTAACAATCAATGTGCCCTCCTGTGAGGCGTGGGCCCCACGTTGGGACACACTGGTCTAAAGTATACATAAAAGTGTCAAAACACTTATGAACAGTACCGTACACCCAATAATCACATTTATGATAATAAAAATTCATCACTACTCAAACCACGTCACGTGTATAATCCACGCGCCATCGCGTGAACTGGAAACTAAAACTGTCTCTTGATGCGAGTAAAAGTGTTCCTCGACGGCCGCATATTTTTGCAAACGTCAATGGGAAAAGTTCGAAGGTCTCGAGTGCTCGACTCAGGAAGTCTGATGGAAGTAATTGATTCTTAATGATACCGTGGTACCATTGTGAACCGCGGGACCAGCCGGAGGGCTTCAATTATTCCACGTGAAATGTAATATAATAACCACGAAGCTATTCAACCGGAGACAGGTATTATTAATCGACGAAGTTGCAGGCGAATTAAAAAGTCAGCCGGCTATTAATCCCCGGCCTTGTCCCGGTTCTCCCAGTTTTTACGATGCAACAGTTCCACGACGGGTGTCGTCGCTTTCAGCCGCGTGGAAAACTTTTTTCCGCGTTAAAGACCGAACCACATAGGGCACGAAAGACGGAGAAAGAGATAGAGAGAAACACAGGGGCAAGGGGAGGGGAAAGCACCCTCTAAATCAGGGTAGTCCGCGCGTACTCGCGGCTGGCCAGTCAGTTTGCGGAAAATCCGCCATTGTTTTCACTTTAGCCGGCCACGTTTTAAGCGTGGCCCGCGTAATAAATATTCGCACTCTCTCCCGTAGGATTACGCCCGGCAGGAATAATATTCCTCTTTGTGGATGTCGGCCGCCTTTGTTAGCGGCCTTTCGCGGACGTCGACGGTGGTTGACGTCGTTGTCGAGGTAACGAAGCGCCTTTAGAAATCGTCCTCTTTGTTTCGTCTGCTAACCTTTGTCAAAATACCCCCTGTTACCACCCCTAAACTCCGCTGATAACGCGCTGAATTATTACGTTAAAGCTTGCAGTAACTTCGGATATGACACGAGCCTCTGTCGCCTTTGATTCTTTGCAAGCTTGCTTCGATTAACCCTTTCGCCGCGTTAGTAGATTTACGGTAAGAGTACCGAAACTACATCGAGTTATTAGAATTTTATGTTAGCGACAAACGTGAGCCCAATTTTTTGTATAGTGCTCGGAATTAAATATTGACTGTATATAGTATTATATTAAGCAATACCTATAAGTATTACTGCGGATTGTTTATGCAAATTAGGGCTGGGCATATGGTCCGGATTTTTTGATTATTCGAAATAGTAATGAAATAATCCGGATGGCTAAAAATATCCGGATAATTCGGATAGTTGGATAGGAATATCGGAGGGGAATAGTAGGTTGGATTTACATAATTACGTCTTTAAGCGAAGATATGACTGTGTAAATCCTATTCCACAATATAAACTGCATGGTTTCACACTGCGATTTACAATCGTGCACAGAATTATGACCTGCCACTTCTTCTGCCTGTAAAACAATATTTTTTTGAAAAATTATATTTCGCATTTATGATATTAGTCATATTAAGTACATTAGTTACATAATTGGTCATCCTATGCTATTTATATTGTATTAATATAGTTATGGGATTCTTATTTCATATTATATTGTCTGATATGTAAGTAACGGAATAGATTTAACACGTTCACCGTTCAAACATCTAGCATAGTTACCGTTTGTATGCTCAGCATAAAAATCCTGCTTTTCGTTTAGTATACACAAGTACATATATAAAATTTCTTGCATTGTATAATTTATAGCAGTCAATAGTACGTTACAACGAACTTTATTTTAACAAAATTCATTTAGTATCAATTGTGTATCGCATATAATGCATAGGACAGTGAACGTGATAAACTATAATTGTAGTTCTGCGTATTTTTGTTATTATTATCGGAATCATCCGAATATTTCTAATAATTCGACTATCCGAATTACTTGGATGTTATTAACTATCCCGATTATTTTATTCATACTTCAAATCATCAAAAAAAGCCCGTATCATAAGCCCAGCCCTAATTTGCATAAACAATTCGCATTAATACTTGTATTACTTAATATAATACTATATATAATTAATAGCTAATTCCAAACAAAAATTTACGTAAAATTGGGCGTACCTCTGTTACTAATGTAACATTTTAATAACTCGATATAGTTTTACTACCGTTATCCTAAATCTACTACGTAATCTACACGGATTACCAGGGTAATTAAAATATCCAAACTCTATTCGCGAGTCACTTTATTCCTTATTTCCGTTTCAAATAAAATTTACTCAAGTCTGATACAGCGATGGGTACTCATAACGCTTAGCAGCGGGTGATCATGGTCACGCTTAATAATGAGAGGGTTAAACGGAGCATCGTTTCTCGTAGTTGCAAGGGGAATTAAACGCGGAATAGCGTATTCCGTAGAATTACGGATCGCAAAGGCCATAACGCCCCCTTTTTTTCCATTCCAGTCCTTCTTTTACCTCCTCTCCTTATTTTTGCTTCTTCTTTGTTTCTTCGCAAGAGAGCCCAATTTACCGTCTTCATTTGTTCCGTGGCTTTTAATGAATGCTGCGACTCGTGCTGTTCCTGCCCTCGTTCCTCTCGCAAATGGCTGGGCGTGACTCGTTTATTTGCGGGTGGATTTCTACGGACAAGGGAAAAAATAGGAGGAGAGTGAAAAAGGAAACGCATTCGAGGAAAGGAACGACCGGTTCACCGGCCGAGTGGACGGCTTTGTGATTCCGAACGAAAATTTTTCAAAGAAGAGAAACGGGCTAGATCTGGAACGATTAATTTGCATTCATTTACATAGCATTTGTATGGTAAAGCGGCGAGAACCAGCGCGAAATGATAACAGCGACACGGAAAAGTTATTACTACGCAGTTGCAGCTCCTTTACTGGGGATCTCTCATTTAACGAGGGGTTGTTACCGATACTCTAGCAATACGGAAGCTTCTGACGCTTTCTCCAACGTTTCTTCTACGAACCGTTTACCTACCGTGGCTGAAAGTTAAACTTGAACACTTATGTACATATTCATGCTCCAAGAAGCGATTGATAAAAGTTTGAATTTTCAAGCATCTAGATTCCCAAGCGTTCGAATGTTTAAGATTTTTGGATTTTCGAGCGTTGAAAATTTTAAGCTTTTGGATTCTCATACGTTCGAATTTCCAAGACTTTAGAATTCTAAGGATTTAAATTTTCAAGATATTGGATTTCCAGGCGTTTAAATTTCCAAGCTTTTCGATTCCACGGCGTCTGAATTTCAAAGCTTTTGAATTTCCAAGCCTTTAGATTCCTGTGCTTTTGAATTCAGAAGCTTTTAAGTTTCCAAGATTTTGTATTTCCAAGCATTTGAATTTCCAAGCTTTTCGATTCCACGGCGTCTAAATTTCAAAGCTTTTGAATTTCCAAGCCTTTAGATTCCCAAGCTTTTGAATTCAGAAGCCTTTAAGTTTCCAAGATTTTGTATTTCGAAGCATTTGAATTTCCAAGCTTTTCAGTTTCAAGCTTTTGTGTTAATGAATGTTTCCATCAATTTTTGAAGTCGTTCGAATAATTATAAGTGGTACTGTAAGTATCCAAATTTTACTTTGGGCTACTTGCTCGAATATTTAATGTCTTTCAATCGTATCTTGTCTATTTTGCTGACTCTTTACATTGCCTCCTTTGCGCACATCTTGCATCTTTACAATATCAATCGGTTTTTGTACTTTCTACTTTGCTCTTATAACGACTACTATTCTTTAGCATCCTGTGCAATTCAATATATTTCTTTTAGTACCTTTAGCATTGGTATTCTGCTATTTTTCAAACTTACGTTGTTAAAACTTTTTATCAAATTGTTCGAAAAGTTCATAGCTATACTTGAGAAACGTTTAACAGAAATATGTATACTGTTATTATTTTGTTGAATGTAAGTTAAGATTACAAGCTTATAATTTTCTAATTTGTGAAACAGCTTGTATAATTCAAACTGTGTTTATTAAACGCAATTTATAGCGAACATAAAACGAGTAAAATATAATTGAAAATTTTAAATATAATTCAGCTTCTGTATAACAATAATTTCAAATGTTTAATGGAAACTTCAAATGAAATTCAATTATAGAGGTTGATTTGCAAATTGATAAAAATTTACCCATTTGAAATGAATTAACCCTTTAAATTTGTTAATTCTTAATCACGAATTTTGCCGTGTTGGAACTGTATTTGAAAAAGAAAATATGTTAAAACGGTATAAACATGGTATGGAAGCTTAGTATAATAATAATTTGAAATATTTCACGCAAATTAATTTCAAATGAAATTAAATCATCGAAGTTATCGAAGCTATTAAGTTGCTCTACTCTTCCATAGTATAATAAAATATCGAATAATAGAAATATAGAAATATAAATAATGTTTATTTTCTTTATAACAACATTTTTTGTATTTTGATTGCCGAATACGAAAGATATGTATTTTCTCTTATTCATACCTAATACACCTTAATAATTCTGTTTTGTGTAATGCAACTTAGGATCTGAAATTTACAATGCCATTTTCATCGGCTCGCCAATATCTCTCCCGTACTAAACTGCGAAAGGGTTAAAGTATTAAAACTCTACAATTAGAAACCCACATAGTTTATTTCCACTGAAAAACCAATTCCAAAGAAAGTCGTTACGAAAACGTTCTTCAAAGGACAAAGTTTAGACAATTAGCAGTCGAGACTCGGTTTTAAAATGCGATTATCGATTAGCCGAGGGGGAAAAGCCGAGAGACACGGTCACGGTGCGGCAAACAATTGTAAAAGTTGCTTGCACGACCAGATAATTCTTTCCCGCATCGTTGTTGGTAGGGTTTTAACATAGTCGACGCATAGTTTGAAACTGGCCTTAATACCATGGTTGCTCGCCCATCTATTGTAACAGCCAGCCGTCACGAATCCGTCGTTTGAGAAAGCCTTCATCCGTGTAAAAGCCTCGGTGATTCGACGCTAATTATGAGTAACGACAGCCTTTAACGCGCCGCGGCACGCCAACCCCTTTCACGTAGACACCCCTCTGGCGCCCTATTATTTTTTTCGCTACAATTTCTCCGACTGCCGCGCTCATTTTAAACGTAAGTTGTTAGCGAGATTTCGTTAGGGAGGGTCGTATGTTAACGTCGAAATATCGTTAGGGTTGGATTTTCTACATGTTTCGCAAGGTAGGCCTTTCGCGTTTCAAGCGGTGATCGTTCCACATAAGCGGAAATTGGGGAACTCGACGTGGGAACTCGTAAAGGGTGGCGTCGGCGGTTCAAAACGCTGCCAATTTGCAAACTTTCTCTGCTAGTTGATTTCTATATTTGCCTGTAGACACTATACTTGCCTGATACCGTAGACACTATACTTGTCCACTACTGTAGACACTATACTTGCCCACTACTGTAGACACTATACTTGCCCACTACTGTAGACACTATACTTGCCCACTACACTGCCTTGACACTATACTGACTTCAACATGATATTTGGTATCGACTAGCACTACCTCAATGATTCCCTTTCATCTTACAGAGTGAACGTGATCGACATTGAGCGCCGATTACGTGACTCGTATGGTACACTGTAATGTGTAATTGATATTGGATTCTGGTTCTGGTACAGTAGAACCCCTTACGAAGCGAGAGATACGTTTAACGTTATACGAAACTAATTGTAAAAGTATAGAAAGCTAGAACAGAATAGATACTCTTTTTTAACATACTAAACAATAATACGCATTTTATTTTATTTTAAAACGACAAGAACGTATTTGTTTCATTTTATTCGCGAAATAACTTAAAGGAAAATGATGGATACTAATGGAACTAAAATCTAATCGTTCTTGTAGGAAAACACGCATGAATTAGAAACAACGACGAAATCGGCAACAATTACAAATATGTTAGAACATAGAAATTAGAGATACTTATTGCAACATTTGTTATATGTTCATATATAGGTAATATGTATTATTCTAGTGACACTTGTCGTTATGTTTGTGTTTAAATTTTCATACTAAATTTGGACTTCGATTTACGTAACAATACACAGACATTGTATATTAGTTTACACTTAATATATAAAACGAAATATTAAGAGGTAAAGGTGCTGTTGAACATTAAAACGTGACCACTATAGTTCTAAAGTATGGAACGTGTCATAATTCAGTAAAGGCGATACGTTTACTGTACATCTTATATCTGTTGCACAAACTGGCGTGCTAATATATGTAAAAATTGTTTTGCTATTCGAATGGCAACTCTTCGAGTGACCGTAATAGGGGCATTGGACGGTGTTGTACATTTCCAATAACTTAGTAATTATTTCGCTATATCCAACATATAAAAAATGTTCATCAATAAAAGAAACGTTGAACAATATTATGCTCCAAACTGGAACGATTGTTAGGTTAAATAATTTCTACAACAGATAAATGAAGTTACACGCGAGACTTAAAGTGGCAGTACGTGGAACATTTATGTATTTACAAATTCCTCGATTTCTTCGTTCCCGTGCTTCAAGCACGCCCGAGGAAAATCCCGCGGGGCGTTTTCGCTGTCGTACGGCGCGATATTTAATCCGTGTAATCAGTAAGTTGACTCTCGGAGAAGCTACACGACTAACGTTGGAATTAATTCGGCCGGCAAATTTAATTATCGCTCGCCAAGCTGGCAGGTGTTAGAGAACTAGTTGTCAGAGACAATTTACCGCATATTGGGTGTTCCGTGCGGTTTCGTGGAGAGAGAGACAGAACGCTAGACTGTTTGTCGCCCACGCCTATAGCCGGATTCTAAATGTGCATCTGGCCTGTGTCCCTGTAACACGGACGATACCGTGGTCCTGCTTATCGATCGAGCGGCTCCGTGCAAGGATCTCCGACCTAATCTCCACGGTGATCGCGATCGGGCTTAATGCGAGCTTGCGAGGCTTTACGAGCCCTCGTAAACCTGGCACACGATCTTGGAACACCGCTTTGCTGACTTACGAGACGCGTAAATATTAAGTGATTTCTTTTTCTGCCAGTCTAGGACAGTATTCGGGATCATTTTTAACTTTTATGTCGGACGAAATAGGTCACTCGATTTGTTAAAGACGGTTGTAAAATTAAAGAGGCAGCTTATGAGTGGTTGATAAAAAGTTTGTGCAATTTAGGCGACGGATAAATTTGAACACTAAAACTACCCCAACGACTAAAGTATAATTATATCTAGTATCTATTAACTAGATTAGATTAACTAGATATTCTAAGTATCTATTATATTGAAGAAATGATATAATGCAATAAATTTAATAATTATATTATATTGTATATATAATAAATTTAATAGTTCCATTAGCTCAAAGACTGAGTTATACATTTCGAAATAAGAAATATCGAAAGCAACTTTATTATCTGCTTATTTTTCATACATTTGTATTGAACCTTTGCCCGTGGCATTAATTTTGCTACTCCCTCTACGCATCTATAACACTGAAAGGGTTAATACCATTATACGAAGCAATTAATAATCAATCTTGACAACTTGCAAAATATTAAACCATTCACAAATCGCTTACCGAAAGGTTCAGAAAGCTGAATCGTGAAGTTTCCAACAATTTCCCCGGGAGATCAATTAATAAAGAAAACGTAGTCAGGAGCATCGCATTCACCGCTCGAAGGAAAACATTAAACGAGCGCCTTTCTAACGAAAAGATCCCGTGAACCAAGGGAACGGTTCGAAGTTCGCTGAAAGACGCTGATCGTCTTTCATCCAAATCGCGTTACAGCAACTCGTTTCCAGCGAGTCGGTGAAAATCTCCGCGACTATTGAACGGAACGCGAAGAAGGGACGGTAACTTTTCGAATGAAGGATGGTTCCTCAAAGGAACTTCTTTGAGGGGTTCGACGAAGAATTCCGCGAGCGACTACGGTTGGTCAGAAGGGGAAAAAAAAATCTTGCGCGGTCAATCGAGTCTGATCCGTGCTGCGGCGGACGAAAACGAAGCACAGCAATAACCACGAGGGTTTTTCGCGAGCCGATTTCCCTCGTTCCCCACCCCAGTGGCCGTAGATCCATTCATACTCGCGGCCAGTCAGCAAGTTTGAAATTACATCGGCTAACGAACCCGCCCACGCCACCCTTGTGTCTCTATCCACCTATAGCCTCCTCTTTTTCTTTTTTATTTTTTTCCATCGACGTAGGCACCGATGAAAACCGAATAAAGTCCTGAACTTTATTCGAATCGACGTCTCTCGTTTGATTTTGACGGGCAACGGCGAACAACAGCAATCCTGTTCTCGTAGAATAAACCCTACCTTGGAGTTTTCGCTTCTGCAAAGGGGGCTCTGCGCATTCGGCGTTTCTTTTTCTGGGGAAAAAAAGGAATGCGTGCTGTTAGGCATAGCAAAGACGAGATTCTGTTTCTGTGTTCCGCGGAAGGGAAGGGAAACGGAAGGGGAAACGTTCAGAGAGAATGGAATCGGGGAAGAAGAGGAGAGACCTGGGGGAACTGGAGGAAAGGAGACATTTGTTTCGTGGCGGTGGCGAAAGGAGCCCAAGAACCGCCTCCATAAGCAATCTCTTTTCTCGATATATTGGGTGATTAAAAAATCAGCCAATGAATATCCATCCTCGTTGATACGAAACCTGTTAAGCTGCGTCCTAACTAGTGCCGTACAGATGTCCGTCCTTTCGTTTCAAATAGTTTAGTAAACGTATGTGACGTTATTGCGTGGCATGTGTTGTCAATTTGGACACGATTATAGAATATCCTGTGTTTCCTTTTTACACGATATATACTGATTCCTATGCACAAGCTAATTATTAGATTAGCCAAAAAATCTTCTCGTCTTTTTGGTTCTCATCGGTTCGACTGGGCACATGTTAATAATTTATGTTTCTGTTGTATGTTCTTTTTAACCATTTTTATTTTTATGATACACAACTAACCCTTTGACTGCAGGGGATTTTAGATTCAAACACTCGCTGTGGGCGGAATACTTTTTCACTCTCCGTTCTTTATTCGATTAGCAACTAATTATACAACATGTAAATTAAATTATCACGTACTTTTATTAATTAAAATACTACTTAATATGCTACTGTAATCGATCAAATCAGCTTTTTCGTGTTCCCCTTAAACACTAATAACCTTCATTTGTATCTTTTGTATGATATAATTCTCAAACGCATATATGCGTGCATAACAGTCAAAGGGTTAAAGTCTCGAATATCGTGGTAGTCAATTTTTTTAAAATCTGATCGCTGCTGTCTAAACAACAAGTTACATTGTGCCGTACGACGAACACAAAATACTAAGTGCATTATTTCACTCGAGCATACATTGATATCATTTATTATTATATGTAGCATACGTAGGTAGCGGCATATTACCCATACATATGTTTTTTCACGATTGACTGGTAATATACAATCTGACCTAACTGAAACTGATTTCCGAAAGTAAACGATAGTTGCCTAGTAGTAGACTTATTGTTAGTTTCTCGCGAAACGAGGAACAAGAAATTTATACAATTTCTCGAGAAATTCTCAAGTAGAAACACCACTACTTCAAAACGAAAACCTGAAATGGTTTCATACGAAACTACTTCTTTCCACTCTCTTTTCATCGAAGCCGCCACGCAACTGTGCACGGTTCGCCGTTTTCAAGCCTCCTTCGGCCTTCAAAAACCACCCCATTCTTCTTCAACCCCGTAGAAACACACGTGCGCGCCGGTTACACGCACGAAACACGTTGCGTATAGAGGAAGCAGGCACATCTGTTGTCGGTTGGTTCCGCTCGCGAATCGCTCGCGAGATCGGCGAGTGCCCTCGAAACAATTTATGCTGCTGGGCGCACGCCGCGCCGGCTCCGACGTGTCTTATCTGTTTCAAGCTCCTCGCCGATAAGACGGCGAGCGGTCTCGCACCGGATGCCCGCCGCGCACAAGAGAAAAGAGGGTAGGGAATCGAAGGACGTGACGTAAGTGCGTGTAGGAGCGGCTCTTTATCCTGTCGCCGACAGACACGTCGGCTATGATTCTTACGCATTGTAGGGAAACGTTTTCACCCGGTGCTCCAACGATTTTCCCTCTTTTCCCTCTTCTAAGGGGCAGGGGAACGTCGCAGAGGGTGGTTGGAAATTTCTTTTAGCCGCTTTTCGGGGGGGCCAAGTAACGCTGGAATAGCCTTTCAAGGAAGGTGGACCGTACGTTTCTGACAGATTTCCAACGCGAAACGATCGACGACGCCTCGTTAAGGCAGTCGAACTCCGAAGCGGCCGAGGAAACAGCTTTTATAGCCTTTTAATGATCCTCGTGCCTTAGCAGCGTTAATTGGATTCCCGTGTCCTGGAGAAATCGGTGAAATTGCTGGTTATTTGTTGTTCCTTCGCGTGGTAGCCGGCTCGCGGGTAAATCATGGCGACATTACGTGCGATTCGATATCTTGCTTATACGCAGGCCCAGCGGGCAGTCCGAAAGGTTTCGGTCTCTCGATTCGCTTAACGAGTATTCCCAGACAGGAGAATGATAATTGAAACGTCCATAGTTATTCAACCTCGAGGCTCGTAGTTTGTAATTGAAATAAGTTACCTCTTTCTGGGAACATCGGCTGCCTTAAGGCTTCCGCACACGACAAGTATTATCGACAATAATATTGACTGCATAGATAACATAATATTGTCAATCCGTTTCAATGTTTTCGACATCGCACACGATCAATATTGGCAACAATTTATCGACGATACTCGTGTGCCTCTTAATTGAAAGGTTTGACAGGTACCATTTTGGATACGTTTTAGTTATCGTATATTTTATTGATTGTGAATACTGTGGAAGTTAAAAGGAAAGCGTGCATAGCTATTCTGTATTGCGACCAATAAAATGATATATTAAGAAAGTTCAGAGTACGTAGATTTTGTGATACAAATTCGTACGAACTTTCTACGGCCAATCTAATAATTGGTCTCAAAAAATATTCGCCGTGTTACATAATTCCAAAAAAACTTGGTCAATTTATTATCATAGTGTAACATGTAACTATAATATTATACACAATATAGTGTAATATTTAACTATAATATTTTAGTATATAGTATATGTAATATACTGTAATGTTTAACTACAATGTTTTAGTATATAGTATATGTAATATACTGTAATGTTTAACTACAATGTTTTAGTATATAGTATAATACACTATACTATAATATTTAAGATATTATTCCAAACAAGTTAAGACAGTTTCCAAACAACCCAATAAGTTAACAATAACCGTACCATGCCCAGCCAAACGACCGGTTTTATAATATTTGGTTTAAGATCCTACATTCATTGTTCCTTTAACATTATGACAATTCTTATATCGTTCGATCAATCAGTTTCTCATATTTCGTTTCCCTTTTCGCATTTTATTTCACCCGGGAAGATTTATTGAATAGATATATGTAAAATGTGGGTACGGTTAGTGTTAAAAGGTTAAGGACAGCCCCCTTCGCTTCACGATTCACCGACGTCGTTAACCCTTTCCCGAAATCCCGCCGCATTAAACAACTCTTCACCCTACTTTACCATCTTACACCTCGCTCACCGTGAATTCTACCTCGCACTAAAAAATATATCAACCCCATGAGCCGGCGTTATCCCGCGGAATCGTCAGCTCCGCGTAATCAATCACCGACCGGTCTCTCGTAGGCGTGTCTTCGCGAGGGTTCCGTAGATTACGCGTCCCGGAAAGGGCCGAGAAGCAACGTGCGGGAAAAAAATCCTCGTACAAGGGGGTGGCGCAGGGCGGACGGTTTATTTACGACGTTATTTCCGAGGAATCCAGCACGCAGGCCGCGCAGTGGCAATTTGGTCGCGGGCCGTGTTGGTCGCTCGCCGGGCCGATGTAAATGCAAATACAAATGCATTTAAACCGACTCTACCCTTTCTCTCTCTCTCTCTCTCTCTCTCTCTGCCCTGCCATTCCTCTGTCTCTTTTCCCTTCCCTCTCTGTTGGTGTGCACACAGGACCGTAACCGTTAATCCGTGCCGCAACTAACCGCGTTCAAATGTGTACACGAGGAGGACACGTAGACGGGAACGGAGAGGTTCAACGAGAACCTCTTCCGGGGCTGACGCGGTGATGTTGCCTCTTCTTCTTCATTATACCAGGCGGCTACGACTAGTTATCCTTCCTTTTCGTTGGAACCGCGACGCAACGCGGTACGATGCGTTTCCTACTGACCGCCACCACGGGGAAGCCTGGCTAATTTCTGCCGGTGTAGTTTGTCATTTTAATTAGGCGTTTTAATGCCTTGTCCGCGTTGGCATCCACGGATGCCGCGTGAACAACTTGTCGCTTGGAATTCCACGCTTCGCTAGTAATCCCCACTACTCTGGCTTTGGAATTGTTGTTTAGTTAGCTCAAAGTGGCTCAAAGTAGAGATTGGATACTTACAGTGATGGTTATGATTATTCGAACGACTTCGAAAGTTGATAGACGCTCCTGGTTAATACAAAAGGTTGGAATTGAAAAGTTTGGAATTCGAAGGCTTGGGAATTAAAATGATTGGGATTATAAACGCGTCGAAATTCAAATGCTTGGGAATCGAAGAGCTTGGTGATCTAAACGCTTGGGAATTAAAATGCTTAGAGGTATAAGGGCTTGGAAACTTAAACGCTTCGGAATTCAAAAGCTTAGAAATGTAATCTTTTGGATTTCCAAGCATCTGAATTTCCAAGCTCTGAAATTTCGAAGCAGTTGAATTCCTAAGCTTTCAAATTCCGAAGGGCTTGAATTTTCAAACTTTTGTTTTACGCAGCGTTCCCATTGTCAAGCTTTTGTATTTTACAGCGTTTGAAAATTCAAACTTTTATATTTCTAAGCAACTGAATTTCCAAGCTCTGAAATTTCGAAGCAGTTGGATTCCTAAGCTTTCAAATTCCGAAGGGCTTGAATTTTCAAACTTTTGTATTTCGCAGCATTACCATTGTCAAGCTTTTGTATTTTACAGCGTTTGAAACTTCAAACTTTTATATTTCTAAGCATTTGAATTTCCAAAGCTCTTAATTTCCAAACGTTACGATTCCTAAGCATTTTAATTCCCCCAAGCCTTTAGATTTCCAAACTTTCGTATTAATGGGAGCGTCCATCAACTTTTGAAATCGTTCTGTTGAAATATTCCATCAGTCGATGCAATGAATATCCTCGCCTTGTATTAACCATGTCTGATACGTGTGATCGAAAACGTTCTAGACATTTTGAAGGTGACGTATTACTTTGAAGGAGTTCTTTTGTTTGTTTCTACATATGTTACCAGTCTGCTGCCAGCGTTGCCCGGGTCAGCCAATCAATAGCGATCCTTCGGTACGAAAGGATGTACCTTATATTCTTTTCCTATAATTAAATGTATACTTTAATTTCCTTTTATATCAAACATTTTACGATTCATCCATTTAATATACCCCAACCAGAACACGTTCGAATAATTATAATGAGCGTTACTATAAGTGTCCGAGTTTTACTTACAACTAGATCCACTGTGATAATAATCTTTTCAGGGTCGCGCGTGATTCCCTTTCCATCGATTACAATTTTCCCCGGTAGCGATCGTTCAAAGTTCTCCCTCATTTTTCCCTCGCCGTCGGTTTCAATGCCATTCAGGCACTCGAAACAACGCGGAACGGCCGCGCGGAACGCGGAAGGAGCGCGAAAGGGCTGATTGAATGCGGACTCATTCAACGGCGAGTGGCAAAGTGTATTGATCGCGAACGAAGATAAATACGCAGCGCGGGAAACGATGAATTACTATTTTTGCGGCTATCGCAAAAGGAGCGCGATTTATAGTTCCGTATTCAACGGATTAAGCCGTCGTTCGTAGCCGGCAGTCCTCCGACGTGCAGCATGCAAATCCATAGGTCCAGACCGGAGAAAGAATACGATGGCACATCGTTTGAATGCCGCGAATGATAATACGGCTTTCATTGAGGAAACGCGTGCGTTTGCAGTAGCTACAAATGCGCCGCCGTTTGAATACCAAATTAAACGCGGTAAATACGTCTGCAAAAATGGCCGGCGAACGATTCAACGTTTCCCTCGTTGGCTGTGAAAATGAGACGATAGAAAATTTCCAGTAGGGGGTTTGGAACTTTTGCAAATTGTTTTGGTACAATAGCACTCGAGGATTTAGGAGAGTTAATAAGAGCTGCTACGCGAAATAATTGGTTATTTATACGCATGATAAAAACGGGGCCTTTTGATATGTTAGAATGTTTAAAATATAAAGTAGACGAAAAGTATTCAATTCAACGAGTTCCATGCGATGCATTGTAGTTTGCATGAGACTTTTTTTTTATTAAAACGATAAATAATGGGTTATTTCAAATAGCAATTATTATTAACTCATCCTATACATATATATAAAGGTTTTTGTTTCTTAAATAGTCGGTTGATTGAAGATAACATCATTTATATTCTACAACAATGATACAATTCCCAATTTTCGTCATTGTTGACTTATTGCTACAGAAAATACGATAAATGCGAGTTCATTGAACTAAGTCAGCAATTTTCAATCTCTTTTATTTCGTGGCAAGCATAAATTAATCGCTAAATTTTTGCGGCACACCAAAAAGTTAATAAATCCGAACAATTTGCTCCATGTGAACTGAGAATTTTAGCTCTGAATCTACTTCTATTGTTAAAACTATACTAATCCTTTCAGTGTTCTTCTGGGCGTATGTTTTTACAGTCAATTTTGAATATAGTGCATAAAATTGACAAATTCGTGTCATTTGAAATAACGAATAATCAGTAAAAAATGTTTACTAAATATAAATATAGAAACATTGTAACGATTAATAAACATGGCTATATCGATATTAACTCTTTCCGTACTAAAGACATATATATATACATCTTCAAAGAACGATGAATCGTTTGGTAAAAATATACGTCCCCTTTTTCCGTAACACGATACTATTTTTACCATAATTTATACATATTCTGCCATAACTAATTACACGAAATATGAAAATAGCCTTACTGGTTTTGTAACAATATAAATAATCTCTTTCTATGTATTGAGAATATCTTTAATTTTAGAGCATAGCAGCGAAATGGTTAAAGATCTACGTTACCAGTAAGATAAAGCCAGGAATGCTTCGATCTCCCAAAATTACTTGGCATTCAAAGGGTTAAGCAAGTATTCTAGGATAATAGAAACCCCGATTTGAACTCTTATCCGACAGACAAAAGCCTTCATTTTGTTTGAAACAATTTCAAAGTCTCTGGAATCAGTGAATTCAACGATTTCAAAGAGAGCATGTCGGTTCTGTGGCAAGAAATCGGGCACGTGAAACCGTAGCGAGTCTACCGGTTGGTCCCGGTATAATTTCTCGTTTGTATTCGAGGGATTAAGCCGTTCGTGGTATCGCGAGGTCTTGCTTACGGTCGCGGGGCCATGCAAATCTGGTCGAGACGAAAAAATACGATAGCGCCGGGCTACCACGCCACTTCACCGACCGCTACGAATGATAATACAATCGAGAGTTCCGCGGTATATGGGGGTTTCATTGAAGAAACACGCTTAGTCACGAGTCCGTTACGCTGTGTTTGAACTGGCTAAACTGCGTGCTATCGCGATTAAATTCTCTACCGTGGAAGATCCACTAATTTTAGTCACCCTTTTGCACGGAACAGAGATACGCATTTAGCTATAAATTATGACACGTTTAGGGAAATTGCTTGATAGAGTATCAGTTTTTGTGATGCACTGGTTTTTGAACGGCTTGGAGATTCGTGTTCGTAGTTTGCAATGCGAAAGTAAATGCAGTGAAACATATTTGCGACACTTGTGGAAAAGGTTCTATAAGTGATCCATGAAATAGGTAAAAGCAATGAAACGCATGAAATTGGATGAAGTATTATGTCATCTCATACGTAATGTCGTTTGTTGACTTAATTTAGGATGCAAATTATTAATATGTATTTACATTAACTTGTTCTTAATCACTGATTTATTAGATATTGCTTTTTTATGATTTTTCAAAGCTTTGCAAAGCCTCACAAAACACACAGAATAACCTGATCTTACTGAAGCTGAGAAAATCACGTGTAACTTTAATAATCAAGAATACTTCGAAAAATAAAAAATTGGTAGATAGAATATTTTAGTTAAAAATGATAAAAAATTTTTGCCGTTTTTTGATCGAATTGAAAAACGATTTTCTTTGTTTAATTGTACTTCCATACATAAAAGTGTCCACTATTTTTCTCGATAATGTTTATGCATTACTTGCCAAGCTTTTTGATTTTATTGGTGTAGAACTTCGAAGTTTTCTAAACGAAAAACTGATCCAAACATTTGAAGATGTTTAGTTAATATTAAATAGACATTTCATTGGGTTCTAACATATACTCGTCCAGTTTTTCATATCGCTTCCAAAATCATTTAGCAGTTGTAAATTCAGAAATAAGTTTAATCAATTACCCGTGCATAATTTTGATCGACGATCTTTTCGAATACTTGCGGTAGCTGAAAGATTTCTCTCTCCTAAAATTGTTACACTATATTACAATCCAATATTATAATCCGACAATCAGACAAACAATTATCTATCAAGACAGCATAGCAATCTTGCAATTATTCCCCCACAAATCTAAGAAATTTCCACAACAATAACCAAGTGGCCACGCCGTCATCGCGATCATCTTTACCTTGAAAACCCACGGAAGCCACGAGACGCTCTCGCATCGTCCTTCACAAAAGAAGCTTCTACTTAACGTGCTGCATCTCTTAGAGATCCTCAGATCCCAACGTTGTGGCAATCGGCAACGAGGTGGCCGCGCCGGCAGACGATCTTCAAGGTGGAGTGCACCGAGGGGTCTGGATCAGGTCGCGTCCTATCTGCTAACAAGATCAAGAGGCCCGATCTGGCCGACTAGCGGACTCCTCGAGGCCTCGATACACGCGGCGCGACGTGTCTGCGTTCGAGGTAACAAGAGCGTTATCGAGCCTCCCACCCCCGTGTGGCAGCCTCTTATGGAAACGCGCCCATGCGTTCTGACGTCCTACACGTAGCGGGGGTGGTACCCTCCCTTTCTTACACTTTCTGCATTCTGCTCCGTTTCTTCCTCCCGTGACACTGCTCCTTTGTCGTTGTTCGCTCGAGATTCAAACTGGATCCGATAGCCCGGCTACAACGATATCGATACCGCCGGTAACAAAGCCAGCGATTTATGGTGGCGATTTATTGCCGTATTTATAGCGGCACCTTCACCACACGCTGCCCCCATAGCAGTCGGCCGTTCAAGTTCGCGTTCGGCGCATTCGGTTGCACCGCGATAAGCCGATGCAATTTTTGGAGCACGCGGAGGCTGCCTCCGAACCAGATTACCTTTCTGTTTCTTTGTTGCCAAAGGTGCTGTGGCTCTGCTACGCGGAGAAAGTGATGGAATCGTGGATTATTCAGTGGGTTGGTTGATGCTTCGCTTTCTTTACCGATGTTTTCCTTTGGAGAGGGAATTTCTTCTGTGGAAGAATATATCTTCTTTGATGGACACCGCTGAACGTATTTCGTTCACCTTTATCGAATGGCGGCGCGTGCGGTTTTGTATGTTTTATTTCTTCAGGCTATTGGATTCGAGAATGCATCATTTTTCAGAGAACATATATGAGAAAGTTCACTGTTTTGTGATACATTGCATGGGTTTGTAAACTTCTTTGGTAGCATTTAATCAACCAGTCAGAATCTCGAGAAACATAACAATTCCTTTCATTTCATTAACCCAACGTGAAAATTACGTTTTATTTGGTATTGTATCTTTAAATATTTCCTTTTGACATTTCATGTATTTGAAATTTTTGTAAGTTCCGTACAAGTATATTCGTCCATGCTTTCACTGTAAATCAAAGAAGTATAAACGTGAAAATTAAGTAAGGAGAAGAGCAGGGTTAAACGTGACAATTTGTTATGAAAAAGATCTACGAAATTATTTACTGTTATACGTAACATTGTACGATAATTCATTATTTTGTATTGCTTCTGAATATTCCTCTAAATATCGCTACAAACTTTTCTTTACAAAAATATTCAATCTTTCGGTACTGTTTTGCAGAAGTATCGTTCTACTTGAAGGATGACCCAATAAGATTCCGTTTTTCTTCTTTTTCCCACTCGTTCGTCAAAGATCTCTTCGAAGCACTTGCTTAGGATTGTTCCTGATGTTTACGAATGGCCTGGTGCCGCGTTCCGATTTTCATCAAGCCCTCCCCAAGCTTTCAGGGACAGCCGCGCGAGCTTTCCGTGTGGCGAACGACGCCCGATTCTTCAGCAGCTCGAGACTAATCTTCCTGGCACGGTGGACGGTACTTCACTGTCACCGGCCGTGACAATACAATACCGGATCGTAGAATCGCTGCTCCGTTTCTTTCCGCCTTCGCCTTTCATCTGTCAGCATCAGGTCGCCCGCTTCTTTCGATTATTCTTCTCCTCGGTGCTGTTTTTGGAACCTAATGAACGAAAGTTTCTAGACGATTCAATTTCCTGTACACGGGGAAAAAAACATCGCGATTTATTAATGGTAGAGGAAGTGGTCTAAATATTGGCTACCTCTTTTATTCTAGCATTTATTACGCTTATTACGTTTCATTATGTTTATAACCTGTTGATGATACCGAATCGTTTACACATCAGTGTATCTCTATAACATGTTAGCTTTCTGATGTAGGATTGAAATATGTTGGACAAAAATACTTAATGTTTACTACAAATTACAAGTTTAAAGTAACAGTGAAAATTTTTGTTTTTGGTAATGTGGTTTAAATCATTCATAAAATAATCTGAAATAAGCATAAAAACTATTACTTCTTTTTCAGAAAATTGTCCTTTTTGTTGGACTCGTAACATTGAAATCGTTGGGGATACGCAAATGAAGGTAATTTTTAATCATATAGAATTAGTATGCGCGTCAACAGTTACATACTTCAATTGAGTAATTAATTACAATAATTTAATACATACTAATGATAGTTGAAATAGTATCGTGCTGCACAAAATGCATACGATTTTAGCAAATAATCACCTAATTTTGTGAGGTCGCATTTATGCGTTTTCCGTACCAACAGAGTTATGTTAGTGTATTATACTTTCTTATATATACGTACTTGTGCAATAGATTAACTTCCACGAAAATATCTTAATCGCGTTGTTATTAAACAGACTGTAGGCTCTAGTATATTACTTTATCTTGATAATCTATTGTTTTCACGTTTGAATGATTATCGAATTTTAACCCTTTCTTAACTAATTCTTTCTCCTGTTTAATAATTCCTTATTACAATTTACAAACCACTAAATCTACGATTGATACCAACTTAAGAATAATACTAAAACACTGATGTGAAACACCTACGATTTATCGGTTACGAAAGGTTCAATCAAAATTTATGCTCCGCCAATTGATCTTTGAAAGGGAATTAAATCACCTTTCGCACAACATCTAACATTCTATAACCTCCATATAACCTGACAAAGGGTAATAAAACTCGTGGCTTGGAAAAGAACAGCTTTTAGCCCAGATCTGCACGCTTAATCTGCTAGCTCTCGAGTCAAAAGATCATGCATCCTCGCGAAAGGTCAGAATCTCTCGGATCGAGAAGAGAAAGTGTCGGTCGGCGTCTGAGCTCGCGCATACATTAAGAGAAGGGGAGAGGAAGGTGAGAGGGTAATTTGTTAATGCGATAAATTGCACCACCATGCCGAGCGATGGGTGGGTACAGTTCAGCGAAGGGTGCTGCATAGTCGAAGAGGTGAGAGGTGGCTTCTAGACGAGACGCAAGAGAGAAAGAGAGTGGGGCGGACAGAAGGCGGGTAATCGGCTTTTGATTCCGCCTTAAGTTATGGGCCGCGTCGATCGTACGTCATTGCCATGGTGGCACGGCGAACTATCGGCTTCGTGAACGATTTATAGCGGGTTCACGCGACCGACGCGGCCCCGTGAAAGGGGAAACAGAGGGAAAAAAGGGCGCAGGGAACCGCCGCCACCGCGATTACAGCCTTAATGACCGCGACGCTGCAGGATAAGAAACGAGGTTTCGATTCGATTCGCCCGCTTTGTTCTCCACGCTCATTCCGAAAGCCCCGGGCGACGATAAAGTGATTTTTTTTTTTTTTCAGTTGAAGATAAAATTTGGGGTTCGGAGGTTAAAAGGTTGGGCAGGACCGCGTTTAAAAGTCGGAAACGAATCTCGGGGGGCGGATATTTGGAATATACGAGGGTGAGTCAATGATTATCCGCAATAGGGCTACAGTGGAACCACGATCGTTGTATGAAAATCTTGATCGTTGCATTTCGGCGATGCGTCGTTGGAATGAGGATGTAATAATTTTACGAGCCATTTAAAATTAGGCAAACGGGATACTTAGGATTTGACAGCGTGTTTTCAGTCACACGGAACGATTGAACTTACTTTTTGAATGCGTACGCATCATATTACGAGTCTTTCACTTATGTATTTATTCATTTACGGAGTAGTTACCTTTAATATACCCTTTAAAATAATAAAAATATTCTGACATATACAAGGGTGTTTCAAAACATGTGGGCATAAATTCAGATGTGAATTCAATACTACTAAAATAAGAAAAAAGTTCGTATAAACACGCAAAATATAAGAATCCATGCTTTTGTATTCTTTTTAACAAATTTATTTGATATCTAAAGAATGGAGGCCATATGAGATATTCAAGTTTAGAACACATCTTTAGAACGTGTAATTAAAAAATACCATAAAAATGTTATACGTATTTCCGCTTTAACCCTTAACTACTACACCTATTAAAACTTACGTCTATAAGGCCGCTGATATAATCACTCGTTCATCTCTATTCTCCAAGTTCGATTTCAGTAATCGAACATAATACTGTAATTGAAACGTATCCAGCGTAACGAGCTCGTAAATCACGCGGAAAGTAAAATAGAGATGAATAAGTAATTATTATCAGCCGTCTCACAGATCGACAATAATAGTTAAGGGTTAATCGATTTTATGAACATGTTGCGGATAATTGTTGACTTACTCTCGTCGTAATTAGCAAGGAGTGCTATCTGCGGCAATTTTTCAAGATCGTCACGAGTCATGGGGACCTTGTACGCTACTGTATACTACGCTACGCGAGGGTAGGGCTGCGAACGAGATTGCCATCACCCATTGAAACTTTTTCGTCTCCCCCCTTTTCCGTACGCGAGACCGGTCGCTTTGCTTTTGTTCACCAGCGGTGGTAATCGATTAGACGAGACACCGCGCGGAGTATCTTGTTGCCTCGCATTGTTACAGTTCGTGACGGGCAAGATTAATTACAGTCGCGGGCTTGCTTTTGTTTTTCCGCTCAATTTAGATGGGTTGTCGATTATCTTCGAAACTATTAGCAGCGAAGAGTGGGAGGTAATCTACTTTGATTACTCTGGTTCCTTTATTCGGATCTGATTCGATACTGAGCGAAGAATCGTCGAAGAATTACCCCGATTGCTTCTTTAAAGTTGATCGAAAAAGACCAGTTCTCGTTCAATTCGTGTTATTACTGTCTTATTCGTCGTAATTCAACGATAAGTGTCTTTTCTTTTTTATGGGAGAAATGGTTACAAATTTGATCGTTGAATCTTCCTTAGGAAAACAGGAGAAACTGGATTTGATTTATTTCAAATTTCCAATTTTATTTAAAACGTAACGAAGTCTGCTTCTCACGGAACAAAAACATTTTGTCCTCAAATGGTTAATCGTGCTTATAAAAATACGCAACCTATTTGTAACCAAAAACACGCATTATCTCAATTTCACGGATGTCTGCTCCGAAGCTCTTCCCTATGAAACACCGTGCTGTTTAAATCAACCAGCCCCCCAAAAAATGTATGCAAAAGACCGACCACCTGATCGATCGAATCGAGGCGACAGAAATAAATTGAACCGTAAACAGTTAATCGATCCGCGTTATGTTTTTAATAGGCGTGTCCATGAATATTCATTTTTAATCTGGTATAAAGTAAACGTCCTCCCTTCCACTTTGTTCCTTGGACATATCTCGGGCGCCACCGTCTAATCGGAACCCTCCTCCACTTTATTGGACATCGTATCGCATTAACGAATCGCTGGTACGTCTCGCGACTCGCACACATCGTGCAGTTCAAACTTTAAAGTTCCGTGCACGTGCATGCTAATTCTTTCGCCCTGCGCCCCTCTGCCCGTGGTCTTCCGACCACGTTCCACTCTTTCTCTCCGCGGAATTGACCGTCCAGATAAACGTTCTTACGGCCGGCCGGAGATCGTTTGCGTCGTTTCTGACCGCGATACATTTTTTACAACGATCCAACGTGTGCTCGCCGATATTTTATGCTCTACTCCGTTTCGTGTGTGCGATATATTCGAGTCCAGATAGTGGATTTAACGTGCTTCCAGTGGCATTAAACTGGAGGAAGTTTAAAGCGTTTATCTGGGGGGAGGTACGGAAAGAATGAGGTGGTCGGGGTTAGCCACGCTATTCTTTTAGCCGTGCGATATTTTCTGTGATGCAGCGGGCTCGGTAAGAAACGATTACGTTACCATACATTCTCTTACCTGGCTATTTTATTATTGATTCTAGAAACTTAGGATATTTTAAATAGGAAGAATATTTGTTCGGAATGAGACACTTGAAACCAGAAACGGGTTCAGAAGCTTCTCTTGGGGAAGGTAAAATGCGTAAAAGTACTTAGATACCAGCATTGTTTAACCTTTAATTATACTGTGGCGGCTCTCCTGCACATACCATTATAGGGACATACGAAATAGGACTTTCTCGAAAGCACTCACTTCAACTACCTGGTCCATATAATATACTACCTTTAACCTTCCTTCCAATATCCCAACGTCTAAGGCAGGGCCTGATGGGTAGCCTTACTGACGAGTCCACTAGCAGGCCCAGGACGAAACGCAAAACACCCTTCCTTTTTCCTATCCTATCCCCTCTCCACAGCTCCACAATACATATATTTTTTAATCTTTTTAAATATTATGTATGTACACCGAACACGCCTGCTAAACATGCAAATCGTAAGCATGTCGACAAATATTATTAACCTCGAACTACTACATCATTTAAAACTTACGTAGCCATTATTAGCAGTCTGTGAGATCGATAATGTCTATTCCGTTATCATTGGCATAAAAGTGGCGAATAAAAAATCAAAATCAATTGTCCTTACTTTGTATATCATTAATGAAGGGGTCTTCAGGTGTCTGATTTATTAAATAAATGGTTATCTCCATTCATGATCGAATCCATTGAAACTTTTGCATGTACCTAACATACTTACATATGTAATACAAATTTCTAATAGGAATGGGGAATGGAGTCTCAAAATTACACGGTACGTCGTCGTATGTACAATGGCTCATAGTAAAAACTTAGACATTTACATTTTCATGCTTTAATAAGCGTTTGACTTTCCAAGATTTTGCATTTCCAAGCGCTCGAATTTCTAAGCTTTAAGTATTCTACGCATTCGAATTTCCAAGCTTTTTGAAGCGTAATTCGAGGGACACCTGTATTCGTAGGCGAACTGAAAACTCTGCTGTAAAAGAAAGGAAAAAAAATGAAAAAATGCAGAGATAGATCAGAGCTAGAGAATAGTAACGCAGAGTAGATATCGCTCGGTCTATGACACCGTAGACCTAGATTCGAATCTCCAGCAAGTCCCCGGGGGCCTTTTCCACCCTTTTTCCACGGACTTACACGTGTATCCGTCGCGCTAGACAGATGTATTGCACGTTCTCGAACACAAATCTTTGCGTGGTGCTCGCTTGATCGCGCAACTGATTGCTGTCACGAGCGAACGAGCTTTGCTCGTTGGCTCTAGTGTATATTGCTTCGGCACAACCGGTCTGCGGTGATTCGTAGACAAAAGCGGTGAAACACCACGCGCAATAAGCGATCGATAACAAGGACTTCGTCGATGCAATGATTTTCGCGGCGCGTTATCCCTCATTTAACTTTCAATCGAGATCAAGAGATAGGAATCGATTGATCGCATGGAATAAATCAGATCGAAGCGTTGTTGGAATACGTTCACCGTTGAGAGTGCTGTGGCTTATCGTTGCAAGAATTAGAATGAAAGCTTAATTAGTATAACGGTATTAATCCCTTGACTTATACATTTTTCGAACACTATTCATTCGGACGTTAGCTATTTTCTACTTTAACGTTTTGTCGAATGCCAAATACTGAAATATTATACGTAATACTTTAATCTTACAAATTGGAATTATAGTTGGGCCATTCCACGATAAATCGATCACTTTTTTCCTTCGATGTCTGGGATTTTATTGAAATTGAAATATATTGTAGTCTATGCGAAATTATAGGGGGTTTAAGTCATGATTTTGCCAATAACGAACGTGTTTAAAAATTGCAGGCCATTGACGTTTGCAAATTTCAGCGCGTCTCGCGACAAGTACTTTCATAAAAGTATTTTTATCTCCGGAACTATTAAAGATACGAACTCCATTTTTTCTTTCGTTTTAATCGCAAATACCTATTCAGGCCTATTCAGATTAATTTCAGGCTAGAAGCGGAGAAATTAATATTTTTCTTTAGGTACTTTCCGTGTAATCTACGATGACGCGTATATATTTGTTTATAACAAATGAACTGCAAGGGCTAGTTGCAAAAGACTGTAGGATAATATTCTCGGGACCTTCTCCTTTAATTCAAGTCGGGGGGCATTGAAATCGGACTTCTAGGAGATGAGAAATTAATATTTTCCTTCAGATACTTTCTGAGTAATCTACCAGGGCGCAATATATTTGTTTATGACACATGAAGTTCAAGGTCACGTTGCAAAAGGCTGTAGAATAATATTTTTGGGACCTTCCACTTTCATTTCTGCCAAGGGGCATTGAATTCGGACGTCTAGGAGATAAGAAATTAATATTTTCCTTCGAATACTTTCTGAGTAATCTACGATGAGGTGATATATATTTGTTTATAACAAATGAACTGCAAGGGCTAGTTGCAAAAGACTGTATGCTAATATTCTCGGGACTTTCCCCTTTAATTTAAGCCAAGGAGCATCGAAATCGGCTCACTAAAAGCCGACAAATTTTGTTATAACAGATGTTCCAAAACAGACGAGGTACAGAATCAACTATCTCTCAACGAGTGCAACATGGATATCCAAATTATTATATTATACGTTATTAGATAGTCGTATGAAAGTAGAGGAAATCTTATTTCACAGAGAAAACTTCAAGAAATGCAGTCTGTGTTATCGCGTAAACCGAAGTCCAAATTTAGTATCAGAATTTGTTTATTTACGATTCCTCGTATATTACTTTGCTACTAAATAAAATAGTTCAAGTGTGGATTATAGGAACACTGACAGTACGTGGGACGTCTACCCTAAATGTATTTGAAACTTTTGCAAGTCTTATACGAACAATAACATTCGCGAAGTGTCGTATATTCGTTCGTCGTTTCAGCGTAAACGTGAAAAATAAGTAAGGAAAGCTTCGGAGTTAACCTACAGTCCAACTGTATTTCTTCCGCCAACTAAATCACCGTTGCGACTCTTCTTTCAAAGGGAATTCTCTACGCGTCTAGAAATAATATATCCCGAGTTATATTTCAAAAATAAAATCCCACGAATCGTAGCGACGTTTCGAGATTCCCGGGATCAAGAAGCTCACCCTAGACTCCGCACCCTTCCGTCTTCCAAATTACAATCCCGCGCGTCGTCCGCGTTGCAATTCTCATAACTCAACCGGCCGCGTAACGCGTTTCCACGTACGTATATTACGCGTACAAGTTGCACGGATGCCACGGAATCTTGCTCACGGTTCGCGGGTGATCATGACGCGGGGCGAGCGCGATACGCGATCAACAGGAGACAGCGAGATTGCGGAGTCACGTCGCAGTAAAGTTCGCTTAATTAAGCGAACCCGCGGATTAAATTCCCAGCCTGGGGGCCAATTTTCCCGCGAAATCGTCATTTATCGGCCGCAGGCCGGGCCGACCGTTATGCAAATCGCCTGGCTCGCATAATTCAGCTGGCTCGCGGATTAAAGCCGGGCGTTCCCATGCAAATGCGGAGCTAGGCGACGCCGACCAAGGAATCCGCTCGGTTTCGCGACGACCACGACGTTGTATCGAGACGCATTGACACGGACCCCGCTCGCAACACAAATTCGTCGACAGACAAGACACGCCTGTGTACTCGTGAGCGAGTAAATACGCTTGCGAGCGTGTAGCCTGGCGAAACGCGCGCTATTTACGTTCATTCGCGCTGACTGGAACGTTCGCAGTGACTCGAAACCGGCTGCAACGCAATTTGTAAAGTCACCGGAGGGGTGGAGACGAGATTGGGGATTGCTTTACGATCTTACCATGCCGCCGCTCGCCGCTGCAACGGAACGTAAGAAAATGTATGCAGATTGGGGCTGTGTTTAGATTTTGACGAGCTACGGCGGAGATCGAGGCTACTATTTATGGGGGTGCAGAGGATGCAAATGGTCGCAGCGGATGGGAGAAGGTTTCGGTAGCTTGCAGGTATTGGATTATTGGATGGATCTTGGTACGGTTATGCGGCGGTGGATTTATTCGAAGAAATTTTGGAATATTGGCAATCGTTCGGAATAAAGTTTCCGTTCTTTTTTAGAGATTCGTAATGGTTAGTGCATCTATTGTATAAATGCGCAAATTACAATTGGTTTGAATAGAATGAAATAGGGTCCAACAAAAATACGAAATATGTTGTATAAAATACAAAAAACAGCGATAATCATAAAGCAAGTAGACTTCGATAGTATGCGTTTATTTTGGAATACTTAGTATTGTTTCTATTGTTTCTATATTGTACTTTGGAATATTGATTACTAGAATTAGGGGCAGAAATAAGTTAGATAAGATAGTTTTAGGGTTATATAAAATGTATATATTAGGCTAAGGCTAGAATAAGAAAAAAAAAATAAAAAAATGTATTATGGGCTGTGGAGGATACGGAACCATTGTAATCCTACAAGGAAACCAATAAAGTATATATATATTGTACTTTGGAAAACGAACAATATCCAAACTAAATGCAGGAAAATATCGATATACGATAATGGGCAAAAATCATTGACCAACTATCAATAGATACATTTTGTTATTTAACAAAAGTACATTTGAAGAGGACGACTATTACTGTAATTACTTCGTTATCTTTTAAGAAATATCTGATTCAAAAAGTACTAATAATATATTAAGATGTATTGATTAATTTGAATTTGAAATTAGGAATTGAAAAATTACATTAAGGTATATTCAACAATGTTTCACTATAGACTCGTTATTAAATTAGCGTGTAATATTTTTTTTTATACACAGGTACTTTCAAAGCGTATATCGATTTTTACGCAATAGATTAATTTTCACGAAAATATCTTTGTCGCGCTGTTCTTAGACAGATTGTATCTGTTTCTAGAGGAAGAGCTTAAATCAAGTTATTCAATTTCCTGCTTTAGATGTCATTTGATAGTTGAAATTGAGTATTTGAATTATCCAACGCGAAATGGGGAAAATCTAAATAGATTCCGAGCTACAAGCAATCTTATAACAAATCGCAATAGTAATTATCGCTACTAATCAAATATTAGTATTATTTTTAACGAAACTAAATACGTCCTCTGTCTTAAATATAATTGTTATCGTCCTATAATACTTTGTTCCATTTTTCGGCCAAATTATGGATTTGTGCTTGAAGGAAAATTTGATTATTCGATAAAACAAATTCGTCATTGCATTAAAAATTAGTGCATTACTTATTGGTACATCTAATAATATATTTTTGGTAACATAATCGAAGTTATTAGAACTTTTGTACGCGTGTAGTACAAAAGCAGGTAGGAGAAGTTTAAATAACGCGGAAGAAGGGGAACACTGCGATTGAATGGTTACAGGCGGAAATGAAAAATAGACGAAAGCATCTCTAAAACGGCGTCGGAAGGAACCTACGTATTTTTCCGGTTGCCGTCCGGCTGGATTTTTTCTACGGCGAGGAAACAAAAAACGCGGCCGCATAGTTTCGAAACAATTCCGTCGTGGAATTCCACGACATTCGCGTGGCTAAAGGGCAGTAAATTTGCGTGCATTTCAGACGCTATGCTACGCTAGGCACGTACAGTCTCTGCAAAAATGACTGCAACGCGATAATTCTCCTTCAATCAACGAATTAATCGTACAATTAATTGATAATCTGTTGTCAGGGGAAAGAAGACTTATTTTCTATACTTTTATTGCTTACGAATACTTGTGTACTTTTATTCTAACAGATTGTTTTCCGTTTTGGAAGATGAATTTCATAAAATCTTTTGAATACATTCTATGCATTCTTTGCATTCTAAAATGTTGACGTATTATAATGCTCTTTTAGGTGTAAAAATTAATTCGAAACCTTTTTGGAAAATTCAATGCATATTTACGGAAAATTAATGGTAAATAATTTCCATAGTTTAATCTACACTGTACGCGAGTTTTAGATTACGTTTTAATATAAAAGATGATGATTTTAACCCTGAAACGGTCTTTATGATTTTATTCAGCTCAATCATATTCTGTTTTGTTTAGAAATATTTTACAATTTTGTACACATATTAATTACAATTATTTTGTGTTTTTCTCAAAACTGGGAAATTCTGGTGAGATTAAAATTCAAAACAAGCGTAATGCTTTAAATAGTTGAATTTTTGGAGGTGTACAAAGACTTTTATGAGTGACTGTAGTTGATTCTGCAATGCAATTACTAGACTGCAGATCTGTATTCGAGTTCCTATTATTATAAACGGAATTAAAGGATTAGTAATTATATGTGGACGTAGAAATGTTTGAAAACATTAGGTAAAGTATCATTTTATTATTAAGTAGATTCTTTCTCCTCGCAGTTTTCTTTTTCATACTAAACGATTACTATTATTCGTTTCCTTTCCCCATTTATTTCATACGATATTTACTTAATCTTCCCATATTTTTTTATTTGTGCGGTAATACTTCGCGTCTCAAAAGTTGTAGTGTTCTTAATTCGTTCCACGTTCTCGGGTTTAGCCAAAAACTTTTTGCCAAGGATATTACCATGGATTCTTCTTTATTTCGGCTTGATACAATTATCCGGCATGCCCAAAGTCTAATATTACACTCACGTGTATCAGTAACATAATAATTACATTTATTTCGGGGTCCCCTCCTTGTGGTCCCCCTTGCGGTGCTCATTAATCCTTATTCAAAGTGGAATATACAGACTTATATCGTTGAATATCCAGCCAGTGCTTCCGTGTATCGATTTAAGTAAATCAAACACACCGGTCCGAATTTCCCTTAACAAACCGACCCTTCGACCACCAATCCAAGCACACCGCACAAATCCAAGCTAACCCCTGTCTAAAATAGCCTGTGCAGAACTAACCACCGAAATACACAAACACGAAACGGATTAGCCTAAAACTCGTCACAGTACGCCTATCTAATCAACCATTTACCGCTACTTTACCGATAATCCCCTTTTCTGCTTCGAAATCGAAGGAATGGCGAAATATTTCTTCAGCTAGTCAAGAGTATCCATAAAAGTACTTGCGAAAGTCTAGAGAATTTGTTCGGAGTAAGTAAGGGAAAATAGAATATAGACTGAAAGATATTGTAAAGGTATAAAATTATATGTATTATGTGGTTCACGTGTACGCGAGGCATTAAATAGAGATTGAAAATAGCATTTGAGGGAGAGTTTTTAAATTGTCAGATTTATTATCAAGATAAGTTTTTTAAAACATAGAATTACCGGTAGGTAAATTAGAGGAAAGACTAGGAATGTGAGATACCCATTTTATCTTTTTACCTAGGATGAGTTTGTGTACCTCTACAGTAAAAATTACTTTTTCCTTTATATCACTATAAGTATACTAATTATCTTATATTGTGAATATATTATCTCACTATATTATATTCGCATTTATTATTTTATTTTTAATAAAATATCGTAACAATATAAATAATATATAAAATATCGCAACAATTTCTATTGCCAACTTATCACACTAATCTCTATACCAAACTTTTAACATAATCTTAAGAAGAGAAAAACAAACATATTAATACAGTATTTATCATAGTTTTACCAATAGTCACATTAATTTTTCAATAAACAATGATGCAGTGAGTGAAAAAAGACCGAAAACCTGCCCAAGGGTTATGAGAGAGATTTTATAAACGTCGAAAATGTTTAGCAAGAACGAGTATTATTATCCGAGAATTTATTAACTAAATTCTCTTCGAAACCAGCCATTTCTACTCTATTCATCTAGTATATTAACCAAAATGTTGCACTGTTCGCACATTAGTCATACGCGATCGAGTTAATAATCGCCCGCAGTCACGCTAATTAGTTACGCAATTTATTCACACCGAATGGACGATTCCGGTGGCGAGATCGATTTCCAAGTTGATTCGATGGTGATATAGGACAATTCATAAATGTAGCCGTCCCCATAGTGTTTCCCCGGCTGTTTTGCACGCGCTGCAGGATGGCCGTGAAAGGGATGGCTGCTGAAGGGGCTGCGTTCGATGGTTGCGTGTGCGTGACCGGACCTTTCGCGTTAACGGAAGCGGGCGAAGCGGCGGCCGCCAATCTGATTGGCCTATCCTTCTCGTAATTGCCTGTAGATCCCAATCGCGATTAGTCGGGGAAATTAATACGGTTCTGGATCTGCAATTTATGCGACTCTGACGTGGATTATGCATATACATACGATGGCCGCGCGGCGCGGCGCGGCAATAACCGCGTCGTTACGACGACGTTATCGCGAAACGCGTGGTCGCGTTTGCTCGCGGAAATCTGTGAGCTCTGGCTTTCTCCATTTTGCTGCGGATAAACAGGACGGGTTAATATTGGAGGAGATTGATGGTGATGGCGCGCGGGTCAGTTTTGAATTAGATGCTAACGCTACCGGAGAATTCCTCGGGGGGCCAAAGTGTCGGACTTGGGTTTCTGCTATTTTGCAGACGTCGTGACGAAGGTGCAGAGCAATTTGCAAATGGTAATTATGGAATCCGAGAGCAAGGAACCGGTGGAATGAGTTCGTGTTAATTCATTAACCTGTTAACAGGGTCAATTTTTACGAGGAACGTACGGCAGCCCGATAATTAAAAAAACATCTGAAACTTTGGACAAACGTTGTTCAAACGATCTTATTAATGGATCATTATTTTGTTTCGGCAAAGAGGCGATCCTAGAAGTGAAAACACGGCCTCGAAGAAAATATAAATTTTCATATAAATATAAATTCCTTCAAAGAAGGATTAAATATACTTCATAAGAAAGAAGAAGAATTAGAATAAGAAGAACAAGAATTATATAAATAATAAAGATTATTCCAAGGATAATGTCGTACGTCGTTAGATAAAAATCACGCCTGTAATAATATATTCCACAGTGTTTATTTGAATTTAAACGCTAAAACGTATGCATATTTTATCGATTTCTCTACGCATCGTTTCGTGGATTTAATCAATTTGGCAAACAAGCAGCTCGATTGGTCCTCAAGCGTTACATCCTGCACCATCCGTGATTGATCACTTTCCTCGAGTTCGGATCAGCAGTTTTATTCGTAAGGGAAAGAAGGCAGACACCTGGCCAACGTCAAACGACCAACGAAGACCTTGCACGGTATTAACGCGAAAGGGTGACCAGCATCCCCAACGGGGTTAACAGCCATTGTCCGACGGAATTACCACCAGCGGGCTCCTGTGATTAAATGCCTCCCCTCTACTGGATCTCAGTCCTTGGAAGAGGGTCGTGAAAGGAGGGGAGACGTCGAGGGGAAGGGAAAAGGGATACATGCATACCTATATGAGGGCTGGCATCCTGGCATACCTATAGCTCCTCGAAGCCTGCCAGAATCCCAGGACCCTCACTCCCATGTTTAGCCAGATAATGCCCATTGTTTCGAGCATCCCACGCATCCTTGCTCCTGTGGACGCGATACCTAGTAGAAACCTGGGCTGAATTGCTAGCGCCAAGATACGATGCATTCGAATGGCAGCCAAATGGCCGGCTAAATGCACTCGCGACTACATTCTGCTGGCACCAACCTGGTGATCGCCTGAGGGAACTCTAGGTATTCAGGTGCAGATTGGCCTTGTGTGTCTTGCTTGCTACTTTCGATGTTCCTACCGGGCGTAGCTTCGTTGTGGAATGGAGGTTTCGAGGTCTTTGAAATGCCCGAACAAGATAGCGAGAGGCGGGAGCCAGGATAGTAAGAGACTTCTGTGTAGTTCCAGGGGTGCGGTGTGATTATCTTACGATTAGTTTCGGTGGTTGGTTTGGGATTCGTTTGGACAATAGAGGAAATATCGTGACAGGTGGCGTTAAATGAATGGCTCGTTAAAGAAGGTAGTTGCAATGGATATTTGATACTAATAATGTGGTTGTTTATAGAATGGGGCATAAAACGCTAGCGTGAATTATATTTTTTTAAATAATTTGTAAGTATACGAGATTTGTGAAGCTGATAGGAAATTAGTTGCAATGGGTGTTAGAGACATTAAATGGCTCCTTAAAAAGTATAATCTCAATGGAAATTTAAAGCAAATAATGTGGTTACTTGTATAATAGGACAAGGAAAACTATTATGAGCTATAAATTATTTTAAATAATTTTAAAATATACGAGATTTGGGAAGCTCGTAGAAAAATGATTGTAACAGATGCTGAAGGCATTAAATGGATTCTTAGGAAAAATAGTTCTAATGGAAATTTAAGACGGATAATGTGATCATTTATAGGAGATGACAAGAAAAACTACTATGAACTGTAACTTGTTTTAAATAATTTCAAAGTATAAGGAGTTTTGGAAGTTGATAGCAAAAGTTTTGCATCGAATGCTAGGGCTGTTAAGCAGCTCTATAGGAAACAGTTCTAATGGAAATTTAAAGTGGATAATGTGGTCGTTTGGGAAATAGGATAAGGAAAACTATTATGAACTATATACTTTTTTAAATAATTTCAAAGAAACGTTACCAATAAATTTTAAAGTACATATTATTATTTGTGATATAAAACAAGAAATACTAACTATATTGTAAATATTTTTTTTAGAGAATTATGGAATGAGTGCTTGGAAAATATTGTGAATAAAATTTAAAGTAGATAATAATATGACTATTTATAATATAGGTTAAAGAATACTTTAATTTGTACTATTTTTTTTAGTTTCTATTATTATCAATAATTCTTTTAGGCAATTGTTGAAGTATAATTGAGTTTGATAAACTGACAAAACAGGGATTACTGATAAGTGCCATTAAATAAGTACTTCAGGATTATTATTATAATTTAATATAATTTAAAAATAATACGCTTGTTTATGAAATAGGTCGACAAGAAATATTGTGATCTATAAGTAATTCTTCTGAATAATTTTAAGGTATAATTGAAGTTTGGAAAATTAGTAGGCAAAGGTTTGTTTAAATCTATTTAACCGATTTAAATAAAACTATTATTTATGAAATACATAAATGGAAGCCATTATGAGCTGTAAATAATTTCTTCAGGTATAATTTTAACACTAGAACTACCAAGCATAAAGTATACTTACTTGTCTCAAAGAAATAAAAACGATAGACACTTGAAAAAATAAATGTTGCAAGTGAAGTAAATCTTTATTTATATTTTAAAATGTTTATGGAATATTCCAAATATTCATTGCTGCAAATTTATATGAGTTTTATGGAAAATTACCAACCGATAATTTTTACAGGCTTGATAATTTTAGTGTTAACCCTTTCACAGTGTAACGAAACGACCAAGAATGGAAGAAAAGCCACGTAAAAAATATCTATTTTCTCTATTGCAACATTTTTTACACTACTGTTGCCAGATACAACGAATGCCTACTACGTAATTTCATCTATCCATACCTGATACGTTTTAATAATTATGTTGTACACGATTCAACTTAACATACGAAATTCATACTACCGTATTTAACGGCTTACCCGAGTCTTTCTCGTACTAAACTGTGAAAGGGTTAAAGTAGAGTGTGATAAGGTTGAGCTGAAATAAAAGCGACATTTGCTATAAACGAACTTTATGTACAAACACGATCGTTGCTCCAATACAACGTGGTTCTACATCGATTTCCCTTATTCGTAATATAGATTTCGCTTCTCTTATATGTACAAAACATTGTAAAATTGTAAACATCGGATTTATTAATGGGCAGTGTCGGTTAGGGCCTCAGATCCATGGACCCAGGCGACTTTCGAGGACGTTGGCTGCGTCCACGCGTCCCATCAGTCTTAAATGATTCAGTAGGTCTGCCAGAGCCGTGGCCTCCTGATGTTTCGCCTCCCAGAGGTCCAGAATGTGCTCCGTTGGACTGGCCTTCGTCGCGAAATAATCGACGTATCTAAATGGAATCAGCAACCATTTGAATCTCCCGTTTCGTTCGCCAATGCTCTTGATAAAGTCTCACCTATCTACTTGAAGCCTTTGTGCGAGCATTCTCCAATCATTTCCTCGCGCGCTTGGCGGGTCCAAACATTGGCAGAGCTGTTTTCTCAGCGTTTTGGAAAATCTTTAACCACGAACAAAATCACGCATTCAATAATTCAATGCAAACAACTGTTAGAAAGGGTACAACGCAGATTGCTGAAATTTTCATCAAGAACGGAATAGAAAATGGAATATCTTGGTTATGATTATTAGATTGCGGATTTTTAGGCATTCATGGGAAACTCAAATGTACGAAAAAGTGCAGAATGCATATAGTATATTATAAAAATATACAAACTACTGTTACAGGCAAAAAGGTTTTGGTCGTACACGATTATATGGAACCAACTAAAAACACGATGATTTTTCAGATGCAATATAGTACTTTACATATAAAGAACATATGAGAAAATCAAAGAAATTTGATGCGAGATAAATGAGAACAGAATAGGAATAGAAAAGAGAACGGAAAGGAAAAAATATTTCGAAGACATAAATATTGGAAAATGTATCCGATAATATATCCTTCAAAGAATTAAACGATACTCTAATTAATATTTATATTATCTAATATTTTTTACTATTTTTATATCCACGTGTGATTGTTTCGATGCTATGAAATTTTCGCAATCTGTGATGGAATTTTTTTCCACAATAATTTTCCTATTTTTCGAAGCTCATTTTCACTTTCGGGCATATTTTCATTATCTAATCTTGCTTCGTGTAGTTTATACATTCTTCGATTATACTTACTATGTTTAACGTAGTTTTGAAGTAGAAGAAAATAAAATACGTTTAAAGCATAATATATTATAGTATTACTGTAAACGTAAATATCAAGCACAAACCAAGAAAGAATAATGCGAATGATAAAACACATTAATACTGACAAAATTTATTTTTTAGGCTCTCGATAAGAGTCTGAAAGTTCATGAAACTCGCTTGAACGAGTCCTTTGCTCTAAGGAATGAAAATTCTTAATCCTAAGAATTAAACGATGAAACTGTTTGATATGATAAAAGGCTGTTAAAAAATCTCGGTATCACAGTATCGTTTTTATGCATTCTTAAGGTATGATAGAACTTTCCAGCCAACCCAATAAATAGAGTAAAATAAGATCCGCGATCTAGTTATCGAGTAACGCGTGCGTACCGGGGTTAATTTATACGGCCGTCCACGAAATGGGCAATGAAATTAAGTAGCGTTGAAAGGAACGGATAAATTAAGTAGCGGTGAAGTGGATAGAGACGTTAAATGGTACCTGAAAGGTCTGGGAACGACCGACTCAGTCGACCTAGTGGAACTCTTCCCACGCAGAACGATGGATGACTCAGTCTTCGTGGTCCTCTTCCCACTAGAACCGTTCCTCTTCATCAGATCGAGGTCGATTCTTAAGAACAGTGCTTGTTCCTCGAAACCGCACTGGCAGGCCCGTAGTTCGAAGCTGAGCCTCAAATCCCCGACGGTCTTCTCGATTCTGAATGACCTTCTCACGCTGGTTCTAGTCGATGACCAGATGCGACGGTGTTGCACTTCCTGCCGCTCCACGAACCCGCTTTCTCTGTCTTCTAGGTCGATTCGGAGTGGAGATCCACCTGCTCGAAACCCTAACGCTCCGTGGTCGATGCGGGTGCCCCCTAATCGACGTTCCTGCGTACGATTTTGGGAAATTTTATGTTAAACAGGGACACAGGGTGTTCGGAGCAATGAGAAGTCAGAAATTTTTAGAAAACCACCTGGGAATTTGGATGCTTAGGAATTCGGAAACTTAAGAATTTTTCAACTGTATGATTCCAGTACTAAGGAATTGGGAAACTCAATAATTTGGAAACGTAGAGATTTGAATATTTGGAAATTTGCATGCTCGGGAATTAGGAAACTTGAACACTTTTAAACTTTATGATTCAAGTACTTGGGAATTCGGAACCCCAATAATTTGGAAACTTAGAATTTTCGAAGTGTACATATTTGGAAGTTTGGGAATTTAGGAATTCGGAATCATAAGAATTTGGAAAATTACAAATTTGGGTACTTGGTAACGTTGAGATTTGAAGATTTAGGCATTGGTAAACTGAGAGATGTAAAAACTTAGAAATTTGCTAACCTAAGAATTTAACAGTTCAGACATAAATACTTTAATGGATATGTAAAAATTTGAAAACTGAATTGTTTAAAAATTTACAAATTTACAAATTCAGGGATTCGTAGACTTAGAACTTGCAAATATTAACCTGTTCCACCACGAGTTGAAACGCAGCTTTCGTGTCTTCCATCAAATGGCACCTGATGTGATCCCTTTCACGAGACAAGAACACGGCAACACAAATCCTCTTCACGGCGAGTCCAGGTGCCACAACAGAATTCTCTCCAGCCACAGCATACACGCTAGGGGTCTCCGTGACCAAGAAAACACCCGAATGATCCAGCTGCGCGAACGGTTGCCCCGGAAGATTAATAGGCTCGCCTCCCAGCGTCAAAATCTTTCTCCACATAGTCGCCGAAGCGAAATTAGAACTAGTAGACGAATTAGTCGAGTTGTTCGACCGAGTCTCCAAGTCGATATCCGTAGACCAAAGACTCAGTTCCCAATTCCCTGTTCGTAGTTCCGCACAGTGTTCGAATTGAAGAATCACAGGTTTCACCAGCTCGATGTTATTCGGTCCACACGCTACCACGGCCGATAGTAATGTTAGGCCAGGTGGTAGACCAGGTCTCAGGGCATCGTCTCCGAGAACAGCTAAGTGCAAACTGTGCCTTCGTCCGCGAGAAATAGCTCCTTCCGGTATGGACATAGACACGCCCACTTCAGGAACCACTAAAAGAGCACCTTGTTCGTCCACTATAGCCCTAACGACGAATCCACCTGAATCTTCGTGACCTCTATCGTCATCTCCGAGTCTTTCATCCTCGTCGTGTTCGTCGTCCTCTTCGTTGGTACTTTCCGGATTTCCCTGGCACGTGGAACCTAAGGATCACGTGTTACCCGCATGTTTAACCCTTTCACTGTTTCGAAAACTATCGATGTGGACTATGGATGCATTTATGCGTTTGGTGATTGTATCGTACGCACAAGATACAAATGAAAGTTATTAATGTTTGAGATGGATATGAAAAAAAAAGAACTATTAATTCGTTATAGATTACAGTAGTATATTAGGTGATAATTTAATTAATAAAAGTTAATAGTGATTTAATTGCACGTTGTATAATTAGTCGGTAGCTGAATAAAGAACGCGAAGTGAAAATGTATTCTGTCCACAGCGAGCGTTTAAATATGGAGTGCTCCGCAGTCAAAGGATTACACGTTCCGTGTCGACTTGTTTTCATTCAACTTTTCATTCTGGCCATTTGACGTTTCGATTGAAGACTGATATATTAAATTGGTGAATATGAATAATCGTTTTTCCGTAGTTTGAGATTAACAAATGGATATTATTCCTTTAATGTTTGGAACATGATTAACTATAATGAACCACATTAAAGACGAATTAATTAGCTGCCATGCAGATATGTATCTATTGTAATGAGATTATGAAAACGTCATCAACAATCGGAATATTTTTGACATGTATACAATTTTCTACAGAAGAGTCAATTTCTACAAAAATATCCATGCTCTTGTTTTACAGACTGTAAATAGAAATTAGTTCGATGAAGTATAGTAACGATTGAACGAATAAATTAACTTGTACATATTAGCTATCACATCGTGTGGCATTTGTGGTACATAAAATATATTTTGAACGCAATTAACCGTGCTGCATTTCTTGGGTCATTTTTCTAACAAAATTTCCTACTTTTCGAATAACTATGAAGCGATATTTGCTAATATTTAAAAAGTTAACATTGAAATTTCTCTTTCTTCCCTAACGAAATAAGAATGTAACAGAATTCAACAAAATTTAAAGGGACGCGCAGTAGGGTTAAGTAATGCTATGTACAACTGGCACGAGTAGCCTGAATGCAAAGTTAAACGAATACCATCGCCATATGACACTGAACGTATTAAACCAGTATTCTTAATCTGATCTACGACTTCAAACCGACGTTACTCGTTGCTTACGGGATGAACGGCCCTCTTCGTTGTCCGATAAACCTCTACCGCGTTGAGAGTTCCTGCAGGAGGACCTGGTAACCGAGGAACTGGGCGAAGGTCTCGTAGTCGACGGCAAGGAAAGCTGTGGCACGTCGTAGTGGTGCTCCGAGCAAGATCTGCGTATCGTTATAGAGACATTCAACGGGGGACAAGGATCGATCAGAGTTTAATTCCTCGAGGATCGTTTACCTAGGCATTCTGACTGCATTCGATTCGTCTATCACCTGCTCCAATCGTCTATCCACCGAAAGAACCGACCGATCGTTCTCCGAGACAACGGACTTAGCCAAATCAGCCGGACGACGGAAGTCTAATCTGGCTACCCCGTACAGAGCCTCTATTCTTTCTTTACGACGCATCAGTCGGACGAAGAATATGGTGGACAACGCCAGAATAATCGCCACTAGGGTCAGAGTGATCCACAGAGCTAGGATGTTTCTGTGATCGATCGCTCTAGTTGCTGGGGCAAAGCAGGATTTTGAGGATTTTATTTTTACGTGTGACGGGAGGTTTCTGGGTGACGGTATTACCTTCCTTGAAAACACGCGGTCCATCTTGTCCGAGAGCTGCATGCACGGGAAAGAAAAGTGACTTACTCTGCGGAAAAAGACGTGATCTGAGAACATTTTGCGGAATACGTTCTTCATTCGTCTCAGAGATTAAATCTTTGGTATCCAGAGATGGGCAAAACTTTATTCGAATAACGGATAGCGGATAAAAATCAGGACTAACGTTTCTTTCGTTATTAACCCTCCATTGTATGCATTCTTACGACGAGTTGAAAAAATACAGGATATCACTGTTCTTCTATTTAAATGGTAAAATGGTAATGAAATAAATAACGAAATATCGATGAAGAATGTTTGTTCATTGAATTTTATGCGTGTTTCCAAATGGGAATTTTTTAATATTTGAATTTAAGTTCCCAATCAGGAACAGAATGCAATAGAGGGTTAATGAATAAGAATTTATACGATTAAGAAATTATTCGAATGAAAGGTTAATCGTGTAAAATTCATTTGAATAAATCATTCGGATAGGAAATTCTTTACATTGCATTACATTGTTTTGCAGAGGTGGGTGAAGTATGAATTTGTAAACGGTATCAAACGTGAACCATTTTTTCATACTTTATCTTTGAAATCTAATCGTGTTGGTTTTTGCAATTAACTTACGTTCAAATGCTGAATCAGAAAGTTTATTGCTTTCAGATAAATTTGGAAAATTCCATTAAAAAAACATGAAATGATACGTAGACAAAAAGTATATGTAACTGTACCCAAAACCTATGGTTAGCATTATTAAATACTGAGCCCGGTGGGGAAGGATTATAAACACTATAAAGAATACAAATAAAGAAGAATGAAAGTTTCTATAGATTTAATAATTTCGTAAATAAAAATTCTTTGGTGCGGGTAATTCGTAAAAATGGGCATAAATTGCCACTTTATGATAGTAAATCGTAAAAATGAGAATAAATTGCTATTTCGTGAACGTAATTCATAAAAGTGGGCATAAATTGGCAACTTCGAGGGTTTCTATTTTTTAACCAATTCCAAAATCAACAAATCGATTACTTAACCCCTTTCCCAATTGTTTTCTACTACATCCTATATCAATTTGCCGAAAATCCGAGACATAAGGCACGAAAGTGATCGATTTGCGGCGGAACGATCCGTTAACAAGCAGAACCCGAGCTGACATAGTAGCCTTAATCTACCGCGTCGCATCTCGGCCATCCATCCTCCGGAGAAACTTTAATCTAATCTCCAATGTTACGTCTGTCAGTGAACAATGGTAGTATTTGCGGCGACCAATGACCGGTTAATCGAAGAAGATTACAATGCAACCTCTCCTGGCCGGTACGCCGGGCCAAATAAAAGGACGGAGACCTTTCTGCGAGTCATTATTAATTTAAATCGTATCCGAGGCACGCATGCGACCGCGAAAGACGATGATCGTACGCGACGCCGGACAAGGGAAGCCCGTTCGCTCGTAATAAATTGTCCGCCGTTGGCCCAGTCACGATGCACGAGCAAATAAAAGGAAAAAGTCGGCAAGAACCCAGCTGGAGCTCACCATTACATCGATCCGCGGAGCAAGACTCGACGATGACGTCCTTGCCCTGACAGGGACGACCACCATTGCTCGCCGGGGGGTCGTTGCAAGATCTCCTTCTTACTCTGGAACAATCGGGACCGCATGCGGACCAGGAGGACCAGCTTGACCATCTGCCGTCGACCGCTGAAAGCAACGGGTGAACTTGAAAATCCCGATTAAATCTACGTTTATCAGATGTACCACGGTCCATCTTGGAAACGATTACATCCGAGCCTCGTGTACGGGCGACGGAGCGAGCCTTTGATCGTTTGGTCGATGAGACAAGGAACAAGACTCTGTTTTGGGTTAGAAAGGCTTGCGGCTCTCTGTACAGGCATCGTGTGGCTGTAATTGTTTTGTAATTGCTCGCAACTGACGGGGCTTACCGGGACAGGAAGGATTGCACTCGACCCTTTGGGTACCCGGACCCGGACAGGATTGACCTCCATTGATAGGCATGGGATTCGTGCAGGTTCGCGTCCTCTTTTGAACACCTCGGCCGCAACGCGCGCTGCAGTCCGACCAGCCTGACCAAGAAGACCACCCGCCGTTCACTGAGAACACACATAGTGGGAGGTTGCACCGAAGAGTGCGAAAAAGTGTCACGTTCGGCAAGGAAAACAAAGGGGTGACTTGAGAAAGTTGTTAGAAACGTTAAATGCTTTACTTGTTGGGGTAACCGTGGGTGGAATAGATTGATTACTTCAGCGTTACAATGTTTTATGCTTTTCGGTGGTGGGATGTTAGGTGAACCAATTGGTTCGGGGTTTTTATGTATATTGAACTGGAAAAGCGATTCTCAAGGATTTTGTTCTTGTAACATTCGACCGATATGTAATTAACCCTGATGATCTCCTCGCTTGCGTGTCTCATTTATATTTCTTGGATTTACAATGAAACGATGAATGAATATGTTACACTATAGGAATATTGTCGTTTGTTTGGGAATTTATGAGAATTTCTAAGATATTGAATATAAAAAAAAATTTTTAGGAATATAATAGCGAATGAAACATACATATGGGGTCATATAGACCGAAGAAGAACAGCAGGATTAAAAGTAGGGAAACATTGATATCACATCACGTATCTGCAATTCCCGAAATTTTCAGAAGTTTCTATATTCTCGAGAACCTCGAGATTTCAAAGGCCATTTCAGTATTCGTTTCATTGAATACTTTCGTGAGTTTTGGGGACGAGGGAGAATCCGAAAATACAAAATCGAGACGAGATTTTACCTACACACCCCTATTAAGATTTTAATCGATAAATTGAGAATCGCTGAACTAGACAATTTTATGGACTTAGAATCGTCATCTTATTTAAAGAAAAGTAATTCGTCAGAAGCCCCATAAAATATGAAGCATTAAAAGTCATCCATAATAATGTAATTTACTTGATTTTTGCTACACAATAAATTTTGTAAAGAAAGACACTGAATTAATTTGCACACATAGTAACTACGGAAGAATATAGGAAAATACTTAATTGGGTAATTCTGACGTCGTGAAACTTGTTTTCACTGCATCTACGAAAGTGTGTACACATGCAAAGCGGACTGTAGCAAAAGGGTTAACATTATTAAAAATAATACACTTTATATTTACTGTTCTTGCCAATCTACACACAATAAAACCTACAATTAAGAAGATTCGAAGCTGCCGATGAGTGAAAGTGTGAACAGACAACAAGTGTTTGAACAAAGCGTAGCAAATTACACGAATCTCATTAAACTTCTTTAGTCTCCAACAATAATCAACACATTCACGAGTTCCTACTCCACCGATTAGAATCAAATTTCTCATACAGCGCTACACCAATTCCGCTCATTGTCCGGCAAAGTTCCATCCCATTCCTGCATTACGGTACCAAGCTTAATTATGTCCGATACGCGATCATCCTACATAATTACCCTTGATCTTGGAAATGCAATATTCATGTATCTCACGGAATTCGCAAGTGGTCTCACCGTAAACCGTCAGCACGGCCGGTTCACTGACCCGCCTGGCAGCGATGTTCTCAGCCACGCATGAGTAATTCCCTTGATGCCTAAGTTCAGCTTCCCCGAGTATCAAATGTCCATCTCCAGTCTGAACGAAGCTGTTGCTCGCCGCCACATCGTTCACGCCGCTATCCGCCATGGATGAAGCCGGCGTTGAGCTGGTGATCGTCTCCAGGGGTGATCCATTCTTCAACCAATACACCTTCGGTTGCGGGATACCCAAAGGAGGCGTGCAACGAAGTTCAGCGTTTCTTCCTGCCTCCACGGACAACGAGTACGGCGGCGACAGGAAATGTTTCTTCAGGTCTGCACACGGTGGGCGTTTTTTAATATTCGCCCCGGAAATGCAACGAGAGAGATCGACGAGACAGAAAGGGACGCTGGTAGAGGGGGGGGGGGGGGAAGGGTGGTAGCGAGGGAGTAGGGCACTCAGCGATATTAGGGCGCGTGTATAAATGCAAGGGCGCTTTCATGGACCGTTATGCGCTCTGCACTCGAGCAGAGTCGGCCAGGAAAAGCAGAAAAAGATTTGCTTGATCCGCGACCACCACCGAGGGCGGCTATTCGTAGCGGCCACCCAACGTATTATTCGTTGTGCCGCGTGTACGCGGAAAAATAGCCGCTTTTATATCGCTAGAGGGTAGGTAAGCAACGGTACGTGCACAACCGATCCGCTGGTTACATTCTTGCCCTCCTGGGCTGTCTAGACTACCTTTAAACCCGGTGCCGTACCATATATGCTTTTAATACGACGATGAATGGGGGGGCAAGCATGAACGATTAGATGGGGATCGTGATTGGATCTGGTTTGTTGCATATTAAATGCTTTTCTGAAGTTTGAGATTAACAAATCGATAGTATTTGTTTATTTTTGTGAAATGGTTAACTGTAACGAACTATATTAGAGAAGAAAACATTATCTGCAATGTAGATATACATACAATGTGTAGTATAATAAAAGTGTGAAAACTTCAGGGTTGATATCATGGATGATTGGAACATTTAAGCAATTCTTCATGGAAGTCTAAAATTTAGTATGTACAGTGGCTACAAAAAGTATTCGTACACCACTGCATCTTTGCGTTTAAGTACCATTTTTAGTTAGATTTAACTGTACGAGATTTTTGTATTATTAAACGTAAATGTGGTTACATATGATGCTATTAAACAATAGAAAGTGAACTACGATTAAATTTGATAAAGCAGTACTCGAATGTAAAAGTACAATAATGTAAGAATAATGCTTGTAGTCACCGTAGGTATATCGTCAAAGTTATTGGAATTAGGTTCTGAAGAAGATTATATAAATAAAAGAACAGTTCAACACTGATTTGTATAGTTTAAAAGTAGCAATTATTTTCACGCAAGAGAAAGTTAGGAAGAAGGTCGAATAGTCCTGAAATTGATGATTTTTATAATTATATATAATAACGAAACTAATTAATTACTACAGGGAAGTGAACAGAATCATGGTAATAATTATTCGAACTGAATATACGTACAGTGTTTCGAAGAAATTACTTATATTTGGCAAATGAATGAAATGAATTTTAATTAATAAATAAATTGCAACTTTTAAAATGATCGAAACTCTCGTATTCCCTTAAGTATTTAAAATTCGGAAATGTATGTAAACTTTTTCGACCGACCGTGTAAGGGTTGAAAGGGTTAATCAAAACTGTACACGCAGTATTCTTGCATTCGGATAGTCTCTCTAATTTTCCCAGTGATTTTCATACGAACAGCGATCGCGTGTTACCGCGCGGTTTTGCGTCGTGCTCAAGGAATTTCCGCGCGAGCAGCTTCGGAATTAAGCTACGTTTTTGCCGCGAATGATTGCCCGCGGCAACCGAATTACCGCTAAATTAATCCGGAAGACTTCCTCAGGTAGATCGCGGCGCGGAACGACGCCGAGCCTCGCGACGATCGATACCACGCGTATTCAATTTCGGGTGCACGTCCGTTTCCTGTTTGCGCTCAAATACGGATTTAATTCTGCGTCCTGTTTGTCTCGCGCGTGTTTGCGCGCCACGACGCGTCTGAATGAAAATTGCTTTTTCGACTCTTCAACCATGTCCGCAAATTTCCTCGGCTTTGTCTATTAAGCGAGAGGGTGCACCTATGGGCGTCACCGATGGCTGAAGCAAAAGTGGAGAAGCCAACGGGATGCTCTTAGAGTAATAGTCGCCTCTACTTCAATTAATTTGGCAACTCGATTTGACTTGGAGATTAGAATAATCTAATCTGAATCTAACAGGAAGCGCTTGCTAGAATCTCTTCCCCGAATCTCTCTATTCTCTACTGGCGAAGAGGACATTCATGAGAGCCGTTTAAAGCACTGTGCAAAAAAATTGTAGAGTATCTGTATTACTGATTTTATACAGTAAACTCTCCTACAACACGGTTTCTATATAATACAACTTAATTAGATTAACTCCGTGGCACAAGATTCTTTGTATTTTAAATAGGCACAAGATATTCGAATCTTAAAATCTTCGAAATCCCTTGAAACATGAAATGTTTCGAATTCTCGAAAGACGAAGTTTTGTACTATTTTTATAATTCGAAACTCTCGAAACTTAGGTAAATAACAGTTTGTACAAATTACGAGAAAATTGTTGTGATACATGATAATCATATCAATCGATACAACTTTACCAATTTATTATAGTCCTCTATACAGAGAAAAGATAAAAATTAATAATTGCCTTATTTTAATTATTGCCTTTATTTAAATTGTACCTAATTTTAAGATTCATTTAATTAGATTCAATAGATAATTCGATTTTCTAACAGGAATTTGTTACGATCTTAATTCGTGGTAAAACAGATGGAAGAAAACAACGATTCAGGGTTTCTTTTTCGACGCAACATCGACCGATATGTTTTTACGTATACGTCGGTACGAATCCTATATTTTGATTTCCATTGTCATACCATTTCAATGGAAAACTACAAAAGAACATGCAAAACTAAAAGAAAAACCACTCGCCTAAGTTAACACAGTGTAATCTAATAAACTCTAGTGTCATCTAAGAATGGACATTCGACTGTAAAGGGTTAAAAAGTAATTGTACGCTGTCTTTTTTGCATCGCTAGTTGCAGTGAACTCGAATATTTATATGGTTATTATCGATTTGATAAACGTACCGAATCGGTCGTAAAACCGTATCGTTCGAACGGGATGCAACGTATTCGAGTCTGGCCATGAAAGAGGGATTTGAATAGTGGGAGTAGAGCTAGCTCCTGGAATTGGTCATAAAACGTAACTTCATTAACGCGATTAGCAGAGGCTGACTCGAACAGAGGGGTTTTCGAGATACCAGCCGCGAAATTCACTCTGGTAAGCTTCGCTGTCGACGAGGGTTAGTCGGTGGTAGTGCAAGGGATGCCGCGTCCGCTTGTTTTCATCGGATATCTCGTGACGCGTAAACCGAGCCCAAAATCTAATCGATATTCTATTGCAAAGCAAACACCTGTGAATACAGAACCGGTGTGTGCTACCTTCCGACAACCCCTCGTTCGATCCTTCCTTTTTTTTTCTTTTCCCCTTTTTTGCCGAGGTGACGTGGGTAAACCGGTGTATTGTTGCCATGCAAATTGGAATGGTAACCTGTGAACCGTGATGACACGAGATGCATCGCAATGCGCGTCGACGTGCGACTTTTGAGTCTCATTTTTTTCCCCCCGCGAGCGAATGATAAAATAATTCGACCGATAAATTATTAGAGCAATTATAAGACGAATTTCTGCAAAAATCTTGCTGCCATCTTCGAAATTTTATTTAATTCGATCGCACCATTCTTTCTTCAAACAGGTTTTATAGTTCCGAGAAGAAGAAACATTGATGTAGAATCTGTTTCTTAAGTTTATAATTATTAACAGTGATTTTTGTATAATTGTTTAAAAATTGGCGAATGTTTTAGCAAAAAAAAAGGAACAAGATTGGGTCGAAAATGATTTAAGGAAAGCAGCTGGGTTAAACACATTTTTTATTTCGAGCAATGATTGCATGTTGTATATTAGGTTGCGATTATTTTAGAGGGTTAATAGTTACGGTATGAGAATTAATATCTCTAATTAAATAACGTTGGTTATGAATAACCATTATAAACGATTAGAAGCTTTTTGGTTAAGTATTATTATTATCAATGATCGAAATTTTTGCTGGTTACTAGTAACCAATATAAATAGCCAAAATTTTATCTTGGTTAATTAACTGTTATCAATGACTATTATCAAATTTACATATTTATATCAGAGTTTGACTTTTGAGTAGCGCAATTAACAATGTTGAAATGGACTGTAAAACAATTCAGTCCTTAAATGGTTAAAATCGTATTGAAATAGAAGCTCCAAGAACATTGATTTATGTATTTAAAAGCACTAAATAGTTACATAATTACATTATACAAATATTCAAGTGGTAGCCCATATTTGCACCAAATCCTTTACCATTAACGAATCGCGATATTTTCCCGTGTATAAGAAATTAAATTGTCTAAAATCCTCCTACTGATACTCAGCCCCCGTAACAAAGTATAGCAACCCGTAGCTAACCGGGACTCAAACCGATCTCCGAAATTCCTGCAAACATCCACGAATTGCCCTACGGTCCGCGAAAAGCGACAAAAGGTGGATCGAAGGGAAGTTCAAAGAGGGTGTACCGAACGTATATAGATTGGAGTGTTCTCTACTTACAAGCGACCTCAACCGTGGCGGGCTGCCCTCGAATCTGACCTGCTGCCGACCATGCCACGCACTCGCACTTGAACCTCTCCCTACCGAAGTACTCCTCGACCTCGTTCCTCGTCACGTTCAACTCGACCTCGACGACCCTCGTTCCGGTACGAGGGTCGACAAAATCCTGCTGCTGCGACGGCTCAGTCCGGTCACCGTTACAGCGAAAATACACCTGCAATGCAGCGGCCGGAATAAGGTGGCTGGTAATTGGCGGCGCGTGAAAAGGGCCAGAAACCACCGTTGTCAATGTGGAGGGGGAGGCTGGCTTTCTCGAGTGTTTAATAAGGGTGGAGAGGAAAATGACGGGTAGACGCTTGGACTTAGCCGGTTTTCGCGGACGTGTGAAACCCAACGAAAGAGAGCCAAAAAGGCATCCTCTTTCGTTGCTGCTAAAGTGACGCCTAACTCTCTTGCCCTTTTGTTAACGCTCTTCGACGTTCCATCACGCAAATTCCATTGTTCTACGGGAAAAGCTGCGGGCTAAGTCCTCGGCTGCCTTTCTAAGGCTGTTGCTCGATGAACCGTAACGGTGTAATTTTCAATTTTTCCTGAAGCAGCAGAAATTGGGACACGTGGAGTGGCGTTTTCTGCTTCTTTGAGACTAGTAGCGACGTGTTTAGACGTGTGAGGTTGATTTGTGTCATGGTGGTAGCCACGTTATAAAGTAGTTGCAAGTTGAATACTTAAGTAGAGGCACCTATTGTAACCGCGATTATGATACTTGGAACGGAGTACTGTATTCTATTTTGAAATTTAGTGAAATAAGATAGGAGGATAGTGAGAATTTGTAACATATAAGCGGTATTTGGAATTTTTCTTGCATTTTAAAGATCGCGGATGTTCCACGGAACTTATTTGAATGTGTTCTTGATTTTGCTCGCTGCTGACACAGGGTTGCTATCGTAGCGTAATATAAAATTGGGATGGTCAATAATTGCCACCCGGAGACTGTAATCGAAACCCGGAGACTAATTGGAGATTAATTAAAAATTTATTACTTTCCAAACATATATTTATCATCGAGTAATTAATTACAATAAAAAATAAATATAAATATACAGAGTTTAGAATGTTGGACTTCTTTTAAAAATGATAATATGTTGAAAAGAATTGTCACAGAAACTTAGTAACCTTTCTTTTTGTATAAACTAGTACGAGCTTAATATTTATCAGAAACCAGTAATGCATGTTAAATCCTATTTTTAAAACGATACTTTTTATTAGAAATTGCACAATCCAGCAACTTTTTTTGTCTTCGTCTTATTAAAAATCATTTTTTCTACGTATCTGGAGGTATTCCTGACAAAACTGGAGTTCGGAGATTTATATAAAAAGCCGAAGTATGCGAGTTAAAATCGAACAAGTGGCAACTCTGTGCCAACTCAACGAATCGATTTCTCGATTCGAAACAGCAAACTTAAATTTGCTTACCAATGCTTTTCCAAATTATGGACATAGACAGCCCATCTTCCATTTTCTTCGTATGATTCTGTTTGAGCTTTCAGACCCTTGTCATCTTATAATATCTGTCGATTCAGACGTGCCAATATCTTTGAATTCAGTGTTCCCCAACTTTTTTGAAGCAGCGGCACACTTTAAAGCTGGTTAAGTTTTCGCGACATACCGTAATTATTAGAAATAAACTCTGCACTCAATGTAATGCCTACGTAATAACAGTAGAGGCAACGCACTGCACGTAACCAATGCAATGTGAATGATCGAATTGTTGAATTTATGCACGTTTTATATCAATATTTGAACGGAATTATTTGTATCAATAAAGCAACCGTTGGAATTGAACTTAGAATTAATTTTTCCTTAGATATTCGTACAAATATAATCACCTTGTCTTTCCATATCATTTTCAAATTAATTGTAAAGTACAATACTAGTAAAAATCTAGTAAATTAGCACGTAGAATGATGATTGAAAATTCGGCCAAGATTTGGGCTTGGAACAAATATTGAATTATATTGATGACGAACGATGAATATTGAACATTAAAATTAGACTTCGAATAAATATTTACTTTATTTCAAGCTCATAATTTACGTTTCATTTCCTAATTCACTGATGTGCAGTCAATTGCTAGGCGATTTACCTTAGTACACGAATAATATTTCTCGAAATATTAAATATTCGCACCACAATCGAAATCTTAATGAAATTCCCGCGATACACCGATTGGGAAACACTGTTCTAACTTATCAAACTTCGATGCTCGACCGATTGTACGACCTCGCGATATCGTTTGCTCTAACCATAGGAGCTGGGTGCTACGAATAGAGTATTCGAGATGAATTTTTCGTACCTGAAGTGCATAAGCAGCGCGACAATGAAGGGTGGCGGGCTTTCCCTTCACCACGAAAGTGTCGACAGGCTCGTTCAGGAAGAGCGGCAAAGGGTCATGAGAGATAAGATCGGTATCGCTGGTTATGGTCGCGGTCTCATAGTCGCCGTAGTCGTAGTCTTCCACGGGATAATTCTCCTCATCGTCTTCCTCCGCGTCCTCTTCCTCCTTCGTGTCTAGAAACAGAGGGCGAGATTTACGACTTCGCGAGTTTTCCTTTTAACGAATCTCGGATCGGCGATCCACGCAGGGCCCCCGTTTAACGAGCGGGGCAGTAAAGAGTTCCGACGCGCGCCCCAACGAAAGTGGGATCTGAATGATTAATCTAATTATAGGAAGCCGAGGGAACTTCCTTCGGGTTATGAATAAATGATCGGCGTGCTTAACTTTAACCGCCATAAATGTGGGGAAAATGATGAAAGAGCATAGTGTAGGCGTTATAGAGTGTGTAAAGAAAGGGATCAGTTTAATTCCGGGTAATTTTTATACCTTATGGGGAATCCGTTTATAGATTAACACACATTCGATGTCGCTGGAACACGATTACCTCGTTGGAGAAGCTTATATCCTTTTATTGGAACTATCTGTGGTTTAATTAACGATCTTCGTGGAATGTAACGAATAGAAAGACGGGTGGAAAAAGCATCAAAGCTACAGGCAGGGTTATTATTGTAGAATGAAAAATGTATCCGTATTATTTGAACGAAAGTAGAAATAAGAGGACAAGATTATAAATTGATGTGATTATTAGTAGACTGTGGATATTTACGCATTTATAGGAAATTGAAATGTGCAAGAAATATGGAATACGTGGTGAAATGCATATTATAATATTTAGGGGCTGAAGTGTCAGGTTTCATTTCATTAAGTGTATTTGTAAAAGTTGGAATTGGAATAAATATCTGCCGTCTATTACATATTAGGTTTGCTTGAAATAATATGTATAAATGGGTATTTTAACATAAGCATACAACTTCGAAGTCAGCTTTGCAAATTTATTTTGAACAGACGAATAATGCTACAACGTTGGGGTTATGTAGATACGTTAGTTTATATTGTAGCTGTCCAAGACAATTTTTATAATGGTATAATGGTACGAACGTACTATAGAGGCTCATTTAATTTTTTTACCTAATAGAGAATTTACAGACAGCACGGACCAGAATTAGTTAATAAAAATGTCCCTAAAGATGAAAATCAACTTCGAGAAATAATAAAATTATCGTAAAAAGAAATTCCATTTACTGGTTGCGAAAATCTCGTAGTACGAATGCTACAACACATCAAAATAATCATATGTGCACGTAAAAATATTAGAAAATATTAGGTGAAATATCCTTTTATTATTAAATAGATTTATTTTCCTCGCCGTTTTCATTTTCATAGTAAACGATTGTTTTTATTCTCTTCGTTTTGAAAAACATTTATTCTAATGTTTTTATTCCTCATTGATTTAATATCATATTTATTCAATCTTGTCGTATGTTTTTTATTTATGAAGCAGCATTTCGCACCTCAATAATTTTACCGTTCTTAGTTCCACGCTTTTACGTTTAACCGAAAACGTTCAACCAGGGGTGGTAGTAGTTGGAATGCTAAATTCCACGATACTGTAAATTTTCCAATAATCAACCTTTCGCATTGAAACGTAAAAGCCGTGTACTATCTGCTTCAATAATACCCTCGTCACCCACTGCTCACCCTCCAATTTTAGAGCACCGATGCTCGTTCGGAGCATCGTGAAGGCAACTAAACGCGTTACTCCGCGAACAGCCGATAAAGATCGGACATTCCGTCTTGAGTAGCACGCGGCATAGAGTGCAAAGGGTTAATTCAGCGAGCGAAACGAGGCGTGCTCACCGAGATATCCGTTTCTCCTGAATGATCGTGGCCGCGTTAACAAGCCGAACGACGCCAGAGTTCCCAACTGATCGGACGTTTCTCCCATCGCGAGGCCGCGCGTCTTTGGTAAATTTAGACGTCGCCCGATGGAAACGGTGAGGCTTGGTTTAACGATGCGTACGGGATTTTACGTCGTGTATCAGTCAGCGGGATCCGCTCGCTTAGACGATCCTCCTCAGTCTTTACACACTTCGAGTTACACCGCGTTTCTATCTTTCCTCTTCTCTCGTTCGTTCCTTCTGGCTGCACGCTAAGTCGAGCCAGAACTTTATTACCCTGCACGACTAGGCGATCGCGACTCTTGTTTGACTCGAAGCAGTAAACCGAGAGACGATTACCAACGCTGTCACGCTCGCGGGAAAACATGTCACGATTTCGAGCCCCCGGGGCTTTGTAGAATATTAACAGTGCACGCGTAAATTCGCCCGGCGAATTTATCTTTGTCGAGTGGGGGATGTTTGGACTTCTCCGGACACTTGCAAGCCGATTCTGCAAAGTTTTCGTAAGAAATGTTAACTCTTTCGATGCCGACGTTCATACGATACTTAATCCTTAATCCTTTTTTTTTTATTGTGGGGATTGCAGAGTAGATTCAAATTCAACACGTTTTAACGTGCAACAGCGTAGTAATCTTTAATGTGCTTTTAAACCTTTTAATGTGCTGATATGGTTATTCGAACATTTATTTCATTCTGTGTTGTCTCGCCAAATGTGGAAAACTGATACGCGTTTAGGTGGCACTTGTCAACGTGGCGATAAAATTGAAGAAAGAAATAAACTGGGAACTAAACTTGTGAATCTGAAGAATGGTTAAAGAGCGCTTCTTGGGGGTCATGCGTGTTTGCATAGCTGGGAATATCGTGTAGAATTTTGTTGACAGTGGGATCCGCTTATTACGATCATTTTTGGAATGTTATGTTTGATAAGAGTAATTGGCTGATCAAACAGAATATAAAATATTTCATTAAATGTTATGGAATTCAATTGATTATAATCGTGACATTTGTACACAGTTTAATAGGTCTACTCTCTTTGTTATTTAGATTTACAGGCTTCATAATTCGAGTCACGCCTAATATGCAAATTATTATAGCTTCTTTCATTAGTCTCACCTTCATTGTATTTACGTATTTTTTTTAATAATTCTTGTCATAAACTCGTATAAAAGATAAAAGGTATGTTTCAGTTAGAAGTAAGTTTTGAAGATAAAGTTCATTTAGTAAAAATTTGCTAAGAATTCTAATAACTGAAATTTGATTACTACGGGCGGATTATTTTTAATTAATTTTATATAGCGTGTTTTGGCACCAACTATGGTTATGATAGCAACAGTCGATCGATAACATTATTCGCGATTATAGTATCCAGATTTTACCATGGTTTGACTATTTACATCTTATGCGAAACCATCGTGGAAATATTAAGTGTATAAATTAATGCTGTGCATTTCTAATCACGATTCAAATTTTATTTATGCATCGCGTGTTATCAACTTCGTAAAAAGACATCATAAAATGATAAAAAGTATTCGTTAATTTATATAACTTTAATCCACTTTTACTATCCATTCGAGTAATAAAGATACTGTTTATTACAATTAGTTAAATCTAGAGACGTTATATTATTAGGTATGCAAATTAATTCAACGCCGTTAAATGTTTCCATTTGTAACCACTACACTACCGGTGAGAAGCTTGGAATTATTTTTAAGATCATGTCAATATTAAACCACCCGTCAATTTTCTTACGAATTTAAAATTAAAATTGCACACATTAGAAACAATTTTCTTTATCGTCCTAGATTACGAACCAAAGAATCTTCTAATATACAAATACAATCTTAAATTCTTTCTCCATTTTAATTCTTGAAGTTCTTAAAACGCGTAGTGATTTCAAATTTTGGACATAAAAGTCAAATGTTGCCCCGTTTGATGAAGGAATAGATATGGTATCGTTATCATCGAGAAAAATAATGAAAACCATTTTTATAATTTAATTTATATTGTGCGACTCAAAAATTAAATTTGAATCTTATTTAAATAGGCACCGAATTAATTTACACACAGGATAGAACAGAAAATGTATGAATTTAATTTACATTGGTTACAAAAAAGTATTTGTACACCAAATGTATTTATTTTGTCATTTAGGGACTAATTAATTAGGCCTAACCAAATTAAATTTCTCATCATTTAATAGCAATCTTATGTGACTATAAGAATTGATTGTAGCAGGATTAGAATATAGAGCCTAATTAAAAAATATGGCTGTGCACAAATACTTTTTGTAGCCACTGTGCTTGCAACGTACTTTCAAGAGTCTCTTTTGAGGTATAATTAATTACCTCCGTAATATTTCGCAAGGGTTGTTAACCCTTTCAATGTTCACAGACTGTTTCTCGGTAGTTTTCTATTTTTCTTTTTTTTTTTTTAACCGCAAACATCGTGTGGAACTTTTCCACATAATTTACAGCTTTCTTTATTTGAAAATTTCGCAGATAAGATAATGCAGATCGTGTGACTTTTGCTGTGAATTTAATTCACTTGCCGCGCATTTTTATGGTCCCTTTTTCAGATATGATTAATCGCCTTCGTAAAGTTTTCACGAGAGTTGTAAAGCCTTTCGATATTAAAGCTCACGCGATACTCGCTAAACGATTCCTCGTGAAATATTATTATTTAACCGGTGAATATCGCGCGGAATTTTTCCCCGCAATTTGTAGCATCTTTTTTCTTTTTGTTTTATTTTCCTATGGGAGGGAAAAAATAATGCAGAACGTGTGAATTTTCATGCGAATTTAATTTACTCGCCGCGTATTTTTATGGTCCTCTTTTTTTTTCGGAAATGATTAATGGCCTCCGGTGTCACGGACGCGAGAATCAACGCGCCAGTTAATTTTAATTCTGCTCGGTTTTCGGTTACGTGTTAATCTTCGCGCCCATTTCATATTGGAACGGGTAATGCAAATGTGAAATAATTTTCATCGATTTTCCACGCTGCGCGCTCTTCACTTTTTCTCTGGGAATGGGAATAATTTTTTGTAGCATAATACAGAATCTTGACAAGACAAAACTTCGGGAGGTTTGCAAAGTTTTCCTTTTCCGCTGCTTCTCTAATCAGATCAGAACCTGTCGGGATAAGGGAAGTTGCGTGGAACACAATACAAACGCGCCAAAAGTTCGCGACCAAGCAAACAGCAACAACTCCATAACAATTGAATGTCAAACTAGAATCATGTATATGTATATGGAGAGTAACGTTGATTCGAGGTTCCCATCCTCCGACAAAAGAAATTGCATCCACTCTTTACCAGGAACTTGTAAGTTTAGTTAAAAAATACAACAATTCAAATGCAAATATGATTGAAAATTTTAGAAAAATTTATTGCCGATACGTTATAAAAATCTAGTTGCCTATTGCAAAGAGTATTTACCATTATTTACCATGAACTTGTAAGTTTATTTAAAATATACAACAATTCAAATGCAAATAGGATCCAAAGTTTTATACAAACTTATATTGCCAATGCGTTACAAAAATCTAGTTGCCTATTGCAAAGAGTATTAGCCATTATTTACCAAAAAATTGTAAGTTCATTAAAAAATATAAGATTTTAAATTGAAATGAGATAAAATATTTGTTACAAATTTATCGTTGATGCAGTGCAATCATTGGTTGCATATTGTAAAAAGTATTAACCATTATTTTCATAGAACTTCCGAGTTTATCTAAAAGTGAAAGATTTCAAATTGAAATGTTATCCAAAATTTTGTACAAATTTATTGTCGATGCAGTGCAATAATTGACTGCATATTATAAAGATTATTTATCATTATTTATTGGAAACTTGCAAGTTTATCAAACAGTGGAACATTTCAAATCCAACTAAGGTTCAAAATTTTATACAAATTTACCGTCAACGCAATACATAAATTAGTTGCGTATTTACAATTATTTGCCAGGGACTTGTAAGTCTATTAAAAAATGCAATACTTCAAATCCAAATAAGATCCAAAATTTTGTACAAACTTATTCATGATATAGTATAAAAATTGAACGCGTAATAGAAACAGTGTTTGCCACTATACACTAAGAATTTGTAAGTTTATCCAAAAGTGCAAAATTTCAAGTTTCAATAAGGTCCAAAATTGTATACAAATTTATTTGTGGGTGGAGCATAAAAATTGGCTGCGTATTAAAAACAGTATTTATCATTAATCACCATGAACTCGTATGTTCATCAAAGAATGCAAAATATTATATTCCAATGAGATTCAAAATTTTATGCTAATTTATTGCCGATATAGTATAAAAATTGGCGAGCATTTACCAATTACGGACGAAGAACTTATATATGTATCTTAAAATATAAATGAAAAGGAACATTCTATACAAAGTCAGCTGCCTATTGCAAACAGTATAAATCGATTATGAAATGAGTTATGCTTACTCTCGAGGGTGCAGGCGAGGCGTAGGAGCGCCAAAAGCAGTATGCTGAACTTCAACTCCATCCTTGGCTCACATCTCACTGAGTCTCCCTCAAACACCGGTATAGCAAAACCAAAATACAGAACCACCTTACACCCTAGTCGTCCAATCCAGTTCCCAATTACACAGTCCCAAATGCATCCGAATCTTCTTCATTGGAACTTCAACGATCACCCATTGTCCATCTTGATCCTCTAATATTAAACAACCCTTCACATCTCTTCTACCCTTTCTCGAAAACACCAGAACCCAAAAGAAAAGAGAATGCTCAAACGAACAACTAAATCCGTTCGTTTTCTCAACGTCACATTTTCGACTTTTACGTTTAACATTACAAAGGCGGAGAAAAAAAAATAGAAAATAGTTTTGTTTCCCTATTTTCGACTTCAAACGCGAAAACTGATACGCGTCGTTTCCTATGCAAATTGCTTAAGCAAACTTAATCATTTAAAAAATTGCCCTTGAGTAAACGATGATACTTCTTCGAATTGTTCAAACTAAGCCATACAAATTCAAATTAACACGGTTTTAACTGTTAATCCAATTGCTTGAAAATTCAAACTAATCTCATATTATCTTGTAACAAATTTTTACCGCTGCTAAGCAATTCTTTCGCACTCGTTAACATGGTAGCACGATTAAAAAGAAAGCCGAACTATTACAAGAACTAAAATTAATAATGCAAAAAGAAGGGTTAAATAAGAACTAAGAACAAAAAAAAACAAAACAAAAATTGCAAGATGCTCCCAGAAAGGGGAGGGGGGAGAGGTAAAGTCGAACAAAAGAGAAGCAGTTGGCGTTAATTGCTAGCAGCTTCGAATTACATGACGAATCCGCGCGGCGTACGGTCGGCTGCGCTTCCGTTCGAGCGTGCCGTGGGTGCACGAGAAAGGGAGACAGAGGGACACGTGACCGGCAGAGCAGTTGGCGAACAGTGCGCGCGCGATCGACAACGAGCACGAAGGAAGCCGGGGGGGTTGAATTCGCAAATGAAGGGCTGGCAGCGCGCGATCCTCGCGGCTCGGCACGCGGTAGACGACTGAACTTGCCGGCGTGCGCGCACCTCTATATATATATATACATATATACACGTCTCGCTTCGATAGCGTCGCTCTTCTTCATCCCCTTGTCGTCAGGGGTGGTGGTGGTGGTGGTGGTGGTGAAACCGTTGCTTCGGAGGTGGTGGTACCACGGAGAGAACGCCGGAGGCTGCGCTTTCTTCCGCGAATGCCGAACCTCCTTCCGGCGTGACGAGATCACACGCGTGCTCTTTTGCGTGCGCCGGACACTCGATTGTCTTATTTAGCAGAGTTATTTCCTGGCGCGAGTGGGGAGGGCGAGGATCACGGAGTGGTGAACGATGGCAAGTTACGTGGAAACGATCGAATCTTCGCTAACACGGGACATCGTTTAAGCGTGGAATCGTTGATTTACACGGAGGTCGTGAATTTGACGGATTTCAGATTTCATATATAAAGTTACAGGGATCGTAGATATCATATTTCAGTAGCTTATGTCGGGTTCAACACTAGGTTTACGGACGTTACGTGTATAATTCGACAGGCTTTCGGAAACATACGTATACTGCATATACATAAATATTCGAACGTAGAAGCGTGAAGATGAAGAGAATCGCGTAGAATACATACTCATACCATTGTATTAATTAAAGTTAACGTAAAGTACTGAAAAATAATATTTATGGTGTGTATAATTTTAGGTGTGAAATCTGAAATGCGTCAACGTGACGCGTTTCGTAAACCTAGTGTTAAATGACTCTATACTGATACTAAAAGTATGTCCATTTTTAGCGATTTCGGGAAAAACATGTTCGAAAGTTTAGTGGTATTTTATAATTGAATAAACACTTATTTTGTTGCATGTATGATGTTATATTTATGAAAGAAATATTCAAGAATGTATTTAAATAATGACATAAGCTTCATTCTATAAAATTATTATAATAATTCGTTTTTATCTTTTATATGAATGCATGGCAAGAATTGTTAACAAATACATAAGTACAATGGAGAAGAAACTAGAGAGACAAGCTCATGACAATTTGCATGTTTTTAATACAGATAGTGCGCCCATTAATCAATGTACAAATGTGATAACTAGATTGTGAATGTTTATGCAAATTCGTATATCTTACATTAAAACAAAAGAATGGACTTTAAATAGAGATCTGCTTAATTCTCTAAATGTTGTAATTTGTACTTTACCTTAACTACTTTGTGTATATTTTTACATATCGTATGGAATGTGTTCCTTTCTGCAAATTTAAAAGTGCCATAAATACATAAAGATCCGAAATTTAATCATAACCGTTTGCAATAAAATCAGTTAAATAATAAAAATTTATCCTCCGCGTAATATTATCAGCCGTTTATTCTTACCAAAAAATCCCAAAAAGTCCCAAAGTGATTATAATAAACGGATTCCACGGTAATATAACTACAGCAACGAATTTTATTTCTATACGCTTAACAGCAACACAACGATACACGTTAAACGTTAAGCAGTAATACAAATTGATAATCAACAGAATAACACTTGACTCGCCTGCCGACGTATCGAATTATGCAGATTCTTATCAGGCAGATTACAGTAGTTACGCGGAGTCAATTTGACGTGAAGTCGCCACTATTGTACTGGACACGGAGTCAATTTGACGGGCGCGTCACCACTGGTGATAAGGACTCAATTTGACGTACGTCACCAGTTGAAGGTTCACCCAAACGCGAAGCAATTTTGCACCCCGTTATTTGCGTAATAACGCTGCGTAAGGTCATTGTTACCGTGGCTAGACAGCTGGCCGGTCCAAGCCCGGTAAGGATCGAATGAATATCATTGAAGTGGACGGTCGGGTTGCACGAAGGTGGTCGATGAACGAGTCGATCGTCGAAGAGGATCCTCGCGGGAACGTATGGGATTTCCGACGGTCGATCACCGACGACCCGTTCGAACGTGAAATCGGATCCAACCACGAGAACGAGGTTAGAGGCGTTGTCGATGCTCGCGACGTGTTTCTTGCAGAAGGAAGGGCGGCGTGCAACGGTAAACTAGCTTCCGAATGGGTTGGTTACGCGCCTAAGAAACCGATACCTTGCTCCGGTGTAAATAAATCGCGTCGAGGGGATTCGTTTCCGCTCCGTCTTGTTCTTTGGATCAACTTTTGTCGACGTTTCAACGCGATCGTTGACGAGAATACTGGTTCGGGTTACTTTCCACGCAGCCTTTTAGCGATTTCTTTGACGTGAAATGATTTTTAAATGGCTTCGATTATAACTTATAACACTTTTGATTAGAACTTACAACCCTTTCACTTATAACGACGAGTTACACTTGCGGTGCAAACTATAGTCGACGTGCAATAAAAACAGAGTGCACTGTTTCCTAACTTTAATTTCAATTGTAATTGTAGCTTCAGTTTGCAAGATTGAACACTACCAAGTACAAATTGCGTATAATATTTTAGTAGACCAGACACAGCGTTGAAGTAGAATATACCTAACGTCCCAATGAATAGTGTTCGACAAATTTGTAAGGCAACGGATTAATAAAGAATCTTCATGCTACTATATTCGAATATTTGGAGTAGTAATGAAATAATCCGCGTAGTTAATAATATCCGGATAATTCGGATAGACGGATAGAAGCATTTGGATAATTCGAATAATAATAAGAAAAGAAACAAAATACAGAGAACTATGGGATTAGTTTAAAGCTATTGCGTTATTACGCTTTGCCGAGTAATGTAAAATAATAAGCCTACGGCTATTATAACACAGTATAGGATAGAATGACTAACTACAATTGATGTTCCTAATATGACTAATGTAGAGTGATGTGTTATTATTGAGTCGGATTTACACAGTTATATCTTTGCTTAAAGATGCAAAGCAAGTAGTCTAAGTATGGACTTCTACTTTTATTTTAGCGTTTATTGCCTAAATTGTCGAAAATACCTAACATAAGTTTGGAATCATTTTTTAGTGTCAATCTTTGGATAGAATTTCTTTCCACGATAATTTTCATATTTATCCAAGCTCATTTTCACTTTTACCCACATTTTCGTTATTTAATTTTGCTTCATATAGTCTATAAATTCTTTATTAGGTTTAAAGTTATACAATGGCTCTTTGTATCACGAGAACCTTACCGATTCAGTTAATTTTATATTCTCATATTCGACCAAAAGCTTTTTGCCAGGTGCAATAGAATTGCGTAATGATATGAAACTTTTTGCCAGCAGTGCATTTGCGATAGATATCGAGAATTTGCAGTGTACGAATATTTCTTTTTATCCGATAAATTGTTTCGCTTGCGCTACCCTATAATCTTAATAAAATGGAGTTTGTAGCGTGGATCACTGTTAAGATGTTTGCGAGAAACGATGCTAATGGAGTGTGCTATAATCACAACGCTTTCACTTAATGGAACACCGTGTTGGGCCACGGTGAATTACAGACGTATCTGTGCATTTACTTTGGAACGTTTTTGGGAAATAAGAATATCGCATTACAGAAGATGAGGCTGGCTAACTATTATTGGGATTTATCGCGTACTATTATGATTGCACGCTTTACGTTACATTGTGCGGGACTGCCTCGGGGATCTCATCCGAAAGTTTTCGTCGTATCTCTTTCCACATGAGTTGCTGAAACAGAGCAGCTTTTTTCAGCACCAGGTCCCATCAAAGAACAGCAATTTAATGCAAGCCATTCCCGACTTCCAAACTCAATTCCAGGGAAACCCATTCTTAAATCCTGCGTTAGAATTGTATGCAAAAAAGGAGAAGAGTGAAATAGGAGCGAAGAAAGCAGTAATGCAATAATGTTATATATAATAAATCACCCTTTACGCGTGAACCAATAATTAACTATTAGTTTATTCGGAAAGTTTACAGCGATATTCGAGGAACACTCAATATGTACACGATTATTTTATCCTCATTAGTAAATAATTTTGCATGCAGTATTTATTTTTTAATAATTGTGCGACTATCAAGAAGACTCATAATTTCCTTTTAAAAAGGTTTACACAGTTTCTTCTTCAAAATGAATTAGAGAGCATAAAGAGTTAAATTTCTCTTGCACAGTGAACACGTTGATAATATGGAATATTTAATTTTCAAAGTTTACGAAAAGTATAGGAATTTGTTTTTCTTAATGAAAACATTGCGTTGGGGCAAAGAAACTAATACATAATTATACTTAAATAGTTAGGTTAATGGTCAATAGTTAGATATAATTACAACTTCAATCACTTGAAATTATTGTCAAAAAACGAGAAAAAATTCGAAAATGTGGTACCTCATACGAAATTCCTAAGAGTTTGCAAAGAAAATTCAAACAACTGTATTTTTGTTTTAAAAGCCGGAGAGTTATTTAAACGAGAGATAGAAATAAACAATAAAAGGTTGCCGGTAAAACTCGCTATGTAATTGTCAACATTTTTTTTTATATGAGTTTCATATTGCACGCTATTCCATATTACTTACGTTTAATTCATATCCAAATGCTATTAACCCTTAACTACTACACCCATTAACCCCTTGCCCTACGATTATTTTATTATCTAACGTTAGCTGATCGCTGCTTCTTTATCGTGTTACGTACAAATCACTTAAATATTGGTAATGTAATTCGGTAATCTTCAACCTTACAACGCAAAGCCAAAATTAGGATTCGAATTAGATTTCATCCCGAATACTGTGTGTTTTTATTAAATCTGTGCCGCAATTATGTTCGTTATAATAATTGTGCTCGTTATTGTAGGCCAAGGGGTTAAAACTTACTATATCTGTAGGACCATTAATAATTACTCATTTATCTCTATTTTCCAGGTGCGATTTCAGTAATTGAAAAAGTATTCAAGAATGACAAGCTCGTAAATCACGCCGCACAAACTAAAATAGGTATGAATCAGTAATTACTACCAGCATACAGACCAACGTACATTAGTTAATGGTTAATTTCAAAGTTATTTCCATTCCACATCAACCAAATGTCCCGTGACTTATACCTATTAGCACCTTCGCGATTAACATTCCCATATCTCGTAATTCCCTCAAGCATTCCAAACCATTACCAAACGCCCCCAAGAACAACTTCGAACAATCTCCATCGAATCGCTAATCTTCATCCCCTGTTCACCGCAATTAATGTAACCCTCGCGCGGTGGCGGATTAGCGAACGTTCAAAGTACACGAAAGCGCGAGTGTCCGCGCGAAGGGTGCTCGAGGGTGTTGGAGACGTCGCGCCGCGCCGAGCAAGAGGACGTCTTAATCCAGATAAACTCGGTGTACATAGCGAACTATACACGCGTCGTCCCATCGAAACTTGACTTACGCCAATGGCCCTCTCTCGCAGATGGTTATAGCGCGCGCGCGCTTTTACGAGCCTCCTCTTTCGAACGCCGCCGCTTCGTTCCGCGCGTCCTCTTAAGCGATTTAACGTAAACACACGTAGCAATTTGTCCGGGGGTTTACGTCGCCCTTGGGAAGCGCGTGCCGAAGGGGTGGAAGAAAGAAAGAGAAAGTGGCGAATGGGGCGGGGGGGGGAGGGGGGGGGATAGGAGGGTGGAACAAGAGTAAGGGAGTCACAATGAACGCGCAGGGGAAGAAAACTGAAGGGCGATAGGAGAGAAATGAGGAGAGAAAAACGGAATACGATTGAAAGGAGAAGGGTGACGGGGGTGATGATGTTTCGGGGTCATCGAGATGCTTTGTACGATGTTCTCTGAGGTTGATTAGGTGATGGATTTGTGAGGGTATATTATTCAGACCTGGGCATTTCTGAAGTCAATAGGAATATTCCACTTCTTTTGTTTAGTTCAACATTTATTTTTTACTTAAAAAAGATAGTTAAGAAGGTTTAACTTAATGAAAGGAAATTAGGTAGTTAATTGATTTTTAATATAATTGGTGTTATTTGCTATATTTTTCGGGTATGTTATAAATTCCTTTTCGAGAGGAAGCTTATTGTTTGATCAAATGAATTCGTTAACTTATTTAAGAATAGTGAATTACTCGTTGGTACACCTAATATTGAAATATTGTTTCAAATAGTTGTATCATTATATTGAAATATTGTTGCGAATAATTGTACTATTATATTGAAGTATTATTTCAAATAATTATATTACTATATTGGAATATTATTTCAAGTGGTTACATTATTATATTAAGACATTATTTCAAATAGTTCAGTTCTTGTATTGAAATATAATTTCAAATAGTTATATTATTATATATACTACTATTTCAGACAACACGTTATTTTATTTTATAATTATTTGAAATATTATTTCAAACAATTCTGAAATTGATCGAAATCTTCGAAATAATGGGTGACTTAATTACCAGATCCGGTTCTGGTTTATATCAACACTCTTTCGTTTATTGTTACTACTTATTCCATACTATTTTGCATATTGTCACGCATATTATTTCGAGAATTATTTTTTTTAACGTATTTGAAGTAAAGGAAGATGACGAGATAATTCATTATTTGAAATATCTCCATTTGAAATAAGTCGACACAAGTTTTATTTTTAAATAATAGTGTTGGAAAATTACGGACTGAAATAAATTGTTTAGATAGTTAATTCTTATTTTCATTTCAAATAAAATTTGCCCAGCTTTGGGAAGCTTGGCCTTTGGAGAGTCTCCATTGAAATGTCTGGCATAACAAGGCTAATTCTACTGTGCAAGTAGTACAGGTGTAGCTATAATATCGAAACACTTTAGTTTACCTTTGCGTCTTATTTTTTCGTGTAAAATCATCCTCTTTTCGGTCATTATATTTCTTATCTTGAATGCATCAATAAATAATTTACCCATTTGTTAAATTTAGCTTCTTCTCTTTGCAAAATGAAATACTTATTCTATTTTAATCCAGCAGCCGCTCCTGAGTTATTTCCGACCCAAACGTGCGTCAATTTTTTGAAAGAATTTCCTAGTTGTGAGAAAAAGATAAGAAAATTGTGATCAATATATATAAAATTTTAAGTTCTTTTTTAATTTCCGCAATTCTAACACGTTCCATAGCTCTTATGAGAATTTAAAGTATTACGTATTTCAGAGCGGATAAAAGTTGTTCTCAATTTTCTTTCTTTTGAAAAAAATGGTCATTGAGCCAGCGAAAATAAATAAAAATCTTAAATCTTGACTTTCGAGGAAATTTAAGCGCGTCTCAATAACAGTGCCAACGGAGTACAAAGGGTTAAATTATCTGTGAAAAGAATTTTATTAACGTCCAATTCAAATTAAAACAGAATTATAGCCTGGCCAGAATCTTATATGGCAGTTATTGTATGGTTAATGTTTAAAAGAATATATTTATGTTTAACTTATTTATTACGAAAGAAAAAACGACATTTCATATGCAGCAATCTGATACGTAAACCAAATTTGAGTTTCCGCTTCGCGCTTGCAATTCATACACAAATCAAAGGAATACATGAACAGAATTTTTCTCAAGTCACTTAACTGTTAACCCTTCATAGAGGAATCTCTATTCCACTTTGCCAAGCAAACAGCATCCCTTTCAGACGCATCTCTTTGTCGAGACGCTGCACGTTCGACGTCGCGTGTACCGGAAACGCACTCTCTGCCTGAATATTTCAGTCGGCGAGAGACAGTCGAAGAGGCTGTCGCGAACAGAGGTCGACATCGCGTATTCCGCGTCCTTCTACTTTCCAATAAGCAACTGAACGCTTGTCAGCCTCGGGCTTCCTGTTAACCCTTTCGATAATACGGGTGATTATAGTCGCGCATCGCGAAACGTTTCTTATGTGCCACAGGTGACTATAGCATTAACTAACTAGAGGATAGAGACTTCAATTATAGGAAACATCATAAATTGCGTGTCTGGTCGGATTAAAATTAAATTTACACAAAAATATTGTACAAAAGTTTACTAAATCGAGTGATTGAAGTAATACAAAATAAAAGGGGATCTACTTATTATTAACATTCGGTAGAAAATGATACTTTTGATTAGTTATGTTTCAACATGCTTTTTTAATTACCAAAGATAGTGTTATATAATTTTATCGAAGTTAAGTGTACTATTTCGATCTGAATTGAATATTTGTGTTTAATTTACAAATGGTTTCATTTCAAACGTGACGCATCTCTCCGCTTTCATTTCAAAAACGAACTAGAGACACATCGCTCTGTTTATCGTTTCATCGGTATTCTGTATACTACGCCGTAAGGAAAGGGTTAATAATTCCACCTGGCGCTTATCTCGATTTAACGCGATCACGCGTCGCGCGCGAAACAAGCGTGTGGTAATTTATTCAAACGTGTAATACAACACCTGGCTTCCACCTCCGTGCGCGTATACACGTTAACGATTGTTTCACGAGCGAGCAATCGCGATCTTTTCTTCTTCTGACACAAGGTGGAGAAGGACTTTTGTAGACGGTGTTCTTCGTACTCGGGCGCGAAATTAGCGATCGCAATTAGTCGCTGCGGAGCGTGGCTGGCAAACGAGTACCAGCTTTCTTCCGTTGTTTTCCGCGATCTAGCCGCGGGCTGCTGCAGCCAGATTGTTTCCCTCGCCTCTGTTCCCTTATACTGTCCGTTCATTGTCCCCTTTCTTCATGGCTTCCTCCTTCCTTCATTCTATCCCTTGTGTTCCAGTTTTTCTTTTTCCTTTTTTGTTGCTTTTCCTGCTTTTGCTGCTCGGTGAAGGCTGCATGGGGCGTCCCGTGTACTAACGCGGGACGAAATTCTGAAATTTGGGCTTTTTCGTGTTATTTATTAGGTTTGTCGTAATTTTGAAATTGCGAAAAAGATCCAAAAACAAATATTTCACTCTGTATTATGGGAAGAAAGATCGTAAAAATTGGTTGCGTTTATTTTGGATGATATAATCTTGAAATGGAAAAAATAAGGAGCGTTTTCGACGCGCTGCATTAAATTGAGATTGCAAAAATAAAAATGCAATATAAGCGAGAAAATAATACTGTGAATAATAGGATACGCTTATATTTTAAGATATAAAGATTTTCTCCATATCAGGTCCTTATAAAATTCTTTAATAAAAGAAGATTTACAAATTTGAAACCTTAAAAAATAGTTTAAAAATCGTTGCTGAAGGAAATGAAAATCTTTTAAAGAAAAAAATAAAGAAATTATATAATGTCGCAAAAAATATCTCATTCAATTGGACAATATATTGTTTATTAAAATGTTATCTTTATCTGTCTGTAAAACACGAAAAAACTTTTCGACTAACCCAATAGTTATTTAAAAATTTTCTTAATAGATATCTAGAAGATTTAGACCATTAACCCCTTGGCTTACGAATTTTTCAAAGATTATCCACTGAAATATTGACTATTTGTTACTATAACACTGCATCGAATGCAAAACACTGAAATATTATACGAAATTCTTACGTAGTAATTCTCAATCTCGCAATCTTACAAATTGAAATAAAATAAATTCAAATTCATTACGAAATACTGCATATTTTAATTGTACGTGGTCCATAGACTAAACCACGAGTGCAGCTCGTTGTTATAAGCCAAAGGGTTAATCCTTTGAAGCTAAAACGTTTTCGTCTCGTGAGTCAATTATAATTTCTTTCATTCTGTAACGATTAACACTATATTTGACGCAAGCTATCAACTCCTGCTTGCAAGAAATCATTTACTTTTTATTGTTATTATAAACACACTATACGTTAAACAAACTTAATTAAACGTTGACAAATAAACATATTAAATAGAATCTAAAAATCTCCAAATTCTTAGATTCATGATCATTCGATCCAATAAATTCATCGACACATTTAAGAATAATGAACCATTTATTAATGCACCTACGATTTTCATCCGCTGAACGAATACTCATCTAAATCTCCCAATGAAATATAAATAATCTAATTAGAAAAGCTGTACAGCGTTCAGGCGCAAATAGTGTTTAATCGACGTGCGATCGAAGGCGATTCCGCGCAACAAAAACTTGCTGGGCGACGCTGAGCGCAGCTGAAAATTATTAAACAACCGAAATCTATTAACGTGGCCCCGGAGTGCAAGCGAAGCGAAACTGAAAACAGCGGGAGTTAAACGATCGTCGATGAAATAACTGAAATCGCGTACGGCAAGAGACGCGGCGCGATGATTACGTGCAAACAAACGGTTTTATACTACGTAATGGCATTTCGCGTCATTAAGCACGCGTATATCGACGATCTCGTTTAAATCAGACTCGTTAATTGTGTCTATGAATGGTAAACACGAATGACGAGCCGCGTAACGGTTCGTTCGATCATTAAACATGGATAATCCCGATCGAGTTCCACGACTCACGCAAATGGATCACGTTGCGGATAGGCGCAAGAGGTTAAAGGCACCAACTTTGTCCTGCTGTATCGAAGAAAGGCGCCATTCTGCTGGTCAATGCGGTAGATTCAACTGCATCTTGATTTTAGCGTGAAAACTGAGAAAAACGAGTATAACTTTCGCATCTTGTGGTTTTGTAAAATCGATAAATTTCAATAACGGTAAAAATAGCATCAAAGCTTTGCCAGTAATTCGCCTTCTTTCTACCGATAATTAGATAGAATAAATATAATAATAGTGGGTGTAGGCCTTTTATATATTTAGTTACTGAGAATTTTTACGCGTTTCTTTAATTTCGCCGATATGCATCCAAATTTCGACGCGTTTCGTTAATTTTTGTGATAAAGATGCGAATGCCGACGCGTTTCTTTCATTTTTGAAAACGGAATTACGAAGTTGCGCGAAGATTCACGATCTATTAATCCTTTCGCTACGGCACGTTAACCCCTTGTCCTACAAATGTTTTATTATTGCACTTATGTGAGCTATCATTATCAGGTTACAGTTCACACATTTGTTCAAACTATTAAAATATTCTGCATGATTTATATTTAGTGATTCTTAATCTTCTGAAGAGAAAGTAAGGCTAAAATAAGTGGAACATTGTATCGCAAGCAGAACTTATCTTAAATAAGTCTATCTATAATATCGTGCCACGAGTGTGACTCGTAATCGTAAGCCAAGGGATTAAGAACGCGTTTCGAATACACAAATCTCAATTGTTTTTATTCATTTACAAACAACGTGCGTGCGAATGTTTAGATATCTGGGATCATTAATTAAAGTATATTATATACCAACAATAATAGAAATTCTACAATGATTGCAGTAAAAATGTCGGCGGTATTTTAACAAACGATTATTATTACGATATTTTACGTAAAATAATCTCTGTAGATTAGCAGTGATCTGATTTCGTTAGTTGGTTCGCAAAGGTTTTCTCAATTGAGAAAACAATTTATTTAACGATTTATGCAAACGAATTGAATATCGTGTTCATTTCTTTGGAATTACCGCCCAATTTCGATGTGATTACAATACTCTGTTCGACAACCATAAATCTTGCAATACCTTAGGCGAACTAGGATTACAAATGTTAAGCTCGCTGTAGGCTGAATTGGTCACCAATTGACCCCGTTTGGACGACGGAGCCTTGATCGTTATTTAATTCGCTTCCACGTAGGCGTAATTGTGCTAGCCTGCTTTCCTAATCTCGCCCGTTTACGCGAATTATACCAGGAACATTCGACGCTTTCGCTGTAATTCGAGTTTCAGAACGATTATAGTGGATCGAGCCAATTTGCACGGAAATAGGTTGGAGGGTATCGATTGTTATCGAGAATATCTTGAAATACTTTGATACTTTGATTTCTTGTACTTCGTTGATTGCTGAGTCGACGAATTGTGACATCATTAAGCGGACAGATTGAAATCGTTTAGTGAGTGAAACGAATAATTGGAAGGGTTACAATTATGTTAAATGAAAAGGCAACGAAAATGGCTGCTGTGGAAAGATATTACAATTTTCATAATTGTTAATTTTCAATCAATATTAACGCTTTTGTTACGGCAAAATTGGCCGCGATGAAAATGTACATATTTCTGTGTCAAACAATGTGACATCCGCTATTTTGAAAATCGCTAATTTCTTCTTGTTCTATTTCAAACAATTTTAATCACCCTTGAGATTATTTTTCACTCATTGATTTTTGAATCAGTTTCTATGTATATATAAAAGAAAAAGTTACTATATATCAATTACTGTATAATGAATAACGAACAAACGCAAAATAATGAAAAATGACCTGGGAATGCTACATTATACTACCATACTCAAAGTTTTTAAATAATATGAAATTTCGATGAACGATTATTATTAGAGTGCGATTTTTTTTATGCAAGTCGGAAATTTCACAAACACCTTTTTAGAAATTTTTGTTTCAATCTTTAGAAAGTATAGCATGTATTCTAGTCTTGATGTTCGATATATTTTTGCATCTTACGAGTATTTTTTAATTTTTTGCACCTTCAAATTTCCCACGAATGCGTAAAAATCGGTATTCTAGTGATTATAGTCGCCTTTAGTATACAAGAACCGTTTGGACTGCTCACTATCGAAAGGGTTAAAAATGCCAGTACACTGTATAATTTGAAACCAAGATGTCTTATATTTCTACCATATCTCATATTTTTATTTTCTTTTTTCAAATTTAGAGGATTAAATTGTTCCATACTCAACCTTTACATTTTTATTCTTGTTTACAAAGAAACAAATTTGCATAAAGATAATCTAATATAGCCTAACCTTTAGAGGAAGAGGCAGACAGTAAGTAAAATTGTATGTTATTACCTTGATGGGAAAGTAATGTCGATTTTATGAACCTGAAAACAATTCCACTTATCGGGCTATCATTATTTTATGGAAAAGTTTGTATAGCGAGCATGTATGGCTCTAGTTGAACTTTTAAAGAGTTTCTCAACTTGAAAATCTGTAGAAATGCCAAGAACCGACTTTACGTTCTCCTTTGCACGACACTATGCGACTTTGTTCCGACAAAACCATATCTCGCAGTAGCATAATTTATGTGACAGTTGTTGGTCATCCATATTTTCATTTATCAGCAGTATCTAAGTTTATCATTTACTTAGTTGCAAAGTATTTTTACCACTGACTTTTTCTGAATTTAAATAACCAAACACTATATTAAATTTGTTTATCCCATTTGAAAGAGCTAAACATATATAGCACGCATGCTGTATTTCATCGTTGCATTGTTAGATAATTGTACATTTGTGTACTGAACGTGCTTGAACAGGCACGTTCGTATGGTGTGTGTTTAGTTCAGGCAAAGAGCCTTGCTAGAAGATATGATATGGCGATGTATCAACTGTAATATATAAATGGCGTTTCGAAACCTCGAAACTTCGATAAGTTTCGAGTTTCGAGTTTCGAGAGCTCGAAACATTGTTCTACTTTTACAATTCAAAACTCTCGACATCTAGATAAATAATAATTTATATAAATAACGAGAATATTGTCACGATTTAAATTTATTTAACCCACGTAGTCGAACTTAATTTGCATTTAAACTTTAGACTTATTTCAATTAGTACGATTTTACGAATTTATTAAAATCGTCTGTACTGATCGTGAGAAGAAATAAGACACGCATACTAAAAATATGACTATTGTTACAACTGAATTTTTCACATCCCCGTAACTTCTAGCAGCGTTGGATGTACTGCAAATAATTATCTCAAGAAGTTTTCTCGATTATCCATTTATTGAAATTATAATTACATTTAAACTTCACTTAATCCTATTCGTTAAATAATTTCATTTTCTACAGCAAATTTGTTATGATTTTAATTCCCAAAAACTCCATAAAAACAGAGGACAAAAACTATGCATTCAGGATTTCGTAAGTTTCGAGTTTCGAGAATTTTGTTTTTTTCAAGATCTCATAAAGTTTCAGATTCGAGTTTTTAACACTAAAACACTAAAACTAGTATTTAGCATTAAAGCTACCGAGCTGGTCAAAATAACCGATTAGTAATTCACTACAAAATTTACATAAACTTCCAGCAATGCATGTTTCAGAATATTTCACGATTTTCTGCATAAAAGATAAATAAACTTTTACTTCATTAGCAACATATACTATTTTCCAGTGTCTGTCATTTTTATTTCTTTGACACAAGTAAGTATACTTTGGCCGCTGGTAATTCCAGTATTAATATTGAGCTTATTGCGGTCTATATGGAATATTAGCTTCTGAATTTTAGCCCACTTATGAGCGAAGGTTACACATCATGGTTTATCCTATGCTTCGTCAATGCTGTAGTCTACCAGTCACTGACAGTTGTCGATAAAAAAGCCTATTAATCAACTTCCGCTAAATAATACGTTAAAATAGGGTCAATCGCTAATAAATGACCAACAACTATCCATTTACCCCTATAAACTACGCATCGTAGCACCCTTTTATTAACAGTTAACAATTCTTTGTTTCTAATACGCCTTCCCTTTCATTATCCTTCGTGCTCTATAGTCTTCGTCCAATTCCGTAACTTCTATCACAAGAGAACCTTCAGCTCTAGCGAAAAGCACAAACATTACCTCCGCGCTTTTTCCGGAAATAACGTGCGGATTACATAAAACGATCTACTTTTGCCGCTTCGGTTGCAAGCATAACCGCAGCTGCACAAATACGCCGATTTGCGGACAACACGATATATTATCGATCGGCGGAGGAAATGTTAGCCGGAGGCTAGATCGATCGCGCAGCCCTTTCCAAGAGGTTGCGTCGCTGTTTCCCATATATGAAACTCCTTAATATTTCAACGAGCGTGCAGCTGTTGTCTTCGCAAACTCGAGAAAACCGGCTGCCAGCTCTCTTCTTGCGACGCGCTAACGAAACTGGATGGGAAAGGAACTCGCGTAAGGTGGGATGGAGGTCAACGTGGGGTGGAAAATAGGGTGGACGACGATAGCTCTCGTTTGGAGACGTTCGCCCGTTTAGTATACGCGTCGCCGAATATTATTTATTCAACGACCGCTAAGAGGGGTTCGCGGTTTCGCCCAGCGAAACGTTACAGCGAAACACTTATTAGCCATCAGCTATTCATGGCGAAAGTTCTTGCGTGCGAGCGAGCATCGTGTTGCATATTCACGCAAGAAGACGAACGATTAACAACCGTGTAAAGTCCGAACCTCCCCTTGTTCGCCGTGAAACGCTTCATTAACCATGACTTCTCTTCACCCTGCATCTGTCGGGGAGGGTGAATCTTCGAAGGTGGAGATCCGGGATGTGGATTCTTGCAATTATTCCACGCTTCCCTTTATCTATCTGTTCTAGTAACGGAGGGAACATTTTTTAATAGTAGTTTTGGGATGTTTGATTCATTTCTTAAGGTGTATTCTTATTATATTTAGCTTTATTTTAATTTCTCACTTTCGTGAATTTACCTATATAACAGGTTAGGTTCGGGTTAGGATGCGGATTCTTCCAATTATTTCGCGCTTCCCTTTCCCTGTTACCTTTATCTACATCTTCTAGTAACGGAGGGAACATTTTTTAATAGTAGTTTAGGGATGTTTGATTCATTTCTTAAGGTGTATTCTTATTATATTTAGCTTTATTTTAATTTCTCACTTTCGTGAATTTACCTATATAACAGGTTAGGTTCGGGTTAGGATGCGGATTCTTCCAATTATTTCGCGCTTCCCTTTCCCTGTTACCTTTATCTACATCTTCTAGTAACGGAGGGAACATTTTTTAATAGTAGTTTAGGGATGTTTGATTCATTTCTTAAGGTGTATTCTTATTATATTTAGCTTTATTTTAATTTCTCACTTTCGTGAATTTACCTATATAACAGGTTAGGTTCGGGTTAGGATGCGGATTCTTCCAATTATTTCGCGCTTCCCTTTCCCTGTTACCTTTATCTACATCTTCTAGTAACGGATGGGAACATTTTTTAATAGTAGTTTGGGGGTATTTGATTCACTTCTTAAGAGTATTGTTATTATATTTAGCTTTATTTTAATTTCTCACTTTTGCGAGTTTACCTATATAACGGGTTAGGTTCGGGTTAGGATGCGGATTCTTGCAATTATTCCGCGCTTCCTTTTTCCTGTTCCCTTTATGTATATGTTCTAGTAACGGAGGGAACATTTTTTAACCCTTTGCCCTACAATAACGAGTTACACTCGTTCTATGAATTATGACACAGGTTAAAGAAAAATGCCTATTAATAAAGATAGAATTTAGTTTGAACACTAATTTTAATTTTGTATTATAAGATTGGAAGTTGTTAAAGAAAAATTGTGTACAATATTCAAACGATTTGTATGTGACTTGATACAAACATAGTAGTCAACTAATGGTAGCTAATAACTTAGTAGGTAATAAAATAATAGTAGGGCAAGGAGTTAATAGTAGCTTGGGGGTGTTTGATTGATTTCGTAAGTGTATTATTATTATTGTTATTTTAACTTCTCACTTTTGTCTGTTTGGCTATATGACAGTTCTTTTCCATGTTTTATGCTTGTATTTTACTGTTGTAGGATTTTTAGACTTATTGTCACTGTTTTGAGTAATGTTGCTTTTTGTACGTTTGTGTGTGTGTATTTATGGGTGCAGACCTATTGTTAGTAGACGTTGCGTGAATTTGTTTGACGTAATACCTGTTGTTTTTGACTATGAACATTATTGTAACTGCTTGTTAGTTCCAAATTGTTTCTATTTCGTTTGGTAGTGATATGTACTTCGTGATTTTTCCTGTTCTTTTTGTATTACGTTTGTATCGTTCGGTATTGCGATATCTATTAGGTAAAGGGTTATCCAAAAGTACCTTTAGGATGTTGAATGAGAATATCTGTCAAACGCCATGTTTGTTAGTAAAATAGAGGTGAGAAAAATAAAAATTGAAAACGAGAATGAAGGAAGATAATATAAATAAAAAACAGATTAGAAAAGAGTAAAGCAGAAAGGGAAAGAAAAAAAGTGAAAGTAGGTGTTCCTATAGACTATTTTTGATAACCCTATATGTTTTCCTTTTATATTTGTCACATTATATATGACAGTTTTATCTGTGTGTAGTGTTGTGTCCCACAGTAATTTGTATTATTATTATTATTATTACTATTATTATTATCCTTTATTTTAATATTTGCCTGGTTTTTGGAGGCTGTCCAGCTTCAGTCTTCTGGGGTTTAGTTCATTTTGTTAGTTGTTCGTTGTATTATTTATAAATCTTCTTACTATTACACATTTGTCGACGACTGTTGATTTCTATAGGTCTATATACGCTTTTGAGTAGGCAAGTTTGTAGCTTCTAGGTTACTGGTTAGCGTTTTCGGTATTATTCTCGTATTCGAAAGTATTATCGGAGTTATGTAATAACCTTCCTCTCTTTTTTATTTTTTTATATGAATACAATGATGTTGTAGAAAGTTAGGAACTTTTCAGAATTACTTTGTCTACGTCCAAAACATTAATAGTGCATAGGACGGAATAAATGGTAACTAAGTGTGTATAATAAGTAATTTCCTTGATACAGTCGTGGTATTCGTTAATTGATGGATAAAAGAAATGTACAAAAAATATCGAAAGAAAATTGCGCAGCGGTACATGAATAATGCATAGTTTATGAGTCTAGATGTTGCAAAATGATGATTACCGCAACGTATCGAGTTCGATCGATTTCTTAAGTGTATATTACTGTTATCTTGTATTGATTAACCGGGAAAGATAACTTAATGTGCAACGAGTGGCTTTCTTGGTATAGTCGTGTCACGGTATTCATTAACGGATGGAAAGAAGAAATGGACAAAAAGTATCGAAAGAAAATTGCGCTGTAGTACATGAATAATGCAAAGTCTAGGAGTCTAAGAGTTGCAAAATTATGAGTTCCGTAAAGTATCAAGAACAATCTACAGGGGTATATAGCATTGCTGGTGGCATATCCAACATGCAAAGGCTCGTAAAAAGTCTTACAACCTGCATCAAGAAAAGTGTACTAGGCTAATTGAATAGAATGAATAATGCACAGCCTTAGCAGTACTAGTTAATGTCGCTGTCACTCAATGCTTAAGACTGCAACTACGCTAATAGGAAAAATGGAAATGGAGGAAAATATGATAATTTATATATTTGTTATATAATTTATATATTTTTTATATATTTTATATAAAATATGATAATATATATTTTATTACATTCAGCTATATTATATGTTTGTAGAAAGTGTTCATAGAAATTAATTTTTATTAACCCTTTGTTACATGAATTTTTTGTGACCAGTCAAAAAAGAATATATATGGCTGCTGTTCTAATTTGGTAAATATAAATGTTGATGTCTAGTAAATGTCTAATTTCTAAATGGTAATTAAATAAATAGCATAGTATTTAACCAATTAAATATAAATTTAAATGGTTAAGGATATGTGATATATAATAGAATCCAGCTTCTCATACACGTTAAATATACGAAAAATCGAATTCTCTCTCAAGCGTGCTTTTCCCAAAGCGCCAATTTCTCTCAATAGGTGGTAAAGGAAGCGCTTTCGAGCCGGAAATACCGCGAACATTTTGTCCCGGAGTAACGACGTCGATTTTCGGGTGGGCGGTAGTCTCTTCACGAACGTTCGCGTTCGTAACTCTGCCCGATCTCGTGGAGATTTTACGAGTCTACTAGTGCGAGTTCACCGGCAACGTTCCAGAACTCGTATGCCGATACACGTCCAGGGGATATAAAGAAGAACGTGCACCACCGACACGGAAGTGAAATTCACGCGAGACTCAGGGGCTGAAGGGTTACTTTCCCCGGATAGACGGTCGTACGTTTGCATGACCGACCACTCGATTGCCTCGTCGTTCATCTATTATACCTGATATCGGTCTAAGTATAACCCTGCACCGTGCCAGTGCCTCTTGCTTTGCCGTCGAATGATAGAGCGGAAGGGGCAAATGCAGCTTCGAGCAGCGATCGAAGGGAACAAAGTGTCTGTCGTGCAACGCGATAGTTCAAAAGGGACAGAACGGGGCGTAGAAGAGAGAGAGAGAGAGAGAGAGAGAGAGAGAGAGAGAGAAAGCACAGACCAGAAGAAACACACACTCTGGGTACATCGCATGATGTTTTATTTACGTCTACAGAGAGTCCGCCGTTCTAAATTTCTTTAGCATTATGCGACATTTCCCGTATACGGTACCTCGACTTGCGTACGTCTGGATTTATACCCCCGACTTACGAGTATGTGAACATTTGCTTGTCCCTGAATGGATATAATGTAATAATAAGAATGAAGGGAACGGAAGCTGTAATGATTTTATTCTACGCTACTATATGTACTATGCTACGGTATTGTTTTAATAATTATTATTATTTAACCCTTTCGCTGAGAAGAGCGTGTATATAGGTCCTCAAAGATTGGATAATCATTTGTAGGGCTCAGAAGGCAATCAGTCTAAGTCAGTCTTTTATCAAAACCTTGCATGTGACGTAAGAATTTGACCGTTACGTTAAATTTTGATTTGAAAACAATGGTTTTTATATTGATCACATAATTACTCGCAAAATAGTTTTAAAATTTTAAACAAATTTTAACATTGACCAATTGCATGTATAACGAGTTCGAAAATTAAATTTCTTTTATCCAACCAAAACATTGTAACGTAATAAAATCTCAAAAAAAGCAGCACCAACTGATACTGCGCCACTCAAGTAACGTTTCAGCCCTGTTGGCGAATTGGGTTTGAAATTCTATCTATCATGTTACATTAGTTTCAGCTAGACGAAAAATGTTTAATTTATGTTCGCGTTATAACTTAACCTGTACTATACCTAAATTTGAGCTACAATAGCTGCACACTCGGTCCAATGAGAACTGTCAGGAAATATAAACAGTTACATGCGAGCGACGCGTGATCAGAAAAGGGTTATATTACGAAACGTAATATCCAGATCCCTGCACAGCAGAAAAAAAGCTACATTTCTAAACAAGAATTACTCGCTCTCTATATTAATCTAATATTGTTAATTAACAGAGATTTGACTGCTTTGTTTACATTTTCCCGTAGTCATTTCAAAGAAGGTCCTTTTCCCTTTCCCTTTCCCTAATTTCAAGTTAAAGAAAGACAAAATTTGTTCCTGACCATTCCATGGCGATAGTGTGCACATTTGGAGAATTATAGTCTCTTATACACCATTCGCTTCTACGTAACTCGACAACAAGAGGGAGAGACAGAAACTAGTCGACAGGAGTTCTTTAAGACGCGAGGCGATAGTTCGCGAATTTCCCACGACAGATTCCTGATATCTCGCAATAGGAGGAATCAGCAGAATCAAGCCGATATTAATCCCCAGTTTTCCCCCGTATTCAGAACTATATCCTCGCAAGCGAAATCCTTTAGCCACTCGAGGGCACTCCAGAGGATCCGCCCGTGAATGACGCAGAATCGTCAAATCGACTCGTAGATCTCTTGGAACCGTCGTGTTGATCGAGTCCTTGGGACCGGCGACTTTGTCAAGGAGGGGGGTGAGTGGGTGGTTTGGGGGGGTTAGAAGTCAGCAGGCGAGAAAGGAGGGGGAGGGTAGAGAGTCTCGAGAGGATACTCCCGGAGGATTTTCCGGCGTGGAAGGTAGGAAAGCCCCGCAGGCTTTTCCCGAGCGGAGAGGTCCTCACAATACGTCGTTACGTGGTGGCTAACCCTCCCCTGAGCGAGGGCTCGTCGAGTGGATAATCGTTTTAGGGAGGGCGCCACCAGGCCCCGGCCCTGGTATTACCGCCTTTGTGGACGATGTTTGAACGCCGCCGGCACTCGGGCAATCAGCTCGATTCACAATCAGCGTACTTTCCGCGTCGCGACCGATCGCCACCACGGAAACCGCCTCTCCTCGCCGATTAAGTCCTCGTGCCGTCGGGGATCCCCCAATAGATTTCAGTGAATCGGCCTTTTTTGCGCCAGCCGCAAAATGGAGGCGGGATTCTTGGATCCTCGCCGTTAAACGCGTATCCCCGTGCATCCCTATGTGATTTTTCACGAAGGGACGAAAAGAAAGGACGCTTCTTCTCTGCACTACTGTTCTTTTGCCCTCTTTTTTTTTTGCCATTTCGTATGGAGGAGAGGGGTTCCCATTCGGATGCAAATTTTTTTTGTGCACCCGGCTGCGGACAACGTTGACGGGAATTCGATTTATTCCATTTATACTCGGTGGAATTTCATGGGGTGAGATACCTCTTTTTTTTTGAAGGGGGGAGATTTTAAAGATTGGAGCGGGTGGAAGTTAAATTAAGGAACGAGTTGGTATTCCGATTTATTGGAATTCTTTAATTTGATTAGGCGTCTAATGCACGTTGATGGGCGGAAGTTTGGCATTGGTTATTGGATTATCGGAAACTTGAGTTTTTTCTTGTAAGGGAGGATGTATGAATGTTTGAACTTTCATGCATCAGATTGTTAAACCAAGTCGAAGCTAAATGCAGGATTGTTTTAGTGTTTAAATTATGCAAAGTATAGCACTTTCTGCTATACTTTGCATACTTTATATTTTTTGCATGTTGCATACTTATACTACATACTTGTCGGATCCCGGGTAAAGGAATAGAGTACAACTATTAGCCGCGAAGAAGTTTATTCGAGATTTTACAATGGTTTCGTTGATGTTGGACAGAGTGTCGTCGAGACGGTTTTTCGCTTGAATGTCGATGCTAACTAGGCTCGTTTTGTGGGCTGCTAAGGAAATATATATAAGGTTGGAGTATTTGTAAGGGAGCCGGAGAAGGGATAGCGTGGAAATAGGTAAGAGTCTATGGATCTAAGGATGATGCGTAGGATGACTAAGGGTCGTAGGGTGATGCATAGAATGACTGACGGTATTTGTGAAGGGACGTTGCGCTAGGTGATATCTGGTTATCAACAGTACATATTTTCTTAATAAGATAATCGGGTGAGTATCCAATATACTCTTACATACTTAAATTTCATTGTTAAATTTAAATGCATAAATATTCGCAGTCCACATATAAATACGATCCAAAGCTTTGCACAGCAGTATTTATTAATTATACAATTACAAATATAAAATTCTGTGATACAATTTGTAGGTTTATACGTATATGCATACTAGCTGTGTAAAACAAAGTAAGTAATTTGTAAACAGTTTAGAAAAATCTAATACGCAAAATAGTGCCTTGATATGTTTTAATTTAATGCATCCTGCGATAGGAAAAATCATCATTATTATTATTCGTTTATTAATTTAATTAAGTGCAAGAATTAATTCCCTATCTTATTTCGCAAAATTTAGTATTTGCTTACCAGTTATTGTTGTGGCACTTAAATGTTCGAAGCATTTGCATATATGTGGATGAAGGCGAATTTTATTAATACAGATACAATATGAGTATAAACATTTGAATGCTAGATAGCAACAATTATACGAATAATAATAGAAACATTACTAAGCTACGAAGAAGATATACGTACATATGTTTTGTGAAACTGATCTCTATTGTTTTAGCTGACTTTTTCCATTTCTAGAAACTAACAAATTCCTTATTTAATCCTAAAACATAAATGTTATCCAATAACAAACTTACGAGTCCCCGATTTTTATCTTTTTGAGTCACAATATTGCAAATTTTATTCTTAACTTTATCTTCAAAACTTCGTTAATAATATAAATTTAGTGCAAGCTGCATTATTTACATTTTAAGCGTTTATTCATATTCTAAATTTCTATTGGGAATCACATTACTGGAGTTACCATAAATGACGAACGTTCGCATTACATAAATCCAATGATTAACAAAAGATTATAATTTTGAATAGTTAAAGTGGTGTTTGGTTTAACGTAAAAGCTTCGTGAAAATAGTTTGCATCCTTGATACATGCACAAATAAACGACAGGCCTAAATTGAAGGAAGCTTACATTAATGATTTATCAATAATTTCCCTTTTATTTTACAAATCGTGAATATAATAGTGATTCGAATCTGTATGTGAAGCAGTTATCAGTCTGTCTTGTTGTACAGTGTGACATTGACGTTGACGAAGCGATTAACCCCCGTGAGAAACGTCAATTGTCGCGTAATCGTGTCGCCGAATTTATTATAATTTATTATCGGTCGCCCCGGGTGGCGGGCGAGAAGGTATGACAAACTGCAGCCCGGCAAGAATAGCTCAAGGCCTTAATCGAGATTCCAGACAGAGTACATTTGCAAGTAATGATTAATTCATCGGTTCATGAATTAAAATGTTCACGATCTCCATTGTAACGGTGAACGTACCTCCTCCGTCCATTGAGCGCATCGCCCGTCGCGTAAATCCGACGCGGGAGGAAGTTACGTGTGAATTCGTGGTTAATTTCGCATGATGCGTACCAATAACCATTTTTTGGTATCGCGTTTATACAGCGATTAAAAGAGAAATCAAAATACTGTTTGAATTGTTAATAATTGTAAATTATTTTTCCATGGCACGTAGCGTCTACGGAAGTTTTTCAACCGTTATTTAATACATACAACTAATACATTTTTTTTAATTTATTCGCAATTTAAGTGCGTATAATAATAAAAAGAGATAAAAGTAGTGTTTAGATTTTTGATTATTGGGAATGTTTTTTGCATAATAAATGAATTTATTCAGAGTTGCTATGGAAGATTCCTAATTTTAATTTAATATTACTCAAATTAATATATATATATATTTTAATTTGTCGGCCATTTAGGATATACATTGATAAAATTTTGCTTACACAAGATAAAATAAGATTATACTTCATGATGCTACGTACTATTATTTATTAATTCATTCAACATGCAGATAAATACGCAATTTTCACAACACGTCATAGTAGTGTCATTGAAAGAGATGAATCGTGCCATAAGAGAATGGAAAGATACAAACTAAAATAAAATAAAAGGGAAAATAAAAAATTAAGACAAAAATTATATATTGTGCCTCGATAGCTTTTAATTTATTATGACAGCTTGAATTCCTGTTTGTATACTTTTTACATTTACTTTTGTCGTTAAAAATAAGCCAGATTCTTTGATATAGCAATACAATGGACGGAAACTTTTGGCAGCCACTGCGAAATGCGTCAGAAGCCCGAAAGTTTCTTCTAATTAAAATCCACGCTGTTCTAACATGGATTCAAAGTTTCACTAAAGAAGGATCTCGCTTGGCACGCTCGTTCTTGCTCGAAAACCGAGAACACCCAAACATCTCGCCTCTATTTACCCTGGCGGCAATTCCCGAATCATTAGAGAAGGATTACACGTACCGAAACAGTACCGCACCCGATTGCTCGCTGTTATTCCAAAGCGAGCTTCCCAGGGGGGAGTGAAGGGGATGCAAAACCAGAATTTCCTCCGGTAAACGCGGGAAATCCTCGCGTTGGCAACTGGATTCGAAGGTGGGCCTAAAACAGTCTTTCATTGGTAGAAACACACAGAATCGCAAGCGTAGGTTCCACCGCGTGATGCTTCGGTAAGCCACGGCGGCCTGGCTTCGAGAGCGACGAGAAAATCGTCGTTTCGGACGCGCACGATCGTCCAATTACCCCGTATACAGCATTTACATAACGTACACGAGCATCCCCCCCCCCCCCACTCGCTTTCCACTAGCTATGGGTGCCACCACCCCACAGTCAGAGTCGAGGCTTGCGCGCATCGGAACCCTCGACGACGGCGACGAGCTCGCGGCAACCGAAGTAATTACAGACGCGTTTCAGAGAGCACCGACTGAATACAGAAATTATGCAGATGGTGTAATAATATTCGCCACACGTTTGCTCGGGTCAATATTGAACTAAGCGCGCTCGTAATTCCTCGCGGAAGACGCGCCGCCCGCAAAAACTCCGTTTGCCACGCGGCAACGTTTTATTCGCCACCGGGAAAAAGAGATATTTCGGGTGTCGTCCCCTCTTTCTAACCTTTCAGAGCAGCCGTACTCGACTTTCTTTTCTCTTGGGTCGCATATGGTTCATCGTAAAGGTATTCGACTGTCTTATACTATTGAAAAAACTTTAGTTATTTATTGGTCATTTATATTATAATATCAGGTGTTCAGAAAAGTTTTTGTCGTTTTTCATGTGGAAATTTAAAGAAACGTATTATTGTTTTAAAATGAATTTATTCATCAAACGATGAATCGAAAAGTGAAAATATCCCTTATGTATGTTTAACTGATTTTATTATTATTATTATTATTATTATTATATTTTATTAGTATCTTTGAAACTATAATTAGTATGACGAAATATTTGCAATGAAAATTTAATATCTTTTTATGCTCTTTAACCCTTTGTGGACGGGACAAAATAATATTTAACGAATTTTCGTTGAATTATTTACCTTTTAAGGAAGGGATTTAACAAATTCTTGCCCCATGATTAACAACAGCGTCTACTATTGATATTAGGTTGAATTTCTTGCTTTAGAAGCTGACACATGTGCAAAAAATCAAAGAACTTGGGCATCTATTTGCGACGCTCGTCCGCAAAGGGTTAATATTACATAATCAAAACAGAACAAATTTTATATTTAGATAAGAAATTCCTTGTTTTTGTTATTAAATAATATTTTAATATTTCCTATCATGGAGAAATAGGAATCTTCTAACTGATAATTGTATTTTGCGTATCTACTAATTACACTTCATACAATGCGTCATCTATTATTGCATGCATTATCAATTGTACCATGAATAAATATATGTATAAGGGGTATTTTCAGCTTTGAAGAACCGAATCGTAACCGACAAAACAAATAGTTCACAACATCTCTTAAAGTTCCCAACAAACCGACAATGTTAAGAACATAATATGTTGTTCGGATCATAATATGAAAGCAGTGGTCAGCTAATGCTAGCAGAAGCAGGTAACAAAGTAATCGTAGAGCAAAGGGGTTAACCCCTTGGCTTACAATGACGAGTTACACTCGTCGCACGAATTAATAAATAAGTTTATTAAACGTAAGATCTGTTCGCTATACAGTGTTTTTCTTTTTTTATTCTAGTTTTAGTTTCACTTCAGAAGATTAAGGATCGCTAAATAAAAATTGCGTAGAATATTGTAATAGTATTTCGAAGAAATATGAAAACTGTGATCTGTTAATGCTAACTTATGCAAGTACAGTAGTCTAAAAATTGTAAGGCAAGGGGTTAATGCGTTATTTTTGTGAATTAGGTATTTACCCGTGTGTCGAGATAAATAAATAGCTAAATAAAATTAACAAACTCGCGGCAAACACTGGTTGGAAGTCTCTGTTCCAAAGTAATCCGGTTTCTTGCACGAAGGAGCCTTTTCCCTCAGTACGCCGGCAGATTCTAAATTTCAGATTTGCTACCTTTAAAACTGCCCTGTTATCCCGCCATAAATCCCCGTCGATTCAACTTCCTGCGCACACAGCGTGGCTCAGTCCACTAGGCATGACACAGTCGTGTGTCGTAGCACTCGAGGCGGACTGCTGGCGAATCACGCTATAAATCAGCCGTTAGCGAGTCAATTGAGACGTCGCGAGCACTCTTCGCGTCCCTGGTCCGCGTCGTTGCGGGCTTTTTGTCTGCAGGAGGGGTGCCGCGATGCTGGTCGTTAAACGCAGCCATACTCGAGAACCCAAGTAACGATATGCTAAAACCTGCCCGGGAGTATCATCCCCCCTTACACCCCTTGCACTAGCTTTCCCTCGATCGCGACTCGATGCTCCTTTTTTCAACCTTTCTCCCATTCGCCTTCGTCTCGCATCCTTCATATCTCCATTGGTTGTTTCTCTTCCGTAAGCTTTCTCTTTTCTATCCTTCGGCCAACCGCGGCACTCGTAGCATGGCCGAACTTAACGGTGGCACAGCCCGATGTTAAAGTGGCCTCTCGACGAGTGAATTACGTCGAAAGCTTCGTTTCACGGGGTTGGCGTCCATAACGCGGTTCGTTACGGATGCGGACGGCCGGGGAAACCGCAACAGGCGAGTGCACTCGTAAGAAAATATAACGTCCCTTGCGCCGGACGTGCCACGCCACCCTCTGCTACCCTCCCGCGCCGCTTTTGTCGCACTGTTTGATGTACCGTCGCTTCAGTCCGTGTCGAGGGCTATAATGACCTATTTAGTAACCCGGGAGCATCATTTTTTGACGTGCCTCGTATTTTCGGGGCTGTGATTGTGCGCGCGGTTAATGAGAGGCCATTTTTCTGGGGCTTCTTTTTTACTAAACAGGGGTGGAAATTGTGGCGGGTGATATATCGTGAAATAAACGATGGTAAAACTGCTCTGTTTTCTTTGTAAAAGAATGTTAAACACCGCGATAGATAGAAGTCGTGAAATAAATGATGTTTGAACTGTTGTTGGTGTTCCAGATAAATGTTAAATATGCTGGTAGATACGAATTTTATGACGATGTAAAGGGAGATGAAATATTTGTGGGAATTTGTGCGTGGTTTTACTCAAGGTGCATCGAATACAGTAAAAGTCAGAAGCAAAGCTTGAAAGAGTGTCTAAAATTGCGAAGCTGCTAACCTTTTAACTGTGAAATTTTATTTCGAAAATTTCTATCCACACGACGAGTATACTCGTCATTACTCCAATAGTGATCATTTCCTCATAACGAATATACTCGCCAAACAACGTTAAAGGATTTACATTAAAACAGCCTATGGTTCGTTTATATTAAACAAATGAATAAATCTTAGCGAAACACTATCAGCAATTCGATTTAAATTTATCGTTGACGGAAGACCGACGCGAATTTTATATTTAATAAATTCCCGGGAAAAAAAACGGAGGGCAATTTCGTTGCCAATATTGAATCGTAAAATTCGCAAACCAGCCCTTTACCTCTGCTTCGCCATATTTTTGCGCTCTAACTCAACCTCCGTGCTCGCCGGCAATTAAATCGTCGAATGGCGAGCAAAGGTTTTCGCCGCGCAACGTTTTTGGGCCGCTCCGGCTGCACCGCGTTATTATTTAACCGTATCTAGATCGAAAAGTACAAGCAAACGAGCGGGCACGCGATAAACTTCCGCGGCATTGTGCCCGGGAAAACCATCAACCGTTGCCTCATAATTCTCGCCCTCTTTTTCGTTGCGATTGTGTTGCGAAACTTTCCGAATGTATCGCGACATCGTGTAAATACAATATCTATCGCACTACCGGGAGCCACTTCTGCATTATGTACAACCAAACTTTCCTCTTCCGTTGCACGGTGCCCGGAACACCGAAAACTTACCCCAAAAAGTTTTATGGCCGCCTTGACTCCAGCTGCGTAATTGGTGATATTATATCGGCTGATTATTTCATTATTCAACCGTGTTTCGTTGTTAGGTTACGGGAGAAGTTTGGGAGTTGGTAAAATTCAGGTGGGTTTCTGTAATCCGTGCAACATTGAAGATAAAGTTTCGATTTTTATAGAGTTTATATTGAAACGGTTGATGGATGTGATAGGATTGGAAGGATTTCATGGTTTTGACAGAATTGTTTGGTAAGGTAGAAAGAATTTTTTTATTAGAATTGGTAGAATTCATTGATAGAGTTAATAGTATATATGTATTTATTAATCTCAGCAATTAGAAGCCAGGAGATGAGCTTGGTTTACATCTAGTATTATCCTTCCTTACTATTATCATTCACATACCATATATGTATTTATTTGTTTACATCCTAATCTATATCTAATATCCTTTCATTTCTATTCATCTCATTTTCGTATCTACATTCCTTAAAAAATTTTTGCGAAATACTCCAAATTTCTATAATAGCTTTATAGTTATTCCGTAATATGTAATTTGAATACCAATTATTCATCGACTATTGTAGGGCACTATTTAATTATACAAAGATACCAAAATCTTCCAAAGAGGAATTAACAACTGGACAAAACAACTAAAGTATATTTGAGAAAAAACACACAGATTAACACAAATGTGACAATATAAACGATCGCCCTCTTCACTCGTTATTTTTTGTTCTGTCACTTATCCAATTACTTTTCGTACACATCTGCTCTCTTACTCTCGATTATTCGTACCGAAGGTACATACATATTCCAAACATTAGCAGACACATGAAATTTCTTCAGTTCGCTTTAAGAGGTCTCACACTTTCATTACTCTTGTTCTATTCTCTTATTGGTACCTTCATTTATTCCACGCAATTGTCCTAAGAACCACAATATTTACATTTGACTCTCACGCTATCATAGAATCGTAAAGTCACACGCGTTCGTTAACCATTCATACTGTTTCACATCTTAACACATTACGGTCCGGGCTGTTTGTGCGAAAACTTTTGCGTGTAGCCGAATAAGTAAAAGCAGTAAGTAACGACTGTAGTATAAGGTACTTTCCTTTTTATCATATTATATATATATATATATATAATGTAATATAAAGAAAAGTACCTTATACATATATACATATATATATATATATATATATATATATATATATATATATATATATATATATATATATGTGTGTGTAACACATATTTATAGGTCGCTGGCATTTAACGCACAATGTGTAAAACCCTATTTGTATGTCTGCGGTATTTTACGAGCAGTCGAGAAAAACATATTTTTATGTCTCCAGATATTAATGCGTTAACATTCTATCTCTATGGAAAACCATTCCGCGAAACACAAGAACCATTTAAAAAAAGTAGCCTCTATATACCATCCCTGAAACCATGTATTTCTTAGCGAGAGAGCACAATCTTCTCAAGTGCTGCCTCGTCCGGGATTATCTGATGCTCAAACGGAAGAAGGCATTCGCCACTTCGACAAAAGCGAAACTTACTCGCTTGTAAGTCGACCAAGTCGAGGAGCTCTTTAATAACATCTCGATCGTCGGCGTCTCGAGATACGTCGTAGATCGCGATAGTGTCGCGTCGAAATGCCGCACAAAGGATCCTGGATCCTGGATCTTTAAGAGGACCGTGTCTTTGTTCGCCCCCCCCCCTCCCCTCCCCCTCGTTTCTCAGGTAGTCTGTAAAGTTTGGACGGAACGGGATCAGGTGGAATTTAATCATATAAATGGACGAGCGTCCGGCTCGGCCAACGAATGAAAAATAAAAGTTCCACGCGGCACCAACCCCCTCCCCTTTCGGGTTGCTCGCCCCCACGGAATTTTTCCGATCGAATTAGCCTCGGTGAAAGTTTCGCTGTGCTTTCCGACGGTACCCCCTATCGCGAGTTCCTCTATTTTTTTTTTCTTTCATTTCCTGCAGTATACGCGGCGGAGACCCCAGTTTATACAGGACAACTCCTTTTTGTCGCGATCCGCGAGGGTAAACGACAGAACTCGAATTGACCGCCTCTCGAATAAAACGAGAGGGTGGAACTTGCAAATTTGATTCTTTTTTTAATGATGTTTGGTATACGTTTCTGCGAGCGGAGGGTGGTTGTTAATCCAATTTTTTTTACCGATGGCAGGGGCGAACGGAATATTAACAAGGCGCAATAATGTAAATGTGCTTTAAAATTCGGCGTATGATTGGCCGGCGAACGGATTTCGCATCGCGCGACTCATGAAAATTTATTGCGTATTATAATAAAATTGCGAACGAAGTTTTGGGCGATGAAAAAAAATGTAATCTGCGATATTATTCTGTATTGTTGCACATAGATTATGGTTCATAAGTGTTCGGATGCTTGATGCAATTAAAGTTGCGATCGTTGTTGCGGATATCGATAGTTATCGATAATATCGGAATGCTATTGATAAATATCTTGGTACGTCGATAATATCGATAAGATATCGTTAAGGCTAATCGAAAGGAATTGGCCGATAATTTGAGCATTCAATAAATAGCATTTGCTTGCAGAAATACTACAGTTTTGAATATTTTGTCGCAAACTGTTTCAAATTTTACCCAGCCCTGCTCGAAGTATGTTTCAAGTACGGAGAGTCAAAGAAATATTTGCACGTTCAGGAATATATTGGAAAGGTATGAAATAATGAGACAACAAAGGTCTTTTTAATATTCTGTTACTTTGGAATACACAGTTTAGAGATGTTTGTTTTGACAGTTTTTAGAGATTTTTTTAGAGATTTGATAATTTGAAATACTCAATTCATAAAAGAAACTGGAAAAATAATTGTGGTTTTGCTATTATGTAAGAGCAACATATGATACCATGACGAAATTATTAGAACGTTTAATAAGAATTATTATTCTGGAAAAATCAGTATTGGATAACACCTTTGTCTTATACCTTTAATATGTCTTTTTAAAAACTATCCTGTTATCGCTTTTAAGTAACCATCTTTTGCTTTTTGCCATTCCCCTTTTAATCTATTTTCCAAATCAGGTTTATTCGTGAAAGAATGTCAGTGTATTTTAATACCAAGCGTTCTCTACTCTATTTTAGCCAAATTTTATCAATGTCTAAGTTATATATTTCCAAATAAAGTAATGTTACACAATCCTTAGTTATCTCTAAGATTTCATCGTACATTCAACTAATTGTAAGCGAATAATTTTGTGACTCACTGTATTTATAGTAATGCAAAAGTGTCGAAATACTTATGAACGGTCGTGCGTATACGAGTACGCGAGATTTCTAAGGGGTTTAAGCGTGTTTTCTTTTGTTCTTTGTATTTTTGTCCGCGGGAATCTCTTCCAATGCAATTCCGGATATTCTAGAATCTTACGCGAAGAAGCAACAGTCGAAGAAACTCGAAAGTCGCTCTTGTTTTGTTCCATCGTCACGTTTGCGGTCTCAACGGTGTTGTCACGGTGCAGGAACCATTCGGAAAGAAAAAGAATCGAAGGAACAGGCGAAGACTCGCGACACGATCGAGTCTTCGTTTTTTGGAAGCAACAATCCGCTCGAGGGTGATCGTGCGTGACAATCGTGCCTCCACGGAGGCAGCTCGTGTCTTTGATAAATGTAGAATGACCACAATAATACGCTGTCCACAATTTTCAACTATAACACATGCCCTACCTTATCTTCAAATATTTTTCTTTCGAAGAAAATTGAACTTTAATTCGTAAAAAGTGGATAACTATTAATGATTATATTGACGAGAGTTTCGTAATAACGTAATTCACACCGAAGTATCGTAATCCTATGGTTAATATCTTATATTAATCTATTATGTATTTCGTAACATCGTACATTTTTTAAAACATTCGTTTCCTAAAAAAGCTGAATTATAATTTTTAAATAACGTACATATATTAAATAAAGTAAATCTCCAAACGAAACAATGCAGTATAGATGTGAAATAATATATCGAATAGTTTCTAGTAATAATAATCGTCAAATGTTCGATCTTATTTATCTTTATAACTTTGTGCACGCCTCGGTATAGAAAATAAATCAAAATCAACTATGAAAAGGTGGCGCCATTCGAAACGAATAATGTTTCTTTATCGGGGCATAACCAGCGCGTTCGCAACGGCTCGCAAATTCCAATATAATACTTTTTCCAATTGAAAACTCGGTACCAGGCTGCATAAAGCATCATTAAAGAATCGTATTCCTGAGATACGAGCGATTCGACTCTCGCACGATCCAATCTACTTTCTCGGATTCGTGCGAGAAAAAAACAAGGTTTATGGATATTTTCTCACTCGTTTAAACTGTTCAAGTACTTTGCGAATAACTTCACCAACAACTGACTTTAACTTTCCGCCTCGGTGTACCATTCTCCTTTCGAATCACGTTAGCTTGCCAATATCTGATTTAATTCTACCGGAACGCTCTAAAAAATTATTCTAACTATTGAACGATGCACTTGAAGTAATAATTACGAAACACGTTTTTACATATATTAACGCGTCAGTTCTGTGTAACAGATATAAGATATATAGTAAACGTGTCGCCTTACTGAATTATGACACGTTCCATACTTTATAATTATATCGGTCACGTTTTAATGTTCAACAGCACATTTACCCCCTAATATTTCTTTATAAATAATAAGCGTGTGGCGGACTGTCGAGCGTCCTAAAGGAAAGTCGCAGGGTTTTGATTTTCCGAAGGACCGCATGTTGCGTGCGACCGAACTCAAGTGCGGGCAATAAACGTGAAATTTGCCAGTTCCTCGATTCGGAGGAAAGGATAGTTTGGAGGAGCACGGAAAAGACAGAACGTTCCCAGCATTCGTCACGTTAACGTTGCGCGTTAGAATACATTGTAATATAGCTACTTGTTAAGAACAATAAACATTGTTGTTTGTTATTGTTCATCAGTATAATTAATATCTCGCACCCACGTCGCATCTCAAAAGTGTTGTGGCGGCTCTCCTGCACCCACCACTAGAGGGACATACGAAATAGGCTTTCTCGAAAGTACTCGCTCCAACTACCTCGTCCATATATATACCGCCTTTAACCTTCCTTCCAATATCCCAAGTCTAAGGCAGGGCCTGCTAGGTAGCCTTACCGATGAGTCCACTAGCAGGCCCAGGACGAAACGCAACACCCTTCCTTTTCCTATCCTATCCCCTCTCTACAGCTCCACAGTGTAAACGAATATAAAATGTAATATAAAATGTCTATGCGTTGTTACGCAAGTCGAAGTTCAAATTTAGTATGAAAATTTATTTACTTGCGATTCTTTATACATTACTTTGCTGTTAAATGAACGAATTCAAGTGGAAGTTATAGGAACAGTGGCAGTACGTCATTTACTCTGTGCCGTACAAAATTTACCGACTAGTTACTGTGTACCGCAAAAATAAAAAGGGTAAAAAATCGCAGCTCTAAAGAATAAATAATTGCCGAAGTGGTGTTTAAAACGTTAGTACCCAGGTATTCACTGAAAGCATCGATATGTGCGACGGTATTGGAGCCGCGGCAAACGTTCCCAGCGTGGCTTTATTGTCTCGGCAAACGGAGTCAGGTACCGGCAAGCTTCGCCAAGGCAGAAAGGAGCCAGGGAAAAGCAAATAACCGGTCATCCCGCGACAGAACTTATCGTTTCTAAAATGGCAGCCGGAGGGGGTTGCGTGTGCTGGTAGTCGAAGGGACGAATCTTATCCGACGAACGAGAGAGCCGCCGCGCCGCCAGTACCCACAAACGGCGGCTTGCTTTCGGGAAAGCAAACAACAGCCTCGAAACGGGGAACCGCGAAATCAAGAGAGGAGAACTAGAAGCGACCCAAGACGGAGGGTGAAAGAAATAAAACAACAACGACTTCCAAGTGTCCCGTGTTGGTTTGTTGGAACCAGTCGGTGGTAAAGGAGGAAGAACAACAGCGGGAAGAGGACGGAGAGGACGAATCGACGTTGATAAAGGAGGAAAGTCAAAGGAGGGAAAGGAGAGGAAAAGGCAAGGAATCACCTTTCGGTTCCCACGAGATTTCGCGTCTCGCGATCGACCCTGGGGAGACGATGGAAACAGAATCAATTTTACGGGCGGACGGGCATCGATGCCCCGCCGATTGGCATCGATCCGATCGAGGGATCGAGGCCTCGATCTTCTGGGAGACGCGAAATTGCCCGACCTCGGAATCCGTCCGGATTTCTTCCGGTTCTCGTCGTCGAGGAAGCCGCTTACGTTGGTTCTTGGTCTCGTCCAATTTGCGGCCTCCCTTCGCTGTTCCGTTGTCTTCTCGAAACGAGGCGAGACTGAAAACGAACGCGAAAGGTACTCGTCTTCTTTCGCCTTTGAAAAGCTCGTCCTAGAGTATCGTGGACGTTTCTGAAGAAACTTGAGAAGGGAGAGGGTTAAGAAATTTATCTGGAAACTGCTCGAGTCACGCGACACCGTTCGCTCCTCGTCGTTTTCTGCTCCGCGTTGCTCTTTCAGCGACGCTTTCAAAATGTCTATATTGTTTTGCGATTTGAAAGAGAAACAGATGCGAGAGAATGGACGAGATGAATAGAAGTTTGTTTCGATTTCGATCGCTTAGAGAAGCTTAACTTCTATTTTCAAGAGGAATGTTTTCTGCGTAACAATGTCTGACGAGAGCATAGCTTGATAATTCTTCTCGTTGCTTGCAGCGAGTTTTCGCTGAGTTTATGCTGAATTGTATAGAATTTCGAGTCATTAAAATGTACAAAATTTCGAGTCATTAAAATGTATAATGGAAAATATTCAGAGTCAAAGTTGCAATAAGTTTTAAGTTTGAATTTGTAAGCGTTTGAATCTTCTGTAAATCTAAAAGCACATATGATGTATAAATGAGGGGTAAAAATATTTGTACAGGTCTTAGACTTCTCGATGGAGCGTGGAAAATTTGTTCGATTAGAACATGACTGGAAATTACGTTGTTAATTATTTTATATAGATATAATAGATCAGCCATTGTTCTTCGTGATTCGAACTTTTTAGATTTAACCTGTTTAATATAACTGAGTAATCGAGGCATGAGATGCTCATGTACCTGTCCATTTTATCGGATGCGTATCTAAGAAATCTATGCTGTACCTTTTCAATTTGTTGTATATATTTCATTTGGCCAGATGATCAGATTACCGACGCGAATTTTCATGTTTTCGAATTTCAAGCATTTAGAGGCACCGCCATTTGTATCCGTGTACTCGTGTGTGAGTTGGTGACGAGTTCGTATACATCTGTTTTGGAAATTTCGTACTAGGAGCTGATATAAACACAGCAATCTAACGACCGAAAACCAGTCGGCTTGAGAACGTTTCGATGCTCTGTTCTCTCTAAAGGTCATGCAAACAGTTGTGCGTACGCGTGCAGTGGACGGAATAAGAGAAAACTTTGTGCTCTTCACTCGAAATTTCCATACGCAATAGAAGTGTTCGAATCAATAGGAATATCCATAAATTTTCGAAGTTATTCGAGTAATTATGAACAGTGGTGTATATCGAGCCTTTACGATGTCGACGAACGAGCTAATAAGAAAATAAAACAACGTGGAAAAATAGAAAAAGAACGTTTCACGGTGCCGGACAAGAGATTGACGGAGGTGCGCTGGAAAGCAGCACCGTCGCCGTCATCGTCGTCGAACGACCAAAGGAACACGACACGGAGCAACACGAGGGCGGAGAAGAACACGAAAACCCGCTGCCTCGTAATTAATAACCGTTCGAGCTACGTGCACCAGGCGTGGGCGTCGCAAAGTGGTTGTCGTTAGTCGCTCGTTGAGACGGCGCCTTGCTTGGACTCGTTCGCACTTCGTACCTCTCGTGTGCACCCCCGTCGAAAAGCCGATTTCGTAATGTTTCACGAACGGAGAAAAATCCCTGCTAATTATCTCCTTTTACCGCTATCTCCCTGCCAAGCAGCTAAGGAAAGTATCTTAATTTTTTTTCTTTCGCGACACTTTTAAGAGTTTAAGAAGTGGTTTCACGCCGTTGTTTTTTTTTATTTTCTTCAAGGGTGAGGTGATTTTTAATAGCTGTGATTATAATACTATACAGCAATGCAAATTAGTTTAACCTCTCTATTATCAACGCTTTAACTTTGTTATTTTTGGTTCTTATTCATACGTCTTGTTTCTTTATTATTATTAAATACCAATCTTTTTAACCCTTTGAGCGTTGTGGATGCATACGCGCGGTCGATTTAGAATATAATAAATTATTCGAGGGATTAACCCTTTCGCTACGAAGGACGTATATATACGCTGTTGAAAATTGTACGATCATTTGTTAAAAATATACGTATGTTGTCTCTATAGTACAATATTGGTTCTATGTCGATTAATGCAACAATATTACTCCATAATTAATCGTATACAGCCTTCAAACATTTATATTTATACTATTCTCATATTAATAAAAGCGATCCTTATTTATGCTTTGAGTTCTCAATTTCAAGATACCGTAGCGAAATGGTTAATATGATTAAAAGTATTCGCTTTATACTGTAATATGATTTAACTCTTTCAGATACAGCGGTATGGAAAATATTCCAACTTTTTTTTATACTCAACTTGCATTGTGGGATTTTCTAAACCCAGTTACAAATTTTAATATAAAAGAAAACATCTTGTGCCTCGAAGAGTTAAGAGATCAATACTTGTTTTCCAAACAATCAATGGAATTTAAAGGAATTTTTATTGATTATTATTGATTTTAAAATGACATTTTAATATTACAAATTAACTATTCGGACCCTCCTTCCTTTTTGTTAAGAACTTTTCTATTATTTTTTTATAGTAATAGTGTTACCTAACCAACAGTTAACAGATATTATAACCCCTCAACGACAACATCCGTGATTAACACAGAAATAATTATTTATTGATGATTCTACGACACGTAATTAGTCTCCATATTTTATAAATAGTGAACTAAATGAGTAGCATAATGGAGTAAATCTGTTGAAATGCAGAAACATTTTTAAAAGTTGCCAATGGGTTAAACATTACAATTATTATGATTCAATAGTTCTGTAGTTCCAAATATTATAAACAAAATGTGCTATAAAACTGAAAATCACAAGGATAGCGTGCGCTCATAAAAAAGAGCTCATTTTAGTCTATGTGTGAACATAAGCGCTCAAAGAAAGAAATATATTTTGGCTCAAACTTGAACCAAGATTACGCAATCTCGGAATTAAAGAGCAAGTTTTACTTTCGAAGGAAAATAGTGGGCCAAACTGCGATGCTCTCTGCGACGAGATCGGAAATCGTCTCCATTACTACCAGCCACGTTTGAAAATTCAATACTGTAATTTTGGATAAAAGCGAGATCACGTTTAAAATGGCGAGCTCGATGTTTAACTCCGTTACAATCAATCACACGTATACACGCACACGCGCGCGCACAATTAAGGCAATAATGTAGGTGTGTATCGATGGAGTTTCGGATGGAAGGCCGCTATAAAATCTGCCCTTTCGATGGGACCAAGTGCCCGTGAAATTGAAAGCTTTTCATCTAATTGCGATAACAGCGAACGCGATTACGCGGCAATTCTCGATAAATGTAATCACCGTGAAATTTCGCGAATAACCGTGGCCAGCCGTGTAACTTCAAAGCTCTTTCGGTCCGGCCACAAAAATTCTACAAAAAAGGCAATTACTACTTTTCGAAGGAAGAAAGATCCTCGATCGAGGTTTCGTTTCACGTTCGAGAGACAGTCTTTTGTTTCCATCGTTTTGGAAGCGTTCGAAGGAAAAGAGAGGAAGAAGTTCGCGCATCGATCACCGCAAAACTCGAAGCAACTTTTTCAAGAATCCCTTTGAATTTCTTCCCCGTTCAGTCAGTTTCGGCTGCACAGAGGGAAAACGAGTTCGTCCCTCCCTTCCGACGCACAGACTTCGATGAACGGTAGCGTATTTTCTTTTTCCCCTCTTTCCACTTTTCCTCCTTTTCCTTCCTTCTCCCTCTCTTCCCCCTTTTTTTTCCTTTTTTTTTACATATCGTAATAGCTCAGACTCGGGCCCGTCTTTGACGCCCTTTGTCGCGCACTGGCGCGAGTTCCGAGGCATCGCTCTTCCTTGAAACTTTCTCATTCGTCAAATTAGAATTCGCCTTTCCGCCGGCGCGACGGCGACGCTCCCCGGAGGCTCTCTCGCTCTCCGACGCCGCCACTCCTCGCCACCGTCGAGACAATGGATCAAAGGATCACACACAAGCCTCTCCTGGACCTTAAATTCCACCGTTGCTGCCCTTCCAAGGAACCAACGGGGACACGTCGCAAAGTCGCGACGTCGTGACGCGATTGTCACCGAGTTCTTCTCTCCCTTGGAAAGATCAAACGATCAACGGGACACGCGTTTCTTTCCAAATTGTTTGCCATCGAGAATCGCGAATCTTTCAAATTACTGTCGGTTAAGCATAATGACAGCGAAGAGGGTGGTAAGGTTTTTTGCGGTGTCTTATTGTTAGTCGAGTGTCTTCGATGAGATATCTGCCTTCCGTTGTTGAAATACAGGTAACCATCGTTTAACACGAAATTTTATACCGTGTTATATCAAAGCCGTGTTACGCGAAACCGTGTAAGCCGAAAAATTAGTCAACATAAGCTCGTTTTGTGGAAGGTATACGTATCGAAAATAAAGTAACGAATTAACTAGCAATAAGTAACGTACAATTTAAAATAAGCGTGTATCGAATTTACTTTAAACTTAGAAATTCCCTTCCGGAAAAATTTGTATGGATATTCATATTTTTATAGTTGTCTATAAATCATTCTCTATCATCATAAATTCATATTTTTATGATTCTTTGTAACAACTTGTAACTCTATAATTTAATCTTTCTTCGGCTGTCATCGTATATTTATTGTGACATCGGATAAAGGCGATTACGTTTAATACGATGGGTTTCGTTGTTTAGCTCCATTACTATTAATCACACATATGGCAATTAGACTATATTACATTAGCGTTACATGGGCAATTAGGGTAATAATGTAGCTGTATATCGATGGAGTTTTGGCACGGAAAATTGGGAATTAACTTGGGATAATTTATATACGTTAACTAAATTTTCAACATGCAATATGTTGAAAATTATGTTCCAAATTTATAACATGTTGGTGTCTGTATTTAAATGGCTTTTAGAATGATTAGCAGTAGCTCAGATTAATAATAAACAATCTGTAAGACAACATTTTTCCAGTACCACAATTAAGACAAGTAAGCAGAACAGTTTCTGTGTCTCAATTAATTTTCTCGCTACTGTAATAGAATATGATTCTATTATAAAACAAATTCTGAGTAATCACTAAGTTGTCGCGTATGAAATCACCAGGATTGACGTAAGAATGAAGCATTGAAGGATAAAGATTTAATCGAAACGAAGAATTAGAAAAGAAAATCAAATTTAACAATCATAGCATGTAACATCGCTTCACATCACAAAAATGTGGAAGTTTTTTTTGCTTTACTTGCACTGTTGTTATGATCACTAGCTCTTGCATAGAATAATGCACTGAAGAGCAAAGATATAAATCGAAGGAGAGTTGTCATCAAAATTTGATAGAGATTCTTAGAGTAAAGACCGGACAAATATAATATAATCATACCAGTATATGCTCAGATTTATCGCTTCGTTAACATACTCGTCGCTTTATTACTTCAAATCTGAGTAAAATTTGCATCTACGATCAGTTATTTCACAGGTAATTGAAACTTGATGAAGATATCTCGTAATAACCCCTTCAGACCGTGAAATTCGCAGATAATTTTCCCTTCGCAATAATAGCATCATGAAGATAGACGTTAACTGCTCGACTATTCGCCTTTTAATAGTGCTGTCCATTGTTTACTGGCTTCATCGAGACAAATGAACCTCAAATGTCCAAATCTAGAATCGTCGTGGGGACTGTAAAAGGTGTTGAATAATATCGTGCAATATACTTACTTCGCGTCGCGTCGTAACAATTTTAATGAGTATTAAGGGGAACCTCGAGATGTGAAATGATTTACTCGATAACACGGTCGAATTGGTCTTCAATCGAAGCAAGCGTCGCGACGCTATTGCGTCCGTGCTAGATGATATAAGGGTTTGGTGTTGCAGACCGTTGAATTGGCTCGTTCTACGAATTTGATGTACGACGCCCGGCCACGGATCGTTTCTCGCTGTGCAGCCGTGAAATCAATTTCGGGATCTGTCGCTGAAACTCGCCACTCGAGGTCTCTTTCTTTTTGCGCGGATTCACCGACGGGAAAATAGATCAATAGACGGGGAACCGTGGGCGGATAAGTGGTTGCAATGGAGGAAAGAAGGCGGAAAGAAGAGCCAAAGGATATACAGAGAATTTTCCTTATTTCGATTTACGAGAAAGATAAAAGGGAATAGTTTTCCGGATTTTCGAAGCGAACCGTGTCTTTCAAAATATTTGGTTTCGACGAAAAGTTCGTACCGCGTTATATTTATATCGCATTTCACGATGCTTTTTTTAAATATCGAGAAATTGGATCCGAATGCACCTTAATTTAGCTGTTCGAATTCAGTTTAAGAAAAACTTTTGGGGTAGCAGAATGCTTCTATTATAATTATGAAACTAACTATAAAAATATAAATACGGTCACGTAGGAACATTAATAAAGAATTGGCTTAGCGAAATTTTGTAAAATTCCGTTCCGTGGAAATTTAAATTATGCTTTGGTAATTTAAAGCATTGGGAATTCGGCGCATTGAGAATTGAAAGCGGTAGAATTTCGTAATTATAAAAATTCGCAACTTTGGAAATTCGATGTTTTGAGAACTTGGAACCTTGCTAATTCGGCGCTTTGAGAATTCGAAGCGTTAGAATTTCGTCATTTTGAGAATTTGGAACCTTGGAAATTCTGCGCTTTGAGAATTCGAAGATTCGGATAATTTGATGGCTGTCTAAAATGCAGAAGCGACGTGAATACTGCTATTGGTCATTATCGATCAAAACAACCATGTCGTCTGAACAAGTAATAAAGTTACATGTGACCTGAAAACGTGCAATTAAAATAAACAAAAAAGTAAACATATCCAACCGAATTATTGGAACGAATAGAGTTCCCAATTCCCGAACAAAAATGTGATAATTCTTACATTTTTATGGAGTGTCCTATCTCGTTCGAAATAATAATAGGATCAACGAAAACACCGAGAGCAATGCAACGAAAGAAAAGAGCAAATACGGTGAAGGAATGAACAGAATGAATAGGGGTCACAGGTAAGGAAAGGAAAAAACAATCGATGGGATAAGCAAGGAAAACAATGGCGGGGGAGGGAATTAGGAGGAGCAGAGAGAGAGAGAGAGAGAGAAATGGGGTTGGGAATCAGGGTGGAGAAGAAGCGAATGCTTCGACTTATATAAGGCGACTCAATTAGGATTAGCCGGTTGCCTCGGAGCCTTTAGGTCTTTGCTCGCTGATCTCCGACTTCGTCTCATCGGCTTAGGATTTACCTAAGGATCTTATTGGCATCGAGAGCGAGCGATCGATACGCCCACCGTTCACGAAGCCACGCTCACGAAGTCACGAAATCGTGATCTCTTCCTCGACAATGGGACATACGACGGCCACCTACCGTCCGTGAACGCTGGAATGACTAAGAAAGTTCAGAAAACCGTTTCTATTGGCCCTCCCCCTCCCACCCCCTGTAACTGAGTACCCCATACCCCCCTTTCTTTCAATCCCTTCGATAGAGCAGATCTAACTGGGGAGGAAGGTGGGGTAATTAAACTTGGTTTAAAGCTTTTTCAATGGAAACTGATAATGGGATGAAATTATTGCAGTTGACTTTCAATTTTTTACTCACAGGATAGACGCTCCAATTACTGTCAATGTTCTTATAGGGTTATCCAAAATAGACTATGGGAACACCTACCTTCACTTTTTTTCTTTCCCTTTCTGCTTTACCTTTTTCTAATCTGTTTTTTTTATTTCTATTATCTTCGTTCGTTCTCGTTTCAATTTTTATTCTTTTCACCTCTATTTTACTAACAAACAAGGCGTTTGACAGATATGTATTCTCATTCAACATCCTAAAGGTACTTTTGGATAACCCTTTATAACCTACACTTTAATTCGTTTGTTCGCGAATAAACAAATTTTGATGCTAAATTTGGACTTCGGTTTACGTAATAACACATAGACATTGCATATTCGTTTACACTTAATATTTAAAACGAAATATTAGGAGGCAAATGTGCTGTTGAAAATTGGAACGGGACCAATGTAATTATAAAGTATGGGACGTGTCATAATTTAGTAAAGGCAATACGTTTACTGAACACCTTACATTTGGTACACAAACTGACGTGCTAATATATGTAAAAATTGTTTCTATTTAAGTGAGCATTTTTCAGGTGACGATAATAGAGACATTGGACTTTGTTGTTCACTTTCAATTAATTAGTAATTGATTCATTGTATTCAACATATACAAACAATGTTCATAAATAAAGGAAATATTGAACAATATTATGTCCCGAGCTGGAATGATATTTAGGTTAAACACGTTGTAAAATAGTTAAATAAAGTTACGCGATAACTTTAATGTGGCAGTAATTGATGCATCTACCCTAACTTTATTATTATTTGTACTAATAAGTAATGCGTTATTTTCAAATGGGTCGATGAATTTAGTTTATCAAAAGATTGTACTTTGAATTATAAAACAAGTGTGAATCAAGTATCAAGTGCTATAATCAAGTTAATATCGAGTTAGGAGAAACGAAAACATTTGTTTTATGGTCTTAAATTCGTGTCTCATGTCTGGTTGTTTAACCCTGCAACACCTTATATAATAAATAATCATAAATGAAATTTTGTGCCTTTTCACCAAAATAATTCAGATGCTCGTAAGCTACTAAATTTTTATCAATAATTATTTCATAACAATTAGTATTCGAATATTCTACAAATAACAAATTCCATCTTAACGAAAAAGATACGTAACTGTTTCAAGTCAATAAAATCTACAATAGTTATTCTAAACATAAAAGCACAAATAATAAATATTAATTTGCACACTTAACAGAAAGCGAAGCATTATTCTCCAACGATTCAATGGACTATGATATTCGAGGAATATAGCGATTGGAAACTTTGCAGTTATTCGTTACAACCAAAAGAACCAACCCACCCCTGCAATTTTTTACTCTCGCTTGTCTACGAAATATCAAACGAAAAATTCGCAAAAGGGTTTCCCGTACGCGCATCCACATCAAAACAATAATTATTCCATGACGGGAACTAGCGATCGCATTCAAAAAGGCTTTATTTCCGCGAGCAGGAACGGAAAGGGTTTCGATTTCTGATGGTAGTCGTTTTTTATCCAATGACGATCCAGGGGTCTTTCCACCTATTCGCAGAACTTCTGGCTGTCTCTTCTCTGTCCGAGAATAATAAGTTTCCGACGATGTGACCCGTGAAAATCGGATACGCTTGCACCGGTTGCAGCGACAGCTCGGCCGACAAGGCAACTCCGCGTCCGGTCGACTCAGTTATGGAAATCCCTTCGGCGCGTCGCGTCGCGTCGCGTCGCGTCGCGTCGCGTCGGTTCATCACCGTCGCGCCAGCGCCGCTTTTCCCGTCCGGCTCGCTTCCTGTCGTCGATTCCTGTTCAAAGTCAATCGCGAAATCTCGTTATTCCGGCCCGCGTCTATAGTATAACGAGAAAAACCGTGTTCACCGGCCACGTCGCCGTAATATCGAAACATCCTGATTGCCCGCGATACCCGCGTTGCTTTTCACAATATCGAATCCACGATTCCGTTTCCCCTTTTGCGTGCAATTCGAACGTGGAACAAAGCTGCGTACATACATGTTCGCAACAGCCTCTTTATTTCCGGTGATACATCATTTTGTAGTTTAATAAAAATGCAGGGATGTTTTTTCGTCGTTTCACGTGAGTAGTTCAACTATCGTTCTTGAACATTATAATCAGAGATGGGCAACATTTTAGTCGAATAACGGATAATGGGGAGAAATTTGGTATTAAAGAATAAAAATTTATTCTGATAGCAAATTATTCGAATAGGAAATTATTGAGATAGGAAATTATTCGAATAGAAAATTTATAATATTCTCCCGTTTTGAAAAAATGCTTAGATTCGACGGTCGTCAAGGTGTCAATTTTTGCTCCACTTTATAATGCTCATATCACTATTTGTCTACGTAATGCGATTAAACGACGACTAAAACGCGCTGCGTTGTATTATTCCCTTTCGAATGAGCTATCTTTCCACCCAAAATTTTCTTTACATAAGAACGAAAAGTCGCAGCCCGTAACATAACGTAATCTGTATTTCCCTCTTATTTTTATCAGTAACGTGAACTCTTTATCGTATCGCGCCGCCATTGGAGTCCAGCCCCTTAAAGGCGCAGGCAACAATAAACGAGACACTTCGCGTTCGAAAATCAGCCTGAAACGCAGTTAACAAAGTGTATTCGTTCGAGCCCCTGATTTGAAATCTACCCTGGAGCCTCTGAAAGAAACGAAAATTAAACCTGTCCAAGCTTAAAGCTGAAAGTTGTACACGGTTCACCAAGCAACTTTGCTTCAGTCGAACCGTTAAGAAGGCATTGGACGGTACTGGAAGGCGGACGCCGGTGTTTCCCACTCCGGAAACAAGGAGTTTGCATAACGCGGTCCACGAAACTTCTCTGATCGAGGGTGGCGAAGTTTGGCCACGAGGAGGAGGGTTAGAAAGCGTGTCCCGGAGGGCACGATCGCGAGTCGAATAGAAGGAGAGAAGGAGGATAACCTCGCCTCATTGTTTGCCCGGAGCTCGATTACGGGTTAATAACGTTACCGTGACCCCCGGCTTCGTCTTGGCGCGCAACGCTGGTGGTTTTGAGGAAGACCGCTTTGGCCCGTCGAGCGAACGAAGTCGGCCGCATAAAGGATCGGCCGATCCAATTACTGACTAGCTGTTTCTTCGTTCGTGCCTCGTTAACGGGACGAAGGAGGCACGGGTAAGCTTAAGGCGAGTTCGTAAGACTTCCTCGCATTTCTCGCGCCCCTGGCTCGAGTTACCCCCGATCGCAAAAAGTGGCCGCGATCGGCCCGCAGGGTCTTCCCGCACTATGCGCTCACCGGGAATTACCAAGTTGCTGGCTAAGATTTCTTTCAGGATGGATCACGGTAATTCGCGCTCCAGACGTCTTCGAAGTAGCGCGGATTAGGAAAGGGTGTAGGAGGAGGTAGGGTTAGGAGATTCGAATCGATAACTTTTCTCGAATGTAGGATTATTTTATTGGTTCCTAATTGGCGGAGTTGGGCACAGTTAGACGTAGATTAATGATTAAAATTGTGATTCATCAATTAGTCTTGCAAGTTTATAATTTTCTAAGGACAATTTAAAGAAATGAAGCTAAGACTTGTTTCGCATCCTAAGTATTTTAAAATGAGGATTCATTTACGTTTGGCATATTGAAATTTTTAACATTGAATTTCAAAGCTATCAAATTCCGAGCCTTTAAATTTCTAATCTTTTACGCCTCTTACGATTTAGAGTAATGATTTGAAAAATTGCATTCCATAAAACCATCAAACTTGATAAAGTTAGTCCTCCGTAATGCATGTGACTTAAAACTTACATATCCATGTATTTAAATTTGTTGAATTTTATCTTATTTCCATATCATCCTATTACTGTTTTCTTTTTCCTTTATCCTTGTTAGATCAATTACACGTATTGAAAGCAATTGATTATCGCAACATTTAGTTAGAATTCCTATTGATTTATTTTAGTTTTGCCTCCACCTTGAAAGCCTTCCGAGCTTCCGACTATCTGAACTTTTTGTCGCATCTCACACTTAACTCTGCACACCAACGCCATTCACGACCAAGTCCTTCCTATTGTTTTATTCCAGTCCGAATTAGTAATGTTACAGTGTAACACTGAAATAGTAAGGGGTTCAGGTAGCTCTCAGATGATTCAATACGAGAATGGATAGATTATCCTATACTTCATCGGTGGTCCAACTTTCCCCTACGTACATATGTACGTAAGTACGTCTTCGACGTTTTCCAAGCGAACGCACCACGGCCGTATATTTTAAGAAGCATCCATGCTCCATCTAAGCGTCCGTGTAAACGGCGGAAACGTATTCCAGCCGCGGAAACAAATCTCTGACGGGCAAAAAACCGATCCGTGATTATCGTAACGATCTCTTCGTTTTCCTCGGGACGGGGGCCCCGGAAACCGACATTCCGCACTCCGGCCACGTATGTGCGGCCGAATTTATTCGCGAGCGAAGCCACGCCATTGGACGGTCGGCGAGCATTATTTACCTTGGTAATTACACCGAGGCCGGTTCCACGCCGGTGGCTCGCGAGCCACAAATTATCGAGCGCCGTGCTTTCGCTGTTTCACCGACGATGCCGCCAGCCGAACTCGCCCAGGATCGTTAAACGCTTTTTACAAAGCTAACTCTCTCTCCCCCTCCTCCTCTTCCTTCGTTTCCGTTGCTCCTTTTCCTTGGAACTGTTCAAGGTCGTCGGCTACCAGGTACCACCAACATCGCCGGTATTTCAGAAATCGAAGCCACGAATTCTCACACAGAACACGGCGCGACTTTCGACAATCGGAGTGGCTGAAAACAGTATTCGTACATAGTTACATTTTTCTAGCGAGCGTTTTCTAAACACGTTCGACATTTCATTTTTACGATTCCATGTTTTTATAGTTCCGTAAAGGCGCTATGAAATTATGGGGAAGTTAATATAATTGGGTCTAATTAATTGGTACCTAAATGTCAAAATAAGTATGACGATGTACAAATTTTGTTGCGGCCACTGTAGGTACGTGAATTATCGATACAATCGCTTTCTATTTGCTCTGACAATGAGATCTACCTAATTTCCTCTACCTCTAAAATCTACTTCTTTTGTTATATAAAATTATATTAGATGTACCAGTGAATAATCCATTTCTTTCGTCAAATTTAACATTTATCTTGAACACAATAAAATACCTGCCTTAAAAATTCCTTCTAAAATGGAAGTTTGATTATTCGATCAAATAAATTCATTAACCTATTTTTATATCTGGGTAGCATATTTTAAATGTGAACTATGTTTATTAAAAAGGTAATGGATTATTTACTATACATCTAATATATTACAATATAATATTATATATATAATATATAATTAAATATATATTACATATATGATATTAATCATATTAGGTACAACAATTGTATAATTAGTCATACTATACTATTTACCTATATTGGATTATAATAACTGTAGGCTTATGTTACTTATGTTATTTCACGTTACTTCGTTTGCCTCTTTTCTATTATTATCCGAAATATTCGAACGTTTTTATTCGAATATTTGGATTATTCCTATAATCAAAGAATCTGGACCACATGGCCAGCCCTAATATTTACCAATTTCACTAGAAATATTTTTCAACATTATTCTTGATCGATCCCTCAATTCTGTTGTATCGATGTTTCACTAACCCTTTGGCTTACAACAACGAGCTACACTCGTGATTTAATCTATGAACCAATTACAATAAAAACACGTTGTAATTTCTAATAAATTTTAATTCATTTCATTTCAATTTGCAGGATTGAGAGATCGAAGATCACTAGGTACGAATTACGTATAATAATTTAATCCTTTGCATTCGATGTAGCGTTAGAATAAAAAGTAGTCAAAATTCCAGTGAATAATCTTTGAAAAAGTCGTAAGCCAAGGGGTTAAAACCGATCGTGTCAGGCATTTATCAATTCTTTCAGACGGAACAACCCACCCCTAATAATCACCCTTAATATCCAAAGGATTAATTAGTACGAACCTAGTACCTAAATGCCGGAATAAATACTTTTTACAGCCGCTGCGCGCACAGCGATACAAGAATGGTCCCCTGATTTACATTCGCCGTAAGAATTATGGCATCGGTTCCCAGGAACCTCGTACAGGGACATTCTTAACCCACCCCATAGCCAGAATCGTTTCACCTGCTCGAGCATCGATTCGAGCCCCTCCCTGCACAGCTTCTTGTTCGATTCCAAAGACTGCCGTTAATTACAGAACGAGTTCGCTGGCCACGATCGCCGCTGTTCGATTCTTCGATAATTCTCGGTTCGCGTCGCGAGCATCCAGCGATTGCGGCAAGGGTGGGTGGGTAGCTGGTCGGGGTGGCGCGACGTAAATAAGATTTCATCCGGCCCGTTGATCCCCCGAGTGTTCGTAATAATAGTAAATTAAAACGTGCGGTGACTCGGGAGACAGGCACCCTATATCGATATTCGCGGCGCCCTTGTTCTCCGTTAAATTACTAGATACTGGTATTCTGGAGGAAAAGGAGAAGGCAACAGGAAAAAAGTGGAGAAATAAGAGGGGATGGGAGAAGCGATGGTTCATTGGCATTCGACGTAATTCCACAGACATGATCTCGTATAGGTGACCATAGTTGTATTTTTAATTTTTCGGGAGACTGCCGAATTTTTCTTCTTCGGGCCGATTTTATTTTTTTGATAAGTAGGGAAAAGTCTCCCAGTTCCGACTAGGGATGTTCGATTCTCGATAGACGTTCCAAAGAATCGATCTTTTTAAAGCGATTTTCGAATTCTTTGAATCGATTAAGTAATTAAATTAGAAAGCCAAAAATATTGACTTCATTGAGTATGGTTCAAACAAAATCTGTATCATGAAACATGTAATACTATAAGCCAGCGATGATCAACCTTTTATCCTTTACTGTCGATTATATCATTTCTGTCATACTTATTATTTACACTGAAATTATCCGATTTTTTTTCGAAAATTAATCCACAGATTCGTATTGTTGTGAATGAGAAAATTATTCTATTTTGGCTATTGAAGTTAGCTAAACGATTACAGCAAGTCACTAATATCACATCACTAACATCATTAACATCACTAATATACACTGCTGTTGAACATTAAAACGCGACCAATATAATTATAAAGTGTGGAACGCGTCATAATTCAATAAGGCGCGACGTTTACTATATATCTTATATTTGTTAAAGAAACTGACGTGTTAATATATGTAAAACGTGTTTCTGTTCAAATGAAAAGTTTTCAAGCAACAGTAAGAAGGAAATTGAACTTTGTTGTACATTTTCAATTACGTAGTAATGAATTTATCATATTGAATATATCAAAAACTGTTCATAAATAAAACAGATGTTGAACAATATTATGCTTCAAATTGGAACGATCTTTATGTTAAATACTATCTCAAAATAGTTAAATAAAGTTACGCATGAACCTTAAAGTGGCAGTACGTGGTACAATCTACCCCATAAGTCTGCGTGTGGTTGATTAAGCGGCCAGGACGAAGGTACAGGGAAACGAGCCTTAAGATTGCATTTATTACCCGTGAATCCCGCAACCACCTCCCGATGGAGGGTCGGAAAGAGGCTGAAATTGTCTTGGCGATGACCCAACCGGGCCGACGCGACGCTCGAAAACGAGAAGATAATCGAGTCCACTCGATGCGAAAAGAAGAGTTGAAGGAAGTAGAAGGAAAACGGCGAGGCCAACGACCACGATGACTCTCGAAAGGGAAACCTCTGTCTGTTCTTTATTTCATTTTCTTTCCTAGGTTAAGTTCGTGGTTTCTATTTTTAAGCAACGTCTCGATTCCCCATCCACGGTTCGTCTTTTTTTCGACGCAGGTAATACTCTTCTTTACATGAGCAATGGCCAGAATGGAAGGATGTTTTCTCGTTCTTTGATCATTGCGGTCCAAGTGAATTAGAGATGAAGCGCCTTAAGAGTTCCGCGCGCACGTACATAGGCCTTCTTGCGAATTCTCTGATAAACGTGGCGTTTTGCGGTGTTTTTCTTGTGGATGCGAGGGAAATCGTATAATCGTGCGTTTCCATTTAGAGTTTCGAATACGATTGTGGGGAAAAATGTATATTGGGAGGGGATGAAATTGTAAATAATGCAAACTGTATAAAATCGTGAATCTTTGCAGAAGATTGGTAGATACTATTTTTAATTAATTAACGAAAAGAAATCTTCGAGCTACTTACAATTGGCCATTTTATGTGCAACGACCTAATAGCTTCGATTCACTTTTCCACTGCCATAAGTTAACAAAGTATTCGATTTTAAAATATTATACAAATTTTAATATTAAAATATTTAGATTATTAATGCAATGGCTACAATTTGCACGCTCGATGCAAAATTATTTTTACGCACACGCGAAATCTTAAAATTCACATTTATAGTGTCTGCAAAAAAGTATTTGCACATAGTATTATAATCGCGTAAGGTAACTATTAAACAATAGCAAAATTAATATATTATGTGCACCAATGAATAACCCACATTTTTATTCAAATCAACATTTATTTTGGACAAAGTCAGATACTTATTCTACTTCATATAATGTAATTGTTATTCTGTAATGCTTCACGCTTTTTAAGGAAATTACAGATACTTATTCGAAGTTTCGATAAAACTCATTTGTTAACTCGTTCAAAAGTATTACTATCAGTTGCTCATTGGTACACCTAATATTGAAGTCTAATTGCTTACAGCTTAAACGAAGAGTAAAATAAATTCAGTGACGCGCACATACTTTTTCAAGCAACTGTAAATGCAATCACTGGAGGAATGACGATGAAAATTTTACAGTCGTCAGATGAAATTTCGCAGAAAATTGTAGGGAATCGAGAGGTTGCTCGAATTTATCGTTTCAGAGTATAGCCGAGGATAAAATCGCTTTACTTCAATATCTATTTCGCAGCTTCATTATCGCGCTTGTAGCGTCGCTCGTCGAGGCGGCTTTAATTTGCGCAGAAAGCGGCGATGTCCCTAGGGGTAGCTCCATTACAACTTCTTGGCAAGCAATTGCTGGCCTCTGCCCGAGGCTCTTTAATAAAACGTTAATAATTTACGTAAAATATAAAGCAATTAGCGACCGAGGCAAGAAAGAACAGGAAACGAAAAAAGAAGAAGCCGAACGTTGTCCCATGCTGGTTTATGCTTTTCCCTTTCGAATTCGCTGAAATTTATCGCCCCCTTGAATTCGAGGCTGCCTTTAACTACCTTTTCGGCACGAATAAAGATGTCTAATTAAAAAGCTACCTGTAGAATATTAATACGCAAGTTTATATGCGAGTCTTGTAATGAAGCAATATCCGGGCCGTAGAAAGGAAACACTTGGGCGCAGTTTTTATCTTCGTTACGCGATTTACGGTAGGCTCTATGGGATAGGAAGATGTTGCAAGTTGGAAGCGGTGCTAGAACTTGGTGCTAACTGGTCGAGTTCTACGGGGTTTGATACCGGGTTTAAATTAACGTCTTACGTTTGCTCGCGTAATTGAAAATGCACCTAAGGGAAACGTAATTCCAAACTATAAATAGACTTACGTACTTTAGGCGTGTAACACGTTAGCCGGGATAATTAACGGATACCCGATTTTCTTCTATTCACCGGTTAACGCGTATGAAAGAGGAATTAATTCCCCAGCAAAGCCTGCAGCGTTTAAATAATTAATAGGAAGACGTTCCAGAAATTTGCCTCTTTTTAAGCGATAAACTGACTCACCTGGTTTTTGCAAGGTAATACATTGCCAGAGAAAAACTCTGTGAACTTCTTTTCCGATCCAATATTATTGTAAACTCTGTTACACACGGTGTCCCACAGAACAGAGACAAGCTATATCGTTAAAACGCTTGTAGATAGAAAAAAAAGATGTCATGAGACAAAGTGAAGTGGTTCAAAATGGTGCCAGCTTTGATATTAATTTTATGCATCTGAAAAATTCACCTGTACTTATTTTTTATATCGTACCCAATACTTTTACGTTCACTAATCGATGCACTTTTTTCTTCTCTACAAGAAGGTATCGAATGATTTATGCTTTAAAACTATTACAATAGGAGTTATTGCAATTTAAAGTTTTCTTAGCTTATTTACTTACCGAAATTAATTTATACATATTAGCTGATGTCTTTGAATACTGACGTTATAACAAATGTTCGAATAATCCCCATCGTACTTTAAACGCTTTCTTCATCTTTTTTTTAAGGTACAGATAAAATTCCTTTCAATTGATTCGTACAAATTTAAAAACATTTAAGACAATACAATATTTAATCTCTAAAGATGTCTCTACCAATATTTACAAGAATCGAAGAGATTAATTAACAATTATGTCGCAAAGTGGAGAGAGAAAATTATAGTCCAGTGAACTTTTGGTAGAACTAGATTTCACTACTCGCGTCAGGCCTTTACGTCTATGGTTTTACATCTGAATGCAAGCTGTTATAATTTAAAAGGTAACGCTCGTATGGAACCACTCCAGATTACTGTAGTCCATAGTAATTGCACAGATATCGCATAATTAATGTACTTAGATTTACACAGAATATTAGTCTCTGACTTATCGACACTCTTACCGTTACTTCGTATCGAACAAATTAAAGGAGGTAACCAAAGAGCACATTGTTCTTCTGAAAATGTAGATTGATAAACATATGCCATTTTGGAATAGCTTCAATTACATACCCGATCTCTTTTGTTCGCCCATTCCCGCATGAAACAAAAACTCGTCAAGCATCCGCTATTTATTTTCCCTCATAGCCACTCGACTTAAACGTACCAAAAGACAAGCTCCATTGACTCCCCGGCGCGATCGAAGAAAAACGGCCCGACAAAAAGGAAGCCGTCCTCCCGCTGCTTGTAAATCAATCCTTTACACTGTCGTCTCTCGGCAAAAGGTCTTTCCTAAGTACCGCAGCGGAGCAAAAAAGGGGAGCCTCCAATTTGCGTTGAACCTCGACGATCGGGGTCCTATCCCCGCGGGTCGTGTGATTCGAAGCTCGTTGCCTCTGACTAGATCACCGTCGCGACGCCACGCGACGAGTCAGGGGGACAGGAGCGGTTTTACGGGCAGCAAGAGCGTGTGGCGGCTACGGGGATCCGATGAAAAGGCAATTAGCCGAATGAAAATGTAACACGAGACCGCACGTGACTACGAAACACGCGGGGGGTTGGTCCGTGCCGTCCGTTCGGCCACCCTCTCCCACTCGACACCCATGGGTGCGTGCGTGCCGCGTAATTGTCACTTTGTCAACGCGCTACTCCTCGCCCGAGGGCTTTTCGTCGGGCGTGAGAGAGAGAGAGAGTCACTTCTTCTAATTGACGCGAGGAATCATCGTGGAAGACGTAGAGAGAGGAGAACGAAGGGTGGTTACGGGGTGGCGCCTGCGTTAAGGGTGGATTAGCATGAGTGTTCTTCAACTGGAGTCTCAATGCCGTCCTCTTTTCAAGCATATGGTTTTTAGCGCGTGTTTAACCCTACTGCGTTCCTTGATTCATTTTTTACTCAATCGTGTTATTACTTTTCTTCTGGAATACTGATTAACCGTTAAATATTACTATATATACTGATTAACGGTTAACCATTGTCGATACTTCAGAGGCGAATTTAGGCATAAGCTGTTACAAGGTATAAGGTTATAGCATAAGGTGGTAGGTCTTAGAAAGCGGCCATTTTTTTAGGAAAATTTCACTTTTGGTTCTTTTATAAGGGAACAGAGAAAAGGACACGGATTGAATGGAATATTATAATTATCTCAAATATGATAAATTCTTCGATCATTAAATAATACTTGTTTCAAACTTACATTATGACATAATAATCGTGCACCTTTCTTACATAAAATCCTTTTAAATATTTAAAGTATGAAGTTACTTTATTACTTAAATATATATAGTATCCATCATGTACATTTGTATACTATATGTAATTATAGGGAAACTTGATGCCACTGTGGAGCGCACCTTCAGTGATGAACCATAACGTTCCAGCGATTAATTGTTGGATTTCAAGTGGCCCAAAAATAAAAACAGTATTTGTTCAGATTAAGAATGCTAATATATAACATCAGTTCATAAGAAATAATCCCCTTGCAGTTCACTAATTACACGAAAGAAGTGAATATGTATCATCAAAACCGCCTGAAATTTCCCGAACGACCCAGCGCGTAAATCGTAGGACGAAATGTGCGACGGACTAAATTTCTTACTGCAGAAACACTCTGCAGTCACGTTCCATTGCAGTTGAACGTCTAAGAACAAGCACAATTTGAATGCCACTCGGATAGTTCCCTATCGTTGACTTCCCAACCGGAAGTGCCGTGGAAACGCTTCACAGGTCGACTCCGTTGCAAGCGAGAATCCTGAACGGTAGCCCCGTGGAAAGAACGAAATCAAGCGTGATGGAGCAGTTCTCTGTGCAAGGCCAGTTGACGGGCACAAAGAGGCAACGTCGAAGTCGTTACCGTAGTCCTCACAGTCCTTCGTTCTTCCTTCCTGTCGCCTCGTAACGATGTATTTCCCGCTATCGGTTTCTCGCGCGAACAATGCCTCGTGATCGTCGACGAAGGGTGGCCGCGGAGGAAACACACAGAGGGCTAAGTACCGCTACTCCTCCCTGCAACCTTCTCTTTCTGTCTTGAGGATGGCGAAAGAGAAAGGAGGCAACAGGGTCGGATCAATTGAAGGTAATCCCTCGGGTAGAGTCTGCCGCTTCGCAGAGCATGAAATTCTTCCTGTCTCGTCGGTGCACGGGCCTGTTGGAGTGGCCCTTTTCCTTCTTCCATTCGACTTCTCCATTTTCTTCTTTCTTTTACGCGTCTTCGAGTCCTCTCGGTGCCTGTTTTCGTATTGTTCAAGCGATAGATATCTTGTATAATCGTGGCGTCTGTTGCACGGTATACGGAATAGATTAGAGTTATGTAATTAGCTGGGTACCGCATGAACAGATTGCGTATCATTATGCTTTCGGTAGTCGATCTGTATTCTTGTGAGATCTTTGTGCTATGAGAAATGCATACAATTTAATCTGTGCTAAGACTAAAAGAAGTTTCTTACTTATATCTACCATACTTCAACACGTACATTCTTAGTTTTGGCAGGAGTTTAGGTAAATATTTGGGTTTAGATATTACATACGTTACATTTCTGACACCTTTCTAAATTTTATTATAGGGTTTTGCTAGTAGAAAAGATAGAAAATGTTGCAAATCGAATAATGCGAAAGGAAAATTGATCCAAATGTAAGATTTAGTATGGTAATTTATTTTAACAGAGATAATAAATTATGCTTAGATTCTAGTTGGAGATATTAGAAGAAAAGTTAAGTAATTAAAGACAGCGATTTAAATACTCTCCAAAATAAAGCAAAAGAAAAAGAATTGATTCAAATGAATCCTTTATAATACAATAAAAAAGAATGGGGGGGGGGGGGGGGGAGATACGTATGTAAAAAAATGGAGCTTAAAATGCACTGCCATAAAACAATTAGGGAATCACAATCCACCAAACAAAAACTGTTCACAGAAAAGTGCACTGCAAAAATTATGAAAGTCAAAAGACTATTGAGTAGAATGATTCTATATAATAGAATGATTATTATCTTCAATTAAAACTCAACGCTGCTGCAGTCTTCGAAATTCTATTAAACTCAATCACGTCGACTTTTCTTTAGGAAGGTTTTACGATTCCGAATAAAGGAACTTTCATCATAGAACTTGAAGCATTTTACAAATATTGAAAACAACTTTTTCATATTTATTTAAAGACTAAAATAAGGACACGATTGGGTCGAAAATGATCCGAGGACTGCAGCAGAGTTAAGAGTGACTTACAAAAGGGAGATACAACAATTCGTTATACAATTGCATTTTAAAGAACTTCCAATTCATCCTTCTGTTTTGAACGGTTCAATTTCATGAGTTACAAAGTCTATCCATCCAATCATCACCACCGTCAACGTACTAAACACCGTAATGTCAATCTTAATGGTTCCTTGCACCCATTCCCACCGATTGGAACAAGCTCATAGGACGCGTATCCCGAGTCGAGCCAATTACACAGGTGGTTCGCGATTCAATTTGAGGCGTTGGTCCAGGGTACCGCGCCGCGGTCGTATCGATTATCGATCGTAACAGCGTAACTGGCATTCCTCTCGCGAACTGGTCACTCTCCAGACAATTTCCTGCCGTTGCAGGCCAGGAACCAATCGCTAATCCGGCAAGCTTTTCGACCTGGAGAGGGAAGCAATCGCGATTACGAGCGAACACACCGGTCTGCTTGCTGTGTTCCAGTTTACCAGGGTCCCCGGTCCTCTGTTCCTGCCTCTAATTGAACGATACCGCGTACTACGTATACGCGTATCGTAGTTCACCAGGGCTGTTTGAGGTCGTAATTGAGCGGGGCGCACGGGCCCCGCTTCGTCGTTCCAGCTAATTGTAAGTAATACCGGGGAGCGGTTAACCGCGTTGCCAATTTATTAGAAGTTCGTGGATCTGTAATGGCTTAATACCCGTGTGCCCACGCCCGCCGCTCTTTAAACGACTTTGGCCCGTATTCAGGACGCGTTGTTCCGGGATAGGTTCCCTCTAACTGGACTTCTTTTTTGCAACCTCTCCCGTGGGGTTTAGCGGGCGAGTTTAAAGCGCAATTAGGGATTCGTGTAACAAGTAGATTGTTCGAGGTCCCGCGTAACGGGACAAGACGGTGTTAAAAACACAGCAGGAAACGTTTAGACGTGTTTCGAATCGTGCATTCGTAAGTTTCGGGATTGTTGACCTTATTACAGTTTGTCTAACGGCAGCGTGTTCGAGATGGGTACGACGAAATTCGTCGTATGAAATACAAAAAGCAGTAATGATCTGATGATAGGTAGAAGAGGGATATCTAACTTTTTACATGTCAATGTATATCTATAATATGTTAATTTCTGATGTAAAATTGAAATATGCCGAACAATAGTAATGCTTGTTACGAATTAGAAATTTAAAATAGCAGAGAAAATTTTCATTCGTGTGCGTGTGGTCCAAATATAGGCCACTCGTAAAGTAATCTAAAATAAAGACGAGAACTGATTTCTGTTTCAGAAATCTGTCCTTTTTATTGAAAGTAGGTAAAGAAAGCTCTCAATGTCAGCAGTATAGTACTTAACTAATTAATTCTTCCTTTAACAGATATTTTAATTCTGCATGGGAAAGCTACCACATTAAAGATACACATTGACGTGCAAAAGTTTAAGTATCTTCAACAGGTTCGGTAATAAATACTAAAATAAAAGTGGTAGCCCGTATTTCGACCACCACCTCCACACTTAAAAATACCTACTATTACTGTGATTGTTTTGCTATTTTTTAAGGAATATTTCATACTATTATTACCCTTGTGCCTTGGAATAATAATCGAAACAATAGCAACAAAACTATACAAATATACACTATACTATACTAATATTTATTAACTTTCAAACAATTTTAGATACGATCATGAAACGCGTATCTATATTTCGTACGAGAAACTAAAAAAAATATTCACTCGAGCGTGCATTTTATTGCAACAAGTGAGCATCGTACCGCGCATGCCAGCGTCGAAAGGTTTAAACATCACCGTTACTTCTCTCCATTTGCAAACGAACAAAAGCCGCGGCTCGCATACTTTCTCCAACCGAGAGAAGAATCCGCGCAGATAAGTCGATGCATCACTCGCACGAGTTAAAAGACCTCTATTTTTCTCGCATCGCCGAAACATCGTTGCCGCTCCGGGGTAACATTTTTCTCGCTCGCGAGGCCACGCTCGCGTCCTCTTTATCGGCACGCCGAAATTGATCGTCGACGATTTTTCTGCCTACCCGAAGATGAGACACCGAGTAACGTTCTTCTCCGCGTCGCGACGTTAAAACAAAGGAGTGAAAGGGACCATCCGTGAAAGTTGAATACGAGAGGGAGAAAGACGAAACGGAAACGAAGAGCGGCACGAAGTTCGAGTATTGACGATCGTTCGCGTGGGCGAGCTCTTCCTCCCCGTCCCGTAGTATATCCGCGTCGCATTGTTTCTGACAGGCGAGATTTATATTTGCCGCCAGGTCCGACCACTTTTTCTCCCGGCTTGGCTCATTGTCCGCGGCGACGATCGTGATTAAGAGTCGCGTTAACGAGCCGCATTGAATCGGAACCGGCGCAACCGATTCCGCGTTTGTTTCACCGGGCCCACCGGTCAGATTCATTGCACTTATACGCGTTACACGCGCCGCAGACCGGAAGGAACCGCTTCTGCGGCTGTTGCCGCACAACCGTCGACCCGATGTCCCGCCGCTCGATCTCGTACGATGCGGCGGCCATTGAATTCCCGTGATTTGTAGATCGGACGTTCTTTTCGAGGACGATTTTCGAACTGCGGTGCACACGTATCGAGTCGTCCGGGTATCCGATGGCGTGCGGAATATCATTGAATTGCTGCCATTCGAGGGTTGAAATACGGGGTTGCAGAGACGAATGGAATAGGCTTTTGATAGTTTGGAAGTTTAATAGACGGGATTGATGGTGGAATTTCGATTGTATTAAGTATACCAGTAACCACTGGTATACTGGTAACTGTTTCTATATTAATATTGGAAAAGTGGTGGATTTCTTACCGGTGCATCTAATATAATTGTATGGTCTATTATATTATTATATTGTATTATATATTAGTTTATTATTTTATATTATATTATATTATATATTAGTTTATTGTTTTATATTATATTATATTGTATTATATATTAGTTTATTGTTTTGTATTATATTATATTATATATTAGTTTATTGTTTTATATTATATTATATTATATTATATATTAGTTTATTGTTTTGTATTATATTATATTATACAGGTTAACCTAAATTTCGCCATCAAGCACGGCTATTAAACCTCTAAACTATCAAAAAACGTATTCATCTCTTCAACTTCGTGTTTCAACTCTCAATTCCTAGCAATTCAACGGTATTCCTGTTTTCTCCTATTCGCCTTATATATAGCATATACAAACACTCTTAATTTGGTTATTACCAAACATTATACTTTCATTTTATAGTTTCAAGTTTTGTCATGAATTAACCACCACCAGGAAAATAATCAGGGACAAAAAAAATGCTATGTGTTACTTTAATCCCTTTCCAACTGAACAAAGAAAAGGAGAAAAATGGATTTTTCCTGTTTCCTTCGTTGCACTTCACGTACACATAATTTACATAGATATTCGCAATTTAGTTATGATTAGTTTTCATACATTTACTTTATTTAGTGTATCAGTGGATAACTCACTTCCACTCCACTTGTCAAATTCAGCATGTATTTTTAACACAATAAAATAGCTGTCTTAAAAATTCCTGCTAAAATGATGGCTTAATTATTCGATAAAATGAATTTTATATCTGAGTAGCATATTTTAAATTTAAACTATATTTAATGAAAAAGAATGGTGGGTTACTAACTGGTGTAATTAATAAAATAAAGTAAAAGTATAAAAATTAGTTATGAGTAAATTGTGAATATTTCTGTAAATTATATGTGTACGAAGTGTAAAGAAAAAATAGGAAACTGCGGATGAAATTGAATTCGAACTCAAACATCAGCTTTGTTTCAGAAGACTGGATGTTATTAAATAACAGTTGCTTATAATATTCAAATAATTTGTGCGCGACGTAGTATGAAATCAGTGATCAGCTAACGTCCGCATCCTAAAGAAATAAAATAATTGTAGGCCAATGAGTAAATTTACTTTAAGTAGCTGATCAATTTTTCTACTATTCCATGATTTCTTTACTGTTACAAAAGTTCCAATCCTATAAACCATAACATTAAAATCTAAATATAGTTCAGCAAAAGGAACGACTAAAAATAGTAACCACTTTTTGTCAGCCTCCATTTTTCTCCAATTAAGTCCGTTAGCTCGCTTCAGAAAAAAAGAACCTCGGAGCGAAGATACCTCGCAGCTTAAGAGCTCACAGAAAACCGATTCTACATACAGATTGTCAAGCCACCGTTTACACAGCCATTAATTCAGGAAACCGGATAAGCCTGACTGGAAGATTTCCCTCATAATTTAACGCGAATGGCGTTAATTAAATGCCAGGCTTCTTTAACGAGATAAGCAACGCAGGCCTGAGGAAAATGAGGAACCAGGTTCGACCGCACAAAACGATACCATGCACACAGGGTGTCGATGAACAGGGCAGCTTCACGTGGACGTGTGGTTCGAATTACGCCTCCCCAGTGCGGACTTCCGCCGAGAACAAGCGGGAAGTGTCTCGAACGTGGCGCCAACGCACGATAACATCGAGAGCATCGCACGTGTTTTCGTTTTACGTGTTGTACCGTGGCCTCCGTGCTGCGACCAAGAATATCTTCGAGTTAAACGTGCGCGACGATATCCGAAGACGTCCAACAACCGCGTTTCCCGGTCCCGAGAGATGCGTTTGATTTTTTATGGATTTCAAGAGAGATAGCTTGTAAAATGAGTGCGAATTCTAGAAGACGAAGGAACGGAAGGGCGACGAGTACTGTGAGACGGCGACGAGGACTTATTGAGTATGCATAAAGAACGCGTACGTTCGGGAACCGCGCTTTTTCCGCCTCGAAATTCTGTCGGTCGCGAAAGTTTGATTATTACCTTAGGCATGAAACTCGCCGGCAAGTCTGATAATTACTCAAGGGAACGGCCAGCCCCTGTAAGTGCAAATGCTCGCCGAGCAAAACTTCTCACGATGAGAAAAAGGATGATCAGTACTTTTCCAGGCTGCTACAGAAAAAGATTAAGAATTGCAGGTTTCAGAAATTGACTCGTGAAGCAGTCATAAGAAGACATATCAAGTTCTTCTACTCGAAAGCTTCGAAGCTAGACTTATTGCTTGTAATACTGTGTTAGACAATAGGATTATTCGTGATGTCTATTAGGGTAAGTTATGCACACATTAGAAAAGAGTCACGCGATTATATCCCATCTATATAAGCAGGAATTTCGTTACACTCGTAATAGTGTGAAACATGTAGCAATAATTTAAGTGACCCTTAATCGATAATTCAGTGGCTTCATAAATTCTTTTTCTAACAAATTTCTATCGATCTTCAAAATGAATATTCTCAAGTAAATTTCCTGTATCTCTAATGGATTCTAACTTTAGCTACTACCAAAGATGTGTGAATAAAACAACGATAGTATTGGGAAGATTTGCTGAATGGAAAGTATAAAACAGAATATTTCAACGTTTCGATTAAAGTATTACCTCAACGTTTGGACAATTTCAGTTCCGCTCTTTAAATGTATTTAAATAATCCACGCAATAACAAGATTCTATAAATTGAAACGAATCTTTTATTTCAGTTTCGCTTCTTTAATGTTGTTGACAAAATTACAAATTTGCATAAAGATCCGTAGTCTAGTAATTATGTACGTAATAAAAATATGTAGTAGAAGTGGAAAGAGGAATTTCAAAATCACGCTGTACGTCGATGTCCCAAACCCCAGCGAATTTCGAGGGACAATTATAATTATAATATAACAGAAGAAGCATATATAATTAAATCATGAAGCAGTAACCCATATAGTAAAAATTCTAAGTTTCGACGAGGAGTGTTTTGACTACGAACCCCTCAATTTGTACGTAAAACAGAAAGCAGCAGGACTTTCGCGTTCATCTATTATCTGCGAATACCTTTTCACATGGACAAAACTATACATTTTGTCAATTTTATTTTTATACAAGCTACATTTGATGATAAATGCCGATACAGACCATAAATCTGCAAAATAGCAAGCAGTAAAAATAATTCAAAAAGAAGCACGCGATCGTGCGCTCGTTCATCATGGAAAAGCTTTCTAAATTGCCGAAACGCCGGCTTTTCCGTGTTTAACCACCGCTCGACGTCTCCATATTTCCAAAAAAAAACAAAAACAAAAAAGGAATTTTTTTGTCATCGATATTGGGAAAAATATAAAGCGTCCGCGCGCGAGAAAAGGGCGCATTGTTTTATTCAACGTTCGAGCCGACAGAACGAGGCGTTATCGTCGAAGAATTTAACGACGACGAGCATTTTTGTCGCACGCCACGCGAACGGTGATCGTCGTCCCTTTCGGGATGAACGGCAACGAGGAAGTCGTCGTCGTCGCCGCCGCGGTTCGATTTCCATGACAACGGGACACGAGCGGGCTTGAATGCACGTCGTTTAGGGGCGATCGACAGGCCTGTGGCCTCTCCATATTCAACGAGCGAAATTCCCAACCTCTTCGTCACCGCGACGATCCATCGTCGACTCCTTAACGTCGATCCTGACTACAGGAGTCGGCTACGGCTTTGTCGTCGCGACAATGGCCTGCCAGGATTTCCAAGTTCGTTCCTGTTCGCGCACGAATTATTCTCCACTCGGGGAATACTTGTGCGCCAGGGTTGCGTAGGTCCGGATCGAACCACATCGATCAGGAATTTAATAATGAGTGTGGAGTTTCTAAGTTGGTTGATGGGTCGACCTCGAGTTGAAAGAAATAGGTATCTCTTATGGCGATATTATTTTTATTCTTTTTTTTCTTCTTATTTATTTGTTTATTTATTTCTACGGGCAAAAATCCAGTTCGCGTAAGCAAAGATAATGTGAAGAGTATACAGTGAGCGAGCATAAATCGTTTAACGTCATTAATGAACTTCCAGGAAGATTTTGATATGATTTTGAACACGAGCCTCAGTTAATGCGATGTAGTTTTGGTACCTTTGATAGATTTTTACATAACGTCCATACGAACGTTACAACGTTATGGTTGTTTTCGGATTTAGGAGATTATTTAATCTTCTTCAAACTCCGAATTTCGATAGCTTTCGTGGTATATTTGCTAAATTTGGTCTTCCACAAAGAATTGCTTAAATATTTCAATTACTTGTTCGATTGTTTTTTCAGAAAACTGTTCCTTTTATTGAAAGTAGGTAAAAATCTCTTGATATCAGCAATATAGTGCTTCTAACAAATTCATTCTCACTTCAACAGATCGTTGTTAAAAATGTTAAACAAACATGCCTATGGAAATCTCTATGATCGCGAAATTCGTAACCATAACAAGTTAATCGAACAAATAATAGCTACGATTTCTTTTATACAATTTTATTTGTTCTTCAGGTGTTAACTTTAACTTCATTATTCCCAATACAGGGCTGTGCTTAACAATCCCTATACTTTAACTAGCCCATATTTAAACCAACTCCTCAATGAAACGCGAAACAAATAAAATCGCCAAATGACGTCACCCGGCAGCGAATGTATTAATCTCAAATTTTCCGAAAAAAGGCTGCTTTTCTATAACATCAGTCATGCGTATTGCTACCATTCTCTGCTTAAAATGATCACGTGACGATCAAAGGAGATCGCAGCCGGCAATTAACTTCAATTCAGTAGGATCCAAGCGCACAGAGAACTCGGAAGTGACAAAAAGCATAGAGAAAGAGAGAAAGAGAGAGAGAGGGGCGATTAGCAGAAGTGGCGGCCCGGTACGCCGTTATCCTTCGCTCGACCGGGCCTTCCGGACCGGAACGAACTTAATCCAGTAATCTACTTTCCGGGGAAATCACATTCGCAATCAGGGCCGGCATATCAAAAAGCTTCGCGCGTGAACGACTCGCCAAGCAATTATATTTCCGCCCGCCCTCGTTTTTCCTTCGCCGTTCGCGCGGAACCAACCCTTATCCCCGCGATTTCGTCTGCTTTTTTCCACTACTCGACCAGCATCGAGACTTTTTCCGCGAGTCAGCCGAAAAGTAACGAGTTCTCGCCCGGAAAAACGCGTCGTTTCGCGGTCCCCGCTGTCTGTAGACCTTTTCCGCTTCGCTACGTATCGCCAACCGGATATTCTTTGGAATATTGACCCCTTTTTGTGCCGGTAAAATGATAATGAAGTGGTGGAAAAAGGGTGATATGTCGGGGTGCTAAGAAAGAAATTCTATTTGTTCTGGGTGCGCGCTAACCTTTCGCCTTACGATCTTTTCACTGTTCACACGGTGTAATGTTATGTTGGATGACTCAACGCAGATAAGCAATATCAGAACCGCTGTGTCCAAAATAACTGAGTCAGCCTTGTTTTTCGCATCCTAGAGAAAGTATGCAACCGTCTCATCCAACACTAGTTAGTCACCAGGTACTAAGGGTCACCGACATCCCCTCCACCCCGAAAAGCCTAATAGATATATAAGGACTAGTACTATTACAGTAAGCGCTAGTTCTTTCGATCCTATTGCGGTAGCGGTCTGTCCGTAATTGTGTGTTTCCATGTCGTTCGTCGTGTTCGGAGTTGTACAGTTTGAAACACCCCGGAATATATTTGTGATTGAACAAATCGGACACCACGTTTCTCAACCGGATCACAACAGTTGTTACTTTCTTTACTGTATTAAATGCAAATCGAATGCGGAATATTAACCATTTGCACTTCAAAACTAGAGAGTATTACGTGTTTCAAAAAGGAGGGAAGTTTTCTTCAATTTGCCTTGTTTTGAAAGAAATGGGAATTCAACTGGCGAAGATAAATAAAAATGATAAATCTTGAGTTATGAGGATTTATGCGTGTCTCTATAGCAACGCGAATAGTGTGCAAATGATTAAAGTAAATACTATACTACCCCTGGCAAAAAGTTTTCGGTCAAACGTGATAATATAAAATTAACTGAAAACGCTTATGTTTTTGTGATGCAATGTGCTATTGTATAACCATAAAATCTAATAGAGAATTTATAAACAACACGGAGTAAAATTAGTTAATAAAAATGTCCCCAAAAGTGAAAGTCAGCTTCGAGAAATAATAAACGTAGTGTAAAAAGAAATTCCATTTACGGAATGCGAGAATCTCGTAGTATGAACGTTACAACACATCAAAGTAATTATAGATGGACGTAGAAATATTAGAAAAAATTAGGTAATATAAATATTACGTAAAGTATCGTTTTATTATTAAGTAAGTTTATTTTCCACGCTATTTTCCTTATCATAATAAACAATTATTTTTATTCGTTTCCTCTCGCCTTGTGTTTAGGATGTAAGTAGTCATAAATAAACTGCGGCTCTTTATTCAAATATATAACTTTCTAAACACAATTAAAGGAATAGAATATCAGCAGAAATGTATTTCACCCTCTGAGCATTTTAAAATGCATTGTACTTTGTATATTTTCTACATTTGTACATATTACGTAGATTTTGTTCCAAAAATCCGTAGTCTGGCCATAAAGAATACTAAGATCATGACTACTGTTCGATATTAGGTACCATGCAATGGTAAACGAACTACCCTTACGTTCTTTTGAGAAAGGTAAAATTCCGTAAATGGTGCGAGGCCTTTATAATCCTGTATAATCATTTCAAGCTACTCGAGTCTATCGTAAGCGCGTCCAGGAAGCAACTATCGACTCCAGAATGCTCAACTAGATCGCTAACAATGTCTGGCTAATTACCTTATAGCCGGGCGAGTGGCCGGAAGAGTCTGGAGGATTCGCGACGGAACTAGACGAAGTGGAGCACTCCAATTAAGTGAAAGAGAGCCGCGTCGTTCCGTCGGGAATCGTCGACCCCTTCACCCTTTACAACCTTCCCACCGTCGAACGATATTATTTCAGCAACTTTAAACACCGACTGTCCCAAACTTTCACCCGCCTCCACTTTTTTTTTTCCCTAAACCCCAATATAATTCGAGGGTGGTGCAACGATAAATTAGAGGCGTCGTTCATTAAAGCGTCCGCGCGTCCGCGAATTTTATCGTCGGACCGGAAAGGGGTGCACCAAGGGATGCGCCCCCGACCGCTATTGTCGTCGTGGTGACTTTCGCGAAATTTCGTAAATCGTGCAACCTCCCTCGTGATCGTTAACGCGCCACGAGGGGTTGAACCGCATCCCCACCAACCCCAACGTACGGCAACTTGTTAATTGCCGATATAAACAGGGTTGTTTCCGGCCGGAGGCGCCAGAAACTCCATGACCGTGGAGCCCTATACCGGTTCAAATTGTCGCGGCTAGCCGGAGCTTTTATTGTACCAATCGCGACGCGTTTTACAACGGCTGCTGATGAGCCGCAACGGTAGGCGTCGAGGAGTCAAAGGACTCGATTTCTACTCGGCGATCCCGTAAAAATACGTAATCTCCTCGTAAAGGGCGACGACGACGCGAGCCGAACGATTTTCGTTCAAGACGATCCTCGAATCTATGGTTTACGTTTACAGCACGCATAAAGTTCGGGAGAACTATGGTCTATGGTTTTATCGATTTTTAACGTGGATGGATTGATCGAACGCGACCGTGGCCGTGATACTTGAGAGGAACTGAGAATGGATTATTTTTTCGGTCGAGTATTTTGGTTTTTATAGCATAAAACGTGAAGATTTTTTCGTAAAAAATCCAAACTTTTACTTTGAACTAGGGACGGGCGATTCTGAATCGATTTCTTCTTTTTCTTTTAATCGGTTCTTCGATATTCGATTTTGAAACGAATCGATCTTTGATTCGAAGTCACTATAAATAAATGTACAAATCTAATTTAAATATTCATATGCTGTATCTCATCATGAGATACTATTTGTATCTCGATGAGTGTTATAAACGTTGAACATTTCGTACTGAGTTATTTTTTATTGAACAACTGAATTTTGTAAATCGGTTCTAAAGTGTCTGAAAATAAGAATTTTTGGTCTGATTTACAAAATCGGTGAGCGACGTTTACCATTGTAATATTTATATATTAATGCGTTGTTTCCCGTAGAAGAATAAGTAAATAAATAAATTTGCCGATTACGTGTCTTCTGCACACTTTTGCATCGTTAAACTTCCAATAAATGCAGAGAAATCCGTAATGTTATATATTCATAAAGTATACTGAACCTAACCGAAACTTATCCCGAATATAACTCGAAACTAACCCATGTTAAAATATCACCTTATTAACTTAATATTTCTACTAAGTACAATATTAAGTATAGTATTCATACTATGTAGTGTATTAGTAATACTACTTGGTATATTAGTAATATTACTTAATACTATTATTACTAAGTATAGTATTAATACTACTTACTATATTAGTAATACAATTTAATAGTATCACTACTAAGTATAATATTAAGTATTGTAATAATACTATTTAGTATATTAGCAATACTATCGTCAGTACTATTACTACTAAGTATAGTATTAATACTACGTAGTATATTAGTAATACAACTTAATAGTATCACTACTAAGTATAATATTAAGTATTGTATTAATACTATTTAGTATATTAGCAATACTATCGTCAGTACTATTACTACTAAGTATAGCATTAATACTACGTAGTATATTAGTAATACAACTTAATAGTATCATTACTAAGTATAATATTAAGTATTGTAATAATACTATTTAGTATATTAGCAATACTATCGTCAGTACTATTACTACTAAGTATAGTATTAATACTACGTAGTATATTAGTAATACAACTTAATAGTATCATTACTAAGTATAATATTAAGTATTGTATTAATACTATTTAGTATATTAGCAATACTATCGTCAGTACTATTACTACTAAGTATATTATTAATACTACTTAATATATTAGTAATACTGTTTAATAGCCACCCTACTTGAAAATACAATATCCCAGAGCTGAAACGTTTCGCATCACGCGTGGAAAGTAACGCGAACGCCATGCTGCGCATCGCACTCGAAGCAAATAAAAATTCAATCACCGCGTTCACGCGAAACCACACGCAGAATTTACCCCTCAAGGTTAAAGTGCACGGGTAAAAAGCAGCCCCTTTAGCAAGGCTCGGTGAAATTAAAAATTTATCTACAAATCGCGGTTCGAGAAGCGGGTCCGAAACAGGCTGCATCAAGATAGCCGTGCGGTAATTCGAATTTCAAACAGTCTGGCGAATTTCCATTGTGCCCGCAACCGGGGCGACGTATGTAATTGCTACGCTCGGCTATCCGTAACTGGCTTGTTGCTGCGTCGTTGATTGGACAGCCGCCGGGGCTGTTTCGACCTATTACAACGAGACACCGAACGATTCCGCCGCGAGGAAAATCGAATTCTTCCGGCTCACCACTGGACCTCGTTACACATCTCAAACGAGATTCTTCCGTTCACCCTTTGCATCTCCAATAATTTCCCTAACCATCGTTAATCGACTCGTATGCATGAGATTTAATCGTTTTTACCCTGTTCCGCCGCGATTCTTTTAATCGACGAATTGTGCACAGTGAAATGCAGCTAATTGCTCCATGCGCCATTCAGTTATATTAAAGTGTACTTTTGTAAAATGGAAAGGTTGCAGTTAAAGAAGGAAATTGCCGTTTAATAACTTTTCTTCGTTTTATTAGATGCTTGCACATACATTATATATTTTTTGTTTACATATGATACAAGTAGATTGGGGATTTTTATGGATTTATGGGAAATTTAAATATGCAAAAGATTGGAGAAGTGAACCCGTATACCCGAAGTGAAATATATATTATTTTATTTAAAGGGAGAAACAACCCTCCATTCGGATTTTATTCCTTTACTTTCGTCGATAAAAATAAGAATTTGCATACAAATCTGTAGTCTAGATATAAGTATTACAAATTAATCACCCTTCATTTTGGCATCCTTTTGTCAAACTTCAGATTCCGTCGCAAAAGACTCGAATTGATTTGGAAGCGATAAAAGCAAGTCAAACCAAGACTAAAACTTTCGAATACACCTTTTGAATAGTTACTACTGCTGAATACATATTTTCTAAAAAAAGAAAAAAGGAAAATAAAAGAATTGCAATAAATGTAACATACATTGCAAAGAATGTCTAATAAACCCATTAATCAGAAGGAATAGAAAGCTACATTATTTTTTTACTTTGTTGTGCTCCGTAAATCTGGAATACTGAAAAGAGATCCCAAATATTTGAGCATCAGTGTACGTAACGTTCCACCGCCACTGTCAACACTCGAAAAGAATAATAAATGCAGCAGTGTTCCACAAACCTGCTGCACTTTTTATAGGATCGTTGGACGGGAATCAAGAAGCGTGTCAAAATATTCTCGATGGCAGGCGTCGCGTCGGTTCCGATGGAAAAATTCGTCGTCGCGAAAGTTCGACGTGCTTTCACGCCCTTCAACCTTCGACGACGAAAAACAAGCTTCGGAATTTCGTTAGTTCTCAAGGAACAGCCACGCGAACTTCTCCCCTTTAATCCGTATCGCGCGTTCACGCCTCGATTGCCAAGCTACGCGGCATAGATATTAAGGGAAACTTCCCTCCCCCCCCTCGATTTCCTCCATCCCTCCGTGGGCGGATCCATCGTCCTTGTCTAATATTCTCACGACCGCGTGGCTTTCTTCTTCGGACGGCGGAAGGGCTTCGGGAGCGGAATCTCTAGCAGCTTCTATCGTTTGGCACCGGTGCGTTTCTGCCTGCTTCGGTGTCTCCAAACTTTCGAACGTCTCAGGCAGACCGTGAAATCTGTCCCGGCGAAAATTTCGAGTGATTCGCCTCGCGGAACGTCTACGTCGATCGAGCTGAGCGCGAGAACGAACAGACAACAGAGGGTGAAGTCGTAAATCGAGCGATAATTCCGGAATGGATGAACAGTTACTTACGTACGTTAAATTTTGTCGCGTAAAATGTAACACTAGAACTCTCGGAATCGGGAAACGTTTTGCGTTTAACTGGTTAACGTTGAAATTTGTCTCGAATTCGCTGATTAAAGCGATACAACACGAATGCGGTAATTCCTTGTAAAAGCTTGAACTTGTGAAATATACCATAAAAGCTGTTGAAAGTATAAATTGATCATTTAACCCTTTGCGAACGAGAAGTAATAACACTTGTGAGAGTATTTTAGTTTTGAATTCCACGACTTTGAGTTTTCACGCTTTTGAGTTCCAAACCATTTCATTTTCAACGATTTCAAATGTTTATTATTACGTTAAGTATTCATTGCATTAAGTTCTGTGCTTTAACAGTCGACATGGGTTCGAAAAGCAAAAAAATGATTAGGCGACTATTTGTCGACGCTCGTCCGCAAAGGGTTAAAGAAGATTATATAAATATTAGAATAATGTAGTGGTAATTTATAAAATTTTAAACTGTCGATCTTTTATTAAAAGGTAAACTGAAACAAGGACAAAAGAATTCTGAAACTGGCGATATTTATTTTGTTTGAAACGATTTTATATATTTCTTCCAACGATTATTCTTACAACAAGATTAGGTATATTTCCAACAAAATAATATTATATTTCTGTGTATTGATCATTTTAAACATTCGCCTACTATTTAACAAAAGCTATAATATCTGTTCTAAGTTTATTTACTGTACATACGTATAACCCTATCTTTTCTTTTGATTATTACACGTAATTTCCAATTGTAAGTAGAACCAAAAGATTGTTACTCACAAAGTTGGTCACGTATTTAGCGTTACGATGCGAATAGGTTAATCACTTTAACCTGTGAACAGTACATATATCGTTGTTCGCCACTGAAAGGGTTAACAAATACCCACGCTGTTCTCTCGTAGTTCTCGATTCTCTTTAAAAATTCACTCTCGATTCTCTAATATTCCACTCCTTCATCAACCGAATGATAAATAAGGGCCACAGAGGAGCAGGGTGGAGCAAACATACAATCTCGAGTCGACGTGTGTGGCCAAGAATTCGAACTATCACGCGTGGCGCGCATCGAGCCCCCTAATAAAGGGCACGGAATTGATATTTCAAGATCCAGTCGGGATACACGGTCGATCTCAACGATCCGCGACACGGCCGCAATAAATACTCGTAAAGTCTCCGGCAATGATAGGCCAGCGACCCACTTGGAAGTCGGCCTGTTGCTCTGAAACGAGGCAAGGAGAACCCAACTCCCCGTGACCCTCGACCTCTGCCTCGTAACCGGTTCGAGTCGCGAGCAGCGCCTCTTCGGGCGTGCCAACCGGTGAGATCCCTCGTGGGAACAGGGGTGAAGATCCCGGAACAGAATGGGACAAGCGAAAAGGGCTCTTCGTTGCTCGATGGGACCGGAAGCTCAGCTGTAGAAGCAATTTCAAGCGGGAGGGTGGACTTTGTAATTGATAAAACCGACCCGAGAAGATCCTAGAATGAATTCTCTTACGGTTAACCCTAAAACACGAACGTTCTCTATTTTTTTCTTAGTGGCAAACTTTAGAGTAATCGATGGGATTTGTTAAAATTTAGTTGAACAGGTGATGGAGATAATTAAATCTAATTGTGTAGATAGTAGAATAAATGAATAATTATTTATATAATCTTAATGTCTTTCTACGTCTGGAAGAAATATGTAGAAAGTAAAGATAGTTGTTCATAATCGAGTGGTTGAGTGGAAAAATTTGCAATAAGTATACGAGATGGTAACTAAGATGCGTATTTACATATACAGAAAATAGAGTAGGTATACTTTATTGCTATTACGACGTTTATTGAATTTTAACATTGTTATAAAGAAAGCAAAACAATCGGTTAGAGGAAAAATGGAAAGCATAGATAGAGGAGAGATATTATAAAAAAAAGATTCATGGTTACGTTTTCAAACTATTCTTGAGTATGCTTAGTAATTTGTTTCATTCTTTAGAAATATGTAGATTTTTTAAAACGAAGTGTAACTTTACGCATTTTTTCCACAAAATGATAATTCTGTCAATTAGGTTACTTTTCCACTTAGCCCTTCAATTATGTTGAATAAAAATAATGAACAATTACCTTTAAACTTGTTACGGTATTTGGGTCACTTTGACCCAATCATGTTACTTCCTTTTTAATAATTCCTTAATCGGTAAAAGAGTACAAAAAATCACCATTAATACGTACAACTCTCACAGCTCTAATTTCATACTAAATATTTACTTCTCTCAAAATGAGGAACCGTTTTTGAAATAACAAGCGTAGCTATAATTCAATCCACGAATTTCGAAGATCGTATTTAGGGTTAAATCAGCGCCAAGATAATTAGAGACAAATCATAACCGCAAATCTTCACGTAACGAAGAAAATCAACGTGTCTGTGCGTAACTTTTCTGCTTTCCCTTACTTTATCCAAATGAACCAATTATACACTAACGACGCTAATTATTCCCGCTTGACGTCCATTTCTCCCCCAACAATCCTGAAACTGAAGGTGCAACGCTGATTTGAAAATCCAAGTCCAACAGTTGAGGTATCCAGGGTGCATTTGGCAGCAAACTATCTGCAGATGAAGTCGAAGTTTTTCAGACGGTTCGCGAGACGATTGCACGCGGTGTGTGCAAGCGACATGAGGTGAAACTTTCCCCGAGTTCGTCCCAGGGAAATTACAGGGGGGAGGGGGAGCGGGTAGAAGAAGGGGGTTGGAATCGTGTCTCTCGTTTGGAAGTTGCGATTACAGCATCCCCGCGTTTCCCATTTTCCTGCCATTTTTCGTGGTTTCGTCTCGTTTCTTCCGCCTATACTCGTCCCTCTTTCCGAGGAGCTTCCGATCTGTCCTAGAGGAGGAAAGTTTACTCGCTCCGGGCAGACATCCCCTTGGCGCTGACTGTGTAAAAAGGTTTCGGTGAAACTGTGAAAAACGTGATTAAACGACGGGGACAATGTAGCCGTTCGTTCGACCTGCAGCGCATTGAAGAAACTTTGGCAACTCCTTTTTTCTCTTTCATCCGGCTTCGCTGCGCTATGCTGGTAATTTAAACGTCGTCGTCTACGTCGCTGCTGGTCTCGATCTGTCCCCCGGTTCCCGAAGCATTCTTTGTCCTACGGATTCGTTATTTTCGCCCTTTCGATTTCTCGCGTTGCGTTGCCTCGATTCACTCGCCAGTTATTGTTATTACAAAGTGGAAATCGGCTGTTGCGGGGATTACAGGGGGTTTATCGAATTCTACGGTAAAATTGCAAGTATTGGGAAGTGCGAACAATCACAAATTATTGTAACTTCTTTATAGGAATGGATGATGCCTACGACTTTGAAATTTCTACAGAAGTTAATAAATTAATACACGTTAAAATTGTTCAAATTCTATACACCAAAGAAATTTCTTAAAATTAATTCATTTAATTGGTCTTTTCTCTCGTCCGAATTTTTTTCGTCACACAAAATATTTCACAAATCGTCAGCCATTAGAAAAACAGATGTATAACGAAGAAAACGTATTATTAACCGAGGAAAGGAATTAAACGGCACAAAAGGTACACTTTGCCTGAGAAACGTTAAATCCCGCCTCCTTTAATATTCCACAATCGAATACCGCATAGAAGAGCTCGGTTTTAAAATAGTCGAACGGTTTTAGTCGGTGGAAAAGGAAAGCCTGGCGAACGGGTAACAGTTGTTCCATTAAAACGATTTGGTACTCGAGTGGCAGCGGTGAGTCAGCCGGCTACGTTCTTTCGTTTTCGAGAGGTACTCGAGAGAGCCTCCGCTCTCCGTGTAATTAATTCGCCGTGAAATGCTACATTAATTCGTAATGGGCCATGTGTCGTGTATACCAGGTACCCCGGCTCGCTTACAAGTGCGCCGGATACGGTCTGCCTATTAATTGTTTCCCCCCCTCCCCCCTCCCGCGGAACACGCTGCGACGATGCAACCCTTTCCTCCACCAGGAAAATCGATATTAGTCCGTTACAGGATTGACCATGCTGCTAGTGAACAATTTCTTTCGATAAATAATGAACGAGACCTCCTACTTTACATTTAGCATAGTTTAGTTCGTTGAACGGGTTGACGCCCTTTAGTATATCAATGTAAAGGAGCATTTCCAAGTACAGCATTCAACGAGAAGTACGCAAACAAACGCAAAGTGTGAAAGCATAAAGGCATAAGAATAATGGAGAAATATATATACACTTACTGACAAAAATTAAGAAACAAAGTAATCGTTTCCATATATTTGTGTACTCTTTATTCTCCGAGGTATATAGATTAGAATTGAAAATAGGATAATTTATTGTTTATTGGCATATGTAATGTTACCTTTTTATGTTATTTGTGGAGCTGTAGAGAAGGGATAGGATAAGGGTGTTGCGTTTCGTCCTGGGCCTGCTAGTGGACTCATCAGTAAGGCTACCTAGCAGGCCCCCTTTTTTTTAACGAGCGTTTATTGTGCCGATGATAAAAACAAAATATATACAAGGGGGTTCAACAAACTATAAAAACGCACAAATAGTTTTCCGAGGAGTTACACTAGGTACTTAAATCTAGATTAGTGGCTCTGGCATAGAGCACTCGCAATCTGTTTGTTTTCGTGGATTCGTCATTGCACTTATTGCTACAGTATTATTTTGGCTATGTTCTTAAACTAACGTTTAAACAGTATAGGGTATTTACATCTGTAGGGTATGGCACGTTACAATACAAATTAATTTTTAATAGAGTTCAGGGGGGGGGGGGCATTGGCGTTTATGTAAAGTTGCACTTTTGGTGGTATTAAAATATTGCACTATAGTGGAATAGTATACATACATATGTACTCGTAAAATGAAATAAAAAAATAGTTTATATTAGGAACTAGAATGTATGACTAATTACACTTTATGGAGATTTTTTCTTTTTATATACATTGTTTAATTATTTCCCCACTCATACTCAGAAACCTAAACACACAACATACATACATATATACATGCTCATACACACTCGTATCTTTGATCTCGTATATAAATGAGATGGACTGGATTTCGTGGGGGTGTTAAAGCCACCAATATTTTTTAATGTTGTTTAAAACCTAGCAGGCCCTGCCTTAGACGTTGGGATATTGGAAGGAAAGTTAAAGGCGGTATATATATGGACGAGGTAGTTGGAGCGAGTACTTTCGAGAAAGTCCTATTTCGTATGTTCCTCTAGTGGTAGGTGCAGGAGAGCCGCCACATATATTTTATTCCAAGCTATTTATTTCAAAAGATGAAGAATATACAGAACGTTGCGAACGATTACTTTGTTTCTTAACTTTTGTCGGTAAGTGTATATATAAATTGAAATTAGTTGAGTAGTATTAAATATCGTAAACATTGCTACTCTTATTTTTATTCCATTTGTTTAGTTCTGAAGCTAGCATCTATATAAATAAAGATTCTTCTTTATTGCTTTACAGTGAAACCTAGTGATGGGCGATATAGTATACCTTTCAACTGAAATATCCATATTCTCTATTGATATTTAATGTGGCGATATACCGTAGTATCGATACTTAATTCATGCGTATCAAAATTTCGATACACTCATTGTAGGAAATGTTAAAATGAAGAACTTTTGCAACAACTGTTATGCTTGTTGGAGTGTTTTATCTATCGAAGACTGGTATTTCGATTATAATATAAGCTGTAGCTATAAATAAACAAAGATCATTGTCTAACGAGAAATCATTTGAAGCTTCATTAGAAAGTTGCGATAAAAATATTGGATTGGTGGGAAAGCAATATCGACACTTGATAGTTCTGAAATTATTCACGTTTCTATAAAAATGGCATTGATAAATTTTCAAGGTATCGAACCAAGATCAAATTGTAAAAAAATCTGAACGTTATACAATTGATTAGATAAAATAATGGCAGTTGATTTTCTTTAAAGTTTCAGAACCGATATTTCTTTCTTATAAACCTAAATATATTCACTCAAATAGAATGAAAAATTCAACTTTTTAGTGCTATCAGTATTACATTAGCGAGAATAGTGAACATTTTGAAATGCAGTATTAATAATTAATTAATGATTATATTGGTTGTCGAGTTATTCTAGTCTACTATCATGTTTTCCTTTGTTTTTCATACTTTATACAGCATTATTACAATTTTGAATGCTTCCAATATAAACACCGTACTGAAATATTGTGAAGAGATTTTATTCTGATCACTAGCCTTGATAAATTCGATGAAAGTAAATACTTACTACATAAATTACACGCTTATATTAAATGAAACATACGATATGAATAATAGAACGTTTCGATAACAGTACATTCTAATAATAAAGAGTTCCACTAATTTGTGTTTCGATAGTCAAACTTCTACTGTACTTATACCAAATCTGCCTAAAAGCGAATTAAGAATAAGTATCAAAACTTTTACGTGCATCTAATAAAACCTCGAAAAGGAAGAGTAAACTATTTACTCCTGGAAATTGAAGTCTAAAAAGATCCAACTTCGCCTACTTACTTTCTTCCTATCTTCTCTTATTAAATACTTCGCGCTACACTAAAAGCACACGACGGTCATTTAGCTAGTATCTACGCGAGTCTAACGGGGCGCAAGAGAGTTACGTCTGGTGCGTGCTATTCGCGAGCGAAAAATATATTCCAGCCGTGAAAGAGTGGGGGAGTTTGGAACGAGAATAAAACAAAAAAAAAAAAAAAAAAACGGCTGAACACGACCGCTAAATTTCGGCAAAACGAAATCTCGTAGGTCGTGTATCGCGCGCTGCAACCCTCGCCCCGTTTCTCGTTCGATTTATGACGCAATCAGATACCATGGCGCACGGAACTGACCATAAAACATGGGAAACTACGTTGTCACCCAGTGGTCGTATAGTCCCCGCTAGAAATCGCTTTTTTCCCCCTCGCCCGCGACGAAAGTATGCGTGTGGTACAGCGACAGAGTTATTAATCGCGGCTAAACATTATACCAAAGAGATAACGTCGGTGACACGACGAATTTCCTGTCGGATCGCCGCTTTCCGTCTGCTAACATCAATCAAAAATGTTTCAAACGGAAATAGACGGATCTTTACAATGTTTTATAAGTGAGCAGCGAGTTTATGGAGAAATTCGCGTAGATGTTTCTCGTTACGCTCTGCTGTATTTTCAATTTTCTGGCCAGCTCTTTGGCAGGGATCGGGAAATTATTTAGAAGAGCGAACGAACACTCTGTTATTCGCAATATAGTGACCATAGCAAGTCGCTGGCATGTTAATTGCAACGCGTACTACTGGATGCACCGCAAGTCATTCAGCCTCCGTTTCACTGCTGTGGACGCTCATGCTTCGTGGAAGCTCGGTTTAAAACAACAGGTAAAACGGGGGGAAAACCAGGGCAATATTTAAAAACTCTCGCGAGTGGACCAGCGAACGATATTCGTTTCGAGGAAACTATTTCCAGGCTTTGCTAAAAGAGTATTATAAAACAGGATTGTGGGGCGAGATCGCGATCCACTCTAGCTGCAGAATTCCATTGCGAAGGAACCTTTTGCTCCAAATTTCAGGGATCAGGAATAAAATAAATAATAAAATGGAAGAATAAAACGCCGCATAAAAGAGCAACCGTATAAAAAAACAAAAAGAATCAAACCGAAAGCAATAAAGGGTGTAAAGGAAAATAGGGTGGGGATAAAATCAATAGACGAAGGAAGAAATCAGGGGTTGAAACGGTTCCGAGAATAACTGTTTCAAATTGTTGTACAGGGTGAGTCTTGCAACTTGATTATCTTAAATAGCTTATGCACTATTTGTTGTGGAATAAAATGTTTGAAATAGAAGGTGCATGGTATCAAGTGGGGCATACGAAAACGTAACCAATTTTTTTGTTACTTTGTTTTTCTATTGAGACATTCTTTTCTACAGAGAAATAATGCACAAATTATTCTGAGCTGATAAAGTTGCGAGTAGTGATTGTAATATCGGTAAATCTGTTTACTGGTTCACCGCTAAATTTAAGAAAATAGCATAAAAATATAACGATATTTCACATCCTTTTTACCAATAATTAGATAAAGTAAATATAATAATAAAGTGCGCATATGATTTATGCGTTTTACACGTTCGGTTATTGCTAACTTAGACGCGCTTTTTTAATTTTAACGAGAGAAGTGCGAACCATATTGATTTGTAATTTTCCAACGTTGCAGTCTCATTAAGAAAATTGTTTGTAACATGTGTCGTGATATTTTCAATACCTTAAAAAGTACCGGTAAATCGGTTATGATTGGTAGTTTTAATGAAAATATTATCATTCACACGAACACGAATCTGTGAATTAATTTTCGGAAATATCGGCGAATTTCAGTATAAATAATAAGTACGATAAAAATGATTTAATGGACGGTAGAGGATAAACGGTTGATCGTCACTGGCTTATGTCATTACACGTTTCACGGTACAGATTTTGTATCAATCGCATTCGGGTCTTCGTAATTGTATTTGCATAGGTATCAAACATAATACAATTGATACGTATCGATACGATGGTTAATTACTTCAATACATGTCGAATCATTTGCAAACATATCATACGTGAGATCGATACGCAAATATCAATTCTAAACGCAAACGTATCAATTGTATCGAACATATCTCATTGTCAGTCTTATCACCAGTTGCAACACTTTTTTTTCGTTTCTCTGGTAATTGTTTCAAGACCCGAAACCCGAAATCGCTATTATAACTCCGTTTTCAACCCCTGCAAAGGATCGCAGTGATTTGCTAGAGGTTGTGCAGCGTCACCGAGTTTTTAATTCGATCGCGAGTCACGGGGTGGCCGTTCGCCAACTGAAAATCCATAAACCCCTGCAGTTCTGATCGCAGTTTTGCCGCGTGTGTCGGCGGATGAACAACGACCAGCGGAGGCCTCGATGTCTGGCCCGTTTGAAAGCCGAGAGAAAGAGGGAAAGAGATAACCGAACGCTAACCGAAAATCGAATTATTGCCCTACGGGCGATAAACGTCCGTTAGAGCGGCGCGCTCGTTTCGATTTCGATTAATCGAGCAAGGCGCCTAGCCAGGGACCTGCACGTCGCTAACAGGAGGGACAAGGATGGACCTGGAGATGGATGAACGGATAGAGATACCGCCGCTGGACGACCGAAGAGAGAAAGAGACGATGCCGTCGCCGTGCTCGGTCCAGCAATTTGTTTAAATTGCGTTTCCGGCTAAACTGCAATGGACTGCGGCAGCGACCGAATTACGCTGTTTTATAGGTTTTCAATATCGTCTATCCCTCTTCCTCTTTCGTTCTTTTCGATAGATTCGAAAGGTTTCTAGGTTTCATCCCCCTCCCCCCTTTTACTAAATTCTTACCCCTTCTTTCGTATCCCTGCGCGGTAATCGCACCGAGATTTCGTCCTCCGTGGGGAAAATGAGGCAGCCTTTTTTCCCCCCAGTTACCTCGACCTCTTTCTTCGATTCGCCACTCTAGAATTCCCCGGGGAAACCCGCTTCACCTGACTTGGTATCAAGCCGCATCCTACCCTCGTCCCATCAGGAGTTCGATGGATATTGAATCGACACTCTTCCGCGTTACCGCCTCCACGACCGTCGTTCCCATGCAAACGACCTCGCTTCCGGTATTAATGGCCCACTCCCCTATACCCTTGGAATTTAGTTGTACGTCTTATTACGTATACATACGACACGCTGCACGGTAGCTGCGCGATTCGAGGTAGCTTCGGTGGCTCCTTTCATGGGGTAGTTTCGGAAATTGTTCAAGTTTACAGCGTTACTGTAAAAGCTTCCGGTATGTGCAATGATTAGAGATCTTTCCTGTTTCTTATTTTGCATCTTTTCTGCGTTTTTGTTTTTATCGTGGTGGAATTTAGCGTTGCTTAGGGAGATACGAGAATATTACTACTATCCTTGGCAAAATGTTTTCGGCCAAATGCGATAGTATAAAATTAACCAAAAACGATAAGGTGCTGTCGTATAATTATGAAACCTAATAGAGAATATGTAGACAACACGGAGTGAAATTAGTTACGAAAAGTGTCGCCCAAAGTGAGAATCAACTTCGAGGAATAATAAAATTATTGTAACAAGAAATTCCATTTGCACGTTGCGAAAATCTCGTAATATCAGTGCTACAGCACATCAAAGTAATCATATGCAGACACAGAAATATTAGAAAATATTAGGTAAAGTATCGCTTCAATGTTAAGTAACATAACAAGTCGCAGAAATCGGTGCGAATAGATCGAACAGAAACTCAGGAAGTTAAAGCGTGCATTCCGTTTACATATTTTCAATTGCAATTAAAATTAATTAGGTTTTCGTTACGTATAAATAAATATATCATTCAACTTCAATTAATCAGTGTATCGTTAATCAACCAACCACACTATTTTCTAAAACGAACGCACCACGGTCAATTAGTTGTACAAATTATTTCCCTTCGCCAAAGGATAATTTTTTTCTTTAATCAATATTAACTCAATCGAAGTAATCAGAACGTTAGCACGCCACCATCGTTGGAAAGGATAATCCCTTAACCCTGGATCACCGTTATCAACCCAAACCATCAGCCGAGCCAGACGCAACGCAGCAATTAATCTACGAGCAATTGCTACCCTCCGCGTCTCCTTTCGTGTTACTATCAGGAAGAAACCTCCGTCGAATCCCAGCTTCTCTATTTGCCTTTCATTCGAAATAAAATCTCGCCGCTTCAGCCCGGTTATTTATTTTCAATTTAACGAATCGACATTTTCCTTCTTCCATGTCCGCGGGGGGAGAAAGCTGCCGCTGTTGGGAAGTAGAGATGAAAAAATCGTAAGGAACCGGTGAGTCGAGTTAAAGCTCAAAGGAGACACCGACGACGACGCCCACGGCTTCACCATTGGGTGCCGGACGTGGTAGCCGCACAGTGGCGATAAATAGCGACGCGGGGCGACGCATTAACAAGTACTAATACACCGTGTCGATCGCGCGCGCGTCCCCGTCATGTACGTGAAACGTTTCGTGATCCATGCCCATAGATCTCTTCCGCGCCCGTGGATTCGCTTCCAGGCAAAAATCCGACGGCTATCGCGATTTACATTCAGCCCGATCCGGTTTGCAATTAATCAAACGTCCCGCGGCCAGCGACTAGTTGCGAAAGGGGTGGGGGGAGGAGGGTGAAGAAGTGTTTCTATGGTTTGAAGAAAACGAAGGGAAAAAAGGGGCCAGAAGGGGTGGGAAGGAGGAAGGAAACGAAGGTGATTTAGCGGGGTGATTTATATCCTGGTGATTACAGAGTATTGTTCGCCATTGTTTCTTTATTTATGGACTTGAGAGTTTTTGCACACATGCGTTCTTTCATTTACTTTGGAAAACGCTTCAATTCATCTCTGGTAGTTGTTAATATTTTCTATTGGAACTGTATATGTGTGTGTGTGTTTGAATTGAGATACATAAATTAGGGGATGATTTTGAGATAATATTTGTTCAGGATTAGTTGTTGGTGACTAGTAAAAGTTTTCTGTCAGAGAGCAAGTGTAATACAATTTAAAATGTATAGCAATACAATTTTTCGGGCAAACAATCAAGGGCGTCGTTATGGTGAGGAAAATGGGACACTTGCCACCAATCGATTGCCGTCAGTTTGAAAGAGAAATGTTGAAAAGATTCGCCAAGCATCCTGTGAGATTGATTTTGACCTAAATTTCTTTTAATTATTTTTAAATATTATATAAAGAAGCGATATAAATACTGGTCAAATATTATAGAAAATTTCATTTAGATATCGTATATCGTATAAAAATGAATGCTTAGAATATTGTAATACGAATGAAATCGTAAGAATATAATTTTAACCGCAACCTAGGTGAATAAACAATTATTTTATAATACTAAAGATTCCATTAGTTGTAGCTTTTAATGAGAAGCTTTTTGTATATCAATTTTATTCGTATAATAATATAATTTAATTTAAAAATAATATAATTGTATAATATTGTATAATATATAAAAATATTTATATCATTCAAGAAATGGAATATTACTGCACGATTATTGTGCACTCAAAATAGAATAATAATTTGTACTTCATTTCTTTCATTCCAATTTAATTTAATTTATCATTGCTATTGTCACGGGGAATTTGCGTGATCTCAGAAATGAGGATGACGCTACTTAACGAATACGTGATTCGTAATTAATTAAATAGAATGACAAATTTATCTAAATAAAATAGTAAATAAGGCTTCTCGGCACAAAGCGTTTTACTATTCTAAATTCTACAAATAGATCGCGATTCGTAGGTAGAGCGATGAAAGGGTGTTTAATAAACGTTAATATTTTATGGTGAAGCAGAGACTGACTTTATTATGAGAAGAGGTGGTTCTTATACATGTTTCTTTTGGCTTATGGAGGGGGTCTTTTGCTTAGTTGTCAGCTGGCTTAGGAGTATGGTTTATGCTGACTATAGGTAGATGAGTCGTCTTTACACTATCATACACTAATAAGAAATAACCACCAAAATCTCAATATACATAGACACTCAAAGTAGTAAACACGAAAAGTACAAATATAGCGTCGCAAAGACAAGTCTTTGAAAAAAAGGAGGAGAAGATAACAAAGGAAAAATGTGTACGACTGAAATAAGAATTTGTGGCAATTTCATTTTAAAAGAATATAATAAGCTCGAAGAAAAGTCATTATTAACCGCATGAGCATCACCAAGAGTAATAAGTGATTAATAGGAATCGTGCGTTCCGGATTTAGTTTTGAAACTACGTGCATACATAAAATGGTGTCCTTTTCTTTACATTGCGACAAGGTGCGTAAATATTTATGCGATTGTAATAATTCCGAAGCGTCAATAACACCATTTACCAATTTCCACAAGAAACTGAGATCGAGAAATTCTCCGCGTTTCGACGATGTATGTAAAGTGCATTTCACTGAGTAGCAGCACGTAGTCACGATCATCGTATATCACGGGACGTTGTAGTTTGAAAGCGCAAAATCCCAAACATTTGTGTTGTACCCCTCCAATTACGGTTTTGCATATTTTAAGCTGCATGTATTTTATGCCTTTCCGTACATCTAAATTTCTTTCGAATGCACAAAGATCCGCAATCTAATTATCACGTAACTCGTGCTGCAACAAAGGAACGTGATAAGAAACTACCTGTCGGCTAACGTGGAGAAAGAATACAATTTCGACTACGTTGCATAGCGTTATTGTGTTTCCAATAATAAGATCAGATTTGACAAGGCTGCTATTAAGGAATACAGAAGGGGGAGAAGAAAAACGTGCGAGCTGCCGCGGAGAGGGTTTGGATCGTGATTCGGATCGCGTGTGTCGCGTGACTCTCTCATTAACGATCCTGGCGTGCAAAAAGTAGATCGCGCGTGCTCGCGACCCGACCAGACACGATCGCCTGGATATTATTACACCGGCGTCGACAGTAATTCCTATGCTCGCTTTCCTCGTGCCGTCTCGTGCGACACGACAAGCTTTGAAACTTGCACAAAAATTCGACCAACCTAATCCTTGGACGGTCTGCAATCCCTTGGCGTAATCCTTCGGGACCTGAGAGATTGTTGACCGGTTTGGACAAATGGACTGATATTTGCGTTGACTGGGAATTGAATATCAATCGTGGGAAGCTAAGAGAGTGTTTCCATGTGTGGACTATTGACACCTGCAATTCTGCGAAAGTGGCCGAAATCGATGGAAAGGTATTCGTTTTTCTTTTCTTTTTTTTTTTTTTCGTTCTCTCACACTTGATTCTGACGCAACGATTAAAAGTTGTGGGTACGCGTGAAAAGACGCGTTGCATTTCTGCGGGAGCGCAGGGGAGAGGTCGTTAAATATTTATAGTGGCGATCGTGGTGTCCATAAATATTTATTTGAACATCGCGAGTTACTATAAATATTTATCGTTCTGCCCGATACACGCGGCCTATGAAAACACACGGAGGATTATTTATGAGCGGTGAAAACGCGTTGGTGGCACGGGGGAAGGTCCTTTGGACAGCGGAGTTGCGTGTAAATTGGTGGAACGATCAAGAAAATTCATTACGGCATCACGTTTACGTGAAACACTATTGCGCGTTAGTCGGTTGGAGAAAAAAAATTCTATTCAATGAAAGATAGATGGGCTCCTTACGAAATCGTTCCACTCATCTGCAAGTCCAATCAACGATATATTATGGCTGAATGTTACGCAATTTTGTCGGCAAAGCAGAGAGAAATCACACTAAACAGGTCTCTTAAAATAAACGCGCTGCCATTTCGCTGATCGTTTAGATACTTTAAGCATAAATATTAGGTAAGGCGGAAATTTGAAGCAGACTTTAATTAATTGCTGTAGAAATGCGTGGATATTTATTACTTTAGGGGAAATCGGGTAAAGATTCGACTGATAACAGAAACATGGACGATAATTATAGATAACGGCAGCAGCTGTTTGATTCATTGAGTAAAGTTAAGTGTTTTTAGTAAAATAACACAATCTATTCGTTTATGATCGGTATCCTAATTTTGCATATGCTTAACAGATACACAGAGATAATCCATAAACGCAGTTAAGTATTCTCTACTTTTGTAGAAGAATTCCGAGAATTTTATGCAATGAAACAACCTAAAGACATACAAAATAGTTGCAAACAGTATTTCTACAGATTCTATATTTCCTTAATATCATAAAATCGAATTTTTATAGTCGCATAAGAATACTATTAAATTATATGAAATATAACATAACTAGGCCCAAGTAATCAGTATCTGTATGTACAAGTATTTTTTGTAGCCATTATAAATAGGCAATATGAAAATATAAATCACTAAATTCACATTTTTATCAACTAATTTGGCTGCGTGCTATCTACAAATTATCTACTAGATTTTTATAATTATACAACAGTACTTTGCATCGCAAAGCATTAAGCGTTATTAGTTAACTTTATATTATCTCTTTTGGCCGAGAACTATTCGCCGAAAGTAGTAGAAGTCAATATTTCCGAGCGTATGAATACTTCTTCCCCACTCACCGTGGAATAAAATTAACACAGTGTATATCCACTTACATCCTTCACATATATTTTTCCATTATCCCGCTAGCGTTAAATCCATCCCATCCCCCCCCCCCCAAATCCACCCCGTATAATTCAGCAAAAAGCTTCGGAGGACGGGCAAAAAAATTCGAAACAGGGGGAAGCTTTTCTATTAGCGATCCAGGAGAGCGGAAAGCCGCCACTCTAACACTAATTCACCCCTTCCGTTGCTGGCCGCTTTACTACCCAATTCGCCGGCTACGGAACCCCGGAGGATTAGGTCCGTTCCTAGGAAATCTCTCCGGGAATTTGCCTTCGTCATCGGTCCCCAGGGCACCGAAAACGATTCCGGACCACGATGCACCCATCCCCGTGGCAGCTAGACGGGGCGAGAGGAAACGGATAAGGGAAACGTTCCCTTTTAAGGTCCCGCCCGACGCCGATGCAATTTCTTTTCGTTCTCGTTGGAGAAGCTCGATTATCCCGGAGTTACGACTTTAGCGAACGGGCTGACCGGTCTTGAAATGAGTCGCACGAATCGTTGCTCATTAGATTATCGTTGACGATGCTATCGAAGATGCGAATCGTAGTCAATGCCTCTCTCGTTGGATCTTTAATTACGGCATGGACGGTGGTTAATCGTTATTACGATTAGACTTGTATCGGTGAAGGGGAAAATAAAGAACGTAAATGCCTCGTCAGGCTTGTGATCGCTGTTTAACATCGGGACGACTTAATTGCGAACGGAAATTATACGTACGTCATGCTAATCGAGCCTCCCACGCGGCACCTTTGCATACAATGACGGTGTGCAGTTTCTGAGAGGTTAATTTTGAGCCCATGAAAATTGATTCCACCCATGGTGCATTATTGGTTTTGTTATTTGTTTAGCTTGTCACGGATACGAAAGCCATTAACGTGTAAAAAGAAATAAATGCTTGGGAAACGTTAGGTTGAGTAATAAATTCGTTCGCAATCGTTAACCGTTTGTCGTACGCATTTTTCAGAGATTATAGCTTGTAATGTTAGTTAGTTATTACTTTAATGCTGTGTCGAATACAGGATATTGAAATACTGGAATTAAATTGGACTCGATAGTCGCCTATCTTGCATACTGAAACAGAAATTGCAATTGAAACTTGGAAACTTTATTATAGTTATAGTGTGTCTTCATTGTATTTACTTTATAATTTTCGATAGTGTCGAGTATTATTACTGTATCATGGATATTTATGCATTTATGGGGGCTTTAAATATGTAAAAAGTCACAAAATGCACGTAATATGCGAAAATATACAAATTGTCGAAAGTAAAATACAATGTATTTCATTTCGAAGGTGAAACAATTCTCTATTTATTTTTGAAGGTTCAAAATTAAATCTTCTTCTACTTCTCAACATTTTTTTACTTTAAGAATGAACTTATGGAAAGGAGAACTAAAGAAGGTTTGCAAATTCTTCTTAAGAAACCTTGGCATTGTATCCCGTTCATTTATCAGTTTTAAAATGCGTCATTTAGAATATTCTTAAATATGAAAACTATTTACTTTACTTCGAATATGGATACTTTTGTATATTTTTGCATATTACGTGCACTTTATGCCTATTTACACCATAAATGCACAAAATTCCATAGCCAATTTGTTAGCAGCATTCGAGGACTTAAAATCAATCTTCAACTTTCATATCTAACAAGAAATAAAGATAAAACGATCCCCAAAGTGCCCAGGAATTGTCAATTAATTAATCTTATGCAAGTAAGCAATTTTTTAAGAATCTCCAAGGAATCAAAACAAAGTTGCACCACCACACTAAATAACGTAAAACAACCACAAGAAATATTAGTTAAATCAAACTTCTAACTATTCTCGCGATCAATTTAGGTTCGAAATATTCCTGCAAAACAGCGAAGTTTGTTAGTTGCAATTCTCATTTGGTAAAATTGCAGCCGAGCTCGTGGCTTGCATTAATTTACGCTAATTGCAGAAAAAAGATGAACACGGTGGAATCGACGTGTCGTGTAGTCGACATTTTTTCCTCAGGCCACGATGGAGGTCGTCGGACCGCGACAATATGACCGACCAACGAACGCTCGTCTAATAATTAATCGAAATAACGATGCACCGAGCAGAATCTCGCCCTCTAACGAGGTCCCTTTTTTGTTCGAATATCGGCGTCGAACCACCGTTTTCCCTCTCTTCCTCTGTCACGATTTTGCTCGTTAGAATTCTCGGTAGAATTTTGTTTCCCGAACAGAGACGCCACCGACCAGACGAAACTACGTAATTTCGCGGCTGGCTAAACAAGGTTGCGCCTCCTGGACAAAAGGTGAAAAGCGTCAGGATATCGCAAACCCACGTGAATGACCAGTCACGTCGTTTATTTCTCGTCAGCGACGAGTTTCTTCTTTCGTTTCAATTTTTGTGCCATTTTCTTTAAAGGCTTCATCCCTTATCCACGTTTTTTTTTTTTTTTTTTTTTTTTTTTGGAAAATGAATATGTTAGGTCGTTGCATATGAAGTAGTCGATTTTATGTACTTCGAAGTTTTTTTAACCATCGGTTAATTAAAATAATACTATTGGATTGGCGAAAAAGTCTTTTCGTATTTTACAGACAGATGGATACAAAATATTATTAAACAATGTATTGTCAGCTTAATAGAAATTATTCGCATTATTCGAATTTATACTGTTTAAATACGTGAAAGTATACAGGAACTGGTTCTAATCTAAAGGAAGTACATACGTATACGTTAAAAAGTGAAACATATTCTTTATATCTTGTTCTATGTTAAACGTGGTATCACCGCGTTTATATTTCTTAATAACATCTAATTTTTGTTGTAATATGATAAAAAGTCTTTTCTTTTTCACGAAACCTTAGCTTTGTTTATTTTATTTAAGACGAGGACAAAGCTATTAAATACGCTTAATCACTACATACACTTTAAAGCTGGTTAAACGAATTAAAATTTACCAACAAGAAATGCAAACCAAAATATGTTAAGTAGTTACTTTAATTTAATTTCATATCATCGTTTAAGATGAGAATCGGTTAAGAAACGAAAGTTCAGAGACCGTTAAAGCAAAAGGCTAATTGTTTGTACAATTAAGCCGAATGAAAGAGGTCTCGTTAACCTCGTATTGATTGAATTTTTGTTCGCATTAAACGAGATCTGGTATCATTTTATAATTCGCAGTAAATCGAATATCCCACTATTCGAACTCGCATTCATCGAGACCTACCTGTATAATTATGGGGTAATGAAATGAATTGATCGCTGGAAGACATGCGCTTGGAATTCCATGAGAAAATTACTTTAATTAAAAATAATATCTGTGGTGAGAAGAATAATACCAGTTTGAAGAACCTATTTGTCTCAGAAGTTTCTTTAATTTAAAAAAACGTCATTTCGTATTCGAAGCTAACAGATTTGATTGGCTCCTATAGTGTAGTGATTAGACATAATGGATCCTCGGAATGATTTACCATTAGCTTCAATCAGAGACGGAATTTCCATGGACGGGAGAATGGAGAATTTTCGAAGATGCTTTTAATGTCTCTGAAACCGGTTTCTGACACGGTTCACGCGAAGGATTTAGAAAGAGGCAGCGAGTGAAGCTAATAAAGAGATAGGGGACGTGGTTTCGCAAGGAAACTTTCTTAATTACACGCGGCACTCGTTTGCCATTGCCATTTCATCTGTGCCTCCTCCATTCGAAGAAGTCTGCAACAGAAACCAACATGGGAACCACATATTTATCGACAAGGAAAAGCCACAGCAATTGCCAATTTCAACTGGCATATAACATTATCAATATATTCTTCGTATTGTTAATCCTTTAATTATCACAGTTGAAATTGTGATCTAAGATGCAGTCAGAAATCGAAATCTGCATACACATTCTGAACTTTAAATGTTTATTGGATTGCAACAGTAACTTGTCCCGATTTCCGAGGACGTTGTACAAGTTGCAAAAATTCTAGAACAAAATAGAAACACTTTAACTATCAGAAAGATGGAAAAAGGTCATTGATCGATAGAGCACATACGTTAAACTTATATTATATTATAGTACAATAATTGATTAAACTTACTTCAGATAATACAAATAGATGATCCGAAAGACACTAATGAAACGGGACAAACATATGTTAATTGGTGTCCGTGGAAAAGAATACATACGTACTAAGAAAAATATATCCAAAAATAAATTGAACGCATTTAGATAGAATATATTAATGAGTAACATTTTCAAATGACATAGAACTACGTCGCCCGTGTTCAGCTAGACTTTGAAGTGACGCAAAGTGTTAAAGAGGCGGCGTTAAGTCTTAACGATTGCATCGAGAATCCATAAATTTTCCTAGAAACTCGTAGCTCACCATTCCTCCGTAAGCAAGAAAGAAAAAAGAAAACGATATGAAATCTTTGCAAAAAGGAATAAAAGGAGAAACAAAGAGAGCGGGTAGCAACTGGATCGTTACCCGTTCAGGGTTCCTTATTATTTTCCCGGCCGTTTCTCACGAATTCCTTTATAACGGCTCTCAAACGCGAAAGGAACAATCGCCCTGGCGAAATAAAAGCAGGATATTTCAAGCGGAAAGGAAACCCAGCATCGTTCCATGCTTGTTAACGATCAGGAAGCCCGCTGCCACCGTGTTTCCATCGTACTTTTTCGCTTTTCGTCCCTCGCCCGATCCTCTTGGCCTCTGCTACGGCGATCAGTGACGCAACTGGTCTCCAAAGGAGAGCTACACGTTTTCGACGTTGCAATTGGGAGGAAACCCCTAGCGAAGAGGTCTTCTCTGACGTCGCTTCGACGAAAAAAAAAAAAAAAAAAAAAAAAAAAAGGACAAACCAACAAACAAAACGAATTCGTAATAACAGGGCGTTAATTGTTAGACGCAACGCCAGGTTTCGTTTTCTCCTTCGTCAGTTTTCGCCTCTCTGTTCGCGGCGTTCCGATAGACGGTTATCTGAACTGCGGAGCAGAGTGGTTATAATTAAAGCTTCGCTAACGAGAATCCGTTCGTCGGTGAGATAACGAGGTCTTCGATTTAAAGAGACCTCGGGGAACGCGGACCTAAGAAGAAGGCAGCATCGTCACGAAGCTTGCGGCTCGCCGTGGATGACGATGAAGGGAGAAACTTGGAGAGCCAACAGCGAAAAAAATAAGATAGAAAGTGAGCTTGTTAGTGGTTTTGTGTAGGTATCGCGTATGCACGTACGTGTAGCTGCACGCACGGTGCCTACGCTAAAGGTAATGAAAAAAAGGAGGCGTCCTCGCCGAGAAAACGAACTCGAGGGAGGCTCGCGTGCTTCTACCCCCGCCACGCGCCTCGATTGGTCGGTTAATATTTTATTCAGGGCGGAGTCGGATTTGCATACGAAGTGGGCCCCCTCCTCCCCCCTCTCCGCTCATCTGCTCGCGTTCTTCTCCGTCTAGATTCGACCGGGCGCATCTGCTCAGGATGTAAGCAGACAACGATATCCTGCACCCATGAGAGAATCCTCTCGGCGAGCACGATCCCTCGAATTTTCGTTACACTTCGAATTGCATCGGGTTCCTTCGCGTGACTTTTCGCAAATTTATTAGGCTGCTGCATACGAAACGATGTCTTCGCGAAGTTTAAGAATAATGGATTCACAGGTATGAGTTTTATTTTGGCGTTTATTGCGTAACCTGTTGATAAGATACTTCATAGGTTACATATCAATGTGTACGTATAATATGTTAGGTTTCTGATGTAGAAATGAAATATGTTTCGATAAGCCGATTCTTTGTTGAAGCTTTCAAGTGATCGTGCTTATATCTTTGTTATAAGTTAATTTTATAACTATAATAGAAGTACTTTGCAACCCTAAAGGCATTTCATAAAACTGAACTTGAACAGCTATATCAAATGCACATTTAGATCTAATCATTGGATATGTAAAGAACATCGTGAAATACAAAGTATAAATATAATGCACCGTGAATTTTCCGTTCAACCCAATATTTTGAAGGTAAAACAACCCTCTATTTATGTCGCATTTCTTCAACTCCCTTAACAGAAGTATAAATTTGCATAAAGAACCGCAATCCGCGGAGTCTAGTGATTATAATAACCGGACTCCGCTGCATTCTCTTTTGTATACTTAATTCTCCATCTACACAATTTACCAGCGATTTATCTTTCACGGTTCCGCAACATTCTCGCCGACAATATCTCTCAAAGATCCGAAAGACGGTGGACAAAAGGGGGGAGAACAAAACCTTCTCCAGTCTGGCGAATGCAATTTTCAGAAGACACGGAAACCGAGAGAAGAAACTTCCGGCACCCTTTGAATACTTCATCGCCACAACTCCTCTCTCTCTCTCTCTCTCCCTCTCTCTTCTCGTCTTCGCGGAGAACGCTCGCCGAGGCAAAGTGCATAAGCGAAAACAGTTACGTTCACGGGTCATAACCACGGCTAGGGTCCCACTAGGCGGCATAAAATATTTCTGCACGGTCTAAGGCTCGGCTGACCCACTGCAACGCTCGCAGATGTTACGATGCATTTTCTCATGCATATTCCATCACCGGAATGGAAATGTCGCCTTAACCCGTACTAATTTCGCGCGCTCTATGTCAGTATTACAATAAACATGTTCGCTGCGCGAACGCGTCTCATGCATATGCAGACCTCCTGGTGACTGTACCTTAATAAAATTCGACTCAACCATCTCCTCCTCCACCCCCACCCTCCAATCGTTAAAAGCAACGCTGTGGCATGTAACCGTGCACCGAGTCGGCGTGTGCTGTTTTTTTCAACGAGCTTATTCCTTTTTTTCCCCCCGCTGTAAATAACGTGTAACGTTGTTGAGTAAATTTTTTGTCTTGCACGGTAGGTAGGTAGGTAGGTAGGTATCTTTGCGTTACGCGAGAGAACCTTTCTTAGCTTGCTGTTGATGCGGCTTTTAGGATAGCAATTGAGCCAAAGGTTGTAGAGATAAAGTGGGAAATACGCAATATACTATATCATTTTACGTATCGCTATTACTTGACTATATTACTATACTTTACTATGTTACTATATAATTTATTACGTATCACTTCGAGTGCGTTATTTGCCATGGGAGAAAGTGTTTGAAATAAAGATTGCATTGTATTAAGCAGGGCAATGTGTAATACTGTGACCAGTTTTTTGTTACTTTGTTCTTTTATTGAGACATTTTTTTTCCAGAATAAGTAATGGATAAGTTGTTAGCTCAGCAGCACGAAGGTTAGCTTAGCTAGTTAACTTACTTTTCTTGGGGGTTTTAGAATAGAAGGTGAGCCAAGTTTGATTTTAGAGATAAAGCGGGAAATATGCTTCGTTTCATTAACTCATTCAGCTTATAGCGACGAATGTGACTCGTGATAAAGATTATGGTTATATATGACGAATACACGCTGTATTTGCAACAAATTATAATTCCATCTTCGTCTGTATCATTAAACTATAAGTTTGAAGACTATTGAGTACAAAATTACCTGGAATATTTCAATGAATATTCGTATGGTGAAATATTTTTTCATGATTAACATTACAGCTACCAAAGGGGTTAAAATGACTTGATTGCAATTTCTCCTAAAAATTGTATACATTTACAGCAATGCGTGTTTTTGCAAATTGTTACAATTTCACATAAAGGGAATGAAATAAAGATTTATTTCCATTGTATTCTACACTTCTTTAATACCTACCTATTGCTTTAAATTCTTTCACATATTTAAGTACATCCTAATCGTCGGTAATTCTAGTGTTAAATGAGATTTAAATAGATGGCCTGGTTTAAGAGAGACAGACACTCTGTATAATTTATCTTACTACCGTTCATCCTGTGATATACGCAAATTTACGAGTTAGGCACCTAATGGTCGGGAATTCTCGCTTCGGGGTAAGACTAATTACTCGATCGCAAACAGAAATTCATAGTTGAATTGTAAAATCCGCACGACGCGTAATCTGATCACGCATGCGAGAAGTAGTAACGCTGCCGCAAATACTCGTCGTCACGTTCCGGGGCTTAAGGGTGAACACGCATAGGAGGATCGTGTGAAACATCGCGAAACTTTTAGCCTTTCGAACAAGTCGAAAGCGTTTGAACAGCGGAAAATCGTGGACGCATATTTATACACGGATGAGAACGAATGATTAAGTGCGTTGATTGTATCGGTAACAGGACGAAAAATTGTGATCGATTTTAGGGATTGATCGTAAAACGAAATGGATTTGTTGTTGCTCGAGATGTCCGGGATATTGGATTGAAACACATAGGGGTTGTGTTTGCAGCCCGAAAGAGGGAAATGTGATTATCGTTGGCTGAGTACATTGAAAGTTTATTCGCAGGTATTTGTTTATTTGTTTGTTGGCTTGTTTGACTGGAAAATCGGTTTGGTTGTAAATTCAACGGTGACGGGGTGTAAATTCCGACGGTTACGGGAATGGAAACTTGTTTTTTTCTCCCCTGTAGATTGCTCTGTTTCCCTTTGAATATTGCGAATTAAATTGTGATCAAATTGTTCAGAGTTTAATATTGTTTCTAATTTGCAACTTTCCTGGATCAAAGGACGGAATTTTAATTCTTATTTGTATAAATGCTTTGATATATTTTCTACGATTATATGTCTGTCTGTTTGTTACGTGTTGATCGTAAATTACAAATGGAATCGTTGGGGTTGCAAATATAAGGATGATAGGATGTAAATGGATGGTTATGGGGGTAGAAATGTATTTTCTTCCTTGTGAATCGCCTTATTATTCGTCTCACTTTCTAAATTAAATTATAATTCATAATGTAGATAGTATAAACGACGATTTAATTTTGTTGAAATTTTGGAATTTTTATGGTATGGAATGTAAGAAACATTATTATCGTTAATTTAGTATATTGATAATTTATATTCTTTCCTGCTTTACTTTATCCTCATATATATATATTATTGTTACTTTTATTATTATTATCATTATTATTGCTAGACTACGAAGTTTTATTCATGCATGTGTGATTCGAATGTATAAAATGATATAGAATGCACGTAATACAGAAAAATATACAGCATATGAAATGTAAACTGCAAATAATTGTATTTCGAGGGTGAAGCAATTCTTCATTTAACATCCATTTCTTTAATTTTGTTGATAAAAATGTGAATTTGCATGAATGTCTGCAATACGATTACTAGACTGCGGATCTCTATGCAAATTCGTCTTTTTTGTTAACAAAATAAAGCAAATAGAAGCTAAGTTGAAAGTGGCTTCATCTACGAAATGCAACAATTTATACTCGATTTTGAATATTGTGTACTTTTTTACTCATCTCACTTTCCCATACCTGCTTCAAAATCCGCAATTCAACAATTATTGTTATTTATCTTCACGTGAAATTAGGCGAACCCTTGGTATACACATTTGTTGATTCGAGACAATTCGAATGGAAATTATGGGGATGAAAACTTCTCATTCCATGGATTGAATATTTTAAAGTCTTTAGTACTGTACTACGTACTACGATCACACATGTCGAAGTAACTCGGAAGTTTGGGGGTCGATGCACCCAGAAAATTATACTTAAACACTCCGTCAAAGTTGCTTCTCATTAAAGATGTTGCAAGCTTCTCTCCAAATATATCACTTTCACGTCAGATGTCTAGACAGGCCAGCACCGACCAACAGACGCGCCATCCTCGAACGCTTTATAGCCCAATATATTACAAGTGGGGGGGGGGGAGGGGGTAGGGTGATTTAAAACGGCTAAATTATCGATCAAATTCTCCGCTCCGTCGACCTATAAATTTTATCCGAAGTGAAACTCCGAGTCTTCTTAGAGTTCTTCCTCATCTTCTCGAGGAAGAAGAGAAACTGTATCTTGAAGAGTGCTCGTGCGACGCTCGGAAACGTTCTCGATTTTATTTCTATAGCTTCTTCAAGTCCAAGTCGAAAGGGAAAAGATGACGAAATAAGAAGCGTGTCTCTTACGTGGTAGGTAATAATCTGAGCTACTGAAAGGAGCTAAAGACGACGCTCTGGGGGCAGAGAGATTCATCATTCGGCACGTGTGTACTCTACAGCAGCGTCATTACCAACTGGCCTCGTTAAAAAGTACACGTTCGCCCTGGATCAATGGCGAGCAATGAGGATAGCAAGGGACACCTTGTTAATCTCGCTGTTGGTCACGTCTCTATCCAAGGTGGTCATCAACGGGGAACATAAAGTGCCGTGTATGAAAGCGGATTCCATCTTCGTCTGCCTTGGATACCACGTTTCTGCCAGACGAAACTGTGTGACTACAAAATTTCGCGATACCTTGTCTTAGAATACTCTGTTTCCTCGAAATAGGGTAGATGACACAATTATTGCCACTTCAATCCTATCGCGTAACTTTAATCAACTATCTTAGGAATAATGTAACTTAAAAATCCTTCTTCTTTGGAGCATAATATTGTTCAATATCTATTTTATTTATGAGCATTTCTCATTTAAATAGAAACAATAAGTCTACAATTGTGTCTCACTTTTATCCGTTAAACGAATCATCACTTGAAATATACATACGTACAAATATGTTAAAAAGTGGAGAAATTTCGATCATTTTAGGAATGATAATTTATTTATTAATGTAAAACTAGAAACATTGTCGAAAAATAGTGTTTTCCTATTTGTTTACGGTAAAACATACGTGAACAATAAATGCGATTTCGCGAAAGTCCAGGTATCTCTATTCAAGCATACAAAACTTATAATTTGTTTGGCACAAATAATGCCATATTTCATGTACGTTTAGAAGCAATTTTTATTTAACCAATTTCTCTCTCTCTCTCTTTATATCTGCCTCGATAAACCGACAATATCTTCCCTCGAACATCGTCGCAGAATTTGCGACAGAAAAAGTCATGTACAAACTCTGGTAGCTTCCTAGGATCCCCCGTATGCCGAAGTGTGTGTTTCCCTTCCCCAGAGTTGTCCACTGTGTGTCTCGCGAGTAGTAAGCAGCAGCCATGGTACACGTAGAGTCTTGTCACCGAGCCGGAGGACTGGTTAGAGAGGAGGCGCTTATCTCGAGCAACGATCTCACTGACAGCCGCCAATTAAAACATGCTAACGAGCTGCTGATCTCGCGATATCTCGAAGCGGGGCCTAATTAAACTCCCGCCACGGGGGCAGGGGTAGGAGGGTAGTAGCAAGTGGGCGAAGAAGGGGTTCAGATGCAAGGGGGATCGGCGGAGAACGACAAGACAGAATCTACGAGATCTCGCTGTGCACCTAGACTTTATCGTCCCCGCGGTCTCCACGATCTCTCAGGCCCCCGGCTGAACTTTAACAAACCTATTTCCAGCGCAGTTCCTCCAATTATCCGGACACGTCGATCCTACCTGTAAAAGTGGGCTGGGAAAGGTGGAATGGTGGCAGCTGATGGTAAAATCGAGAAGGGGTTAGGAAAGGGTGGGGATATTCCGATGCCTTTTATGGCTTTCCTTTTTGGACCGTGTTATTTTTCTTTTTCTTTTGGAGCAGCTTTATTACTTTGTTGAGTTGGGTTCGATGGGTTCTTTAGGATCTACTAGGTTCGTGTGTATGAAATTTTATTTTAGAATGAAAAAATTAAATGTAGATAAATTCTTCGAAACGCTGTACAGACGAGGGTAAGTCAACAATTATCTGCAGACAGGTTTATCGAATTGGTTGAAGCGGTAATAGGTATAAATTTTTGTACTATTTTTGTAGAAAATCTCCACAACTTTCAGTACACTTGACCTATCGACGCTGAAACTTTATCATGCTTTGTGAATAAAATATTTTTGATTGAGGAACAAACCAGGTTGTTTGAACAGAATCAAATCCTTATCGTATTTTAAAAACAATTATGGATATTCCACTATGTGTGCCAACGATTATTCCATTTTCGTTGTAATATTCAACATGTATTTTTAACGAGAACAAGTACTTAACCTACCTTAAATATAATTGGTGTTATTCTCTAATATTTGCATACTATAAATTAAATTCATCGATTCATTTTTCTATTTTGTAATATGTATATGTTGAATTTAAACTGAGCTTAATTTAAATTCAGCTTACTATAGAAATAATGAATTACTTATCTGTTGGTACACCTAATATAATAAGAACTAAGAGTCAGTTGCAACGAAAGGGTTAATTAACATCGTATTCATTATGCAATTTAAATTCAGAGTACAATATTTTGAAGGATTTCGGAAAATTTCTTCACTGTACGTTTCTCCCACACCTTTCCTTCATAATTTCATCCAATTTTACACGCAAGTTATCAAATAGTGATTAAATCATAGCAGCGTTGCTTGCGGTATAATAACACGCTGGCGTAACCTTAACTAAAAGTAACGAGACTTTGCAGGGGGGGGGGGGGGGGGAAGGAAACATTAAGCTCACGTGTTTCGAACTCTAAAGCAGTTTCCAACCCCCTGGCGATAGGGAAGGGTCGAAAGCAAAGATGTTATTCTTCTTCCTTAACTCATACATATTTCCCAGCTAAGACGTCCCCTCCACGATCTCACCACGAATTACAAATCACCTTGTACGATAATGCAAGGGGATCCTCCCTGTTCTCGAGAAACCATAAGCCCCGCGGATTCTCTCCAGTCAAGTATACAGCTGTTGTGCTTCACCCACGAAACTTCAAATTTCGATATCTTCCAACGATTATTATATCAACCACCACCACTACATTTTACAAACACAACGCGAAAGGGTTAAATTTGAATCTGTTTGAAAACGCTTGGGATGTAAGTAAATTAATCGATCGTTAAGTTTGCCTCATAAATAAATTACGTAATTTGTTTATAAATAGAGGTGGGTCGAAACCTCATTTTCAGATTCGCGACACTTTGCGAGGCTTTGAAATTGACCAATATTATGCTCCAAACTGGAACAATCTTTATGTTAACGACGTTCTAAAATAGTTAAGTTACTTAAATAAAGTCACTTAAAGTGCGAACCTTAAAGTGGCAGTACGTGATACATTTACCCTATTCTGTTTTGTTCAACTACCCCGTTTCCCCTCCATGTTTCTGTACTACCAAAGAATTTCTCGTCTAAAGCAGAAAACGAATTTCGCTATCTACATGCTTGCTATACGCAGCATGAACAAAATGTCGACCAATCTCGCAGCATCCTTCGTTCGGAACATTCTTATCCGTGACAACTTACGCCGCCCCTATTTACTTATCAAAATCAGACGTTATCCTGGATCAGATCGGGAATTCGCCTCTGCCTCGACGTCGACTACTTTACGAGCTATCCGTCCATGTTATCAGCACCACGTCCAAGCGTGTTCGCAAACCGTGCGCGCCCTCGATTTTATCTCGAAACATGCCCGCTTTCCTCAACAACCAATCCCCCCCAGCGCTACTTAAAAAGAACTGCAATCTGGTCCACTTGGACAATATCTTTAATCGAGGATCTTTCTGCATTCAATTTCTTCGTGTCGCCGTTTGAACGTGCAGAGGAAGCTCGCAAATGGAAGTCAAATTCATTGCCTAATCTCTCAAGCTCTGTTCGACGCGAAGCGGAGCATCCATTGCTAACTGAGAGATTCGATGGCTGAAATTCGAACAGTTTCCGAGAAAGAGGCGTGGAGGGTTCGAGAGCCGCCACTGAGTAACCATCCTCTCTGTTTGCCGTTGGATTTTGGAACTAAGCCCAGGTTTGCCCAGACAGATGCACCCACTTGCCGCCCTTAATAGCGCGGCTTACGCACTGCGTTGATCGGCCATCCTCCTTTCATCCTTAAAGTCTCCCTTGCTCCCTGCAACGAGCTTCTTTTGCCCGATTGTTACCAGAGATAGACTCTTCGCCCGGTGGCCAAGGGAGACTTTCGCCTTTTTATTTCAATCGTAGCACGCGACCCCTAGATAGAAGGATTAGGCGAGTTAATCGCTCGTCGATTCCACGCCGAGCTGAATGTCGAGCAGGGAATCTCTTGGAGCACTCTGCTTCATTTATAGCACTGATTCCCAACCAGTGAGCCGCGACCAGGGCTCCAAGATGGTTCCGAAATTAACTGTTTCAAACTGTTATATAAAAGCTTTTGTATGAAATTGTTACGAAGAACTTAAGAATCGAGCTACATTTACCGAGTTAAGGTTTAAGTTAAAATTCTCGTATCAACTCTCATAGTTAAGTGAAGATTCTATTCTGAAATATTTATTTTCAGTGTGTTTTCTCTGCCTTATTAAGTTTATTTTATCCTGTGCTGGGAAGAATTTTTAGGGGATGGTAGTGGCGCAGATGAGTTAAGTATTATAAGAGGGTGTTACGATCCAAGAAAGGTTGGGAAACACTGACTTAGAAAGTCTAGTGGGGTAAAATATTGTAGGATAAATGACTCACGTACTGTCACTGTTCCTATAACTGCCACTTGAATTCGTGTTACTTAATAGCAAAGTAGTGTGTAATGAATCGTAAGTAAACAAAATTTCATACCAAATTTTGACTTCGGTTTACGTAACAACACATAGACTTGTATATTCGTTTACACTTAATATTTGTAACGAAATATTAGGAGGCAAATGTGCTGTTGAACATTAAAACGTGACCAATATAATTATAAAGTATGGAACGTATCATAATTCGGTAAGGTGATACGTTTACTATATATTTTATATCTGTTACACATACTGACGTGGTAATATATGTAAAACGTGTTTCTATTTAAATGAAAGGTGTTCAAGTGACAGTAAGAGGGACCGTGGACTTTGTTGTACATTTTCAATTACGTAGTAATAAATGTATTATATTGAACATATCAGAAAATGTTCATAAATAAAACAGATGTTGAACAATATTATGCTCCAAACTGGAACGATCTTTATGTTAACGACGTTCTAAAATAGTTAAATAAAGTTACGCGCGAACCTTAAAGTGGCAGTAATTATATTTACCATATACGTCTATGTTGCAAAATTGATGAAATTAGATTCAAAGTGGTATGTGGGTAACGAGAAAAGGAAAAAGGGAAAGGTGATAAAGGGTGCTGGAAATGAGAAATGGGAAATTAGAAGTGAAAAGTAAAAATTCGGATATGAAACTAGAGAAGAGAGTTTGAGCAATTGGAAGTGGGATATAAACGGTATTAAATCTGAATGGGAAAAATTGGAATTACGACGTGAAAAGGTAGAAAATTTACCGTCAAAACTTTGAACTACCAAGCATAAAGCACTTCTGCCAGAGCTAAAGCTATGAACATGCCAAACATTCCTCGCTACTCTCTATACTTTACCTCGCGTTAGAAGTTTCTATGAACTAAAGCCAGTTCTTAAACTATAACTCTCATAGTGATCAATTCTATTTCTTTTATTCCCTGCCAATTTTCTCCATTTCATTGCCAATAAATATAATTACTCCAGTTAACCCTTTGACTGCGTCGCGATATATGCATGATTCGCTAATCAAAAAACACGCAAAATAGTTTACTTGTGCAAAACAGTTACTTGTGAATAAATTAATCTGAAGTTTAAGATAACAAAATGTTAGATTGTCATTAACTCAAATTTCCATTTATTGTTACCAAACGACAAGAGAGGAAATTAATCTACTTATGTTATATTGTATAAAATCTATGGAGCGTATACATACGCTTTTCGTAGTCAAAGGTTTAATATTCGGACACCGCTTACAGCGAAATTCACCAATCATAAAAGTCCTGATTTGAATGAAAGTTGACATGCTCGTAGAGTATAATCGACTGCAAGTAGATCAATTTTTTTGACAGGAAATCTCTTTGAGGGGTTGAAATCAACTCCTTTAAATTTCAGCATTTCTTCATTTTTTAAATGAAATTTTATTTGGAACATTTTTCACAACAGGGTGATAGAATATTAAAAACTGAGCATTTCTTGTATTCTTATATACGCCCACGGTAGCGAAAGGGTTAACAAAGGTAACTGTATACTTATAATTCAACTTACCTCCGAAAAATCGATTCAATTCCTATCATAAATTTACTCAAGTACATTTCATGAATGCCTCAACTGCTATCTCCACTTCGTATCTATCAGCCTTGGATCGTCTTCGTGAAAAGAGGGTCGTACAGCGACAATGTCGAACGACGTTGAATGATAAATCACGCATCGATCCCTGATGACGTCCCTACTTGATGTAGCTACACCACAACAGTGCACCGAAGACAAGCTGTCATCTCGCAAACGTCAGCGAACGGAAGAATCCCGCATGGAGCGAAGGTATCGGTTGCTCTGGAACGCCAGGAATCGTCCACGCTAATTACCTGTACGCTTCCTCTTTACCCTCGTTACCGCGTCATCATGATCCCTGCGCGTCTCCTGTAATTTCGCGTGCTCACAATGCGGCAACTGATTAGGACCGTGCGTCGCGTCGCGGTCTCATCTGCGTCCCGTGTAATCATTGACGCTGCTTCAGGCTGTACCGCGACATCGAGGGGCGGCGTCGAAAAGCGGCACAGCCATGGGGATGGCCACGTTTTACCGGAGGGGAGGGGGGGGGACGTACAATGCGGCTGTAACGAGATGATTACAGCCCGGCTTTCGGAATTCAACACGATTCTGACCTGCGGAAAATACCCACCTCGTGATTCCGAGCCCAGAATCCGGGAGTTTCGCTTTAAGTGGTCGCGTAAACGTTACACAGGATTTGTCCTCTGGCGAATGGGCATTTGTATTCCGGCGGAGTTCGCGTCCTTCCCGAAGGAGGACGAAGACTACGCTCGTAAACCGGCCTAGATCCTGCGGGTACGAAAAGGGGGATATTTGTTGGGAAGTGTCTTGCGAACTTGGGAACCAGGCCACGGTTTTGCACGAAATTTGACGGAATTTCAGCCGATGGTTTTTATTACGTGTCTCGGGTGGGAATGGGGAATACGAAGGATATGACGGTTTTTAGGATGGTGAAAACTGGTGGAGTTTTATGATATCGGGCGGAAGAACTTCTTCCCCCGGGAGGAATTTCAGTGAAAGTAGATATACTGTTCTGAAAAGAACTATTAGAACGGGGCTATTCGAGTTACTCTACGGTGGACACCAATTCGTATAGGGTAGATGTACCACGTACTGCCACTTTAAGGTTCGCGCTTTAAGTAACTTTATTTAACTATTTTAGAACGTCGTTGACATAAAGATCGTTCCAGTTTGGAGCATAATATTGTTCAATATACCTCTTTTATTTATGAACACTTTTTTCATATATGCAATATAATACATTCATTACTACGTAATTGAAAATGTACAACAAAGTCCACGGTCCTTCGTATTGTCCCTTGAAAAGTTTTACGTCACTGTTTACCGATTGTCGACATGTGCAGACCTGCCTTAAGATTACTCCCACAAAAAACTGAATGCTGCATGAATAATACAGTATTAAATGCCGCGGAGCTCGTTTAGATCAAAGTTGATTAGGTACAAAACGAGAAAAATGTAATCTAACAGGATAAAGTTCAAAGGATCCCTCTAACATACTTTCAATACTATCAAAGGAAAATGCAGACCATGAAATTCATTGAAACAGAGGAACGCGAAAAATCGTAATTTCGATACCTGTCAAACCTATCTCAGAAAACATCCTCTGTTTTGTGCCCAGGCTTTAAGAAACAGCTGACACAAATGGACTGACATTTTTCCTCTAAATTTGTTACCTTCCAAAGCTGAATTCCGTAGGGTCAGATATTTCTCGTAAATCCTTTCAACCAATCAACCACACACACGATATCTTTCCCAAAAAGTACCTCCATTCCGCTAATCCAATTTCTCCATTTTCTACTCGATCATTCCACCTTACATCCGATTTTACCCGAAATATTAAATCGACAGTTTGCAACTTGGCGAATCGATGAATTATAGCCGGTTACCGACGAGTTAACGTAGTTCGACGGATCCCAGTCACGTTTCGCGAACGGCAACAGGGTCAAAGGGAGGAGAAGGACATGGTCTGTCGGCGGGGATTCGGGAATGAAACGAAGAACCGCTTTTGGATAGCAACAGCTGGCGCGAACGGGAGTTGTCCCTCCTCTCGGTATCCCTTCGTTCGAGTTTCAGCGAAATCGACGGCAGGGACTCGCTAGGATCCTCGCAACTCACTCAGCGACCAGCTGACGTTACGACCTCGTCGAGGAGGAGTTGGATACACCCTCTCTTATATCCCTTCGAGGCTACCCTCGTCTTCCCAGATTCCAGCAGCCGCCGGTGCTAAGTGCCGAAAGACTGTTTTTCGAACAACATCCTGCAACTCCGCTTTAAAGTTCCTCGACGAGGGACGGGAGAGGCGCCTTCTAACGCCTTTGTAATTTCTATTAAATTAGTTGAAGCGATGCGTTGTGGTTTAAATGAGCACAGTGGCTCGTCGAAATATTGTAAGAAAATTCTAATAACCTGTAAGTCTGATTTTAATGAAAGTTTTTGCGTGCAAGTACTGTCCGTCCACCGGAAAGAAGGCAGACGAGGAGTCTTTACATCCTTATTGTAGATATGGTCTACTTGTCTTTCCTATCATCACACGCCGTCTTCGTTATTAAACCACTGTCGATCTTTAATGCCTTCGGTTAACAGTGAACAATATATTTGCTTGGAGGGAGGGTAGTAGATTGTAATTAGAAGGGGAATGTAAATACTTGCGTGCCTTCTTATCGCGGACGAATAGCATAGAGTTGTGGTGCTGTAGAGAGGGGATAGGGGATAGGAAAAAGGAAGGGTGTTGCGTTTCGTCCTGGGCCTGCTAGTGGACTCATCAGTAAGGCTACCTAGCAGGCCCTGCCTTAGACGTTAGGATATTGGAAGGAATGTTAAAGGCGGTATATATATGGACGAGGTAGTTGGAGCGAGTACTTTCGAGAAAGCCTATTTCGTATGTCCCTCTAGTGGTGGGTGCAGGAGAGCCGCCATAGGGTTATCCAAAATAGACTGTAGGAACACTTACCTTCACTTTTTTTTCTTTCCCTTTCTGCTTTACTCTTTTCTAATCTGTTTTTTTATTTCTATTATCTTCGTTCCTTCTCGTTTTCAATTTCTATTTTTTTCACCTGCATTTTACTAACAAACATGGCGTTTGACAGATATTCTCATTCAACATCTTAAAGGTACTTTTGGATAACCCTTTAGATCATGACAGTGCATATATGGAGCAATTTTTTTGGTCCATAGGAAATTTCTTCAAGAAGCTGAAGTCAAGTTTTAAAGATTTCGATGTGTTTTCATTTTTTTAATGCAATTTTTTCTGCGACTTTTCTTTGTTACGGAATAATAGAGTATTAGGAGGTGAACATTTTTTTACGTGAAAATTTTTGCTTCATTTTGTACCATTACGAAGTTGCACTTGAAAAATCGGAAACAAATGGTGTACCGTAGAGGCTGATTTCAGATGATTTCATATAATTAGAGAAATTGTAGACTTTCATTTTCTCTATAACTTCGCAATGATACGAGATACAGGAGAAATTTTTGTACAAAAAAATGTTCTATAATGTTTTTAGTGCTCTATAAGTCCACTGTGAAAAAAATGCCCAAATTGATACATTTTATCGCACTATTCTTTCTTAGTTTGCATTGCGTTTTTACGTTTGCAGTGGTAATGCAATATCCTGTATCCAAAACGTACCTCAATTTTTTCTATATTAAAATTATGTTAAAAATAGTAATTGCAATCGATCCTTTCAAACGATATTCTAAAATGTCTATTTCCTGATCTTGCTGACAATTGCAAAGTAATCGATACGTTAAATTATCTATCGTACACTACAAAAAACGGCAAAACTTAGACCAACCTAATAAATTATATCCAGAAGAATTGAATATTTGACAGTTTACAATTTCCAATTTGCTGCTCCAAATTACATTTTTATGCTTCCAATGCAGTGCAGAGAAATTAAAGCATACAGAATCCCTCGTCTAAAAAATTCATCTATTGCAATCCGTAACAACCCTAAGAATATTAATCAAAAAGTCCGAATGGACTGGTTAATCCAACCACGAGCCAAAATCCCTTCAAAGAATGATTACGCATCGTCGACGGCGCGGCGCGGCGCGGCGGCGGCGGCGCGGCGGGTCGATCGAATCTATCGTCTCTTTAATCCACGTCCGTCGAGTTAATCTCGTATCAAGCGGCAAAGAGCCGTTCCGTGAGTATCGGTCGAGAGCTTTCAAGCTACACGATTCCATACATCGATGAGCTTCCATTCCGTAATTGCCAGCATCTCCCTCGGGTGCCTCGGCGATAACGCTTCCGGCAATAGGACTGCATTGTACATTAGCAGATCAAGTTCCGCAGCCAGCTAACCCATACAATCCACCATGCCTGAAACAAAGATCCGAATTCTCGCGTCGACGCTTATTGCTGCTAAGTTCAACGCGATTCCCAAGACGGCAGATGTCATAATGACGAGCAACGTCTTCTCAAAACGACTTTTAACCCTTTGCGGACGGGTGTCGCAAATAACAGCTCGTGGTTTTTAATCTTTTGGACACATGTATTATATGTAAATTTTTAAAGCATGCAATTCAAGTTAATATAATTGGACAAGAATTTGTTAAATTCCATCGTAAACGGGTTAATAATTAAACGAAAATTCGTTAAATATTATTATATTCCGTCCGCAAAGGATTAAATCTGCTGAAATCGTTAAGTAATTTTTTAGTTAAATCTTTTGCTATTAGAGAAGAAGGACGGGGTAGGAAATGAAGATGTTTTTAAACGAACCAAAGATCAGTCGGCCTGCGTAAAAGAAACTACATATTAGTTTAAGTTCAGGTTTATGTACAAGGTTAAGTTTACTGTGCAGTTTTGTTTAGTTGATGCATTCTGTATTTTAATTTATTTTTGTTTGGGATGCAATATCGAAATTATAATGCCACTCGATGCATTTAACACATTATTTACCGAGATCTGATTAGTATGTTTTTCCAACGCATCCTATAAATCTCTACAAATCAGCCTTTTGTTCTCTACATTGTCAATAATGATTCAATCAGTACACAAAATAATACTTTAAATCTTTTTTTATTTCATATGTTTTTATAAGATTGAAAACATTCTGTATTACCCAATTGTAAGCTTATTTATTGGTCGGTCTCTTGTGTATCTTAATTCCTAACCGATAGATAATGTGTTAATATATATATAAGCGTTTCTGGGGAAGTATAAGCATAAACATATCTATTTCTGTCCGATTTCTGCTATTTGTTATGCTATTATATTTTGAATATTTTAAATTATGTTTAAGTTACGTAACTTAACAAGATGTACATCTTGTAGTTATGTTGTTACGTTGTACTTGTAGTTATGAAAACTATTTTCGCTTACATAAATTGTACATGCTTAATGAATTATTCCTTAAAAATTTATAAATTATGGTTGAATGAATTCGTACCACTTACATAGATTATTGTGTTCTTACGAAACGCAACATTTTTCCAAGCCCACGACAAGAACGATAAAAATGCTTTTGCGAAAGGAAATAAATATTCGTATTCATTAAAAAACGAACAGTTTTATATTTAAAAGAGTAAAAGAAAATTACGTATCAGTTGTGCGTTATATTATTGAAAATTTAATATTTTTAAACACACGATTTTTTAAGTATCGAAAACAAATTAAAAGAGTGAAAAACTGCCGCTTTCAGAGTCTCATAAGTTCAAAGTGAACTTTAGGAATTTTCCGATAAAATTTTATGGATACGTTCTACACATTCTACTCTATTAAGTAATCCAATGAAATTTGATCTTTTTTTGCCTCTTTGAAGTAGAAATTTTCCTTAAGTCACGTTTTCGTTCGCACAGCCAATTCTCTATCTACTTGGAGTGGGATGTAGAAATTGCGAATCTTCAAGAAGCTTGTTACATGGCGGATTTCAATTAGGGAGCGCCAACGGTTGCCATTTTTTGACATTCCACAGGATTTTATTGAGAGAAACGGTAGTTGGGATTGATTATTACTATGTATCTTGTTGTTTATGGAATGGGATGTAGAATGCAGGAATATCTTCCAAAGGTTATGAAGTAGTTTTAGTCAGATGTTTGCTTGTTAAGGCAGACCACCGGTATAGAGTAATTTTGTCCGATTTTTACCGCAATTGGCTAAGGATTTCATTTCTTCGCTTTACAGAATTATTTCCCATTCTTAACACTGAAACTATGAAAGTAGTCAAAATGACTCATCTGTAATTCCTCATTAAAATTTTATGAATTTATATATACGGATTTTTGCAAACTTTCCGTAATTTTCTACTAAGAGGATAAATGAGGATTTTTTTCTATTGCATTATATATTTTTTCAGCTTCTTATCGTTTTAATTTTGTCGATACCAACAACTGCATCTTGATTGTTGATAGTTTCAATGTTAATGCAACTCAGTTTATTACTGGAATATTTCCTGTTTGGTTCCCTGATAAAATTGTAATATTTGTAGTAGAATTAAGTAACGAGGAAACTATTCTTTGCAACTAGATCAAACATTATCATATACAATTTACAGTGAACAAATTATAGTATAATTTCATTTCTGTAAAGTATATACCTACTCACTTTTGACTCTCACTGTATGTATATTCACAGCTGCAAATTGTTTTACTCTCAATCCTCCATTCTTGTATTCCAACTCAAAATCCAAATTACAACCCTATCAAGAATTAGTTAATAAGAATAAATTAAACTATTCTTTATAAGTAAATTAAACACTATTAATACATCGTCAACTGTTTCAAGAAGAAATGACAGATAGTAAAAAATAAAATGGACCGTGAATGGAAATCAAATTCGAATGTTCTTCTTCGATAGATATCGATACAGTCGATTTCTTCTCAACAAACGTTAAGATCTAAAAAATCGCTGAATACCGGCTGTTTAGAAATATTTAAATCGTCAATTTTATTCTACATAATTACAATTCCGATGTTTAGTTGTGCATTCTACAATATTAACTGTTATATATTTTATATTATTTATATATTAGGCTGTTGCCCGGCTACCGAATAACTAAACAATAAATAAAGACTAACCCATTCGCTAACAAACTTTCTGTCAAAAACCGTGTAGAACTATACTCGCGAAGTTGCAATTCATTGCTGTCCGAATCGCGAACTACCCTTGGCTGGGCAAAACTACCGTCGCGTCGGTAGTTCGACTTCCATCGATTACAGCGTAACTAACGGAGGAATTCTGCTGGCAAAAATCGTGATACGCTCGACAGAGTCGGCTAAAAAGGGCAACGAACCGATGTAGCGAGCAGAGATCGGGTCCGGGGTTTAATTATCGGAAACCTTTTCGGTTTCGCTGACTCGGTTCGCCCTTTTATCCATCGGTGGCAGCAGGATGGTGCGCGCGCCAGCGCACTAAAGATGAAATATCCTACAAACGTCGGACGCGTGCGACTGGACGCATAAAATTCACATTATTTGAACTGGAACTAACATAGAAGTCCTGACGATTAAGAGAATGATAGTTACTGCAATCTGAAACGTAAAGAAGAAACGAAAGAAGACAAATTAAGTTATATAGGGTGGCCATTGAATGACTGAATGATATAAAACAATGATATGAAGAATGACTACTGATATAAAGCAAAAATAACAAAAAAAAACACATAAACACATGTTTTTTTAACTTTTTATTATTTTATTTGGAAATATAATTAACGGATATTTTTAAGTATTATGCGTGAAGATCAACATCCCTCAAATCACCACCATTTACCTGCTCACGAATACGGACTCTTTCCACAGCATTTTCCATTACTTTGCTGATTCCCTGGGATTCTCAGTACCCTAAAACCTAAAAGAGTAGAGTTAAATCTAGAGTTTCAATAATTGATCTTTCACTGGAATAGAAAATCTCAATGAGTTTTACTCGTTGCTGGACATTACACGTAACCAGTTTTAATCTCCAAGGGATGCTTTATAATCCGCAAAAGGAAGGAAATGAGAAAGATTGAAAATGAACAAGTTATGAACTCCAACGTAGCGGTATCTAAACGTGTAATACACAAGAAATACCATGTGCATAACATGATTTGTTACAGCGTAAGAGACGCAATGTGATACAATACATTTTAGAAATTATTCATCCTCATCGGAAGGAAAATTTATTATTACACAAATCGCACTGCGTTTGCGTCCAAGTCGACACAGCGTCGAAAATCGGTTGTAGGAAAACAGTAACAATATTTTCTATTGTTTCAATAGCAATACGTCTGATGCAAAACGTAAACGCTTGCGTCTAACGCAGTGTTTGCCAACGTTGGGCCCACGCTTGACAGGGGAGCACGTTGATTGTTAAGGGGCGCGGGGGAGGGGGGCACGTCGAAAATGGAGTCGTCCAGAGTTTAAGTTAACCGCATGGCGACTCTCAGTCGCTACTCTCACGGATAAACGTTAGATTATAGATAACAGACGCGTGTTTACTCAACAATTTCCTAATGATTTCTTCTTAAAATCTATCATTTAAGTTTCTTCGGTGAACAATTCAATTTTTGAAAATTAAAACGTATGTATACGTTACATAGGGGGCATAAGTATTTTAGAAAAGCTTACTTGGGGCATGGCACAAAAAAGGTTGGGAAACACTGCTCCAACGCGTATATAGGAAAACGCACCTTAAAAGATCCTGACTTTCGCGAGAACGTTGCGTGGCGACTTCTCTATATCCACCGGCAACAGGAAAAACATTGTCCAACCATGAGCGAAAAGCGCGCAGGACCACCGACCATCGTTGCGCAAACTCGATTAAAACGAGCGTTAAGCGATCGAGCGGCCGCGGGGGCGGAAAGCGCACCGCTTAATAGGGTGTGATAGATCGGGTAAATTGCATCGGTGCTAATGGGATTGCACGCGATGGTGCTATAACCATTACCGTGGCCGTAGAGACTGGTATCCATGCCCTGAAACCACCCCCATAGAGCAATCCGGTCCCCGCGATTCCACCCCTTGATTTCTCTTCTTTCTCCCTTCTTCGCGATCCTCCGTCCTCGGCTACGCGTGAATGGGTCGCCGGGAATGTTGGTTCGGTTCGCGTTCGGTGTTGCCGTAATACAGAATATTTAATAATTGACGCAATAGAAATCGGCGAAAGGCGAATATCGCGATGACTCTGGGGCGAATCTACTGGAGGAATGAGTAATCGCTTTAACGGCAGTTTGAAATTTCATGGGGAAATTCATTGGGAAATTCCAACGGTCTGCCGTATAGAATTTCGATCGGCGTGTTCAAATTAAATTCGTTATCGGACGATCTCTACGCTGCGCGTGATTAAAGCTTTCGTGCCCTGGCTGGAGACTAGGTTTCGTTTCAGTTTTTGCAGATTCCCGTCGCTGCTGCGATCGTCTCAATTTTGTGGTTCGTGGAACGCGAATATCCCGTGCGACGTTTCTTTCAGGGGAAAGTGAAATAATGTCAATTATAAGGGGGAACGATTAATCCTTTTATATTGAAGCATTTAGTGCATGGAAATTCAAAGATTTCGTGGTAATTAGTTTGCAGTTGACAGAAACGTGGCAGCCTTCGTTTCCTGGCTCCGTTGTTTCAGTATCGCGATTTTAGATTGATAGATTATGAAATTAATTAGGCAAGTAGTTTATGCTATTGTGCGTAAAATATAGTAGATTCGAGGAAGGTTAAAAAGTAAGGATGAAACATTCGACAGTTCTCGAAACTAACAAAAGTTTCGAATTCTACTTATGATAATTTTATCATACGAAACTGCTCGAAACCTATGCGAATAATTATTCGCATAAATAAAAGGAATATTATCATAACACGTATTTATTTAGCTAATAGTCCAATTGAGTTTCTGAGAAAGTTAAATTGTGCTGTTTTGGAATTCGTAGCTTCTTCCTCTTCTTCTTCTTAATTTAAAATAATATTACTATTCAATAAGAAAAAAAAATCACTAAGAATAACTTTTAAATTCAGCGTACGACAAAATGAATATTCGCAGCATATCTCCATCCCCCGAAGCTCTCAATTCTTTAAAACAAGTGCACTAATATTCCGACTGACATCCCGTCACCCTCTCGGATATTCCAATTATTCCCAAGCTGAAAGATTAAAGCCATTGCTTTTGTTAACATCTGTTCCCGAAATCTGTCACTAATTTCGCGCACACGAGCTACCATGTCTTTTTTTTATTCCTTCATTACACTCTCACCCTTTCATCCCTTCCCCCCCACTCCATCCCCATTCTATACATCGATTACAGCAGAAACGAAAATTAAAAATCCGCGCACACAATCGCACGAGTCACGACTTCCCATCGGTTCCATACATAACGATTCCCTAAAAAAAAACGCGATCGAATACGTTCCCATACCTCACCGCCCGCGCTCTGATTACGCAACCCTCGATGGGGTCCGCGACTGTTCGGAAAAGTCAACGTTACCGGTTCGACAATAGGGGTGACGACACCCATTCCCACTCCTCCACGATTGATTCTTCCTGCTGGAGCAGTGGAACGCTCGCGACGCCCGCGGACGAGGACCTAACCTGCAGGCAGGAACAACGGACGTGACAACGGGACGTCCCGCTGCATATAGAAACGGAAACGACCAGGACAAACGAAAGGGCTCGCTACGAGAAAGGAAGGGGGGAGACAGGGAAGGAAAGACGGAGAAATTAGAGAGTAGGGAGAATCTTTTTGCTGAAAGTGGGGGGGAGAAAGATTCATTGACATTTAGTACGGTGAACAAAAAAGCAGGCAGAACGAGGGGACAATGGCTGTCGAATTCTTTGTCTGTGGCCCGGGCTGGATTTTTAATAACGCCGCAAAAATAATGGAGATACCGCGGCAACAATGGGGGTGGGTCTTCATTAGAGAACCGCCCTGTTCCCTGATCAAATGCTTGTCTAGCGGCCAACAGCGGTGTCGCCGGTTGGCAGGCTTGCACGCGGCACACACCGCGTTTTCACGGATCATTCGTCACGTCGAAGCGTTTTGGCGCCTGTGTGCTTCCTCCTCCTACGCGGATTCTCTCACCCTCTGCTTTGCGCGTTCCTTTCGTTCCTTTTGCCGGGGTTTTTTTTTTTTTTTATGAGAGCATGGGAAGTTCGGATTATACACCCCGGAGATAATTTTGATTCGCCTTGTGGCGCCAGAGGATGGGTCGGAGTAGAACACGCCAAGTCAAATAGCACTGCGAAAGAGTTACGATTTCGCGGACTGACGGGGACGGGTCGCGTTGCTCGTTTCGTTTTTGCCGGGAAGAGAATTTGTCTTTCGAGACGGCTCAACATCCTTCTTGCGACCTTCGCTACGGATGCATGGTTGCTGCCGCAGATTTTTTTCGGATCATCGTCGTCATCGTGGAAAGATTTCTGGGGAATTTAGGAATTACGGATAAATTTTGCTTCAATATTTTTGGGTGACAGTCGGTATAGGATTTATGTGCGTCTCAAATTAATTAACTTTGATTTTCTGAACACTCGCGAGACACGTATAAATTTTCTCAAACGTCCAGATTTAAGATTTCTATTTATTTTTGCCTGTTCAATTCTCATTTCGTTCTTAAAGACAATGTTTCACCTGTCCGAAATACGTAACACTTTAAATTTTCACAAGAGCCATAAAAACGTTAGATCGTACTGTTAAAAATGTTTTGGAACGCGAGGAGTTAACCCGTTTTTAAAGGGTGGATTTTGCGAGGAAATTAACCACCGTCTCCAAATATTAGAAATACTGGAAGACTAAATAAAGGAAAATTTTGTAAGCGAAAAGCTTTCCTCTTCAAAATTTAAGGGATTTAGACCTTATAGTCCAGGTGAACGAGGACAGGAAGCAAATGGAGAGACTTAAGCGTTTAATCGATAGTCATTTTTCAGGATAAATATTGCGAGAGGGGTTTCCAGGTGGGCCACGGTTCGCAAAGTGCCAGGTCTTTGTTGTTTCAGAGGGTTAGAGCATTCCCTCAAAAGCTGATTTCCTGGCCACACTTTGTCTCTCTTTTCTCGTGGTCCACAAACACCAGGTCACGCACACTCCTCCACTGTCACGCGCAATCCTTCCACTACAGGTCAGATAAATAAATAGTGCGGGAAGACTTGGCAAATATTTGCGACAACCCGTGCACACCTGAAAAGAGGGCTGTGCTACCTTTTCGATTCTTCTTCGTATTATATATAACCATTCAGGGACTTCTGGATATGATATAAAGCTTGGATTATAAGAAAATTAGATTAAGGATCATTGCAATGATGAAATATTGTTGCATAAGGAGCTACCAAAAATTTCCAGCCAAAGTTTAATTTAATTGGAATAGAGGAGAAGGTAGGAATACGAGATATTCTGATCTAAACAGGATATTGACGTTTTTAATAACGATTGAAAATTGAGAAGTAAGAAGATTATAATGGCCTTCCATAACAGCCGTTCTTCTTCATTGATCGTTCCTTGTTTAATGGATGTTTTTAGTTTAGACCGTAGCTTAAATTTTACACGTGTATATATTCAAGTGAAATTTACTTCAGCTTATTTTGTGATTTCCAATGAATATTTTGAATATTTTAAGTCACGTTTAAGTTACATCTTGTAGTTATATAGTTACGGTGTGTTATAAGTTACTAAACAAATCCATATCACTTAGGTACACATGTATAAAGAAACCGGATGTCACTCGAAACCGAAATGCGAAGAGTAAAATAATGATTGAAATAGTAACAACGTTTTCTTACTTTTGTAAAACATTTTCTAGTTTCGTGGCAAATATTAGGTTGCTTGGGAAGTTCGTAACGACATTCGAGAATCGCTCGATATCACCATATAAGCACGTATTTATTTCATTAAATAATTCAGCGTGTTTCTCGGTGATTTTATGACTATGAGAAAGTTACGTAATTGGGTGGGAGGTTTATTAAAGGAACAACTGCTACGAAGTATCGTAATTGAAACCAAGTTGTCATCTTCTTCAAAAACGAATCTTAATTCCTAACCGGTGGATAATGTGTTAAAAATACTCTGCCGCGAACTAAAGCCTCGTATAACCAGGCTCGCCGTATCTCCTGATTTTCCAGCAACTGACCGTAACACTCATCTTGCGCTCTAACAGCATCACCATAAATCCGTTGCCGCAAAACCGAGTTACAATTCCCCATTTCGAGAGGTTAAAACTTGCACCATCCCGTATGTCACGCAATTTCGACCGGCTTCCCGAGAAGCCGGAGACGCTGGGCACGAAAATACGCGGATTCGCGGAGAAGCGAAGCGTTTCGAGGCGGAATATCGCGTCGTTGAGCTGCGGTCGAGGTACTCGCCGCCGAGTATATTCATAAGCGGGCGGGTATAAACCTCATAAGCGATGCAATACACTTCGGGCTATGGGCGCCCCGGTGTATTTCAGTCGGCGAAGACGACGCTTTACAATGACACCGTCGCGTGAATTAACAAACAGCCCCGTGGCACGTCGCGGCCTCACGAGAAGTTAAGTGCGCCGCTAGTGATACACTCGCGCTTGCAAAGGGGATTACGAGCGCGAGCGCGACATAATTCGCGTTTTGCGCTGCTCCACGGCCTTCCTTGTCCCCTGCGACTCGTCTTCCTTCCGGTGACGTTGCGGAGAAGCGACGAGCTCCCGCCACGTTGGATAAAAACGGAAATGTTTCCTTCGCAACTGAGACTGATTAGGAAACGGCCATTCGCCTGTTGTACCTTTTTCGTTTGAGTGGCGTTTGTAGTTTTGTGTCGCGCTGGGTGGGTTCAGGTTAAGGAAGATTCATGGTGCGTGAAACTGGATGCTTGTGGAATACAGTGGCAGACATTTAGTACTGGAACTCTACCATGGCGGGCAAAATGACCTACTTGTATAAGATGTTATATTGGGTTGGTCAGAAAGCTTTTTCTTTTTAATTTTTTTTAAGGTTGCTTCAACCTTAAACGGTTATTGGCAACCACACGTGCTATTTACGTTATATAAATTATTAAAAGTAATTAAATACGAATTAGTAAATTAGTGTACTTCAAATAGTTGACTGTATTAGAATATGACTCTTCATCAGTGTGGGCTTTTTTAAGGCATCCATTTATTTGATACAAGTTCCTTTCTCGTTAGTATTTCCTGCATGACGATATGATTTATTGTAGCATTAGTATTATAATTAGTGCACACGGATTTATCTTCTTTCTTGAGTAAGAAGGAATGAGAGAAGTTTGTGTGGCCAATTCTCAGTCCTGTAAAGACTACTTGGAGCTTTAGAAAGCTTTGTCGTACAATCATAACTCGAATTTATGTGTAATTATATGTAAGTATATGTAATTTTATGTAGGGCAAACGTAGGCAATATGTAATGCGCGCGTAATGTTGAAGTTTGTTAAATGTCAATAATTAAATAGCAAATTTTACCGACAACCGTGTTTATGAGTTCCTTATAAATAATAGAATGGGATCTTATTGGCAATTGAGGATCAGTCGAACATCCATTATTGAAAAGAAAAAGACGTTTTTCTCTTTTTGCGATGTGCAAACATTTCTAAAAGGCGAGTCAAATGGTTGAATATTTTATTGAAATTAAATTAAAGGGTATTACTTTTGTATGGTTCATCATTAACTGTGACGGTTCAAATATAGTATAAAAATATTCATAACTTACATATAATAATACATAATTTATAAATATAAATAGTTAAATGTTTTATATTAGATACTCCTTCTTTGACCTGCCGAATTTCACGTTTATTAGTTTCTCCACTATAATTTCAAATCATTTGAATTATAGTTTTACACTTAAGTAACTAAATACGATTATGTATTAGTTTCTTTATCTCTTGGCGATGATTTCATGAAAATGGCCATATCTCTCTACTATCGGCAAAGTTTTAAAATCAGGTGTTCCATATTACCAACGTGTGTCCTGCAAAATCATTCCAAGATACCATCCTCGATATAGGATCTACAAATTGCACGAGAAGCTAAATTTCACTGAACAGTTTCCGACTATGCGTCAGAGTAAGAGGATCTGACTATGTATCAGTTAGGATTTTGTAAAATGAGGGAATTACGCTCGATCTACTCTCTAGATTTTTATTGGCCATATTTCGTGGCTACGATAAACGCTTTGCACGCGTGTATCGAGGTCCAATTAACGGGTGCGGCCCGTGAAAATATATTTCACGCGTTAATTGCCACGGCCGCGACAAGTCCGACGGAATTTCAGCATAGATCCGATGAAATACGGGCCGCGATCCGGCGCGTGCAATTTATAAATTATAATAATCGTATATTATAGCCGGCCGCTTGTATCCGCGTACAGCGGTAACGGGCCAGCGAAATATTTGATAGCTGGTCATAAATTGGACCGTAAAAACCGAGACACGTAGAGTGTTCCTTTCCTGGGACATCGCGGATTCCACGCGTTTTCACGTGCGCTGCCAATGCTGCTGCGAAGTCGATGATTTCGCGCGAAAAAACGAATGAAATACTAGGGCAAAAGCGATGTTTCAACCGAAACATAGCTTAACATGTATCACGTATTTAAAAAAAATTGCTTTTTCACTGCGTCGAGTGAAAAATGTACATATCTCTTTTATACACGCGTGACGTATCTGTATTTCAATTTTACATTTGGATCAGAAACATTTATTTATAATTCATTAAATTGCGGATATTTATGCGCTTAAAATATGTAGGTTTATTTAAATCGGAAAATATATTGTATAATCATAGAGAGAAATTTAAATGTAACTTTTATTATGATTGCAATGAAACGTTTGTTTATTCGAATCAAAAGCATCAATACATAATATCGGATTTGACAGAATGAATATGATAAACGCATATGAAATATAAAATGTACTTTTACACGTATTCCTTCAAAATATATGAAACGTGCAAAATACACAGAATTCAAATTCAAAATTCTCTAAAGACAAAATAAATTTCTATCCTTCTAATTGCTCAATTAAACTTCAATTTCCAACCTTCTGTAATTATACGTATTTGCGTAACTATTCATAATCTACTAATTGTATACATATATATTGCACCCCTGCAAGAAAGCTACACTACTGAAAACAATTACAAGATCATATATTGCAGCTGTTACTTTAGAATGAAATATTACTGTTTATAAAATATTTTTAGTATAATCGTATAACTATTTCAAAACTTTTTTGCAATGTGCTTTATAAATACCACCACCAAAACGCTGTCTTAGTCTGTATTTTTGCATGAGACATGCATTCTGTGCCTTTTTGCTCATCAAAATTTCTTACAAATGCATAAAAATCCGCAGTCTACTAATAAAACTACCATTCCATTCCTCAACTATTTAATCGTGTTAGAGCGAATTCTTGTTACAAGAATGACGTGTTATAATAAGGATTCCCCCAAATTTTTAATCGTGTTGCATAAGTACCGCGTTATACCTGGGTTAGCTGTATACGATTACGCAACTTTATATGACCACATCGCCTAATTTTGTGTCTCCATATTATTTTAATTTATTCTATAATATATACGCGGAGCCGACATTTTTCCACAAAAATCTCTACGAGCTCTATTCGTAGCTACGCATCTCTAACCAAAAGCTACCCTTGACAAAATTCATTCCCAGTTACTCGTACTTTACCTCTCACAGTTGCGCGTAGCAAACGGTAGAAGAAACGGATCTCGTCCATAGCATATGCTCCGGCGTAGCTATAGGCTCGAGGATGGTTGGCGTGGCTTCTGAAAACTTTGCTGCGCCGCTAACTCTCCCGTGTCAAGCCGAATCTCGCGGATATTACATTGACGCTGCAGATTACCGGGCCCGAGCCGCCGTTTGCTCAGTACATATTACGAGCCACCCCTCGGTTCCCTGTGTTCCCCTCTCACCCTCTCTCTCACGGTATGTCAAATATTTAACCGAGTTTCAACGCGGAATATCAAATGGAACGATCGATAGGGAGTCACCCGGCTTTAGTCGGACACAAGTTACGCTCGCACACATATCCCCACCGCGGTTCTCTTCTCTTTGACTTCCCTCCTTGTATCCAAACACAAGCCTCTTGTTCGTCCTTTCTTTCGGCTCCTCGCCGCTTCTCGATATGGTGAAACGTTCGCAAACACCATTCTTTCATGGATTTCAGAGCTCCACGGGTTGCTCCCGTGGAAAATTGCGTCACGTTAAACGCGCCGCTTTCTTCTTTCTCTCTCTTTCTCTCTTGGTTTCTGCTTTTCCTCTTGCAAATTAACGACGTCGCCGCGCACGAGCGCACGGGGAATGGAGCGGAATAATTGCCGAGAGAAACTGACAATACAGCTCCGATGATCGCGGACAAGTGGCACGGAAATCGGGGCTGGGAAACTCCGAATTAAAGACTGACGTTCTCGTCTCTATTGTGTCGCGTTAATGTGCGGGAATATTGGAAAAAATTAAGCGCGGTTCTCTGTGCTGCAAATTGCCACTGCGTACGATCGCTCGATTAACATTCGTGACTGTTATTGCGAAATTCTTTGCCCCATGGAACAACGCTTTGTGGCGGTTAATTGTACGCAGTTACAATCAGGTGGGGGACTAATAATTGCGCAAGGAAATTCTTTCGTTCTATTGTTTTTAAATTTCATGGTCTATCTAGGATTATTGGAGTTTCTTGTTTGGGGATTGTTATAATACGAAGAATCGATATTCGCATTAATTGAAGCATTCGGAATTAATTGCTTTTGTTCAACTTTGGTTTCAATAATTGGCTAGTCATTAGTTATTTCATTTTATACAGTACTTTTCATATTTGTTAACATACCCAGAATGGTAATTTTATATTTTTCAATAAGATTTATTATCAGACGATTCAAATATTCCTGCACCAATGATTGTTTAAAAAAATTATTTTATTCTATTGTTCTTAAATTTGTTGGTACATTTAGAATTATTGTAATGTCTTGTTAAGAATTATAAATAAGAAAGTTCACTATTAACAATAATTAAAGCATTCAGAATGAATAGCTTTTGTTCAACTTTAGTTTCAATAATTGAAATATGAAAAAATATAAGTAATAGGAAACCTGTTCGTCTTAAAATGTTGGTTGATGGTCTTGTGTCACTTTCGAATTCATTGTTTCAATATATATTTATTATCTTAAGTATTATTAAATAGATTTGAGTGAGCTTTAAACAATCGAACCAGCAGTTAATATAATATCTAGAAACGAATTTGTAGTTTCGCGATTCCTGGCTTCAATTGTCTACTTCAATAAATTTTTTCATTCCGCTCTTTATACATTCTTTTTTTCTTTTTTTTTTTTTTTGATTAACAAACTATAAATTTGCATTTTTGGTGCAGAAAAGTAAGTTCATGGATTGTTAGAGAATTTTATGGAAATGAAACGGCACGCAATTCTCTTTTATTCTTCGCCTCGTATATTGATTTCACTTGGAGGGAAAACAACGACTTCGTTGGCTGTTTTTTGTGAAAGATCAAAGAAGTTTCGGGCAAAGTCATGACGTAGAAGTAGGGTCTGGCTGGAGGGTATTCGCGGATTCATAACTCCGTTCGTGAAAATGGGACGATCCTTTCAGGGCCATTTTCGTCATCGCTCCAACCTACCATTTTCGTTGCTCTCAACACCGGCATAGGATAGTTGGTACAATGGGATTGTTCGAGCGTATCGCCCCGATATTTCTACCCTTATCGATGAGTTCTTCCTTGTCATTCGTGGAAAAAGCACCAACATCCACCACCAAGCCATCTCTGACATAATCTATATTTCTTAAGCTGCATTGTCGGTCCCGAAAATGACGAAATAATTAAATAATTCTTAATTAATTTACGGTGGTAAATTAAATATGAGTTTCCACTGATTCGGAGGGCTGGCATTAATTTGTGTCACTATTGCAGAAGAGGAATCAAATATTCAAGTATCGTATTATTATTTATTCAGAAGACAGTGTCTCGCGATTTAAACGTTAAACGTTTCTTGTTAAGAATTCTAAAATTCTCATCGTCTGATAAGTGGAAATTCTGAAACGATCATATTGTTATATTAAAGTAATTAATTAATTCGCGACATCTTAAAGTAGATATTTATTTTCAATAGTTCACAGAGCTCGTACTATATTGTGTCACCAATACAAGAATTAATTAAATGTCTTCTCTATAATTACCGGATATCTCTAAAACGGAATAGAATAAATCTGTTTCACTTCTTTATGCGTGTTTTTGAAAATATGAAATTGCATAAATCAGATATCGGAGTCTAATAACTAAAATATCTTCCACAGTATTATTTTATAAAAAATATAAGTGCAGATAAGCTGATAAGCGCCTCAAATACCAAGCAAGTTTCTGCACAGGTTTTACTTCTTAATTTGTACTAGGGAAACAAAATTATTAAAATGGATGATGCACGAAAAATCGCAATCTATTAATTAGTATAACATACGAGGACCAGCTCTTTTGTCTGTCCTTAATTCATAATACGTCACCATCAATTGCACCTCTTTTCGTATTATCCATATACCATTTTTAATTTGCTCAAAAGGTATATCTATAATAAAGAACGTAAACAGAATGAATTCGCGCAAAAAATTACAATCTATATTAGTTAGTGTAATAACGAGTGTAAGGCCATAGTGTAAGGCCAACTTTTTCTCTTGTTACTAATTAATAATGAATCAACACCAATTGCACCCCTCTTCTTATTACTCAAGTTCCATTTTTAATTTGCTTAAAAAATCTTAATTTACTGCATAAAAAAAATAATAGTATACAAAATGAATTTGCGTAAAAATTCGATTGATTAATAGATTTATTGAAATTTATTGATTAATAATAAATCGCCACCAGTTGTATCTATTTTCTTATTCCCAATATTCCATTCTTATTTTGCATAACATTTGTATCAAAAATCGCCGTCTATTATTTAGTGTAACATATGAAAAGCAGTTTCTTCATCTGTTCTTAATTAATAATGAATCGCCACGAATTACACCCCCTTTCTTATTACCCCATTCCACTTCAAAAAATTCTAGAAAAATATGATTAGAACGAATTTGCATAAAAGATCGCAGTCTATTGATTAGTGTAATATATACGAAAGCCAGCTTCTTCCCCGGTTATTAAGTAATAATAAATCGCCACCAGTTGCACCCGTTTTCTTATTACCCACATAAAATATCCACTTCTTACACCAACGATGTGATCGTTGCCATTGAAAAGAAGAAGAAGCTACGCATTGCCGGAAGAAAGATTTGCGTCGTTGCGGCCACTTGTTTTCTCCGCCAAGGCTGTAGGAAATAATAACCGCGAGGAAGTACGAGATAGGGCGAAACGTTGAAAGAACCACCCCAGTTTCTCGGCGGCTATTGTTGCGCGTTCTCTTTCAGACGGGCGAATCTATCTGGCCGCGATAATCGATCGGGATGGAAGTAATTCCCTGGCACAAAAAGCTCCTTCAGTTATTTATTACGAACAAACAGCCTATGTGCACGCTCTCCCAAATTATTACCTCGTCAAGCGAATCTGTACATAATAATGCCTCTGGCAAAAAGTTTTCAGTCAAATTCGATAATATCGAAGCAACTGAAAACGCTAAGATATTTCAGTTGCAAAATTGTAACTTTACGCGTAAGAAACACTTGGGGAAATTAAATAGATTTAATGTGAAATAACTGAAAAAAGAAGAAGGGAGGAAACAATATTTGGACAGCATAAATATTGAAAAAGGTATTAGGTAATATAAATCTTCGAAGAGATAAACGATACTTCGCTTAGTATTCATATTACCTAATATTTTCTATTAGTTTTACTTTTTTATGTATGATTGTTTCGATGCGATGTGACATTGATTTTATGAAATTTCTGCAATTTATAGATGGAATTATTTCCACGATAATTTTCCTATTTATCGAAGCTCGTTGTCACTTTTAAGTATATTTTCATCAACTAATTTTGCTCCATGTAGTCCATAAATTCTTTATTAGGTTTTATATTTGTACAGTGGCACTTTTTACCACAAGAACCTTAGCGTTTTGGTCAATTTTATATTATCGTATTTGACCGAAAACTTTCTATGTGAAGTAGTATTAGTTTATACCTGATGAAATTGTCGTTTTTGTAACTCAAAATGAAAACGATATATTATCGAAACAAGAATCTTTATTGAATTAAAGTATGCATCAGCATTAACCATGCTTTAGTCTTTGAGTCACTTATGAATAACATATTTGTGATCCAATCATACTTCCTCCTTTTTCAAAGAATTCCTTAATTGAAAGGGGAATACAAAAATATTGCAAAAATATTTTTTTTTTTATAAAATATTGGTAATTCTGTTGTGAAATGAAGTCGTTTGCATTGTTAAATAAAATTACATTCGAAGGAAGTTTAGTTCGCTTAAATTTTGTAATATGAATCCACACGAATCTTTTCCGTTACCTAATATTTTATGCTTTTTATATGTTATTAGATAAAAGCTACACGTGTAATAATACATTCCACAGTGTTTATTTTAATTGAAATTTTAAAGGCAGTTTTAATGAAGAATGTACATAAATCACTTCATCAATTTCTCCACTTTTCGCTTTGTGGATTTAATCGATTTGGCAGGTGAGCGGCTCATATTCATTTTCTATGGAACTTAATGTTGTTCGACTCGATAAATTATTTAAATGCTCCGCTACCAGATTATTACTGCTTCTCGGATATTGAACATTTTATTCTTTAGAAACGGTTTTAAACGACTGAATGTGATCTATTCGAGTACGGTTTGCAAACTGTAATGGATGTGGCAGTGTTTCATATTTTAATTTCACATTTAATTTTGCAATAATGATTTACAATGCCATAATGATTTAAATCCACATCTATCAATGATAGTTTCCTCTGAATCAATTTTTCCATTCAACGATGTTGCTATTATCGTTTATCCATACTTTAAAAATAAATCATAAATACATCTTAACCCTTGAACGATGGCGTGGTTTTTTTCTAAAAATTGAATAAATTATATTATATAGAGGTTAATCACACATTCCCATAGTAACGAATGAGTAGCCCTCTCAGCTTTAAATGTCTATTGATCGATTCTTATAAGTAGAAAAAAGAATTATTGTAAGTACGCGAATGTTTTTGTGATGCAAAGTGCTATTGCATTATTATAAAACATAATAGAGAATTGGCAGAGAATACAAAGCAAAATTAATTAATAAAAATGTCTCCAAAAGTGAAAATGAGCCTCGAGAAGTAATAAAATTATAGTAAAAAGAAATTCCATTTACACGTTGCGAAAATCTCGTAGTATCAATGCTACAACACATCAAAGTAATCATATGTGGACGTAGAAATGTTACATTATAGGTAAAATATCGTTTTACGGTTACGTAGATTTATTTTCCTCGCTGTTTTCTTTTTCACAGTAAACGATTATTTTTATTCGTTCCCTTTCCCCATTTATTTCATGTTACATTTATTTAATCTTCCCATATGTTTTTTATTTATATACTAGCATTTTGCAGCTCGAAAATTTTACTGTTCTCAGCTAGTTCTACCCTCTCATGTTTGACCAAAAGCTATTTGCCAAGGTTATTACTACAATTCGTATAATTTCACTTTGCAATCCTTCTACCACCCCCCTCCCCTCGTTCCAACAATGCAACCGTTAATTTAAAACCTCACTGCAAATCTATAATTTTCTCTTAACCTTCCCCCTGTCGAAGGATGAATTTTTACGAGGTCCACGGTCGAGTAGCGATCTTCAAGTGGACTACGTGGAAAGGGTAGACGAGTTCACGAGGACAAATAGGGAAGGGAAAGGGGGCAGAAAAGACAGATGGACCCCGTAGTGAATCTGGAACCTGGTTCCGACGAAGAAATGGAGGCACGATTTCGGGGTCTACCTTATCGATTCTGGAAGCTAACTCGCGGGTGGTCCGTCGACGTCTACACGATCCTCTACCGTCGAGCTCGTTTTATTTTGAACCACTGGCGGCACGAAAATACACGGGCACCGGTCCGCGAACTGCCCCCAGGGGGCGGACCCTTCCACGTGGGTGGCTCTCGCGTGCCGGGCCCTAATACGTTTCTAATTGAAATGTTTATCGAAGAACCGCTTCGTCTACTCCGAGCGGAACGATGATCGGGTAGAGATTTATGTGGATCGGGTTAATTAGCGATTAGGCGGGACGTGCACGTGATTTGGAATGCTTAGTATTACAATTCGGATAATTCTCCAATGATACGGATAATTGGTTGCCTGTACTCGAAACCGTATTATCGAAGATTTGAAATTCATACACGCGATTTCGAAGATTGGATTCCGCGTTATATTGGAAACTGCATTCGATGCCGGAGAACTGTTGCACGTTAATCGGGTGATTTTAAACGATTGTTCGAATGGTTAATGGGAAAAAAATATTGGATTGCAGGGTAAACGTGGGTATTATAGTAGAACCTCGATTATCCGAATTCTTTATTTTCCAAACATTTCGTTATTCGAACACTATTATTTGAACAAATTTTGTACGTACAGCGTTCGATTTAATCGTCAATTTAGTTCTATAACCAGTCGCAATGTAGCATAATATCACTGTGACGATAATAACTATGAGAACGAAACGGAAAATGATTACAATATTTCAGAAGGGTGAAAATGGAGCCACATTGGCGAGACAGTATTATTCTATAGTTGAGATGATATGACGTATAAAAGGAACGTATCTCCGCTAAATTGAATATGTTAAAATGATTACATCATTTAGTACCTAAAAAGCTTCGGAATATATAAATCTTTAATCAAACTATATTCAATTATATTATCTAAGATTACTATTATTAATAGAACGTGAATACCACCAATATTTTTTTAAACATACAAAATTGCGTCAAAGATTGCAGAGTAACAACAATTACATATAAAATAGAAGCATCTAACTCTTGGAAATCCAAAAGATTTAATAATTCGAACGCTTGACAATTTAAAAGCTGAGCAATTCGAAACCATAAAAATCCAAAACCTTCAAAATGCAAAAGCGTGAAGAGCCCTAATAATTTAAACTTAATCTGTTTTCAACGACCATAACGTTCAAGACTCAGTGCAATTCATACGTTGCGTCTGTGCTATGATATTAAGTGTTCTTAATGCATTATTTCATTTGAGGAGTGAAGGAAAAGATTTATCGCGAAGGTGTTACGTCGCTCGGAGACATATTACTTTCTTTCCAAGTTCTTTCAAAGGAACGGGAGGATAGTCGAATAAATTGCGTGTTGTACAACACGGTAATTTACAACTTCGGTATTGCGCAATAGTGGAGAAAACTCAGATGTAGGGCTTTGATAGACACGCGTGATCTTTTATTCGTTAGTCGAGGCGTCACAGCCAATTGCATTCAATGCATTCCTTTTGTGTTCGTAGCCTATAAGCCGATTATAGGAGGCCTGTTTCTACGATTTCTATACTCCCGAGTGCTTCGTATCGATGAAGGTGCCTGCAACTTGTTTTCCTATTAATTTACATTTGAATTTTTCTCTAATATTTGTTTGCAATGATACCGTGGTCCAAATGTTTATCGTATAAAAGCTTCTAAAGCCTGATTGACTGAAATCGTATTATACGAATGAAGAAAATTACATATATTTAATAGTAATTTGTACATGTGAAAGGAGGTAACGTTTAATATACTTTAGAGCGGTTCAGACGAGTTCCGATTTGTAACAAATGTGTATTTCATTTCCATATTTACGTATGGAGAAATGTAAGAGTAATGATTTTAACCCTTTGCACTCGGGAGTTTGCAGAATTAGTTCATTTTGGCGACTGAGGATCGCTTTTAGAGTGTAAAGGGTTAAATAAGAGGAACTACTTCGAAATTACTAAAATAATTTCAGTTACATTTGAATTTTACTAAATTTATTAAAATAATTATCGAATTAGAATAAATAATGAAAAGTTACCAAAATAGGTATTCAACTATACGTAAATAAAATAAAACAAGATAATATTCAATCACTTTTAATTTCACGAGGCATTAAAAATTTAACGCGGTCCAATATCGGTCCACGAAACATAAATTGATAAAACACTGCACTAAATATTTAGCGTTGAAGCTTGAAACAATTACGACGAATATTTCAATTAATCGCACAAGGGTTAAGATACGACAAAACTTTTCACCCAACCCAATAGGTACAGACAGTGTTACCAATACATTCTCCGTAGAACGTACTAAAGCATCGCGAACGGTGACAAAGAAAACAATAACGACGAAGATCAAGTCGTAGGTGTGACACGCGTTGCTAAATCATCAGCGCGAGCAGTGGCAGCCAAAAACGCGAACGTTCCGAGAAATTTGATCCTCGTGGAGCAAAGGAGCGCGACACACATAGGGGTATATATACGCACACACACACACACATGTTTACGCATGGTTGGAGGCGGCAAAAACGTGGTGCAGTGTACTCTCGACGGTGGTCCAGGACGTCCACGTCGCGGACGGTTCTCGTGGTCTCAGCCCTTTCACAGGAACGCTTAGATCCCGCGCGACAAATTCTCAAGCGCGCCGCTTCGTAATTGCGATTTACGACTGCGCTCCTCTCGTTTCTTCCTGTATCCCATCCCCTCTCTCGTCTCTCTCTCTCTCTCTCTCTCTCTCTCTTCGTATTTCTATCTCTCTTTCTACCCCTGCTTTCCAACGGGTCGAGCATTTAATGGCGTGTTGAATAACGGATTTATATACGGGGCCTGAAATACGCGGCGGGACGCGGTCCGCGATACGCGACGGACGTGTTTACGACGCCGAAAATACAAATTGCACACTGCAGGAATGGGAGACAGAGGGATGGGTGTGTGCAGCAGCGGCAGCAGCAGCGGCAGCTACCCTATTACAAAAACGAAACGGCAGACACGCGACGATACGACGGAAATAAAAGATCATTCGCGTGGTGTAACCACGGTTCATTAAGCGGATGGCCGTCGAGAGAGACATTGGATTCGAGCGGCTCGTTAACGACTTTCGGAAACGGCGCGCCAAGGCTTCGCGTGTATCCGGCCGAGTGTACACTTCAAAAAGTTCGCTGTCGTTTCAATTAATCGGCCAACTTCCTCGCGACAGCGCGAGGAAAGGGTTCCGAGGGATTAGACGCGGACAGCAGGGTAGATGGTTCCTTTCTACCTTCGTTTTGCGGTCCGTTGCCTCTCGAAGGAAATATCGTGGATACAGTCGAACCTCGATAACTCGAAGCTCTGTAACACGAAAATTTTGTTCATTCCCAGGGGAAAAGATGGAAAAAGAAAGTTTGCAAAGTATTTGGTTGTTTGAAAAATTCGTAACTTTTATAATAAATGAGTTTGCGAATTGTGCATAATTTTTGTTAGATGGTAAAATTCTTCATTCGTATAAGTGTCGTATTTATAATAGTCGGAGATCTTGAGTGCAATAATTAAAGAGAAACGTCTGAAGTTGGTAAAAAGGAAACGTTTTTTAACGAGACAGTGCTTGGTCCCACGAATCAATGAAATGTGGGGAAAATAATTGGAAATAATTACGTATGAAATCTTCTAAACGTAGCAATATTATACTATCATTTATTTCAGCTATTAACAATGACAATTTTATTAGTAATCAGAAATGTAACACATTAGGGGAACAGAAAAATTACCTGGAGTGAATTCATTTCCGAAAAACATATAAATGTGTTAAGAAAATAGTTAATGAAACTACTCGGTGTCATACGCAACATTATACCATAACGTAAAACACATTCATTATTTTGTAGATGGCATATATTTCTACAATTAAATGACTATTATTAAAGTAACTACAATATTCTTCTTTTTTGTATTTTAACCGCTACTGAATTTTTTTCTAACATATTTATAACGTGTCCTTTTTCACTAATGTGCAGAACGAACATTAATAATGAAGCCGATGAAGCGTTATGTGTTAACCCTGCTGTTTTCCTTACATACTTTTCACATTTCTACTTTTTCGATTGACACTGAAATGCTGAGTGAATACACGCTACTTCAGAAATATTTCCGTCTGCATGAGGCTTATGAAAATTTCTGATGCATTGAATATCAAAAACAAATATTTAGAAATGTAATATAAAAAAATAAAGTCATATAGACCCAAGAAGAACAACAGGGTTAAATGTATTAAGTAGAATTTGAAAAGCAATGCATACTTTGCATCGCCTCGTCGTTTAAATTTGCTTCCATTTTCTCCAACTTTGCTTTCATTTTGTACGCTTATAAACCAACCGACGAAGTAGACTAAATGACAAAGTAGACATCACATTGTAAAAAGACAAACCTGCAGAAGCGATCATCACCAGCGAAGCAGAGAATTTATTACGAGTCCCAGACGATCCAGAGTTTATGTAGTTTTTTCTCCTTTCTGCGAATCGGAAGACGAATGGCGAAATCTGACGAGACCGACATTGTTGTACGCTTAGATTCATCGAGGGAGGGAAGAGATCGTCGGGCTCGTTTTTATCGGAGACGTCGGTCGTTCGAAACCTGTCGAAAAACTTGGTCTCCTACCGCGTGTGGCTGCCATCCAGACTCGCGAATGAACGAACGTTACGTTTCTGGGCGCCAGAAAAACGCGATACTGATTCTAGAAATCCCGGAATCGGTTCACCCGCAACACATGTCACCGGCGAAAAAACCGTAACTTCGTGGGATCTGCCGAAATGATAGCGCCTTTAACGCGCGGAATCATCGAATCTGTAAAAACGTCGAAGTTCCTGTTTGTTGCAACAGGTTAACAGCTTGAAAAAGGGGAAATTCAGAGAACTCTTTTAGTAATAATAGTATTAGGTGTACCAGAAAGTAATTCGTTATTTTTAAATGCGTTGATAGATCCAGTTTATCAAATGATCAATCTTTCATACACAGGAATAGTTGAAGAGCGTGTAAGAAAAATAGCGTAAAGCAATACTAAAGAGCAAAATTATATTTATGTGTATAACACGATAAGGATTTGATTCTATTATTATTCAGAAAATAAATACTGAACTTAACCAGAGAAGTAGATTATTCGTTGGTACACCTAATAGTAATAAATTACAGTAGACTTAGTAAATTAAGAGGAATAACAATAAAAAACTTCTTGCTTAGTATTTTTATGGAACTTTTCCAATTTGTTTGTGGCAACACATCGAAAGTCTAAAAAACAGAAAATAGTGGGATTCTTAGTAATAATAACATTAGTTAATTTTTAATAAATTAAGAGGACGTAACATAGTCACGTAAAAATGATTTCAACTAAATATATGTCTAATGTTTTGAAGAATTTACCTATACTTAACATTTTTTACGTATGCACGAACCTAATATAATACAACAAACAATCCAAAAGTATCAGGTGAAACAATCATTCTCTCTCCATCGACAAAACTCCCACACCGGTCTCCCGACTCTATGATTCAATTACTTTTCTTCCAATCCTCCTCAAAAACCATCTTCAACCTAAAAAAAGAAAAAAAAATCGTATCTCATGAACGCGTCGCAACGATCCCGTGCTCAGCAGTTCGGAAGCAGCAAGGCATCGGGTGCTTTTTGCCCGGCGAAAGATGAGCACGTAACTCGTGAAAGAGCAGCAAGTCGAAAAAGCCGGACCGTGGCTGCTATCCAGGCTGTCTTACCACGGGGAAAGGATCACGAGCAAGGACCACCGTAGGTTGCACGGAGAACTGCAACGCTACCGCTCCCGGAGGAACACGAGACGACAAAGAAGGGAAGCAGAGGGAAGGCCAAAGACGGAAAAGGACCCGAGGTGGGAGACAAGAGAGAGAAAAGCTCGGGGATGGCGAAAAGGGGGTGGGTGGCCGACTCGGCGGCGTGTACTTGGCAATCGAAGGAAGCGATAAACCACGAAGACAATGCGAGCTCTCCATTGTCGGAGCCACGGAGTCTGGGGTGGATGTCTTCGAAGGCAGCGACGAAAGAGGAGGAACAAGCAGAGGAGGACCGAGGACAAGCAGAAGGAATACGAGGGCCAACGTCGCGAAGGTCCAGGCAAAAAGTAAACCGACTACCGGGGCTCCTAGTCCTATTGACTAACTTCAGCATTCAACGGCGTTCCCGTCTTCTTCTTCTTCTTCTTCTTCCTTCCTTCCTCCGACTGCTGTGTTTCCGTCTATCCTCTCGCTTTCGCGGAGCCACCGACTGGCTTGCACTCTGTCCCGGCTGCCTGCAATTAATTAGCTCTCGACCATGGCGATCGGGCTGGCCGATGTTCGGCGAACTTTTAATCCGGCCTGCTCGTGACTCCCGCTCCTCGTCATCGTGCCCCCGGGAATCTTTTTCGGTCCCTGTACCACCGATTCCCTACCACGCGGTGCTTTCTCTTTTTCTGCTTTAGAACGTTCCGCCTTATTTCCAGGCTTCTTCCTGTGCTGGTAGTGTTTTGATTGTATTAGGATAGACTATTCGTTCTCGTATAGCGTTATTCGAGTACTACCCGGCCCTCGTATTTTAATGTTACACATAGGGTGGCCAACTGTCGGTGACAAATTTAAGGGAGCGTAACTAAATATTTGGTACGGATGTACGAGAAATTGAGGGAGACTTTTTTTTACGTTGTGATTGTAACAAATATGTGCATTTATAGGACGAATAACGTATGTTAAACAAAGTAATTAATTTGTACTTTGTACTATATTTATTTATATTAGTATTGCAACTCGCAAAGTAGGAAAATAATGAATTTATATATTATATATCGGATTGTAAGTTATATATATATATATATATATATATATATTTATCACCGATGCTGCAGAATTTAGTAATTTCTTATCTTCTTGTGTAGCGTTGAAAAATTCCTTGCTATTATAAGTGAGAATGTAAAAAAATGAAGAGAAAATCATCCTACTTACATAGGATATTAAGAGTTTTGAATAGAATAAGACAGCAGGGGTTTTAAAACGATGGGAATCGTAACTATATATTGCAATAATCAATTGTTTTTCACATAATTAATCTATAAAGTGCAGATCTATAATAATCTGTAACCTGTATTTTTTATTAAATAAGACGTATTTTACTAATTTTTACTATCGTAGTTTGATTACTCATGAACTTGTGTTGTAAACATCTTTTTGTAATTCTAACCGTGGTGGCTGAAAAATTGTAATGAACCTTTCGTATATATAAGTTTGAAAAAATTACTAAAATTAAGCACGCAAACTTGGCCAATCAAATTTTCTATAGTGATATTGAGAATGCCTTGAAAACAGCTTTCCACAAGAACCTCAAGACACGTTTTACCGTTTACGGGATAAGTTAAGCTGAAGTTAATGAAACGTATTATTTATGAATTTAATGGATGTGTAACTTCGAGAGAATAGAACTGAATTTACATTAAGTAAAGAAACAGTTCTGAAAATTAAAATAAAGGGCATTTCATACCTCTAGTTGAGTGGTCTATTTGGAAACTACTTAGTAATCATATATAACAATAATAAACGAATAAGGGAAGTATACTATAATAACGTAATTTTTCAGTATTGAGGTTTCTTGTTATTTCTATACAATTAAAAATCCTAGAGTACATTCACGTTACACGCTATAGTAAAGAAAAATATTGATCTTTGGATATTTTCCATTAAACAACTCACCGTGAGTCGCCCTTTACGTACCCTCTAAGAAAACAAAATGGTTACCTAACATTTTTCGGCCTTCCGAATTCCACCCAAACATACGGATTTATCCTAGGCAATAATCGACACCAGTAGAGCAACCACTCTCGCATTATCAAGCCCATTGAGAGCCTAAAAGAACGATCAACGACAAACGTACGGCAAGAAAATGGTCGCAAAAACATCCGGATGGATGAAACGGTCGGTCTTCCGTTGAAAAGCAGACACCGCGAAACAGAGAAACACGAGAACGAGGGAATCCGTTAAGGTGGTGGAAAAGGGGGGTTGAATCGGTCGCTCTCCTCTGTAGAAAATATGATTCCCTTCCGGCGGTAGACGTTGATCGAGAGTTCCTCGATTAGGAGGGCTTTCTCTTATTTCCTCCCTTCTTCGTCTCTTGCTCGTCGTTCTCTTTAAGGGAAGAGATTTCCCCGGCAAGGTTCCGAGCGCGCGAGAAGCGAGAAAAACTCCGCGGCTCTGGAAGGGGATGAAACGAGCCACCTGCAACGTCCTCCGTGTGCTGCGAAGAAAGGAAGTTTATATTCCGCCGGTTGAAAAATGCCGTCGTATTGTGGTGTGCCGTGGAAGCCTCGAAGAGAACGTAACGGCCGGGAAATTTACGTCGGACGAGATTTATGAATATGCACCACCGGCCGCTGGAATCGCTTCCATGGGAGCTCGTGCTTGAACCACCCTGCGATTGAATCCATCTAACGCTGGAAATTGTGGGCTGATTCAATCGCGCTACCATAAACCACCGGAGAAATACATTTTCTGGTGCAACTGGTTTCATACGATTCGAGTCAATTATTTGCGAATTAATATGTAATTTGTGATACCTAGTGGAAAATAGTTCGTCGGATCGGCTCGTTAACAATACGGTATCTTTGGGTGTGTTTAAATTAACTCATTGTTGCTCATTATATGCTATATTATTTGTTGTAATTATTGTTAGGTTGGTGCATACGAAATATCGTTGTTTGAAATATTTTTTTTTAATTTTGTAAAGACATTAATCGTAGTGGAGCACGTTGAAGAAGAAGAAATTAGGTGGAACATAGATGTGTATTTATTATAATAATATTGTGAAAACTTCAGCGTTTGAGAGAATGAATAATTGGGATATTTAAGCAATTCATTATAGAAGATCAAATATAACAAATATACCATGAAAGGTTTTTAATTTGGGAGCTGCAGAATATTATATAAATGTAGGAATAGTTCAAGATTGAGTTGCAAAATTGAAGATTAATAGTCTTTTGTTTGACAGAAGAATAGAAGGTAAATCAGAAAATCCTGGAATTGGTAATTTTTATAAATATATAATAATGAAACTAGTTGACTACTTAATTGCTGGAGAACGGCGTGTAGAACCATGTACAAATTATTTCAACTGAATATAATGTATAGCACCTTGAAAAATGTTTTTATATTTAATTCAGATTGTAATCAGATTGTCATAATTACTATACGAATATGTATATGAAATTACCTCGAGCAGCAACATAGAAACCATTATTGTTAAATAAGTATTTTATGTTTATTGTTACGTGTAACAAAATCTTGGATTTCGAAACAATAAATTTACATTGCATATTATTTTTATTACAATGGTTTAAAACCACAAACTTGTAAGAAAACTTGATTTGCAAAAAGTGTATGTGATCTGCAAAAAGGTGAATTTGAATTGCAAAACCTGTAATTGGTTAATTTAACCCCTTAAATGTTATGGTATATTATTGTAAGTGCATTTCACAGTGGCACGAATTTTCCCATGCTAACGTATATTATACAAATATACATGATGCATAAAAATCCTGCTTTTCATTCTCTATATAAGTACAATTTCTTGTATCACGTAATCTACATATATTTATATATAATTTCTTTGCTTACTTCAGCTATAAAATACTAGTCAATAATAAGTTTTAGCGAGCTTTATTGAAATAAAATTCATCTAGTATGAATTACGTATCACGTGTGACGTATACTACAGTGAACGTGTTAAATTATTTTCGGACCATTCCTGAACTTCGCTCTTCTTTTCACAAGCTTTGAACAGATTTCAACACCATCTCCGAGCACCCAACCGACGAAACACGCAGAGAGACACCGAGCTTTAAGCGCGGCAGATTAAACCCTCAACCCTTTCTTTTTCCAAGGCTGACGCTGCAGGTGATTTCTCAAACCCGTGGTCGCGCTAATTACAGCGTTTTTCTGCGCCCATGACCGCTAATAACTCGTTCTGGCCGCATTAGGGACGCCCTGCTCCTCCGCACGCTTTCCGTCAAAAAAGCAGCGGGCGGTGAAATCGAGCGAGAGAAGGAGATAGAGAACTCGCGGAACAAAATGGATAAGGAACACGGATGAAAAAGGGGAAGTGAGCGAAGGAGCTGTCGTCCTGGTTCGGGTTCCCACCGGCGGCGCGAAATTGCAAGGATGACCTCAGAGGTCGCAGGACTAATGTATGCAGACGTACAGAGTTCTTTACGTACTCCTTCCCTGCCTTTCCTTCCCTGTTCCACGATTTCTCGTGCTTCCCTCGGCACCTCCAACGTTTTTTACACTTTAACCCGTGGTGCACGTTCGCCACGGAACTTTACGTAATCCGTAGGCCGGCCAGAAACGTTACAGCGAGTAGCTGTCGATGTAGAAGAGGGGAATCCTCCTGGCTTCGTCGACCAAAACGGGAAATGGGAATGGTAAAGTACGGACCGAGCGCCGTGGAGCACAGATGGAGGAACATGCGCTCGATATCGGGCCTAGGTTGAAATTATTAAAGAGTAAATCTTTCGTGAACTAGCTCAGAATTCGTGGATAGACGTGGATAGAGTGACCAATTGTCGGTAACAAATTTAGGGGAACGTAATCAAATCATAGACGAGATATAAGAGTAGACGAATCGCGTCCTATGTCCTGAAATATCGATAACCTAAAAAAAAACAGAGATTTTGGAAAAATATCTTCCGTTTTATTATCTGACAAGGAATGTAAACATTTGTGAGGTACTTGAATATACAAACTGTAATGGTAAACGCAAAAGTTACAGATTTTAGACAATCGAAAAGGTAAAAATGAGTAAGATAATGCAGCATTAGAGTTCCAGGAATTCGAGCCACAAATATACATTGCATGATTAATATAACAACTAAGCAACCTAATATTTCAATAATGAATACTTCATTAATCGTTGCCTAGGATTATCTACTAGTTATAATTTCTTGTAATGTTTGTAAAGCTTTATTAATGGCCGAAAATTGAATAAATTAGGAGCCTAGAAGAATTACTATCATGGGTTCATTTCAAGGGAAGAGAATATGTAACCAGTACACTTTTTAAAATAGGGGATTATGAAACTTTTTCAAAATAAAATTTCAGTCATCGATAACGGTTACAAGCAAGCTAATATAAATTTTAATCGATTACAATAATTATTCGTAATTGAAGCAGTTAAAAATCAATGTTTTTTAATCGTTTAATTTTTTGGGAAATTTCTTTGAAATTTAATGATGAACGCGTTTCAAATAAACAAGAATTAATTGTTACTTAATGATTTCTTTCGAGCAAGTGTTTCAAGTAAGTGTTAGTTTGGATCTCTGAATAGGGGAGAAGGATATAGTCGGTAAATCTGTGGGAACGTTTCCATTTTGTGAGGAATACTATTTCAGAAGAGTCTCAGATGGTTGCAGCTCCTGGCGAAGGTTACTTTTATGACGCAAAGAACGAGATGAACTGAAAAACAGCTGTAGGGCACATTTGCTCGGATTAAGAGGCTTAATCCCTCGTCGGACGTGTGTTGATTTAGAAGAAAGCGGAGGTAACTCGTGGCGGAGAAAGTTACAGCTATGACAAGACAGTTAAATACTGTAGCAATAATTTATGGGATACTCAGTAGAATTTCGTTTGGGAGAGTTTCACATATACTGAAAAATTGACCTTTAAATTTTCCATCTTTCGAAATTTGAACCGCGTCATGAACTTCGTTCTACTTATTCGCAAACTTCGTTCTACATTTCTCTCATTATACGTGCAATAATGCATACGATTGATCAAATGCAAAGTCATGTTAGTCTATTGAAAAATTATAAGTCGTAAATATTGCAAATTAATGTTGAACCATTCTGCTGTTTAAATAATCTTCTTCAAATCCGAATTTCAGTAACTTGATGCTATATTTGCCCAATTTATACTTCCATAAAGAATCGCAGAAGTATTCCAATTATTCATGATGCCAAAAACTGAAGTTTTCATAATTTTAATATAATACCCACGTACAATACATTGCAGCAAATTTCTCCTTCTTTAACCTTCATTTTCCAAAGCAACAAAGTTTTAGTCATCCCTCAATTTCAAACATTGAAAAAAACAACACTTCATTATGCACCATCCTAACACATAGCAGTAGATAAATTTCCCTAAATGAAACATGCGACAGATCTAAGCTCCAAGGCGACAAAACACAGAAACGACGCTCATAACCATGTATCTTGCAACTAATCCAGAAGCAACCACGAAGCCCACTATTCCAATCCCAATCCTTCTTCCCCACTGCCATAAGTCTCATAATTGAACAGCAAAGGAGGTCCATATTTCGCTGTGCACAACTTCCCCGACTTAACCGAAGAAACAATCGTCGTTTGGATTAATTTCCGGCTCGCAGTCTAACTGCAAAAAGCACGCGAAACGTAAGGCGTACGCCACGACCGATTACAGTAGCTCCCGCTTTAACGTTCGCATTTTTCCCCGCATTAGCGTCCGTTGATATCCCCACCAATTCTTCGAAATAGGTTCTTGAAGTGAACTTTGAACTTTTCGATTTACCATAACAATGGAGAAACCACGGGCGAGGAAATCATTTTTAAAATAAGACTGGGTATAATTTGTAGCATTCGTATAGTGCAATAAACGCCTCACACCGTTTGTCGAAACGAGGTTTTGTATTTCAGATATTTCACTTTAAAGTTTTATTATAAATATAGACAATGTTAAACCATTGGCTAAGTACAGGACAGACTACTCATTCATAGGAAACGTCGTAACGTGCGTGCCTGATTAGATTTGAACAAAAAATAGCAGCTTACAATTTTGTCCAAGTGAAATTGTATTATTTTAATTTAACCCTTTCACTACAACAGCTTGATATTCGAAACTGTTTCTAATGCACAGGTGAGGATAATTTTTATTAATTCAGGAATAGTGTAAGAGTAAATATTTAGACTGATTGAATTGTAAAGTAACACGAATAACAATTTAAATATTATTGCAATGTAAAACTAAGTATGGTCGTGTTTTAACAAAGGACGTATTTTTACGATAATATCGTATGATACGATCCAGTTTTTGAGGACGTATACGTCCTTCCTATCGAAAGGTTTGAATTGAATATTCGAATAAGTTAAGACATTTGATAATCAAGTCTGCATTCGCACTCGTTAGCAAATATACGTTTTGGGACGTCTGCGAGTCGAATCGAAGCGTAATATACGATAAGCCCTACCTGGACGCCTTTTCTGGACAAAGAAAGGGATGCTGCCAGACGATCAGTCGAAAAAAAAACAATCGGAACGATACAAGAGCACGATCAATATTATTATCTTAAAGATCTAAATAAAATTGAATAATTTCTACATAGGCCAGTTCAGTGTTTCTTTTTACCACCTTTTTTTAATACACGCGAGCCGAGTACCGTTTTTTCACTCAAACCAATTCCCCCTCTTTCTCTTAACAGAATTTCTAAAAGTTACCTAAAGCCCACATAAACATCCGAATTCGGTGCTGACTGTGGACACTAAAATGGGAGCCACTGTACCTGGCCATTACTTCAACGAATGCGTGCTTTATCGCGTGGCAAATTTCCCCGCGAAGAAGTCGAGTACTGAAATACGACGGCGTAATACGATTCGATTGCGATAAGAAACGCGAGTAGCTGTAACGAATACGCAGAACATTGCGTTGCGATTGTACCGCGGCTCTGTTTCGCGACCGTGAAAATTTCTTTGCAAGTAACCGCCGCGGTCGGTGCAATTAGTATTATCGGTGGGAAGTTTTTCGAAAGCCTTTCGCCGAGTCACGCGACGCGCGCGAATGAGTCACCGGTCAGTAAATCATCGAAGCTTGTCATTAATCACGGAAAGCGAGCGGGTGCGCTCCGACGCGGTCGTTACAAATTGTGTTACGCGAGATGCGCGAGAGATAATCGCAACCGGCCGATTGCACCGACGCTGCTTTATGACGCGTCGTTTCGGCGTCGCGTATATACACGCCCAAAACGTACACTCGGCAATTTTTCTCCCGTATTTTTCCCGCATTTTTTGATTCGTTTAATTCCCCATTGCAACGGTGTTGGTGATGAAACTTTTCGAGCCCGCGACCCAATTTTGGGAAACGGATATTTTTCCGCGATACACTCGTTCGCAGTAATGACCAGCAATCCGCGGGCTGGCTTTTATTTAGCTGAAATGTAAAAGTGGTGATTAGAATGCGAATTTTTATGTGTTTATGGTGCGAGAAATTTATAAGTACAAGATAGGGCAAAATGCAACGTAACATGCAACAATGTATAATACATATTATTGCGTTTCGAGGATGAAACAATTCTGCGTTTAGGATCCACTTAACAATTTTCTTAATAAAAATATAAATTTGCATAAGGATTCGCAGTCTATTTGTGAAACAAAAATGAAACTGTTATTATCAATTTTGATCATCAATGATCATCGAGTTGAGCAATCGTGATATTCAAATAATTTGTACGTAACGTGATATGAACGCAGCGATCGTACACAGATAATAAAATAATCATAGCGCAAGGGATTAAAATGATATTTCGATCCACCACTTCGTCATTTGGACCATCACTCCGCTAAATGGAAACGAGCAAACGGTTCGTTAATTACTTTACATTTATACGAAAGATTCCTGGTGTATCTCCAGTTTCTTAGAGGGTTTACAGTTCCACGATTTCCTCTCAAAGAGCGTAACGCGTTCAAAGAGAAGATGGGTTATATGGTAGAAAGCGAAAACGTTGATTCTTTCGCGTAAGAGGAGTTAGGATTCTGCGGCTGTATCGCGTAGGGTAACGACGAGCGAACGGATTTCGCCGATCGGCTTAACCTGAGCCACCGTGAGCCTGGTCGCAGCTGTCGTCCGCGGCGGAAACACTGCCTGTCGTCCGGAATCCCAACCGTGGCAACGTTTCTGTTGCGACGACGTCATTACTTATGCAAGCCCCACTTACAGCTCGTTCTAAAAGCCGCCCGCCCCCCCCCCCCCCCCCCCCCACCCTTGTCTTCGTCGAAGAATGCTCGCAACCCGAACCCTTGCTGTCGAAGAACGATTGCGTCGGCCTTTCACGGATTTAGCGAAACCGTTTGCCGCGCTTTCGAAACGGATCGATGCGTTTCCGCACGTTTCGCGAAGCTTTCGAGCGTTTGATTGTTGTATTGGTTCGATACTCGGTTGTGAAACGCGACATAAGAAGGGTTACACGTTTATTCCGTAAAACTTATCACGATTATCTGTTGTAATAAATTATTATAATGTTTACGAATTGTAGAAAAAGGTAGTAAAATAATGATAGGAAAAGCTTTTAATCCTTTCGTTACCATTGGCGGCTATAGGCGCTCAACAAATTCGTATGTAGCGCGTTGTTGATGACTTTTACTGATTCATTCTGGTAATTAAAAACACTGTTAGCGTCGTGAAACACTTGCATGTTTTGTTACTTAAAGAATAGGAAAGAGTTAGAACATAACTATTAATTCAATGTACGGCAACTCAGTATTCTGACGACTTCAGCATATTTTTTTTATTAAAATTCACCATAACGAAATGGGTAAGACAGGTTTTATAAGTGGATAGAAAAAGTTAGTGCGGACTCATACTATATACCAAATTTAAGTGAACTAAAGTTCCTTCAAATGTAACTGCATTTAAGAATGTAAAAAAATGGACAAAATCTTTTAATGACGTTATTGTTGCAATATTTTTGCCAAATACCATTAAAATTCTATTTGAATACATTTCTAATTAAAAGAAAAACAGACGATTTATATACTATCTATAAGATTTAAGCGATATAAATTTCTTTCAATGTAATTTTATTTTACAGTGCAAAGGATGAACAGAATTTTTTTCTAACACTAAATCCTTATATTTAATTTCTTATAACACGAAGATTCTAGAGACGTGACTACTAAAATAATAATATTTTACAATGATTGCATTTTTGACTGATATTTCAATACGATTCATTACAATGTATTAATTACTTTTAAACTATGATGTCGTTGCATTGCATCCGTCACTCAATTTTTCTCTTTGAATCCTTACCATTTTAGTTTAGAAAAAAATCAATCAGGTATTATTTTTTACATTTTATACTGATCTGCTGCTGTCTGCGACTGCGTCGTTGTTTTATTTTCCATAAAAGTATGACTATGACTACATAATATGTTATATTATTATTAATATGTTATATTTTCTACCATTTTACCAATTTTTTCAAGCCGCGAAACATGGAATTTTACCATTCTAGAATTATTCTCTGATTAAGTTAGCATTCGTGAGATTGCTATTGGCATTAAAGGAGTAATACTCGTTGAAGTATCGTGTAACGTATCAAGGATAGAGCGCAGATTGCGATATAATTAGCGGAATATCTAATTGACGTAAAACCTTCAATCCCTGATAAATGTTATCAAAATGTCAGGATCTCGAGGAACTGGTACGGCGAAGGTAGCTCGCGTGTATACCTTCTACTCGTTGGTTCGCATTTCACGCTATCTGAAGCTAATACCTTCAGGCAAAGAGATTAATTTATAATAACTGCTTCGCAAGTGTTTAATTATACGAAGGAATTAGTCTCCGTATCTTTAAACCTCACCATATACCAACTTCGGAATAATTTACCTGTAATATCTTCTCGAATTCTTTCAATTGAGGATCTTGCAAAAAGAGGAGACAAATCCACTTTTGGCAGTTTTAGCTAAATTAAAAGAAACTGTTTGTAAACTTATCGCCTCCACTTGGGCAATATTATAAACATTAAAAACGTAATGCTAAATTATTTTAGTGTATCTATTAGAATATATTCCATCGATTCATCATCCTATTTTCAGCAATATTAGAAGTTCCTAGGAAGTTCGAGATCGTGGTCCATTTCTCGATGAAGTAGGAAGTAGTATAAGTAAATAATTGTACAGCGATGAAACATAAAAATTACACGACATACATACTATGTTATGTGCGTTAAAGAGAAAACTAATAAAAAAACGTGAAAAGTGATTAAAAATGTTTTCGTATTCGTGGTTCTCAGTAATTGAAATGTTTCCCCGAAATTTTACTCCAAAATGCACGCATCCCTTTAATTTTTATACGCAAACATTGTTCAACCCTTTTCTGTATCTGTAGATATGCATTTGTAACCTTAGCATGTATTTGGAATTGTATTAAACGACGAATGCAAATCATCGTTTCGAGTGAAAAGTTCTAAAATCTGGCTAGAACCACACTATGGTTTTTAATCCTTTATATATTTCAAGCAACAACTCAAAAAAAACTTGTCAAAAATGGTGTTCCCCCCTCTTGGTGCATTTCTATTATCTTATTACCTCTCCACGTACTTCTTGCAACTCATACTTCTACATTTTCAAACATTTACACTTAACAAATCCAGTAAAAATGTGCGCTGATTTCGGATGATGCGCATTAAATGTACCCAAAATTCCAAGCGCTGTAAAAACAAATCCTCTGCAGCTATTTTCATTTATCCTATGGCATAACAAGCGCAAAGCACTCCTCTTTGAAATGCTCGTTGTTTCATGCTGGTACGAGTTGCCGTTTACGAGATATCGTGGTTGGAAGTAGACTGTAATTTTTCAGCGATTTACTCTACTCTCTCGCTCGCGCACTCGGACCTCTCTCTCGCGCTTATTGGAACTGCCATATCCCACGCGTCCCACCTGTGCGCTGGTCAGCGCCAGAGGCTGAGTCAGCGTTTTTACACTATTTACTACGCGACGCACACGCATTTCCAGGAAAAAAAGTGGGTCACGCCGATTTCGTCCGGATGAATGGCGCCCGGCGCCACGTTTATTTTAAATGGCAACTTTGAACGCCTGTATCTTCGAAACGCATCGAGATATCGACTCGCGGCAAAAACACAATTCAAGGGCATCCTTTTCACTATCCCTTGAGGGTACTTAACTTAAAAATTAATACATTTTTTAGGCTACTTCGGAGCTAGGTCAAAGTGAACATTGTATTTGTTGGAATAGTTAAAAGGTATAAAATCTGACTAATCGCGACACATGTTGGAAATTGTTATATGTATCATGGTAATTAGGCGTTATATCTGTTACAGAAACTGACGTGCTAATACACTTTGTGACAAATGTTATGAAACATGGTACGCATTTGCGAAGCTTTATGTTGTTTAGTCACCATCCATACTTTACAGTCTTTGGATTTAAATACATTCATCTCGTAACTTATTTATCAACATCTATATACAGCCTTATAGCTCTCTTATAACGTACTTCTACTTTTAACTCCAAATCTTAAACCTTAAACCTTAAGCCTTTAAACTCTACAGCTAAGCCTAAACCTAAACTTAAACTCAAGCCTTATTGTTCCTTGGTAAGCAATACACTAATATTAATTGGTACCTCTCTTGTCGTTTTTTCAAAAACCGTACTGTAGATACGAAGTTATTTTCTTAATTCCTCGGCTAGTAGTTCATTTATCACTTCCTCCCAGTTCTCCTTTCTCACCACCATGTTTATCCATTCTTCAATTTCTACTCCAACCTTTTCTCTCATACCCTCGCATACCCATACGTGTCTGAAGTTCTCCTCCTCTAAACCGCATATCCTATACTGCAATTCTTCTTCCTGACCGAACCTTTTCGCTGCTACGTTGCCGCAGCGTAGTCTAGCCTAGGCGTTAGATATATATTATATACATATTGTTATTAAATATACATTAGATAGATACGTAGATGTACACGAGTATCATGTATCGACTAATATTTATGCTTAATCTTCTACCACGTGATGGATTCCGTTTAACATCTGAACTTTTAATGTATGCACACATAAATATAAATAATTTTTCACAACTTTTTTACTGCTTCACTTTAGTTATACGTTTCTCTATATAAACATCGCAGAATTTGGGGATCCGTTGCTCTAATGTCTTACATTTGATTTACATTATTGGAACCTATATGCTTATTGTTTTAAACAAAGTTACAAGCCTTTATTAACCCTTTGCGGACAGGTGTCGCAAATAGTCGCCAAATATTTTGATGTTTCGGTACGTGTCAATTTTTACAGCAAGAAATTGAAATTGATAGTATTGATGAATACTGTTAATAATAATTGGACAAGAATTTGTTAAGTTACTTCTTCAGAGTTACATATACTATCTATATTTTACAACTAGACTAACGTCCAAAATTAAAGCGTATCTTACTTTTCCTTTTTAACTTTATCAGCGACAGAACTATCCATTGATATCGTATAATAAACAAAAAAAGATTTAATTGGTTGAACTTCTTAGAACACAATACTATTTTATATAATTTTATTTTACGTCTCGTATTTTACTCTAAAATTATATCTAATGGAGAATTTGATTCAAAATAATTTTAAGTTAACTGTAGATATTATTATCTTATGTATATGTAGGTTTAACGACCAATTGCGTTACATCAACATTTTCCTTACAAATTATAAACCACTCGATCTTAATTATAATAATCCTGGCTTGGATGTGAAATTCCGTTCCCGATTACGAGCTCCTTTTAAGTAAATTATAGTGATCGAAGGAATCGGTATATAGCTCTCATCGATGAAATTGGATGACAGTAAATATACGAAAGTTCACCTGGGAGTAGGATCAAGATAGATCGCCCGACCTACCCCATCTTCATTTGCATCTGGCGAAAAAAAGCAGTGAATCAGATTGGCGTAGCACGGTAACGCGATCGCTATGAACGATCGTTCGTGCCAGACGATGCTATCATTCCCCGTAAGCGTTCAGATTAGACGGAAGAACTTCAACGAGGTCAATCGTTACGATCACCCATTGAATATTCAACGAACGTCAGAAGAAAAAACGCCCAACGAAAGATGCAAAAAAAAAAAAAGCGGAGAAAAGAAGATACAATTATCCAGTAACGATCGATCCGCTCCAATTTCCATATTTGGATCGTTCCCGGCGAAGATTTTTCTTTTCTTCTCTACTATTTCAACGCTCTGCCATCTCTTATTCATACAATATCGAGCTATTATTATTTTATCATCGGCTCGATTTAATTCGAGGAAAATTTCATTTATAGCTGCCGCACGAATGCATTATGCACGCCGCGGCGGGGACACTTTGATACGGTGAAGAGTGACAAGGACGGAGACGCGGAAAATCGGATTCTAATTTTGCGCACGCCATTATTCCGTCGGAATTATACGGAAATCGAGATACTCCGTTCATATCGAGCCCGGGACTCGATGTTAATGCATCATTGAGCGACATTACACTCTGGGTACAGATAGCCCAGGTATTCCTGCAGACGCGGCCACTCGCGCTGCTGCCCAAGCTCTATTTCTATTTCCACGTCCGTTGAATTAATTATCACGGACTTCTGTCCGCCACTCCCCTGCGCCAGTCACCGATAGCCATCGATTATTCAACGTAGTTTCTCGTTGGATCGTCCCTCGATACCGTTGCACGCTCGCCTCGTGGGGATACGCCTTAAGATGCGATAGCGATACGCGGGCGTAACGAAAACACAACATCCTTACAACATAGAGGAAGCACCTTATGGGGTTTCGTGTAAAATCTAGAATATATAAATAGTAGAGGAGAAGATAGGAATACGAGATAGAGTAGAAATATGAGATATCACAGTTTTGATTTATACAGAGCATTCGAATTTTGAATAATGATTGAAAATTATGAATTAAGACAATTATAATGGCCTTTCACGACAGTCACTGTTTTGCGTTGATGTTCCTTTGTTTAGTGGATATTTTTAGTTTAGACAGTAGCATAAAGTTTTCGCGTGTTCATATTAAAGTGAAATTTAGTTGTCTGTTTTGCGATTTTCAATGAAACAAAAATAGGAAGGTATTTTGTAATGATTGCAGTTTTAGAATATCAGTGAGAATTTAAAATATATTGTGTCTTTGATTGGGATATGATGGCAAAAAGTAAAATGGCGGGTTGGTAGTAATATGAGATACTTGATTTATAGTTATAATATAGTAGTTTTGATTATAATTGTTTCCTTTTCGATATGCGTCGAATCTTGTCGAGTCATAAACAAATGAAGTAAACCGCACCCAAGATTGTCTCACTATAATGATTGAACAAGTCTACAGAACGAAATTGATGTATACGATTATGGCAGAACTAAATAAATTATGATTCTATTATTATACATCATTAAAACTTCTTTATTGGTACTATAACGCAGTTTAATAACTTATTTTTCTCAAAAGTAATACTATCTCATATTACTACCCAAATTTCTACCTATCCAATTTTCTCTCAATTCGATAAGAGGAGAAAATTAAACAATTGCATCAGTCGTACAATATCTATATTCATACATCACGTTTTACAATGAAATTCCCTAAAGTTATTCGTCTGATTTTCTCGTTTACTACTATTCTGAGATTGACTAGGTCAACAAATAAAACGGGCATCTCACATTCCTACCCTCTTCTCCAATAATTTTGTTCAACTAGAATCAGCATTTTTACCACTGTGCGGCGTTAGCCGATGATGTATCATTCCATGGGATCAATATGCCATAATACAGCACACAACTCTCCGTGTCTCCGCGGATAATGGCAGCTATAAAATTAGAGGCCCATCTCCTGTTCGCCTGGAAGGGGAACGGTTATCCTCTACACTCCATTTCTCCCCTCCAAGATGGAAGTTTCGTCCCGTTGCGAGTCTTGTTTCTGCTCCAGTAAGCGATCACCAGTAACGGACATCGACTTTTACGGGGGCCATTGTCTTTTATGCGTTATGAATGTATTCGCCGTGCCGCGGTCGGCTATAAAAATTTCGAACGGAGATAAATGTAACGTTGTCCAGGAACAAAGAAACCCCTCGCCATCGCTGTCCTCGTGTTCTTCTTCAACTTCACCCGCGAATTATATAGATTTTCTCGAACGGTGAAGTTTGTCGGATGAAGTAAATTGTTAGCAGAAAGCCGCAGCCTGTGAAAGATATGCCAGGATTGTTCTCTTCCTCGTTGGTGAACGGAACGTTCCAGTCGTTGTCTTTATTGCCGTGATCTGCGAGCCTCGAAGATGTTGAGCTTGATATGAGATTCGATTGATGCTCGTTGAACGAGGAATTCCGAATATCGGATCCCTTCGGTGAATATTTTACTGATGATAAATGGCGCCAGATCATTTTTTACCCATTACTTTTACATTTGATAATTATGTAATTGTTTATGAAAAAGACTATACAAGAATATTGGGTTGGTCGATAAGTTTTGTCGTAGTTTAGAGACATATGGAGACAAAACTTTATTGAACGATGTACTGTCTACCTTTTTGAACAATTTTCTGGTGTGTTAAATGTTAACTACTATTGTCGGTTTATGAGATCGCTAATAATAATTACTTATTAATCATTATTTTATTTTCTGCTTGATTTACGAGCTTATCACTCTGGATACACCGCCCGCTAATCATGACTACATTATCGAAGATGATTACATGACTCGATCATTATTTAATAAGAAATAACAAGAATTCGACTGAAAAGTTTTGTTTTTTACTTCTGTACACAAAAATTCTGAAAAGCTATTTAATTTTAATGTTGTTACTACTACTTATTATTAAACCCCTCTTAAGAGTTAAAACAATTTTTAGATGCTTTCATAATTTAACAATCATCGTGTTTGCCTATAATTTTTTAAAATTCTACAAATAGACTCTTGTCGCAGCGAAGCCGTCAGTTGTTCGAACTCCAATAAAACTTGAACTCTTCGTTAATATTCTCTTGCTTACGTTAACGGAACTCTCCATCAGAAGCAACTCTATTTCTGTATTCTTGGCCATAAAACAGTGGAGAACACTTCAAGGAGAATGGTCGAAGAAAGAGCATTCAGAAGGAGGACAACAGTGACGCTGCAGGGGAAAATCACGAGGCACCGGAAACGGTTTCCGGGTCCGCGTAAGAGCATTAATTCGTGAACTTCTCCGGTCGAATCTCGCTTCGAACGTATTCTCATTCAGCGCAGGACCTCTGCTGCACTCTCCTTCTCCCAGGAAACTCTCTTCTCCCGATGAGATCCTAGTGAACTCATTAACCCGGAAATCAACGGCCGATTCCCGAAGTTGCTGGCTAGGAGTGCTTGCAAGAACGACCGATGGGAAACTTCCATCTGCAATAACGCGACCAGTGACAAAACTGCCATTGTTTAACTTCCCGACAATGCGCCCGATGAACATTGCGAGAGGGGGAGAGACTTAAAGCGAAAAGTTCGCGCGAGACGGAAAGTCCTCTCGCGATTTTCTATCCCTTGAAGAGGATTTTCATAGACAATAGAGGCTTCCGTCACTGACCTCTTCGACTTTACCCGCTCCTTTCGCGAAGATTGAAATTCTTTTTTCTCTATTCCATTCGGGGAAGATCGACTTGTTTCTTTGGGATTTGTTTTAGATGCAGTTTTAGAAGGTTTAATAATTTGTAAGGTTTTTGCATGTACAAATTTTAGGCTACCTATGTTACTGGTTTTATAGTGAGTATTGAATATGCTCTTTGGAATGTTTAACCCTTTCGTTATGAAGGGCGTATATATGTATATGTCTTCAAAAATTTGACGATCACTTGTTAAGAGCATACGTATTGTTTCTCTAAAGTACATTATTACATCTACTTTCATTTGTGCCATAAAATTAGGATCATAATTGACAATGTAAGGTATCTAAACATTTATATTTATCCCATTCTTGTATTAATAAAAACTGCCCATTATCCATGGTTTCAGTATTGAGTTTCAAGAAGTCATAGCGAAAGGGTTAAGTAAAATATAAATTACAACATTTAGAGGATCAAACAGATCTCTATTTAAAGTCTACTTCTCCAGTTTTACTTAAAGAGATACAAATTTGCATAAACATCCGTAGTTTAGTTATCATATTTGCGCATAGTTTAATGGCTATACTATCTTTGTCAAAAACATGCAACGTGTCATAAGCTTGTCTCTCTAGTTTCTCCTTTATTTTATTTACGTATTTTCTAATAATTCTTGCAATGCACTCGTATAAAAGTTAAAACGTATGCTTTAATTAAAAGTAAGTTTTAAAGGAAAAGTTCATTTCGTACGAATTTGTTAATAATTCTTACCATTTGTCCCCACGTATAATCACACGTCGTGACACCAATAACCGAAGTTTAATTATAATAGGTGAATTATTTTTAAGTAATTTCGTGAAAGGCTGATTACAATAGCAGTAGCCGATTGATAACATTATCCGTGATCATAATAACCAGCTTCCACTGAATATAAAATCGGCCATTTCACATGTAACAACCTAATAATTCACATTTCTTTGTCTAATTGTGATTCACTGATACCAACCACTGTGCGATTGACTCTAATGACATACATAAAAGCGAACAAAAGCAGATAGTTCATATTTTATCCCCAAAGAAACGAACTTAGCCATGAAAGAAGCATTCGCCGTCACGCGAAAGCGGCCCATGTCGTATCCCCATATTCTCCCCGTCTCGTAAATCAGTTCCTAGACCAAGGCCTCAAGGCGCGGTAACTTTTCCTCTCCCGGTTTCTCGAAAACCGTTCTGAAAGAAGGTAGCGGTGGGTTCATTAAAAATCCATAGGGCGCATAGTTCCCGAAACGTGCGATGGGTTGAGACTAGACGCACCCTATCGGCGAATAACGTTGGGAGAAGCGATAGCCATAAAATCTCTGCTAGGTAAACGCAGCGTTGCGTCGCGTCGCGTCCACGAGATTGGAGCCACAACGACACGACGCGACGCGGCGCGACGCTTTCGAGACACGCTGGGAATAATTCAGGAAACCCCCTCGAGACTTCCCCTGCTACCCCACCCCCCATCTGTTATCCTGCACAGTGACCAGCATTCGCGATGCAATATTCATGGCAGTCGCGAGTTTACGAATTTTTCATTTAACTCCTGCGTGACGTTATCCGCGCAGTATTGGTGGCTCTTCGACCACCCTGAAATCGCGTCCGTGCAGATTGTTCGCAGCGATGGAAACTTTCGATTTGGACCTTCCGAGTTGCTTTGTTCCAGTTTGATCAGTTTAAGAAGTAGTGGAATAGATGTCCCAATAGCTGTCAATGTCCTTATAATAGACACTTGAATTATTTTAATTAATAGCAAAATAAAGTATGAAGAATCGTAAGTAAACTAATTTCGGTACTAAATTTGGACTTAGATTTACGTAACAATGCGTAGACGTTGTATTATTCGTGCACACTTAATTTACACTTAATTATCTTACGCAGTTGAAAAAGGAGATGTATATCTTAATTTAGAAATAATTTTATTTCTCGGTTTACCCAAATCTAACTTCTCACAGCTACAATACCTCAACTGCAACCGAATTTTTCGCCCATTAGCGAGCAAAGAATCAATTTGTACCCAAATTCCCCGCAAATTCTTCAGCAAAATATCAGTTTCGTCAGGTGCTATTGAGTGGAAGTTCCAAGTGCGGTGAAGCTTAACCAGCCTCTTGAGCCAACGAAACAACTGAAAAAGGAGAAAAGAACGGTAACTCTTAAAATATACCCATGCATTCAAGATCCTCTCATTTACCCACCTCCATCTTCGAAAATCAGTCCACGAAGAATGCCCGCCGCTGAAGACATCCAATTAAAACGAATTAAATCCCACCTAACCGCTTCTCAGCCACGCGATTTACGGGACGCCCTGCGGCCCGCTATTAAGTCGTGCGAGCCGAATCCTCCAGATTCTTTCGTAATCGTTGGACGCGATGGAACGCGAGGTTTTCGGGGCCCCAGGGGTCCGATCCGGCGGGAGTTTGGAACGAGAGGCAGAGGGTGACGCGTAGAAGCAAGAAAAAACACGTAGAATCTCTTTCTTTCTCTCTCCACGGCCATTAGGGCTAATTTGCGTCAAATCGCATCGGAACTCGTCGACGGCTTTTTCGAGAGGGTCGAAATCGTGCCAGGGGCGGCGCCAGTAACGCGTGGCGCCCCGCGCGTGTATGCTCCATACGTTTCTATACGTGACGAGGGCAAATTGTACCAATTTCACCGACGTGTACTCGATCGAATGTTCACATAGTAGACGCACGCGTCTCGACGCCTCGGGTGCGAACGGTTAATACGCGGATTCGTTGGAACTTTCTTCAAGTTTGATTGGGATAAGGGTGTAAGAGTTTTCAGAGATAAAAGGATACGTGAATGTAATAGGAGAAGTTTATCTCCAAAGTAGATGGTTTGGATTTTTAAGTATTGAAGCTTATACTTTTTTTTATGGTTTCTTTAATTTCATCTCTTGTAGCTTTTGTAATATTTCGTTAACCCGGAAAAGAGCTCCTCTAAGGGCGATTAAAAATCGTATTTTTAAAATAACAAGAGCTGGCGAATTTATAATTTATTGTGTAAAGTAAACTGCAATATGGAACAACGAATGATATCAATTTGGTTGCCTAGATTTGATAATATTTATCATTTGCTATTGCTATTGCCAGACAAAGTAATTACTATTTAGTATCGTGTTCGTTGAGGAAATCATTTTTCTTAGATTTTGTGTAAGTGCTGCTGAATTAATAAAAGATTTTGTTACCTAGATTTAATATACTATGCGAAATGCATATTTGTTTTCCCTTGAGATTCTCGATTTTCGAGATCTCTGTGAGTCTAACTCATTTGCATACGTATGAACCATTTGCGGGCAAGATATAAAACACTTCACAAATTGTCGCCAAATTATTAATCCTTACATAATACAAAACATATTCACTATTCTTTATTTACAAAAAACTTAAGCATGTAAAAAGGCACATGTGAAAAAGTAAATACGCAAAGTATAGTAAAACTTATAATACACATACTTAAAGGGTAAAACGATCTTCTATTTAGCTTCTATTTCTTTAATTACAATTAACAATCATATGAATTTCGACGTTTGGACAATGAATATTCCGTTAATCGAGATTATATTACTGTACTTGCAAAAACAGGAACGTGCGTAAAACTGCAATAATAATCGCTGTCTAATGATTACGATTTCTCGGTTAAATTTAACCGCGGGAGCTTATTTATACAACCTAACGATAAATCAACTCGGCGATCTAAAACCAAAGAATACAATCAGTTTGACACACTTTCCTCGCGGCACATCCTACACAAACTTGCATAACAAAGATCGCACCGCGATCTTACAAATCACACAACGAACCTGGCGCCAGGAGTCTAAGTGATTCATCCACGGCATACTTTTCTTTTATGCCTTTTCTATTATTCCCCGTAGGTAAGTTTGGTCGGCGTAACACGCACGCGAAACGCATTTTAATTATTATTTAAGAGACGGGGGCGGGGGATGGGGGGAGTATTTGGCGGGCATGCTGAGTCGACAACGGATTTAATACCCGTGCGAATCGAGGAAATGCGCGCGGGCAAATGGAACGTAGACATTAGCACTGGTATCACCATTAATTCTGTTCAATCGCGATAAGCCGAAGTCAACGTGTGCCGACAGTCCCGTGAGGCATTAGGGTCGCTTACGTATGAACTCGCCGTGGCGATATATCGCCGTGCATTCGAAACCGCTAAAGTCTCGACGTTAATCTACCGAATAAGGATATGTTGCCGCGTTAAGGTGTCCCGCGGTTATCCACCGGCGATTTATCATAAACGGCCCACCGAATAGTTCGCGTTCGTGATTAATCGTCTCAAAACTCGTGCACACGCGAACTGGACGCGTGCTGGGTGTGACGTGCGCTTGTAATCCTGTAGCTTGTGTTTTCAACGATGGGAATCGCTTTCCAGACACCGTTTCGAGCTTAATCCATCTTCTACCCTGTTAGTTAGCAAACGTCCATAGGGTAATTGGCAAAAATTCGAAGCTCAAGAGCTTCGAAACCTTTTGAAATTTAAAGGGGAGGGGGGGGGGCAGATTAGGAGTTAAACATATATAGGAAGGAGTTAGGCGAAACTCGTGCACGTGCTTCTGCTTTCGATTTTCGGTAGGAATGTTTTATTGCTTTCCATTATTTCCCATGTGCTTGTGTTGTGTATAACAGATGTTGGAAATTGTAATAATCGTAGCATCTCTTATCTACGTATTGTAGCTTATCGTGTATAATTGTGTAATTGCCACGTGATTTGTTATAGCTGTTTATTGCTCGTAACTGCGATATTCATTTTTCTTCTTTTCGTGTAAATTGAGTAAGCTGCGAAGATTGTATTGCGAACTTCAGTTTATCATACCTTATAAATAGACTCCGGATTTTTATGCAATTTCATATTTTTACAAGAGTATTTAAAGCAATGATACTTCAATAAATATCTATTTATCCCTTTATTTATTATAACATGTACTTCACTTCGCATATTTCGTACAATTTCACACGTTACGTGCATCTTGTCCCCTTTTGCCAATTTAAATTTCCCCTAAACGCATAAAAATCCACAATCTAATTATTATCACTCCGAAGGTTCTTTAAAATCATATTATCGGTAACCAGAAATATTCTAATCGATCAACCAATGACGAAACTAATTAAGGTGGCCCATCCTGTGTATACTATTTTACTATTACCAAAGTTAGCAACAGGTGTCTCGGAACTTAAAAAAAAAAAAATGTCTCGTAATATCATCCTCCTAGAAGCCTAGGACCATTAGGTGGGACCAACTGGGAGCCGAAAGCAGCAAGAGGTCGCGTAAATTAATGAAGCAACCGCGTGAAGCCTACAAACGACCCGGTAGCCCGTTGCAATTACGCTAATTCTTAACGGCGCGGCGGATGGAAAGAGAGTCGCGAAAACGGAGTCGCGCCACGTACACGCTAGCTGTTATTCGTTTACCCCAATTAAGTTAATCGTCGGTAGCCTCGAAAGCTTGTCCAGTACCTGGACTCGAGGCGCCGTAACACAGGAAGCTGAGCGTATTGAAATTATGGTCATTAATGGCGTGATCGGTGATTTTTCACCGTTATACGGCCAGGTAGCTATGATTACCAATCTCTTTCCATCTCCTTCCACTCTGTACGCGAAGCTGAGAGTGACGAGAGAAATGGGGAGGGGGGTGGAACGGGGAAATTGATATGCCGCGAGGACGGGGCTGGTAGTTATTGTCATCTATGGTCGTTATCCGTACGTGAGCTGGAAGCGGAGGCCGGCTCCGTGAAATGTCTTCATGGTCTGTCATCAAAATCTCGCGTAAATTGCCGCGATGAACCTCATAAAAATTCTTGTTGCACGTCTACAGACCGTTGGAACGCGTGGACGTCTGCGGCGATCGTTTGACGGGAAACACACCGTCGGAAGGATTTTATTATTGGACGCCAGGTTCGATGGCGACGACGGCGTTTTTAATGATATGACGTGATCGAGGGTGCTTAAAACTATGCCGGACATTTGTGTAAGGGACACCGTAACTCTTTCCTCTAGGTATACCTTTTCTAAGAGTTTGAGAAAACTGGTGGAAATATTTCAATTACCTTGGTCCGAAAGCAACGCGTATCTCTTGTGAGATGTAAAAATATTTTCGTATGCTTGGTTTCGTATTTCTTTTTGCATACTCTTATAACTAGACTGCGAATATTTATGCATTTATGGAAAATTTAAGTGTACGAAATTGTATGGAATACGTATAATATAGAAAATATCTTATAATATTTAAAGAGAGAAACCAAATTGTATCTACATCCCATTTCTTTATTAATATTCGCATAAAGATCCGCAGCCTATTTATAACTTATTCAGTTGTAATTTTATATTAACGTAAACATGACCGAAGGCATGATGCATCGTTTACAGCTCCACGAGCAGCTTTGCCTTAGCTAAAAAGTTAACTACAATATAACACACTCGCGATAAAAGTGACACAGTTAAAAAAGAAATCATCGAGTAATCACTGTGAAAATATTGCAGAAACACTCACTTACCAATCGCGAAAATCTTTCACATTTAACTTCATAATATGCTTCGTAATTTTTCTTAGCAACAAAGCGTCTAACAATATTCAAAAATAGTTTTCCGCTTTTCCTGGAAAATATACTTTCTCGAGTCGTGTCACTTAAAAGCCGAATTCTTTTGCTTTCGGAGAAACTTTGAAACGCGGCATAATTGAAGCGTGTAGCGTATTATTCAAGGAGCACTCTCCGTTAGTGGCGCTTAGAATGTTTCTCAGTGTTACGGTACAGTAGTTATAATTAATAGAATGTTAGGTGGAAATGGTCAATTACGTTCAATCGGGATATTAGAGTTTCTAGAACACGGAAAAAAGACAGTTTAGAGTGCAGTCGACAAGTGTATATAACGGTCAGTTTAATTTTAATTTAACGCACGCGGATTCGCATAAATTTTCTTTCACCATTCAGTTGAATAGTTTCGCGCATAGTCTCGGGGCCATAAAATCATTCGATCGCAGACGTGTCGCAGTTCCAAGTAATTTCAAATTATTGGCTTCAGTGGTCATTAATGACGAGGTAGCAGCGGTAATAGAGTCTGTCATTTGCGCGTTTCGAAAGCAAGGAATCGGTTTGAAAGCAAGACCTCCGAGCGTTTGGTAACTCGAAACCAAATCATTGGCTCGAATAATTTGAAATTATACATCGGCCGATCCGGCGATTTTCAAACCGAGAGTTTACGTGCATTCGTGAACGTAGAATGGAGGAATTGTGTAAAATATCGACGATGTGTGTGCGTCGAGTATAAATTTTACCTCTGCCGTAATTGCAACGCGACAAGTGTTCGTAAATAGAATAGCAGAACCGGGACCTAGAAAATGGGCGCAGCGATTTTTTTCATAAATGAAAGACACGAGCAAAATGTTCGTGATATTTATTTGCTCGTTTAGCTTAACGATCGCGACGTTATCTTGTTCGCAATTTGTTCTAAGAATACACCTGACTATCCTTCTACACGGTATCTTTTTAAACGGTTTCCATTAACGCGATTTATTCACAGTTATATACACGATTATTATTTTTTCGCTTTGCTTCGATTCGTTACCTTCTTACACGTTACTTTGCGACTTACACACTTGTTCTCTGCATTATCGCACTTGTTATACAAATTATGTTTATTCAATAATATATACATATGTATATAATATGTACTATACTTTGCTATAGTACTTTCAGATCCCCTCGGACTTTTCTCCCTGAATGCAACACTTTATTGCTGGTCAACTCAGATCCTGCAAACAGCTTTACTTGTTATCCAGCGAATTCATATTGCACTGCTTTGGACTTTGCCAGCAGCATTATCGATTAACTCTTTGAAACTAAGCGGCATGAAACGTATCCTACGTTTTTTTATACTCAGCTTACACGGTGGGATTTTTTTTAAACCCATCTATAAATTTTAAGATAAAAGATAAAGTCTTATGTCTCAAAGAGTTAAATGATCTCAGTATAAATTCATGTAATAAGCGTCTTCTTATGCATTTTAGTTATTACACTTTTCCAATACACGTCGATCATTATATCTTCATAATGCCTTCGTATCATAAGTCATGAGTTCATTGTTATTAATGGGAATTCACCAGTAAAATAAATAAATAAATAGATATTTATTAAAGAAAATGCTTTAAATGGCTGTTGCTATTAAAATGTTTTAAATTATTCTTTATATAGTTTACGTTTTTTAACATAAGTTTCATAGGTCAGTGTGTTAATCAATATTTGTATGATCTTTTTTCGCACGCTTCTCTTTTGTTCTACAAAAAATCATTCATTGAGAGCAGGAACTGAAAAGCTGATTTTTAATCGGTATAATTGGTTAACAATTCCAGTGTAACTACTAATGAATTTTAACGTTCCGGGCAGAACCACTGGACACCAGAGTTGGGCAAAAATTTGATCGACAATTTACTATTAAACGTTTGTTTTAATCATTAAGCGCAATTAACGATTAATTTGCTACTTCAATCGTTGATCGCAATTAACGATTAATTTGCTACTTCAATCGTTGATCGCAATTAACGATTAAATTCCTCCTTTAATCGTTAATAGCAATTAATAATTAAATACCTTCTAATCGGTAGCTATAATTAACAATTAAATTCTTGCTTTAATAGTTAATTGCGACTAACGATTAAACATTCAATACTAATCATCAATTGGATAATTGATTAACGATTAGCTGCTGAAACTTTTCTGCAAAATAATTTATTTATAAGCTTCTTTAATTTGTTTCTGGTTAGGTGAAAGATTTCTCTCTTCTATTAGGTTAATATTTCAGGTAATATGTAAAGGAAATTATCATTTGAGTAAATAATTTTCTACTATGTGATCTGTAATATGCCATATATTGCGCAATGTCGACTGTTTCGAATTCACTCTTGTCGACAGGTGTCGTAACTCGTAGACAAAACAAAAATGCATTTCTCTTGCACCATTTAACCCTTCCGTTACGGTGCTTACAAATTGCAAATATTTTCAATGCATGAATGGGAGTAACTTTTATCAATATGAAAACTTTATGAGTGTAAATATTTTAATACTCTTAATAATTATTGTACAATATATACGGATGACAGTAGAAGTAATACTAATTGTAATAAAAAAGGTATACGTACACTTTTAATAAATGATGGCCTATTTATGTCATTATTATATATAGGCACGTAATTTGTAGCAAATGGATTAAATCGGTTAAAGTTCTAATCTATGCTACCTGTCGCTTTACGTCGCTTTATTTGAAAAATTCCATGTCGCGTGCGACATTATCGTATGTCACATGTTGCGTAGACTAAATGTAACCTAAGTGAACTTCTTAACTCCTTCAGAACCTGCCTCTTAATCTCCAGGCGCGATTAACACATTATTTACCGGGAGTTTTATAGGCTTTGTAGGATTTTATTAGGCTTTATTAGACTTTCCTTATAAATCCTATAAATCTCTACAAATATTTAAAACTTAATTTTAAACTAAAAATTTTAAAAATTTAATTTTTAACTAAAAATTTTAAAAACTACAGATTTTGTTCTCTATACTGTCAATAATCATTCGACCAGTAGACAAAGTGATACGTTAAATCTCTACTTTATTTCATACGTTTCTATAAGATTGGAGCCATCCGCTATTACCGAATTGTAAGCTTAAATTAACTGGTCTTTTATGCGCCTTAATTCCTAACCGATGAATAATGTGTTGAGATCTCTACCAAGGATGATTAACCAGCAACAAGACGTCGAAGTGCAAAACGATATCCGGCTGATTAGACGTTATGCGAGAGTAAAAGAGAAGTGTGACTGCATCCATTGGAAGTATCCATCCGAGTGGACAGGAAACAGTCAACGAAGCGTAGCGGATTTCACAATCATCGCGCGTTTACTTTCTTATCGTACTCCGCGGCGATCAATTCGAGGAATCCGTGATTACGCCGCAAAGCGTACGCGTCGATTACCGAGCGCAATTTCCCGCGTTTCCAAGGCTGGCCATCCGCGCATCGTGCATTAGCGGCGGCATTCTTCGCGATAAAATGCGGGGCGATGAAAGAAGAGAAAATTGTGAACGAAGGAAAAAAGACGGAAGGGGACGCAGAAAATTGTCAGCGCGTAACGCGGAAACTGTTCCTGGGTGGAGCTGTTACTCGAGGATTTTAAATCCGGATCCTAATTGGTCGGCCGATAATTGCCGCGTAAACGAGACGCGAAAGAGGAGAATGGTCGATTAAAGGATTATCACGAGAGGAGAGTTTCTTGCGGTGATGCTTGAAGGATGGCCTCGTTCGAACGATCGATTACCCGGAAAGTTGCCTTATAGCTTGTTTGTGCAATGAAAATTTAATCAAATAGCTGTGTACACGGAGGAGAACCCGATAAACGTTCTAATAAAGTGCTGCATTTTTTAATATTAGTCGGATAGCCTTAGGCCAACTGGTCGTTTCCGGTATTATTTAATTATTCGAAAAAGTAATACGTACGAAACTTTAATACCTCATTTACGGGGATAATTTTTCTGGTAATTCGATGAGGCACACACTGCGGAAAAATTAACCCCTCGACCTACGAATTATTCAAAGATCATATCTTGTAATATTGCCTAGCTGTTACTTTAATACTGTGTCTTAGAATATTGAAATATGAGATTTAATTTGGACGTTATTAATCTCTTATCTTGGAAACGTTTGAAACAGAAATTGCAACTGAAACTAAGTTTTATTATTATTGTAATGTTTAATATGAGAGACATCGGTTAATTGTTATAAATACAATGCACCAAGAAAACTATCCTTTATATTTTTTATGCTCTTGTTCGTACAACGACTGGATTTAAACAACTGGTTACATTGTGTTCCTGTTTAAAAAAAAACAACTAAAGAGTGACTATGGTGTTAATTACTAATTATGTACGAAGGATGGAGTTGTTTCCTTTCCAACAATTATAGATACAGCGTATCTTCATTTTATTTAAATAATATTATTCGTCACGAGTGTAGCTCGTCATTATATGGCAAAGTATTGCATAGATAAAAAGGTACAGAATATATGCAATGCGTAAAAATATATGAAATAGTCAAATCAAGGATGATATCTTAATACTTACTGCTCTGTTTAAATGAAGCTATTCTCTATTTAGCTTCTATTACTTCAATTTCATTTCGAACGAAATGAATACGTATAAAAATTCGCAGCCTAATTATTACTATTATTTAAAAATACCTTCGTCTATTCTTCGACAGATTATTTAAAATCTCTATCTATTCGCATCGTTCAAATATTTCTCTCGCCGAGCGCACGGGAGGGGCGAATACCAAGCGTGGAAATTACATGGAGGTCCAACCTTTACATTACGACCACGAACTGAACATTGAAATAATTTCGGCGAAATTTACGACTTCGGCGTCGTCGTAGTAGTCGTAGTCGTCGTCGTCGTCGTCGCGTCGCGTCGCGGCGTCGGAAAAATACAAACGACGCGCGACGCGGCTAATTTCATTCTATTCTCCGCTTGTAAATTATCCCTGGGCACAATAACCGGCGACCGTTCCAACAATCGGGACCCTTCTACCCTTTGCAGAAATAATATATTATTTCTCCACTCGGCGAAAGTAATATTCTAATGCGATTCGCGCGGGTATTTAAATCACAGTGTATACGGGAATCCAAACGAACTATACGAAGGCATCGTCATGGTGACTAGGGCGGATAGTAGAAGAGCAAAGAGGCGCGTGTGCTCGACGGGGCTATTCCCATTTCTTCTCGGCAATTTCCAATAAATCTTTTGTCCGCGAGACACGCGTATCTAGGGGATCGGTCCAAGAGTGAAAGAGAGGGAAAGTGGTAGGGTAGAGAGAGAAACCGGCCCTCGGGAAGAGATTGCGTCTCGACTTCCCGCTGAGAAGGGAGATTTAAGGTCCCCTAACCGAAAATTCGCGACGGCCTACGCGGCGGCCAACACGACATTATATTTTCATTTGCGCGAGACTCCAGTTCGCCCTGTCTACGGACAATCGTCGCTTAATTTGCCAGCGATTGCAGGTTAGTCACGTTAGCACGGTTATGGCGTCGCGTTGCGAGGGATTTTCGGCTGAGTGTTAATTGGAGATGATCGCGAAGCTTAGGGTGGCTGCGAAAATATTGACATGTATGCTTGTTCTTCGATTAGACGGATTTTAATCGTTTTTTTTTTATTTTATTCGTGTAAAGTCAATATAGGTAATGTGGAAGTTTATAAAATCTCTATAATTAGATAGCAAATTTTATAAACAATAATAGTTAATCGTGAGTCGAATATCCATTACTGAAAAAAAGACCGCGGTGTAGAAAAATTTCTAAAAGGCGAGTCAAATAGTTAAATATTTTAATGAAGATAAGTCAAGTGCCTACATTTTTTGTAGCTACTATAGATCTTTCCGAACTGGAAATTATAGTGTGCGTACCTTTGCCTCTACCTTAAAAGTGCTGCAGTATAATCGAACCATACACGTCAATAATGAGCCAGTCGATTAATGCGACGGCTTTTTGTGCGTGTCTGTAACATAATAGAAAAGGGAATAATGTGAAACCATGTGGGTGGATTGATGAAATTGCCTCGAAAGTGATTTTATTTCGATGATTCGTTATAAATACGTTGCAACAGTAGCGACGTGGCTCGACAGAGCGAAATTAAATTTAAGTTCCATTTGGGGACCAAAAACTGTCACCGCGCAATTACTCGTTTCGCTGTGTGAATGTCGTCGGTCAACCCAGTTCCGTTTCAGCTTATAATTCTGCCAAACTGTCCCCTCATTTATATTTAAACATTGCATATGATTTACCGTCTGCCACCTTTTCCTCTGAATTTTTTATTATCCTCTCTCTCGCTTCACTAAATTATTACATATTTTCAACTGTACGTTGAAGAATTCAATTTTGTTAGGAATATCAAGTGTCAAATTAGTAATTTAATTAAATTGTTTAATTTTAATAATTCTCAACATGTTCATTGACTTAAAACTGTGATTCTTTTCCAAAGAGAAGTTTGTCGTTCGTCTGTCGAATGAAAAAATCATAACGAAACTATTTCACACTGTCACACGACACATTAACATCTCTTAGGTTTCACGCGATTATCGTACATTTTGAATGTGAACGAAATTCTACAAAAATTTGCTGAGCTGCGTTCAAGTATATAGCTTAGGATTATAAAATCGAAATGTAAATATTTACTTGCAATTACTTTCTAGTACAGTAACCAAAATCGATATTTTGTATGAAAAATTATACTTAATGATAACAGTGAATAATAAAAATAAAACTGTTTTAGGGATTTACATTTGGATTGTTTAGAAAATCGATTGGAAAAAGATAATAGCATTACTATTACTTATGGCTTCATTCAAAATGTAAGCTAATCGTTTTTAATCTGAAAAATCGATCAATACTGCAATAATGAAGATGGCAAATCAGGAAAAAATGAATTTTTTATTAGTACACCTAATAAATAGAGGGTAGTTTAATTCTCTAGCTATTAAAATATCTTCTCCAATCTGATTATTTCATATACATATTTATAATCCCTGAGTATATTCCCTACCTTTTTACCTATTTAATTTCCCCATAAATGCATAAAAACCCACAGACCTAGTGATAATTTTCAAGTACTCATAATAATCTTATCACTCATTTAACTCTACCAAAAGATGGCTCCTACTCTGATTAAAATTTTCGTTTTAGCACAAATTCTAGGTACCAATTGGAACCTATAATTATGTAACAACGTAGCATAATGAAAGAGAGGAGATTGGCATAAAATGATCGGCAGTTTAACGTAGTATAGTTTGGCTGCTTGCTTTTACCTACGGCAAAGTTTCGTTGAGTTTCGTACTGTTCGATTCATAGGGTAATTAACCGCCCTATTTGTTGGGAACTATTGAGACTTCAAAATGTATTTTGAATCCCCATTTGTTTACCCTTCGTCCACAAGTATTTCCAACCCCAACATAACGCGCACTCCAACTCCGAACTACGATTCTAGTTCTCATAATCGCGTCTAACCTGGCCAGTTCTTCGTTTCGTTCGCGTTTCACGCAACAATCAACCCCGCACGCACTCCCCCAATCGTGCTTCAGCGCAGAATTCTCATATCGGAAACATTACACCCCGTTGTGTTTACCAACGTCGGCCCTTGAACACTTCTGTAAGCATTCGATTCAATGATCGCGGACAAAGAGGCGGCCGTTTCAAGAAACCGCCGACGTTTCAATTAAAATGTGTCGCGAGGTTTCCTATTCTCAACCCTCGCGTTCACTCTTCCACGCTGCTTTAAATGCTGGGCGACCAATGGTAACAGCAACTTTCTTTGCGAAGATTTCTCATACAGTGACTATTAGAAAAAGTACAGTGCACGACAAGAAAAGATGGGTTCAATCATTTTTATTTATTTAACGCCTTGTGGCGGCTCTCCTGCACCCACCACTAGAGGGACATACGAAATAGGCTTTCTCGAAAGTACTCGCTCCAACTACCTCGTCCATATATATACCGCCTTTAACCTTCCTTCCAATATCCCAAGTCTAAGGCAGGGCCTGCTAGGTAGCCTTACTGATGAGTCCACTAGCAGGCCCAGGACGAAACGCAACACCCTTCCTTTTCCTATTCTATCCCCTCTCTACCGCTCCACAGCCTCTTTGCCTTCATAAAGGGTTATCCAAAAGTACCTTTAGGATGTTGAATGAGAATATCTGTCAAACGGCATGTTTGTTAGCAAAATAGTGGTGAAAAGAATAAAAATTGAAAACGAGAACGAACGAAGATAATATAAATAAAAAACAGATTAGAAAAGGGTAAAGAGAAAGGGAAAGAAAAAAAGTGAAGGTAGGTGTTCCTATAGTCTATTTTGGATAACCCTTTATTAGGTTGTTGCATATGAAATGGCCGATTTTATATACAGTAGAAGCCTATTATAATATTATAGTCATCATAACGTATATTATAGTCACGGATAATGTTATCAATCGGCTACTGTTATTATAATCAGCCTTTTCCGAAATTAACTTAAAATGTTTCAGTCACTAATTAATTAGAAATTGCACTTATAATTGCTGCACAATAGCTCGATCATATTAATAAGTATTCAAGTAAAATTTTTAGATTATCATTGTCGATCGTTTTTCTTAACCAATTATTATAAGCTATATTGTATACATTTTTCAAACTAACGCTGAATTGTCTAGTAAGAAATTATATCTCTCCGTGCATAAATAAGATTAATAATAAGCAAACTTCCACTACATTTTAGCTGAACTTTAATCTCGAAGATTATTCTAAGAAGAACATTCGAATTTAACTTGTGTACATGGTTTCTTTTGTTTCATTTACATTGACATTTACTGGATCTATCATACTATTGCTCCTATATTCAACACAATTTTGATTTATCTTCGTTAAGAAATTTCATCTAAAATCCATTTGTTTCAATTAAATCTATTTATTGATTATTAATGATATTAATCTTGTGAATATCAATAATTTTTTAAAATAAAATAAAAATAAGTACTATAGAATTCAATCGCCTTCACCAGGTACCAAAAAAAATCGATTAATTAATGATCTATAGATAACGATTACTATTTAATTATAATGATCCATACTAACTTCTTTTATCAGAGGTGAATTTAAATTTAAATCCTATATACGTAGATTTTACATCGTAGATGTAATTAATTAACAGTCTATATACAACTAATATTTAATAATAATGATCAGTACAAACTTCTTTTTATCAGAAATAAATTTAAATTTAAATCCTATATACATACGTACAATTTTACATCGTAGAATATTCTATGCAGTATTCCCCCAAAATAATATAATAATCATGGTAGCAAATAATACAACGATTAGTAAATTCTGCCCGTATTTACTACGTTAAATTCAATTATTATATACAATCTTATGAGGAAGTTCTAAGTACTTAAATTTGCTAAGTACTTAAGAATCGTACAGTACAAACTTTCTCTGTCGCTTACCATTTGTTAGCTGTTGATAATCGTTCTTCCATAAGAAATTATCCCCCCTCTACTAAGTTTGTGGTACACCCTGTACGCAAGGAGGATTCAGTTAGCGTTGCAGAGGTTCGCGGCAATTTCAAAAGTCATTGTATATAAAATGAGCGTCGATGGCGTCGCGGTGGCCGCGATATATTCCTAGTCCGGCATTAAGAAAGTTGGCGATTCGAAGCGGCGCGCAATATAAGCTGGCCCTTTCCAGCTTTTAAATTTAATCGAAATCTCATTCGTGGCCGTGTTTGTCTTGCCGCTACCACTCGTGGCTTCCGCTACCGCTTCCACTCTGATTATGAGTTTCTTAACGTTCAAACTTCCTTGCTTGGCCCTCCTCGAGGCTTTATGTCCCGGAGCATAATAAACCCATTTCCCTTAGTCTGTCTCTCTGCTTCTCATTCCCCTTCTCGCACTTCTTCCTCTTCCACCACTTCTCGCGAAAATTGCAATAGAGAAACTTCAACGTAAGGCGAAAGAATTCGAAAGATTCTATGGCGTATCTTTGACAAAATCTGTCAGACTTGTCCGGAAAGGTGTTTATTGTTTTACTGTTTGCGCACGTGAGAAACACAGAGATCTCCATTTCACACGTGGCGAACAATAAAATAATAAACACCTTCGCGCAGAGTCTGATAAATCTTTGTCAAACGTATACACGAGTTTATGCGAATTAACATATCCATATTTTTTTTTTAAGTCTGCGTTTAACATCGCGTTGATTATACATAATAGCTGACAATAACTGTCAGCGTCGCTATAACTGTCACTTCAATTTATTCTATTTAATAGCAAAGTAATGTATGCGGAATCGTAGCTAAAAAATATAATTGTAATACTAAACTTGGATTTCGGTTTACGTACGAATACATAGACATCATATATTTGGCTACGCTGAATATGTAAAAATGTGCCGTTAGGACATCGAAACGTGACTAATGTAAGTAGAAAGTATGGGAACTGTTATAATTCAGTAAAGGCGATACGTTTACTATACATCTCCTATTTGTTACACAAACTAATGTATGTAGAAATTATTTCCATTTAATTGGCAAGTTTTCAGGTAACAGTGATAGAGATATTGGACTTTGTTGTGCATTTTTAATTAAGCAATAACTAATTCGTTATATTCAACGCATAAAAAAATGTTTATAAATAAAAGAGCGGTTGAACAATATTATGCTTCAAATTAGAACGATTCTTAGGTTGACTAATTTCCAAAATCATTAAATAAAGTTACGCGATATGCTTAAAGTGGCAGCAATTGGAACATTTATCCCAGTAGGCTAATTTCTATCTGGTATTTTATATAATTTTTTTCACAAACTTCAATCAATCGCGACTTTTTTTTAATTCTCTATGCGAATGGATCAGTAAAATAATCACTCTGAATTTGACAACGATTGGTGTATCGACAAATAAGGTATTAACTAATAGAAATAATGATAATGATCACCATTATTATTCGCTAACAATATGTGTACTCGAGTACACGATTATTAAAAATTACACAGATCTAAATGCGTACACACATGTTAGTTATACGTGTTCAAGTGTATCTTGAATGCACGTTTAGCCCTTTGTACTCGAGAATTATCAAAACTGGTTCATTTTTTTTTTTTTTAGTTATTGGACGAAGAAAAAAGTACGAAATTTCATACAAAATTACTAAACGCGAACAGTAAGAGTAAAGAGACTACATTTAGAAATAACAATTGAAAATAAAATTATGTTACAGTAGGTGTATAAAGTATGAAGACAGAGAACAATTTCGAGTGCAAAGGGTTAAAACCATGATTTCATGTGTGAAATAAAGCTTCGAACAGGCACTGTTGTGATTGATACTACCAGGTTTTATCGGTTTGATATCCACGAGTGAAATAGAATAAAAGGAATGAGTTTGAAAAAAAATGGAGCTTGGGTAACAAGAAAATTGTGTTTAGTATTTATTTCCCCGAAGACCTTACTTTTGTACTTCTCTTTGTATCTTGAATCCATGGCTGATTGCTAGACATTGGAAAACATGTGTGATAACGTGTGAAGAACAGGAAAATAGAAATTATTGGGTGTGCAAGTTACTACAGTAGTTTAATAATAGCCTAATATTAGGTTGCTGCGTTTGAAATTGCTGATCGCGAATAGCATCATTATCTCGTTTATCAGCGGGATGCGTAAACAAATAGACTGAAGAAAGCAAATAAATGATGTATGCAAGATCGAAATTATAGTGTCGAAAATAGTTGAGAAGTTATTGTAAAAGGATCAAAGAGTTGAAAATGGGGAAGTTTGCAATTTCGAAAGCTTGTAAATTTAATGGCTTGGAATTTACAAGTTTGAAAATCTAAAAGCTTAGAAATTTCGATGCGGTGCCCCATAAAAATCACAATTATTCGTTTCTCTACCCCAATTATAATAATAATAATAATCTTTATTTGAACGGACGAGTAGCCCTTTTTATATAATAGTGCATACAACATTCTTCACGTTGCACACAAATGAGTGAATTAGATAAGTATTTATAAAAGGTTTACTATTTGTGTTGCACAAGACACAGCTTTACGAAATATATTAATATTATACGTACATTATATTATTTAATATTATACATAACAATTATACACACATTATTTAATATTTCTAATATTATACCTAATTAAACGAAAGCGTAGCTGTTCGAAGTTTTGTAGTGACGAAGAGAAAAATTGTACATGGTCTGATATCGCAGAGATGCGTCAATCAAAAATATGGTTGATTCAATTTCTTAAGCCACATCTTATTTTATATTTGTAGTGGTATATGAAAACATGATCGTAACCTTAACGCGTGCATAGAATTATATCTGACTGACAATGAGTAAAGATGGGCAGCCAGTGCGAGAATTTATAAAGTTTTGATGCTGCAAACGATGATTCTTGAGGAAGTATCCAAGCGTACGTTGCTCGCCGCGTCGCTCATAATTACGGTGATAATCGCCGTCGAAGGCCTCGGGAAACTTCTAATGGTTTGGCAGCGTTGCGTCGACAATGAGGGCCCTTAAAATGGCCTTGGAGGGGCACACGTCCTCCTGGCGGAGTGCACATCCTCGAGAAGTGGCGAACGAGAAACAGCGATGGTAGCAGATGGAGAAACGATTCGAAAACGCGGCTGGCTGTAGAAGCTTTTACCACAGCCGAAGGAGACACAGAGGGTTGCGAAGGTGGGAGGAGTCAGTCCTTCGTACGTAGCGGCATTATTCTTTCGAGGGGCTTGCAAACCGTCGACTTCATCGCGGAGCTTTTACGGGCCGACACTCGACGAGGCGAATAGAAATACACGCGTCTCGATTGCTAGGATGAAAAGCTTACTCCTTTTCTGAAGAACGGATGAATAGGTGCGTCAGTGATCGAGCATCGAAAGTTTAACAGAAGGAGGGATGATTCGATGAGATCCTGAGAGGCTTGAATAATTCCAGAAGCCGCGATGCCGGGCGTAGTTTTGATCATTCGAGTCTCCTTTAGTGTTACTAACAAAGAACTTTACACAGACGGATATCTAGTCATTTTTAAACAATTTTGATCGCAAGTTGTTATTATATGCTTCGAATCAGAGCTGGGCAAATTTTAATTGAAACGAAAATAAGAAATAACCGTTTGAAATAATTATATAATTTTAGATCGTTATTTGTATCACCGTTATTTAAAAATAATAATTATATTCAGTCGTTTGAAACAAAGGTATTTCGAGTAACGAGTTATTTCGTTGTTTCTTTGTTTCAGATTTGGCAATGGAATAATATGCGCATAAACGGTAAAGGTAAGCAAAAAAGTGAATAATTACAACAAAAAGTAATACGTCATTTGAAATATTAATTCATATAATTATTACATAAAATAATATGCTGTTTGAAATACTATTTCAAATAATTATAGCATAAGATAATTGTTAATTGAAATAACAACGAACTTTGGCAAATATTTTGACCTTGATTGTAGCAATTCTGGTATGCAAATTTCCTATGATAATTGTAGGGGATCCAAGCTATCCCGCTTGAGCCTCTAAGGGTTAATAGCACATTTAACCCTTTGCCCTACTATAACGAGTCACACTCGTCTTATGAATTATTACACAGATTCGTCAAAGACGTCCACGATTAAGCGCGAATTTTAATTTGAGCTCTCATTTTAGCTCTGTGTTATAACATCGAATGTTATTAAATAAAAATTGTCCACAATATTCGAATGATTTGTTCGTGACATGATATGGAAGCAGTGATCAGCTAACGCTAGCATAAATAGGTGATAAAATAATCGTAGGACAAGGGTTTAAGTAAGAACAAGAAAATTGCGCTATAAAATAAAGTTTGACACCTGATTAAAAAGCGTGTAATGGAAAAATACATCCATGTACCGATACGTTTTACGTGTTATGTAGATACGCTTGGGTTGACTGCTTTAGAGAGTGGTTATGGTACTTAAAAGTCACTTTAGTAGCTTGTATAAAGCCCTGCTAGACTTGTAGACTATCCACAATAGAATTCATAAATTTATATTCTTCTGCCAGGGGCCAGCAAGCCACTGGAAATTCCCTCGGCTACATCAGAATTACATCGAAGGCGATGAATATAAATTTCCCTCCGCCGCATCGTTTCCTTTTATCTGAAACAAAGCTGACCTCGGCAACTCTTTCATTAATCAGGCGCAGCTTTTCATTTAAAGCATTCGTTCTCATCTCACGTAACGAACTACGTAATATTTGTTATAAAGTAATAGAATCGAAGCGAAAATATTAGGTTGTTCCGAAAGTTCGTAGCGTTTTTGATATTCAGTTCTGTTGTATAATTGAGAGAGAGAGTTATTGTTTACGAATTCCTATTAATTAGAACAAAAAATTTGTTATGGTTGGCTTTGTTAAATATAACAGCTACAAAATAACTCCTAGGAAAAGACAACGGGGATTTTTATTAGACAAAGCCAAACTTTATGTTTTGATTGCTCGTAAAAATTGTTAGACAATGCGCGGAGAATTTTATCATCATTCACTGTAATAAATTATTATTAATGACCACGAATACACTAGAAGTTTAAAAAAATGGCTTGCATGTATTTATTTCGGAGACTGTATTTTGACCTTTTAGGATATTTTTACGTTTCACTTTTGGGGACATTTTTATTAACTAATTTCCCTCCGTATTGTCCATAAATTCTCTATTAGGTTTTACACTTGTACAGTAGAACATTGCAGCACAAAAACATTAACGTCTTTAACTAATTATACATTATCTCGTTTGGCCGAAAACTTTTCGCCAACGATAGTAGCTTGCGAAACGTCATCCGATCAAATTGTTCGCGGAAAAAGATATTATATTAACGTATAATTGAAACTGAAGTGGAATTATATTTCGGTCGAAAACTTTTGCCAGCCACTGCAGCTAATGCGTGTCTATTAACGGATCGGGGCGAGCTGTCGCTAAATTTTACATTAGCCACCGCATCATGCAAATGCATCGTTAACCACGGTTCAATTTTGCAGCCGGAGGACACTTTAGATGACGGTGAAAATTGTTGATTCCAGCGAACGCGCCAGCCATTCTTTCTCTACCTCTGCCCTTTCCCTTTTATTCCAATTTTTTTTTTTTTTTTTTTGCTCGACATCCGGAATGGCGCGGAGGTTAATATTTCATGTGCTCGACGGTTCCGGCGCTGAGAAAATGGGAAGGGCAAGGCCGCAGGTTCGAGGTGCGCGGTAAAAAGGGTGCCGGAGAAAGGGTGGCTGGCTGCGTGAAGTTATGATGCCCCTTCCGGTCGGAACAACCGGACTACCCGCGGCGTGATTTAGCGGCAGAAAGTGTTCTTTCTCATTCAATAAAACCGTCGCTTTTCCCCGGAGTCTGCGGATGTCCTCGCACAGGCTAGCTCCTGGCGACTGGACACAGGGAACCGAGGAGGGCGCTTGGTAATTGCGCGAGAAACTCCTCGAACGCGCTATTTGTCAAGGCACACCGGATATCCTCCTAATAGAATATCTATCAGGTTGTCGAGAAAGTTCGAAACGCTTAAACGCAATACGTTTACAATTAGCATTTTGATGCATAATTTCACCTGCAATACTTACCCTTGGCAAAAAGGTTTCGGCTAAATGCGATAATGTAAAATTAGCCGAGAATGCTAATGTTTCTCAGATACAAAGTGCTATTGTACGGCTTTGAAAGGTAGTAGAGAATTTATAGGAAACACGGAATAAAATTAGTTAATAAACGTGTACCCAAAAGTGAAAATCAGCTTCGAGGAATAGCTAAAATTATTGCAAAAAGTAGTATCGATGTTACAATGTATCAAAGTAATGCCATGTGGACGTAGAAATATTAGGTAATATAAATATTAGATAAAGTATCGTTTCACCGTTAAATAGATTTATTGTCCTCGCTGTTTTCTTTTCGATAGTGAACGATTATTTTTATTCCTTTCCTCTTCTGAAGGGTAGTATATCAGATTTTTCCTAGGTTTTTATTAAGTCGAGATTAGATTTAGGATAAATTCACGGTCGTTTCAAAGCAGCTTCAGATTAAATTCTAGTTAGGCGAGATTAGGCTCAACTTCTGCATGAGTTATACTTCACATAGATTCAGATCAAAACTAGATCTAATTAATTTAGGGTTAGATAACAAGATTCTTACAAGAAACTTTTAATAGAATTTCTAACAATAGTCTAAAACTCCGTCATTATTTAAACCTCGTTCCTATTTATTCGGGTTTAGCAACACGAATCCCATTAACAGTATCCATTCCCTAGGTAACAATTACAGTAATAGCGTTGACATTACCCTATGTAGGGTATACATTTACCCTATGTAAATAAACAGATAAACGAATCTCTAATAGAAAATTCCTAACAGAAGAGTAATAGCTACGTCCAGCGAAACTTCGCAATTCTAACTCTTCCCGTATCGATACCCCGAACTTTGTTTCTTGCGCTACAACTAATCGAATCTCCAAGATCAACTAGAATGTTCGAAAGGAACCCGTGTCGAAGTTTCGAACGGCGGCGATAAAATTTCCCCGCGAACTCGCCCCCTCCTCGTGGATACTCCTGGCCAAGGGAGCTTCGAGGTCCAAAGTTCACCGTAACACAGCTATTCTGACGGCGAAATATGACGTCCGCTGGGGGATTCCGCACGAGCCGAACGAGCAGGGTCGCGCAGCCGGCGACGAGCGTCGCTACCCCGCTGGGTAGTTCGCTCAAATTGCATTTAAATTTGCAGGCTTCGGGCCGGCGAGCACAGAAGTCATTAGTCCCCTTTAGTAGCGGGCGAATATCGTTATCGTTATGTTATTAGCCTCCCGAATGCGGGGACTAGGGAAAGCTCGATGGCCGAATTACTTTCGATACACCTATCACGATATTTTGCTGGTTTTGGAAGCTCCGCTCAGCCGGGCGAAGATTTATCGGTGGAATGAGGCCGTGGGCATATGGGCGGCACCCTTTTCACCAGAAAATATTGCAATTTAGATTGATTAACCTCTTTGCGTATAATTACGTGCATGACTCTCGCATCGCGGGATAATTGAAGGGCGCGGTGTAAAAACCGAGTCACTTTGGGCAAAAACAGACGTTTTCGTTGATTTGTAAACGAATCGTATTCGATGTAGTTTAAGCCTTTCTCTACGGCGGATTTTACTCGAAGACTCGAAGAGTATTAAGAAATCGTGAGGATATTGAGTTGCATTACACGCAATTCGTAACCTTTTATCGGTTCCTGTATATTATTGTAGCATAAGATTGCAAATGCTTGAATACGTTAATAACGTTGGATAATGACGATTAATCATCGAAAAGTGTCAACACCGTATGCAGAACACGAATTCTTTGGGCGACTACAGGCACCAGCAGTCCTGAAAGGGTTAATAGTACAAGAAACGAACAATTCGAATAATTGAATAATAATATTAGGTGTATCAGTGATTAATCTACTTCTTTTATTAAATTGAGCAGTTATTTTTAGCGATATCGATTACCTGTCATATTTTAAATATAGTTGCTCTCGTTTTGCAATTTTCTTTTCATTAATTTTGTGCGACTCTGCTTGAAAGAGAGAGAAATCGTTTGATAAAGCAAATTAAATTGATCAACTCATTTAAAAATAATGGATTACTTATTGGTACATCTAATATAATGGAATTAGGTAGGTGATTTTTCAATCGTTTTAACTGCAAAAGATCAATTCTGTAGTTTCTTTTATAATACCATAAAATTTTAAGAAATAAAGTTGATCGGTTTTTGCACCAACGTGCAAATTCCAATTCCAAAGAAAGTACGCTGAATTTGTGATAACTAGGTTGCGAATTTTCGTGCATTTATGGGATGTTTATGGGGAATGTATAAAAAGCAGAGAATGAACGAAATATGCAAAAATATACAAAATATCCCAAATGAAGTACGCGTTATAATATTTAGATGGAAAAACAGTTGTTCATCTAGATTTTAGTTATGTTTGTAAAAATATTAATTCTTATAAAAAACTGCAGTCCAGTAATACATTTGAATTTTAATCCTAGTTATAACATCAATCTATAAGATTAAAAATTATCCAATATATATTACATGTGTTCAATATTTTGTATTTGGCACAGTGTTAAAGTAATAAACAGCCAATTCCAATATATACAACTTCTTGGAAAGTAGCACAAAGTACAATATTATAAATGGTATAAATAAAATAGTATAGAATATGTAGCATTGAACGGAATAAATTGAGGGATTAAATTCATTATACGAAAAAGGGTTTAGCAGGATGTAGTTCCTACAAAAAGCTGGTGTCTGTCAATTATTTGCGAAGATTGAAGAACAGACAGCGAAGGCTACTACTAAATGCAGCAACGGAAACGACGTAAAGAAGATTATGGCGTTTTATAAGCAGCAGTTCCTATCTTAAGATCAGAAGAGCATTTAATCCCCTGTCTTATCATTTATTCGGTAGCTGCGTCTACTACAATTATTTAACTATTTATTGCTTTAATCCCGTGTTAATTACAAAATATTGAAATATTACATCTAATGTGTATTGTGTATATAATTACAGGAATTTTTACATAATTAAAAGTAAAGTTTATTCTATTAGTCGTTAAAAAAAAATCGATTCGGATTTATGGATAAACTTCAGATAATCTGAATGTTCTTCAAAACCACGAAATATCTCATAGTAAGTGCCGAATTTCAAACACATGTGCTGAACTTGTTTATTTTTTTCTATACTATCAAAATACCAAAACAAAAATGTAGCATTCCATTTTAGAAAATATGAATCGTCCTCGGATTAATCTTAACGATTAAAATTGACAATTTCGTTGTCACAGTGAAATTCCACATAAAAATCGATACTAAAAGTCCTTTTACCTATTATCACTAATTTAATAGTTATATAAAACGACACTTACCATGGAATATCATGCATATAATTCTACGTAACAAAATATAATATCAGTAAAACATTCTAATAATTCCAAGATCGTTATATTATTTTTACCATACATTCCAAGAAATTGGCTTCGAATTCATTTCTACCGAAAGAATCGCACAAATTTCTTTTTCCTACCTAACAAACGTAGCGTAACTTAAAACCATAATACGCGAGCCATACTTGTAGCAATAAAGCAAGATGCTAATTGTGCCTGAACAAGCACTGCCGAACTCAGGAGTTCGCCTCAGCGGAATCAAAATATTTTTTAAGCTACATTGTAACAGCCTCTGAACTCTTGAGCAAACCTTCCGCAACTATTAACATCCACCTTGAGCAATTTGTAGCAGCTATTATTTCCCTTGAAACAACTACCTGCAACCCAACCTCACCTTTCCACCTCGCGGAGTACCTGTATCTTCAAAAACAAGGGAAACAAAACAAATTTGCAGCGGAAGGCGTTTCGTCTCGGGGCGGAACACGTTCAGTCGACAGTTTTCAAGCCGAAGGAAACTCGCGAAAGAGGTAAACCGGAGGCCACGGTCGGCTGGCTCGGTCAAGTTGCAATTAAATCGGCGGGTTACCCTTCCTCGCGACGGGGAGGGCTGCGCGTGCGGGGGTGCAACCAGGTAGCACCCTCGGGGCTTGCAAATAAGGTTAGTTAGTGGCAACGCGTGTATAATTGGGACGCCGGTGCCGTCAAAACAACGAGGCCTTTCGCACGTCCCACGGCCAAGTTATAATGAACAGGGCGCGAACCGCGTGAGCGAGCTCATCGAGGCGTCTTCCGCGCGGATTTTCCCTCGGGAAGAGCGCACGCGTCCTTTCGAGGAGAATCGGAAGTGCGGAGTGTGCAACTGCGCTTAATCGGTGAACTTTATCAAAGTTCAGAGGCAAGTTCCGCTTCCGTGCACCCGCGGCTATAATAAATGCGGGAAGAAGCGAGGTGGAAAAACAGGAAGGGCTTGTGGATGCTGCGAACGCGGCGCGAGTACGGTGAAGATTCGTTTGGATGTTTGAAAAACTTGGGAGATGCTTGTAACAGTTGAGCGGATCATTTAGGAAAATCGATTAACTTCAGAAATACAAAAAGTAGGGAGATCGATGAAATGAATATACAGTCCTTTTTGGGATTTCATTTTTAAATTAGAATTGAAATAAACAGCGTAGAATGTATTTACTATTATACGAGTAGGTAGATTTTATCAAACGACATATAAAATGTATGGAATAACGTATAGTCGGAGTTCGTTTTAATAATTTTATAAATTGTTTGTTATTTCCTGATCAAAAGCAGTTTTCTCTATTCATGGTGTCAGATCGCATGATCTCACAACTTTAATTTCTAATGAATTCTTTATTATTTTCTTTTTTTTATAAACATAGAAAAGTCCGGCCTTATTAGAAAAAAAGAAACCCTTTATTTCAATAGTTCAATATCAGATTGACAAGTCAGGAAATTAATTAGTCAACTATAGTCCGTTCACTGAGTCCAGTCATCAGACGTAAGCAAAATATGCACTTAGTATGATTCGTGAGAAAGGCAATTCCCACAGAGCTATTGGCTGAAAGAAATAAATACTCGATAGCCAATTATCTAACTCAGAAATGTAATTTACCGTTCCTTATGTCATTTTGTAAAACGCGTCGCCACATTTGCAAAGAATAATTCTATGGCACAGTAGTAAACAAAGAAGTACAACCAAATTTCTAGTATGATTATTACCAACCCAAAAGCATTGTAAAAAAAGAATGTTAGGTCTAATAACTGAAGAATACAGCCCTGTGCTGTCGGAATACTGCCACGTGAATTTTGTGACGTCTGGTGACTCGTCTTATTATACGTAAACGCATGGTTAGTATGAGATACTGAAAGCCATGTCAATGGGTTAATTTTCGAATGCACAAACGAATCGTTCCACTTGCGCGAAAAGAATTGCAGTTGCGCACGGTGTGTAATTCTAAATTTAACATTATCATACGCTTTTCGTGAACTCTTGATACTCGAACAATTGCCGCTCGAAAAGGAAGCGTTTCCGGGCTCACACGGTACTCCGTTTCTCAAAGTCCGGCCGCCTACTGTACAGACAAGCATGCGCACGTATGCAGGAAGGAGAAGGTAGCGCCAGCAATTACGCAATAAAGCGGCACGCATTATAGGCAGCATCGTGTACGCGCAAGGCCCGTGACTCGAATGACAATTCTACTGACACGGCCTCCGCGCAATCTCACGTTAAACGGCGGACTTCCGATTAGGCTCGATTTTTATGCCGGTAAGACGTCCGCCGAGTACGTCCGGTGCCATTTACACTCAATCACCGACGAGCGATCGCGCAATTTCCCTCTGACCGATCGCTGTCACTCACAGCAACGTTAATTAAAGCCGGTTTCAATATTTTCGTATTGTTTCCTTATACCGAGGGACGCGACGGTTTATCGGGGGAAAAATGGTTATTGGGGAAAAAGGTGAAAGAGAGGGAGGAATCGAAAAAATGCCAAGGGGAGAATAATTCAATGTTAGGCATGCAAATTAAGCGCCACGTTTGAAAGTTTTGGGTCCTTCGACGATTCCCTGTAATACGAGGTGGATTAATATTGTGCAAATTAGAGTTGAGAAATGATTGTATTCCATCGATGAGATACTATAATATAAAATATTCTCTGTATACTTATTATGTAGAACGTGCGTAATATTGAAGCAATTTACTGAATTAGATTAACTATACACTAATATAAACTTATTAAACTTACTGCGGTTCTCAAGACGTTCTTGACCTAAATGAATTCTTATTTTTCTAAAACATTTCCTAGTTTAGGGGAAAATATAAAACAGTTGTTATTAATATTTGCTAATTCAATTTTTCTATGTGAAAGGCTATTTTTTCAGTATAATGAAGCTTTTTTATAGAAAAAAGGATGCGATTAAATTGAGTAGAATATTAAAGACTAGCTTGAGGAAGAATTAATTAACACTTTGATGTCAGATGACGTAATAGTAGGTATGTCTTAAACAGAAACTAGAACAGTAATAAAAAAAAGCACACACTGATATGGTTTTATTACATTTTGTGACGTTCAATGAACATTTTCGGCCTACAAATTACTTTTGTCTGGTGAAAGACACCAATTATTGGTTGTTATGCAATTTACAATAAGCAATAGACAAAAATAATAAAACGATTTCCATATATTTTCCATATTTTTGAATACACCTATCTCGCATTAATTTTGCGCATACTCTGCATAATTTGACATATGAATTTTGCGTAAACATCCGCAGTTTACTTATGGTTCACACTACAAAAGAATGGAAATTCAAATGCTTACAAATATAAAAGCTTGGAAACTTAAACGCTTCAGGATGCAAAAGCTTAGGAATCCAAATGCTTAAAAATTCAAACGCTTATCAATCGCTTCTTAAAGCATGAAAATGTAAATTTCACTTTCAGCCGCTGTACCATTTTTTCTTTCAAATAACCTCTCAAAGATGTCGGATTAATTGTCGGTTTAGGTCTAGTGCATTCTGTATACCAAGTTGCAAAGTAGTTTCACCGAAAAACTACCCCTTCTTCACCACTATCAACCCTTTTATTGCACGCAACCCATTCCTCGTCTACTTAAAACTTTCCCCAAAATTTTCTCCACCGCCATGCACTACGGCAGCCCTGTTCACGGTTCGATTGCTCTACGACATCAACTCCGTCGACGATAAGCGCGAATTAAGACGCCACCCGTCGCACTTTATTCGCCGATACAAAGTTCCACGTTCCACGTTGGTTAAAGAACAAGAGGAGTAGCGGAGTGGGTGGCAAAGACTCAGAGGAGTTTTCGCTTTATTTCACGGCCGTCTCGATCGTGACAGGACGGAGAGGGGGATGGAGTGCGCCCCTTCGAGACTGGATTGACACTTTAATGAACGAGAAAGACCTTCGGCCCTGTATCGATTGTCGCGAAAGCGAAAGCAACGAAGAATGAAGGGTTCGCCGGAGAAAAGGGGAGGGGGGGGGGTGGGTGGGCGCGCAGGAAATCGAGCGGCCCCCGAGAGGCGATAATGTCGAGTGCCATGCCGCGTAATTGCCTTCGTTTCGAGTCGACCTCCGCCGCTGTGAGCGGCACGGAAGAGCAAAGACCCGTTCTCGGGCTAAATCGAAGCCGGGATAACCTCGGGGAAACTAACTTATTACGCCAGGAAAAAAAAACGAATCGGCTCCTAGGTTTTCTCTCGTCGATCCTTCGATGCCTGTAGAACCGAAGTGCTCGAGATAACGAACCGTGGATCCGTTCACGGTGCTTCGTAGGATCCGACAAATTCTAATTTAATCATTCGCTAGTGGAGCTTGGTGGTTGATTTGGATAGGCCCCGGGGGAATATAAGAATGGGAGTGGATGGGTTCACTGCTCGAAAAATATGTGCTATTATACGTGGGCTCGATTCAAAGGCTCATTGTTCCGAAAAAGTTCCAGGACAAGTTTGTTTTTATAAAAAACGGTAAAATGTTATATCAATTTTCTTGTTTGTGTAAAATTCGCATCTATGCATTTAGAAGGGAAACCTTGCTCTCGATAGTAATGTATAATGTATTTGGTTGTAACACATATTCAACTCGTTTTCCTATTGTTTCTAAAATCATTTGTTCGTAAATTGCGAAATAAATTTAATTAATTAATCGTGTATCATTCTGATCGCTAATCTTTTTCAATTTTTGTGCGGAAGTTAAAGGATTCTTCTGTTGTGGGAATTTGAGAAACGATATGGAAAAAGGGGACTAATATATGAACCGCTCATTTGTCAAATCGACCAGCTCCATAAAGCAAAAAGTAGAGAAATTGGTAAAATAAGTATACAGTCTTTACTAAAATTCCTTTTAAAATTTAAATTCAAGTAAACATTGTAGAATGTATTTGTACAGGCGTTGATTTTATCTAACGACATATAAAATGCATGAAATAATATATAAATTATCTATTATTTCGTAACCAAAAGTATTTTTCTCGTTTCGTGGTGTTAAACTCAATTATTAAACAAATTTACTTTAGATGTAAACGGTTAAGCGTTAGTCAAAGTAGTAGTTTAGCGCCAAAATTGTACAAAATTCGAAAAGTGGTGTTCATCTCTTTGACCTGTGAATTGTTTATATATTAGATCCCAATAGTATTATAAAAGTACAACGATCGCGGTATAGATTTCAGTTACACTTGCAATTAGATTCAGTTCACAGTTTATCACAAGCGAAGCACGCTAAAACTTCAATTTTTCAGTACACTCTTCCTCTCCCGAGTTTTGAAATCATCTCCGACGAAAAGGGCGAAATGAAAAGCGGGAGCAATCCGAGAGAAACTACAAATCGCATCAGTGTTACGCGACTTCACGGGGTAACTCCTCGCGGAATCCTGCGTGGAGTTGAACACAGGTCCGTTGTGTCGAGTATAGCCACAATGCTCGGCGATTGGTCGTTTGGCTTGCGGCTCAGCTCTTAAGCTTCCTTGCGCGCGTCGTATTAAGAGCGTCGCGTGTTCATCCGAGATCCTTTTTCGTAGACGCGCACTCGTGTGCTCGAGCGAAGTCTCTCGAGAGGATTGCGGTCTTTCTTCCTTCTTCCTTTTCCCTGTCTCGCAGCTCCTCACCCGCGCCACCGGTGCTTCCTCACGTTCCACTCGAAACTCTCCAGACCCTGTCCGAGAAATAAAAGAAAGAAACAGAAGAGGTCGCTTTGCCGGCAAGTCACATGCATTCGCCCTGTGTATAACCCGCGTGTTTACTCGAAAACGCTTGATCCTTCGATTTCCCGACTGTTTCTTCGGTTGCTACGGTTGTATCTGTGAATGTTTCTGGGCTCTAGCTACTCGATAAGCATCTAGTGCCTTGTGTATCCCTTCGAGAACGGTCAATAGAGGGCTGGTTACTTTGGTATTCAACGTAACCCCGCGGGTAGAAAATACGCGCGCGTCGAAAAGCTGCAATGAAAGGGAGCTGCGTGGATGGGCGAACGGTGAATGGGAGACGCGGATCACGTAACCGAGGATTACGTAGTACTGTTACTTATCTCGATTCTCGAGTGCGCCGCGAACACGAACACTCCACGCTGTGCCTCTTTCAATGGCCGGTGGGATCTTTTTCTTTTCCTGGCCCGCGAAACGCCAGCAAGATGCGGCGGCGGCGTCTTCCTCCCTCGGATAGATGCTTGAAAGGAACGCCGACTGTTAGGAAGATTGTAATCGAGATGAGTGGACTGCGGATGATTTGAGATTTGAAAGAAGGTAAGGATTTTTTTTTTGAATATTTCAATGATTCGAGCAGCGAGATTCCGTATAAGTTGGGATTCTTGAATATTCTTCAACGCACGGATATTAGAGGAAAGTTTCTTTACGCAAAGTTTGTAATAATAGTTATCTATTGTGGGAGTATTGTGTGACATACGAACCCCTCTTAATAATCTGCACGAAACCTCTATCAAATTCAACCCGCACGAAATATCTTCCATCAAATTGACCACTACATTTTACCAGCTCGCGTATATATTATACATACTCGTAGATTGTACAATAAGCAGCCCTAGAAGCGGCTCTCGAACGGAGAAGATTAAGTTTCTATCCGGAGGGCATGCAGTCCAGTCGCGCCCCCAATTCGCGCAAGAAGAGCGGCGAGAAGAAAGGAAAAGAAAAAAAGGGTTGGACCGAAGCAGCGGCAGGCAGCAAGCACCTCTTCGTCGCAGGCCAGCTGACGCGAGAATAGCGGCAGCTCGCATGCATTAACTTTAATTAACAGTTTCGCGAAGCTTTTCGCGTGCCTCGTATTAAGCATGTGCGCTAGTCGCGTGACTCTTTCCAACGGATTAAACGGACGAAAGTTGCGAGCTTTATATTACAGGTCGGCGCTTAGTTAACTCGCGACTCTTTGTCGAGCTTCAATTTTGCTAGGCTGAATTTTGGCAGCCTTAACCCTTTGCACTCCGTTGGCACCGCTATGGCGACAAGCGTGAATTTTCTCAGAAATTTTTTATTCGCTTTTTTTGTCGCTACGCGAATTCAAGCAGAGACGAGGGATTTTTAAATTATGTTATGTTACATTTATCTTAATTGTGAGACCTAAGCCCGACTTACAATTAAAAGAAATTAAACGACTTACGATTAAAAAGAATAGCATTTTTAACCAACACTTTAATAGATGTCTTTACTTTTATTAATGTATGATACGGGTTGTTAAATGTAAACTTTTGTTGTTTAGATTTGTCTTTAATCGTCGATTTATTGAATATTGATTTTTATGAGTTTTCCGACTTCTAAGGAAATTCTTGGATTTCTTCGTCGCGAAATTTGGAATACGCTCGTTTAAGGAAATCTAATAGACGACAGTAGTTGTGGGATGACATAATAATTACGCCTGGTTATTTCATAAAATTCTCGGAGAAGCCGTGACTCTTTTCATTTTACCGTGCCTGATTTACGATGGTTGCTGGATAAGTTTCTCTGCTGATGAACCAGTTCCTTCCTTCTCCTTCCACGTGAGCCGCCATATGCATTGTCTCAAGTGTTCCGCCTCACCCTCATCTGCTCATTTGATTAACGACGTGTCCGCTATTTATTGCTAGATGCAAAGATGCAAATTGGACTCCTTTCGGCTACGTTTCCGCAGAGCTAGCCTCGCGAATACTGCACTGACTAATTGAGCTGTCTGGAATTGGAGTAGTCTTCTGGTTTCTTCGTTGGCTGCATGGAATGACAGGAATGAGTCCGTGGGATGGGGATATAAATTAGCTTGTTGGAAGGATACAAGTTTTTGTGCCTCTACAGTTTTATTATTTAGGGAACTTCTGATTCGAGAGATATTTATAAACAGAGCAATTTAATATTGGAAGTAAAATGATATAGGCAATTATAGCAACGCGTTCGTATTTTTCAGTGGCACGATTTTTAATGTTTAATTGGATTCCGTTAAATATAGGGGAAACGTGGCACGAATGGGACGCCTTTTCTAGAGCAGCATAACAAGGAAATTGAAAGACTAATTTAATTCTAATTTGAACAATTCCTAAGATTACTTATTTTAGTATAATAACGCATGGTAACAAGAACAAAACCTGTATCTATACTTCCTGGTCCTTTTTACGTTTTAAAAGAGTGAGTTTCGTCTCATTCATAAATTGCTCGCATTGAATGGAACGTAAGTATTCATGGATGCGTGGCAGTGTTCAAAAGTTGGCGAGACAATACAGAATTAACGCTAATCGTACCAGCATTTCGCATGTATTTATTCGATAGATCTTTCTGAGTGAGAAAAGAGTCAATAAGGAAAATGAAATGTGAGAAACTAGTTAATTGGATATATATATAAGATAATATATAGACATATATATAGTAGTATAGATACATAATAAATATATAATAAAAGAATTGTCATAGATTTGAATCAACGAATGAAGTAACAATAAACGTAGGATTTTAAATCAAGTATTTTAAAATCGGTCGTTTAACCAAACATGGTACGGTTAGTGTTAAACAATTCTTAAATAATCATACTTATTAACTCACATTAAAATGTGCTGAATTTGAATTCAGTTCCCGTAATCCGAAGAATGGTTAATGAAAATACGAATTGGTGTAAAGATCCGTAGCGTAGCCGTTGGAGTAAAGCAGACGCCTGCCGCAGTAGAATCAGACGACGTTGCGCAGACTTCAGAAATAATCTTCGAGAATACATAAATATGAATACACTTCTCAACTCTCAACTCCCCGCAGCTTCAAAGCCGACGAATACCTACGAGAGACTACCTAATTTACAATCGTGTCCTAGAGCCTCTGCTGGCAATTAATTCGACAGGGCAGCTAGTATCGAGGCTCGTATCGAAACTACCTTAAACGAATCTTGTAAGACATCCGGCTGGAGACGTCGGTCTCCCTGTAGGGCTTCACGGTTCCGCTTTCTTCGACGGCTGCTCGTCGAGAGCATAAGAGGACGACGACCTGAGTCGTCGTACACCCTATGTGCTAGGTATAATAAGATGTCGGCCATAAACGTCTTAGCACTTTGCGGGATGCGCTTAATTGATCGTCGCCTCGCTGCTCGCCGACGACAATGCTGCTTGCTGACAGTGAATGAGCGACATCACAGCTCTTTTCCAGGCTAAAGTTGCTCGTTACGGGTTCCCCCAAGACCATCAAATCCCGTGTTGTGGAATACCTCGAATCAAACTTTCCGCTACCCGAAGTTTCTCCTTCGTGATTGGTCTTGGTATTTTTAATTAGCAGAATACGTTTGCTGTAATATTGTGATAATTAAGTGAAAGCTTGGGGATAACTGGAAGGGGAGATTTAACGAAGTTTGGGGGAATAATTAAATTTCCAATGCGATTGTAGAGCTATAGTCTCATTGTAAGAGGGTTGCGTTAGAGTTTGTTGGCACGTTATGATTGTTTTGGCCGATTCGGCATTTTTGCCGAATTGGTAACGGCGAATGGCAACATTCACATCGTTTTTGCATTTTCATCAAGCATCACGTTATTCAAATTTCGAAGTAAATTTTTAAAGCGCTAAATTTCCAATGCTTTGAATTTACAAACCTTCCAATTTGCATTGCTTTAAATTCCCAATGCTTGAAATTCAAAACGTAGAATTCACAATGCTTTAAAATCTCAATGCTTGGAATTCAATACGTATAAATGACAATACTATGAATTTCCAAACCTTCTCATTTTCAATGCTTCGAATTCCTTAAGATTAAAATTCCCAATGCTTTGAGTTAACCAAAGTTTAGAATTCGTAATATTTTGAAATTCCAAAGCTTCCAATACTCAGTGCTTTAAATTTCCAAACTTAGGCTTCACAATGCTTTGAATTTCCAAAGTTTAGAATTTCCAAATCATTCTAATTTCTTTCTAATTTATACAGTGCACGTAAAACCCATGGATTTCTTTAGAATTATGTGAGAAATATATTCCATATGTAAAAATACATATTATACTATTAAGTTACGATGAAAAATGTTTGCTATTTTAGCGTGGATTCCAGCAGTTTCAATATAACACTTGTTCGAACGGTTCACAAGGGTTAACGCGGTCCATTACAATAAACGATTTTACAAATCTAAAAGAATAGTATCCATCCATTAATCTCAATCTTCGAAGGAACGACATTTGATATGCACCAACCTAATTGATTAATTTTCATGAAGACATACGATGTTGTGCAGTTAACTGTAAATGTTCTCGAATATTGCGCAAAGATATCGTTGCATCATTTGCTTAATGCAGGTGAATAGAAAGCGATTGATCGAGGAGCTTCTGTTAGGGTCAGGCTACTTGAGTTTCAATACTCCTATGTTGTAAGTGTTCGCCAATTGATGAATGAATCGCCCGCTAAAGCCATCGAAATTTCTGTCCCCCAAACAAAGAACGTCTCGCGTGTCTGGATTTTGAACTTTCTAATAATCCGAGGAATTCCGATATGCCATTTCACCGTGAAATTATTCTGAAACATGATATCCGTGATATAGTTTATTATATTAGATAGAAGCGGAACAGATTAACGATGATTGATTGCGTCGTACGTTATATTTAATCGACAACTAGAAGTGCAATCTGCGTAACGTTAAATTATGCTGAAACGAGTCGTGGCACGAGCTGTCCACGTTCGTTTTCAATTCCTGTCGATCGCGGTTGATTAGAAAAAAAAACTCCGCACAACTTTCGCTTACGTAATAAGTGAAGCAGTTCGCGTACAATTAGGGATGGGATTAAATTCAGTAGGAGAAAGTTGCATAAAACGGGATGGATTAATAGAATGGAATACTAAATTCTGTAGGCTTCTGCACGTGCTGCTATTTTATTGATAGCGGTAGAAATATTTTGTATTGCAACGCAAACATACTGGAAATAATTGCTTTTAATCAAATAATAAAAACAAAGATTCCAAATTCCTTTTCTTTCCTTTTGTCCAATTTTCTTCTTCTCACGAATTGGATGTTAAATTTAATATGCAACACTTCTGTACTAATTATTCTATTATAACTATACATGTAACGATTATTTTCTTTTCATTTTATTCATTTAAGAAGATTACAATCTCCGTTGAGATTATTTCGCATTACATTAGTATTATACACGTATATAAGTATTGCATAGAATAAAATCATAGAAAATGTAGGCTTAAAACGAACAATGTTGGACGATGGAGGGAGGGAATAGTTCAGCTCATGAAGTTTTCTAACGAGGTTTTCTCTTTGTTTGTTAATGACACTGCCACAGTACATGATTAATATAATTGTAATCGTACCCACACTAACACTTAATTAGGGTCATTTACTGCGTTTATTCTTGCCAGTGAGGAGGTCATGTTACAATGGCCTGACCTAAATCTATGCATTGTTGTTACAACCTCTCTTTTTAGATTCTTTCCAGCAAACCGTGGTTCAGTTTTTTGATCATGAAAGTCAGAAAAAAATGTATTCCCTTGGAAAGACTATTTTTAGTTACAATGTCTTGGGTGTTTTTGGTTCTTAGCTTTGGTTCTCAGTCATTTCGTTAAAATTTGTAAATAGGATGGAACTATTATATTTTATACTACTCACGACGCTTTATACTATACACATTGCTCCAAATAATTAGGAGATCATAATCGGAGAATATTGCATCCGCTGTTTCCTCATCGCTGCGATCCTGATCTTAACACATTATTCACTGGGAGCCAATTAATAGGCTTTTCTTGTAAATCCTATAAATCATTATAAATCAGCCTTTTCTCTATCTATACCAATTTCTTTTGTTCTCTACATTGTTAATAATAATTCAACCAGTAGACAAAATAAGACTTTAAATCGTTATTTTACTTCATACGAATTTATATGATGATTTTTTTTGTGGAATAAATACAGCAGTAGGTTTTACTTTTAGAGGTGTTTTATTTTATATAGTAGCGACACACGTGTTCACTGTTAGATTGCTTCGGCCAGACTGGAGACAGTTACAATTATGGATACCTAATTAGTCACTAGGTATCGTTGAGATCATACATATTACTCATTGTACACCTACATATCGGTATCTATGTTATCGGTAATACACACATATATACATATATATGTATATACATCTCTGACATCAAGATTAACAGTTACCCTATAACACTATAAAATTAAAACCATTCGGTATTACCGAATTGTAAGTTTAAATTTACCGATCGTTTATATGTCTTAATTCCTAACCGGTAGATAATGTGTTAAATTCAATCGTTTTCATACTCGTCAGTAGAATCCAAGATGTTAAACGTACGATATTCTTTATCCCTCCTCTATTACATATACCCCAGTTACTATAAACGTAAAGAATCGTTTCCCAAAGCTCTCAACCACCTCTCGACAATATTATTTGCGTCCATCGTCCTCTGCTGCAACTGCTCCCGTATCAGAACTCGGACACTGTCCAGAATCATTCACGGGAATCATCAAGAACAGCGTCATCTCTGTCTGAACAGTTTCACAGGAACTCCAAGTGCACCTTTCCAAGAACAATTCCTGTACCAGGAATCGAAGTATCCCGCGTCGGAGCTCGTGGTGGACGACGATTAACTCGGCCGGAACAGAAAAACGCGGTTAGCAAGGCTCCCGAAGATTAAAGGAGCCCGCTCCTCTGGCCCGTGAGCAATACCGCGAGCATTAAACGCCATGTGTTTGACAACGTAACGCGCCGCGTCGAGATCTGAGGAGAAAGGCCGGTCTCGAATATGGAACACGTGTAGGTTCGCAACAACTCCGATCGTTGCTTTCTCTCTCTATCTCCCTTTGCTACCGGCGATACTTGTGTCGGATGTATCCGAAAATAAAGCTGGCTAAAATTAGGCTGGCGCATCGCAATAAAACGGCCAACAGACCGGTTCGGTAACGACGTCGGCCTGCACTCTTTCTCTCTCTCTCTCTCTCTCGCTCCCCCTTTCGTGTATGCGCCTAATAATTGGACACCTTGGGTATTCGGATGAAGATACCGAGAAAATCCTCTTCTCCTCATTGGAGAACGGCTGGTATGCTGCCGGCAGAAACGAGCAGCAGAGGATGTAGCCACTTGAGGTCTTGGGCCCGCAAGACTCTTGGCAGGTTTTACCAGACTCGGAAGCTTGTTAAATGCGCGCCTGCAGTTTGATCTTTCGGAGATGATCGATTTTGGGAGTAAGCGTCTGCTACAGGATGTGGCGCAAACGTGTTGTGAAGAGCGTAATATTTTAGTTTCAAGAGGTCAAGAGGCTTTGCGTAGTTTATGGTCACATGTGCTGGAAGGTTTCGGAGCTATAAAACTGCCGATGTTTCACTTTCAGTGGCGGAGAAAAAATTCTTCGATCTTAACACTTTCCGTGCTCTCGGGCCAAGCGAAATATTTTCGTTGATGGAATTTTGACTTTTGCACGTTGTTTACGGAATCTCAGTATAGCCCTTTCAGGGCTGAACCATGTCCTCTCTGTACAGTAAGTTCTTTTCTTTTGCCTGCAGCCAATTACAGGCCATGTTGGTTTTACGAAGAATAAATTGACTCAGATTTGTATGCATCGATGTTTTAACGGTTGATAGCTCTTTGCGTTACAGAATTTGAAACATGTGGGTTTATACGTGCGTAGCAAATGTCCTAGAAAATATGTACCTAATACTAATTAAGCAGTCATAGATGTCGTGTATCAATTAACAAGTAATTAGACTGAATTCTTAATTATCGACACCTTTAGATAGGTATCTCATATACATACATGCAACAGGGCAATACTTTTGCTAATATAATTCTTTTATGAATTTACTTATGGGTGCAATGCATAAAATGTATATGTTATAAATTAGATTTGTAATATATATATATTTGTAAGTTCTCATATTTTTTTACATACATATGTATTTCGGATTAAGAACGTATGTGCGAACACATACACATATATACTACAATGTGTTAGATATACATATGTTTATATATATATATACACACGCATATCCATATATTGGTATCTTATAATGAACGAACCCTATAATGAACAAAGTTCTGGAACAAATTAATTCTGTATAGGATATTTTATTGTATATTGAAAATTTGATAAAAAATAGAGTTGCATCCCTCTTGCTACAAAGTCTTCATATTAGCCTTTAAATAAAACTTCCCTCCTCAACAGTTTATTATTCACTTTAAATCAAACTGATTTCTAATATCTTCGAGTTTCTTATTCAAATTTGATGGATAATGAAGCAGAAACGCGACCGGTGCACGCAATATAGGTGCGATAAAATTATACCATCTCCGGGAAAGGAAATATAACATTTTACGGGAAATTAGACGCGTCAATGAAGCGTGACAGGATAAAATATCCAACGTATGCTGTTCGACGTTCACGCGACGAACATTCGATTACGTCGCGCCGCTGGATCGTCAATGCAGACAGCAATTACAGGGTGGAGGTGTTCTCGTTCGCGAAAAACGCTCAGCTTGACCCTGGATGACACGTCGCGGGCAAATATTTGGCAGAAAATCCATAGGCGGCTGGCAAACATTTATCGCGCCATGCTCCTCACAATGAGCGAATTATCGAATAAAATTTTCGCCGTATAAACGATTTTTAACATGCGGGTCCACGTGTCATCGAAGGTAAATAAAGAACTCGAGCTGGACGCCGCAAATTGGAGAAATGTTATTGATTTCGCTCGTCAACGGGCGGGATTCAATCTGCGCGTATTAAAACGGAACAATTATGGAGCCTCTACAAATGACGTTTCATGATTTTCACGGGATTCATGGGGTTCACGCGAAAGGGGCGACACAGGCTGTGTTTGCTTGTCAAATATGTACAAACCGCAAGGAAATAACTATGCCCGTGACGGCCATTTCATTACTTTTTATGATTTATTGGCTGATTATTTCATAACTTTTTACTCTAAACTGTTCGTTAATCGCTCGCTCCGCTCCCATAAAATTGCTCCCCGTAAATCCATTCGACAATTAAGAATAATATTATTTAGGTGTATTAATCAGTAAGCCACCATTTTTAAATGGGTTGATGAATTTATTTCGTCAAATGAATAAGCATCCACCCGAATAGGAATTTATAGCTTGCACGAAAAATGATTAATTAGTTTAATTTATTTTTTTGATCGTAAGCATTAATCAATCGCTCAGATTAACATTTTGATCGATTAATCTCCAACTCTGAATTTTAATGAAATAAATTTTGTGAAGTAATCAGGCGTAATTATTAGATCATACCATAAATATCGTCAATTAGATTTCTTTGAACAACTATATTCCAAATCTTGTGAAGAAGAAATCCAAGAATTTCCTTAGAAGTTGGAAAAATCATAAAAATCAATATTCAATAAATCGACGATTCAAAACAAACCTAAGTAGTAACAGTTTACATTTAACCCTCTGTAACCCAAATTTACTGCTACGATAAAATAAATTATAATTAAGTAAAAGTCTCCATTTCAATCTAGAAATCAAGATTTAATAATTACTGTATGTCCGTTTAATATTATAATACAATGATAAGAAAATAAAACGCAGTAGTACAGCAATATGCAAATAAAACGCAACTCGACGAATTTAAATATATGATTACTTAACTTTTAAGTTACATGCGCTTACAGAGGGTTAAAATTAAATCAAGAAACGACTTAAGTTACTTATTGGATGACGTAATATTTTCAAACGATAAAATTGACATCTATTTAACCCGAACGCGGAGTAGAATTTGTATAGGATTAGAATATTTACACGCAATTACAAAGCGTTCCGTGTTACATTCCCATTCGGAAGATCGTCCGAAGAGGGATGAAATATCTTCAGAGATGAGAATCTAGCCGAGGTATCGACGAGATTCAATTATCATGGCGATTTATCAAAACGTTTCCCATCTAACCGGTGCTATCTTGGTCCCATCTACTTTGGAAATGGTCTGTCCGCCAGCACCTGCCTTTCGGAGTCAGGTGCAGCCACGTCCCAACGTAAATCAGAAGATATAGCCGTCCATGGGAAACTGACCTTCGAGGAAATCAATATCCTCCCGAAGGGGCGAATGGACAACGGAGTCGTCGACGACGTAGACGTCTATTGAGACCCACGTGGAATACAAACACTACGCTACGCGAGTTTGCTACCGTCGCGGCGTTTCATGCTTCCAATTATAATTACCGAGCGGAAATAATTCTCTGTTTGTTGAATTGTTCGGGGTAATCATTCGAATTAGAGAATTACTCTTTTTCTCTTTAATTTGAAATATTGTGCAAGAATCCTTGGAATACTTGTTGTAATAATTTTTCACAAACTTTAAAGATCGGAGAGTTTCTTTGTAATAATTTTACGTGTATGCGATTTTGCAACACTTACTGCAGTTACTTATTATTTATATATATATTAATAAGATTTATTATTAATATTTATTAAATAGATTGATTTTCCTCGCTGTTTTCTTTCCGATAGTAAACAATTATTTTTATTCGTTTCCTTTCCCCATTTATTTCGTATTATATTTATTTAATATTTCCATATGTTTTTTTATTTTTTATTCGTAGTAGCATTTCGCACCTCAGGAATGTTAGTGTTCTTATTTAGTTCCACGTTCTCACGTTTAGCCGAAAACTTTGTTGCCAGGCGTAATATTATTCCTCCTTTCTTTTTCATTCTATTGACGAATGCACGAAAAGCATTTTAATCTATTGAACTGAGTCACAATCAGTTTGTATAATAAAACCGTTCAAAATCACACTCCCCCAATTCTTTCGAGCATTCTACGACACTAAACTAACCAATGCTCGATGAACAACTTCAAATTTCTCAATAATCTGATAATCTTTCCAAACTACCCCGGAAGCCAATATCAACACCCCTAAGTTACACCCCTGTGCACCGAATACCATCAAATTCCCAATAAATTGAAATTTAAGTCTCCGAACATGCACCCAATAGTCTTCACCCGCAACAGAGACGCTAAGGGAATAGATATTCGGGTGCTAGTTTCATCCCTTCTACGGTTGAGCGGTGGGACGAGTTGATCTATGACTCAGTCAGGAAGTACGCCTCGACGATGGCACACAAAGTGGCGGTGAAGTGAACCTGCAGCCCCCGTTCAAGGAAACCGATGATCCACCCCCCCCCCTTTCCTTTTTCTTTCTACCCCAGTACTATCGACTTTGTTTCGGGGAAACGGGCTAGCCCGTGCCGGAAGTGCGATCCACGAGGCCACGTGGCATTCCACGCGAGCCCGTCGAACCGAAGAAATGAGTGATGGCAATGAGCCGATCGATGGGGATGATACACGGGGGTGTCATGGAGAAGCTGCACGGTTCAGCAGACGGCGGAATAAAGTATCCATTAAGGGCGCGTTTTTCTGTAAGATTCAATGGCCACTTCGATGAAAGATAGGAAGTTACGCCCCCCATTGCTTCGAGAGATCAATCCTTGCGGTTCTACGACGAATTGCTTCTATTTTGAGGGTTGTTTCGGGCAATTGCAACTCGTTTGGCTGATATAGAAAAAGGTGGCATACGGTGACAGTCGAAAGTAAGTATACACTTTGCGAAAATGAAATTATACTATAATTTGTACATTAATTACAATACACTGTGTATACACTATTAATTATAACGAAACTATATTATAATTTATTCATCGTAAGTAATATTATAAGTGTACTATTATTATACAATATTTATTTATTTACTGTAAATAATTGGAGGATCATTATATACATATATATTTTAATCACGACATCTTGTGTTAACGTATGTAAAGTGTAAATGTACATGAATGTTTATGTTTGCGTGATCTGTCGTTAGATTCTATTATTGTATTGTCTAAGTATGTTCAAGTCAATCGCCGAAATAATATGTTGTACAGTGTGTTAAAAGGTGTATTAAATAATACAGATCTAAATTTATTATCCTTGAGCATATTAAAACCTAAATCCAACAATAATACTATAATTATATTGTAATTTTATTTGTGCTATAATCAATACTATAGTTATACTAGAACTTCATTTATACTATAATCAATAGTCACCAATTTAAAAGAGTATACTTTCTGTTGTGAAAAGGTTAACCGATGCGAAATTTTGACGAGTAACTATCGTCACCCATAGCATCGAAAGGGTTAAAATGATACGAATTATTTAATTGTGTTCTTCAGCAAAGCGCTTGGAATTTTAAAGGCAGTCACGTTATGCAAATTATGATACTTATTTATACGATTCAATTGCAATGTTTGCTCTGAAGGAATGGAAATGAAGGATTAACTTTTTTTAAGATCTGAGCGAGTAAATAGGATATCATTCGTATTCGTATTATAATTTCTCAATACTTGGAATTTTAAGGACACTCGCATTTACGCAACTTATAATAATTATTTATAGACTTGTATGTCAGTGTCTGTTTTGCTTCTGATGAAATCGTTAGACTAGTAGCTGCTCCAGAAAATCCGTGACAAATTAATTGACATGAGTTGAACCGAGATTGCAAAATTACATTGCGCACGGCACTTTCAATCGCCACTTTAGGAGAATAATTTCCTTCAACTGTAGCCTTGGGAAACACTTAGTGAATTAAATGCCGTTTCGCTTAGTTAAATGGTTATACAACAATTTCTATCCACCAGTTGTTCATTTTGCGGGGAATTTTAAAATATTTATAGCTAAACAACAATTCAACTAATAATACTAATAATAATATCTCGATTGTTTTGCAAGGCAATGATTCGCGTTACCAATTTAAAATCTCGCTTTTCCGATAATCATAAATATTAATTAGGATCAAATTAAGTCGGGAAAAGGAGCAGAGTAATGCGCGTCGCGAATGATTGCAGTATCGAATTTCGTGAAAATTTCTAACTTCGTGCAGGCATCGGGAAAACCGTCACGGATGTGAAAATAAAAGCGAATCGAGAGTTTCTCAGGTGGGAATTTTCCGGATGCGAGCTCGGTGAATCGCGTGCGATAGCAAGGTGAAATTATTTTCTATCTTTTTCACGGCATCTGAACGGCGGGGACGAAAAAACAGGGAGGAAAGTGAAACGGCGAAAGGGCGAGAGTGACTGACGAGCGCGGAGAAGCCAATTTAACTTCTTTCAAGCGGCTGGAAGGTGAGCGTACTCGCGACACGCGAAACACCGGATCCCGGATAACCGTAATTGAATAACTGTCAAATTAAACTAGCAACCTTTTAAATCAGCGATATTCGAGGAAGAGCGATTCAGCCCGACGGTAACTTCGTTTCGCCGTAATTTATCGAACCACTAGACTCAGCTGCTGGGCGTCTAAAAGGGACAAGACAAAATGGAAGAAAAAAAGGGCGACAAGAAAGGTGTTAATTGAAGGTAAATTGGGTGACCGGAGTAAAAAGATACATCGTGGTGATTCTAAATAGCTACAATGCCGAGAAAAGCGTCAAGTATTGTAAATTCTTCACTTCCATTCGAAGTGTTTTTTTCCTTTTTTTTGGAATAATGTCGAGTTGAGTCTTGAAAGTTTCAGATAATTTGAAAGTTGTTCAACCTTTTGTACCTCATTTGCTCCGTCATGGAGATATCCATTTTGATAAAAAATTAAGGTTTATGTTTCTTCACTTTTATTTTCGCCAATTCAATGTTCATTTCTTCGAAATAAAAGAAAATTTCTCCTTTTCGAAATACTTTACACTACGGTCTGCAAGAAATAAATGGTATTAATAACAAACAAATATTTTATCTGGACTGGAAACGTGATTAGCTTGAGGAAAATTTTCATACAAAATTTCCTGCTTGGAAAGAGACTGATGATAAGTTCTCTGTTAACAGTTTTCTTTTGTAAAAGTCACCCTGTGACCGATTTGATTTCCAGTAAGCCACCCTTATTTGAATCCCGTAACTCCGCGGATGGCGGAGAAATCTTGTCGCGATCGTTTTACGAAAAGCAATAAGAATTTACGAGTCGTGCAACCTTTAAAGACCACGGAGTCGCGATTCAGGGTGCGAGTCGACCGAGTAAACGTTCTCGTTGACAACGAGCAGTGGGTTTACTGAGTCAGAACCGAGGGTTGGAAAGGGAATCGGGGCCACTTTACATCGCTGACATTCCACGGCGACAATCTATACGTTGATACACGTTATATTATCGCTTATTGCCCTTTCTCACGGCGACGAGGGTGTTCACTGTTCCATTGAGAGACCAAATTGAAAAGCTTCCAGGTCTCTCGCGATGTTGTTTGATGAAATTGCGACTACGGTCGCGTACAGGCTAAATTACGGGACAGTTAATTAAACCAGGCGCCGGCAAAAGTGCGAATATTAACTTTCAGATCGCTGATGAGAAATTCGGCGTTCGTTTATAAATACACTTCAATCGGAAGATTGTTAAAGAACCCTATCATGTTTGGCAAATTTGCCAATTTGTAATTCCACGTCTTGTACCCGTTATTAACAGTAGAATAGTAGAATCTGTTAGATTCGTTTAAGTATTTATTGTTATACTTTGAAGATAGTTACTATAAACTAATTAAAATTAAGAAAATACATTCCACATATAAGTCACTGGTCAGAAATTATTAGCATATACATTGGAAAATATTTATGTTTCTTTGGAGAAAAGAAATTGCGAATAATTATTTTTATTCTTAATAATAATAGGAATTCTTCCAATTTAATAATTGGAAGCAATATCAGTTTGACCTAAGTGATCTTTTTAATGTTAGAACGAAGAAAACATCATCTTCTCCTGATTCAATGATAGGAACAAAATCATTATCAGAAATTATCTAAATAACCTAATATATTTATATATTATCGACATAAATTACATTATAAGTCATTGTCAAGTCATTAAAAGAAATAAACGGAAAAAAGTAAAGTAAAGCAGGATAAACTACTTTACTGCTGTAGCACTACAAATTCTTAATTAAATTGTTCCACGAATTTTAGCTGTCATCTACATCTACTTTATCAAAATTCTAAACGCGTAAAAGGTAGATCTGCACGTGCATAGTACGGAACGTGCAAAAATTCTTCGCTAAGTTTATTAAATTCTAGGTGCAAAGATAATCTAGTCAACAAAGCAAGATACTTAGATTCATATTTAAATTATTCCACAAATTGTAACAATCATCTACGTCTATTTTATCAAAATTCCAAACGCGCGAAAAGTAGAGCTGCACGTGCATGGTTCAGAGCGTGCAAAAATTATTCAATTTACTCAAGAGTGTAACGGTATGGGGTCTAATAAACCCCATGATCCCCTAATGTCGACGTCATTACCGTCCAGCTGGCGCTGGCTTAGCGTAGATCCCGCGTGCAGAGGAGCCGGAAGTGAGAGGACAAAATTTTCTGACCTAGCCGCTTTCTTCCCTTCCGCGGAATCAATCCTTCTGTTCTGCATTCATTATGCTTCGCTTAATGACCTGTTCCCTCTCTTAATGATCCGCGCGAGGTGGTAACAAGAAAAGCCCCCAAACGTGATTTATTATCAGAAAAAGAAATCGAGCACCTCGCAAGCGAGTTGGGTGACGAGGCGAAAAACACGCTGCACAGGCGGAAGGGCAGAATTTTCGAGACGTGACGACGCGAAGTTTTAAGGATGAAAGTGGGGGGAGGGTGGTTCCCCTCGAAATCTGCCGACGAGGACGACTAGAGGGACACGGGAGGGGTGGGAAAACTGCCGAACGGGGGTCTCTGTAAACGCGACATTAAAATCAGCTTACAAATCGCTTCGACAACGTCTCCGCGGATTGAAACGCGACTGGACGAGCGTTCCGTCTCTCTTCCCGATCGATTCCACGTCTTTCTTCCTGCCAGAGGTATAGGGAAGAGATCCTGAAGGTTTCATGGAAAAGAGTAGCAGAGAACACGGGGTTTCTTTCTGCAACCGTAGCATTTCTCCTCGCGAATCTTGGAAAACTCCCGACCACATCGAACACTGCTGCCTCCTTTGTGCATATAATGATCCCCCGACTGCTTCGCTAGGCTTATTTCGACGACCTCCTTTGACGACCCTCCCACGCACCCTCGATTCTTCCGATTGATCCTCGCGGCGGCCTCATTGTCCTCTACTTTCAACTGTTTGTACTCTCCTCGATTTTGTTGTGCACCACGGGACCCCGTATATTGAATCAGATGAGAGGACTTAAGGAGCACGTTCGAAGAAGGGTCGATTTAGGGGGAAGGGTGAGGGGTTAATACTTTTATTTAGGTACAGAAGGCGACTAGGTTTTTTATTGTAAGAATTAACACCGATGAAATTGAACATCTTGCAGCAAGAGGAGTGCAAACTCCACTTTTGACAACGTTTTAAGTATTATGTATGTGGAATATTTCGAAAAAAAGATCTGCATAATTTGGTGCAAGTTAATGGAAATCTAATAATTTATTTGACATTTTGAACGTGTGCCAATTACCGTTTTGTGCAAAACAAATAGAAATAGAATAATTGGCCTAATTATCGTGCCTAGTACCAATTACAGGACAATATATACATTTCTTAAAAATTAGACAAGAAACATGCAGTAATTATATTAATATATTTTTTTGATAAGCTGTATTTATTTATTTACGAATGAAAATAACAAGCGCTGTAGCAACTTTTGTTTCTTATTTTATTTTTAAGAAATGTATTCATTGCCCGGTAATTGGGTCACATACTTTACTGTTGTTTTTTGTTGTCGATAGAAAATGTCAAAACACTTCCTCTATATTTGATTAGTCCAACGAAAATGAATTAATAAACTGTACTTCTTATTGTTTATTGACCACAAAAAGTAATTAAGTGCATTTTGTGTGTTTTTATTCGTTTAAATTTTCCATAATTGCATAAAAATCGACAGTCTAATAATTACAATAATAATAATTACTAAACTGCGGATCCTTTTGCGTTAATGGGAAATCTAAATGTGTACAAAGTTAGAGAATGAATTTCATGTGAAAAAATAAAAAGTAAAATACACCTTATAATAGAACGAAGCAAATCTGTATTCCATATCTTTATCTTATTTACAAGAAGTTGCATTTGCATAAATATCCACAGTCTACTAATAACATATTTTATTAAGTACGGTTGAAATTTATTGAACAAAAATTGATTGCGACATTAAAATATTTTAGTATGAAGACAAGGGTTGACAGGGATCGTTTATGTTATAAATAGTCGAAGGTTTTTCAAACATTCTCCAGAAGATTTGAAGGTCATTGACATATTTTAACCTTCATATGGTATCCTCATATATCTCGAGAAGATATCAGTTCGATCGAATGAAGGCGGACAACGTGAGCCTTATTGAATCCATTGGAGAAGTCGAATCCCTCGCGACAGTTTCCATCTCTTCCCCATTAGCCGTGTCTCCAGTAACATGTCACTCATACGATTTCCTTCGAGGACTCCTCCCCTCAGTGGTCAGCCAATAATTCATTGCCGGGATTCGAGCTTTCACCACCGATTGACCCGCACCATCTCTCAAACTAAAACCACCCTCAATCTTGCAGCAGCGTTTCTTAGATAACATTTTTTCCTAATTCTTTTCCAACTTAAAGCGCATCGACTTCAGTTTCTGGAGGTACTTTATTTTCGGCAGCAGAAATATTTTTCTTTTACAAAACTCCCGGAATTTGAAAAACGACATGAGAAAATTGGACAAATGTACGTTACAACTTAACAAATACGTTGGTGTACAAATACTTTTGTTTTAGCCATTGTAAATAATGAGTAAATTCAATTTCGAATTTCGGTAGATTTTATTTTAGATTTTACGTTTGAAATTTAGTCCCTCGGTGTGAGAATCTTTATTCGTATAAAGATTAGAAAAATTGCATTGGGCTAGTATAAGCCCACAGATGCTTATAATAAATTACAAAAATATTATTATTCTAACTTAACCATGACTTATTTATTAATATCCTTAGAGATATAAAACTTAATACTTAAATTACTTATTATACTTAATTCGTACTTATTCATAGCTTAATGTTATTCTTGTTAAAAACTGCTATAAGGATACCAAGAACTTTGGTATCTAATCTTGACGAAAATCGATTGATATTAATGGGAGGATTCAGCTTATTGTTAGCTTTCACAAGCTTCTCTTTACAAAAGTGTGCCAAAGGTTTAAAATGTAAATAAATGACAATGAGAAGAGCTTCCATTACTGATTCCTCCTTATCATCCCCCCAAACTAAACCCACCCTTAATCTACAGATTTCTGTAAGATTTCCTTATAATTCCTCTATTCTTCTCCGACTTATAGTTCATGCACCCCGACTTGTGGATATCTTTCGTTACACGATAAGGCGTAAATCAAAGACAAACCGAAGTGTCTAGCGATACAAGAACAAGAGGAACTATTCACGACACGGCGTAAGAATGGAGTAAACGCAGCTTGGCGATAGTAGAGGATGCACCTTCCGCGAGTCTGTTTCTCGTCTTACACGATACGATCTATTTCTCGAGCATAATAATGCCATTATCCCGGCGGCGCGTGTTTCCTCGTCGCAGCGACGCTTTCAACCAAAACGTAGCCGATTAACGAGCACAGCTCGGTTATCCGCCGGAAACCGGGCATAACGGCCGCTGTATTTCGCGGGCTAAGTGTTTGGAAGCGTGCACGGAATTCGGAAATTGTTTCCGTCCTGTTCGCCTTCGGCTTCGGCCTACAAGGAAGCTACTGTGACGTAAATCTCTATAGAGAACTATATATCTATAGATCTCTATAGAGATCCTATATGCAGGCTTGTGGTAGATTTCGCAAATTGCGAAATTCTTTCCTTGAGAAATAATTGGTTATATCGATAGCTTAATACACTCATGTTTTATGTTCACTTTTTAATGATTTCGAGATAAACAGGTTCAAAGGTTTAACGGTATTTTATGATGGAATAAAATACGTTTGTTGTTGCAGGTACGATAATACATTTACGTCATATTTCTGCAAACACGGTTAGATGTAAAGCTCTTTTAAATATTGAGAGTATAAAGTTAGTTCGTTATTCAACTGTGTAATAATGTATGTATCGCGTGCATTAGTATAATATATGTTGCTATGAAAAATTCTATGGAGAAAAGTTGAAGTAGTTAATAATGTAATTGTTAAATACTCATGGTAATTCATTCTATTGGAATATCTAACTATGAACACTACTATACATTAATTATAAAAAATAATATATGAATGTCTATAATGCGAGGCTTCTTGAAATATCTGATATAATCATAATAAGATATACGAAGTAAAATCTATTTTATTTCAATTCGCAATACAAAAGCTGAACTTTCCGTAGCACGACGTATATTCGAATAATCGCTACCAGGAAGTTAAATTCGTCAGCTTCCGAAGAAGCTGTTGAAATTAATGATTTAAAATGAGTAAACGAGAATGAAAATTGACCCGATTATAGCCTCTCGGCTGGGGAAAATTTCGTCGCGGGATGTACAAAGGAGTTCCTATAGCCGCTGGTTAGGGCAACATTAAGCCGCTCGATAAACGCATTACGAGCAAGAGAGTATGGTAACCAATCGAGTTAACATCCCGGTCATCCGTCGCGTAGCTAGAGTTCCGGCGACAGCGGAGACGCGGACTCGCAGTCGTTCCGCTCCAGCACGAATTGAATTAAAAGTTTCGCGGCGGACCAGCTATCCGCCATACTAAAGGCAAATGCAACGGCTCAGTCAGCATTTTAATAGGCTATTTCAGTCAGCGTTTTAACGCCACGCGTGTGCACGTGTGTATATGGAAAACGCGTAATAGTTTGTGGAAGTGCTCGCTCGATGGATGCTCGGCGAGAAAATTCGTTGTCTCAAATGCGAAACGCAAATAATCGTCCAGTCGTTACTCCGCGACTATTCTGCTGGGAAATAGTATACTAAGAGGGAGAATTTCTTCGGTATAAACAGGATTTTGCGTCTTTGGTTTGCTGATAGTTATCTGTTCAACGTAAGGCATGCATTAGCTTGGTAGTTCTAATTGGCATGCATCGTTGCAACGTGCTAGGTTGATTTTAACTCCTTGCCACTTTTGATTTCAGTTCATAAGATTGAAAATAATACAGTATGAAGTTAATGCGTAGCTTTCGTAGCGTCAGATAGGAATAAAAATGTTGTTTCGCAAGGGGTTAGAATAACGAGCAGTCTGACAGTAAAATATTAAAGTCGCTAAAATATTAAATTGGATTATGTTATATTCATATTTTTCTTGCAATCTTTTCCTGTTCTTTAAATGGTAAAGAATTTAGGCGCTGATAGTGGTGAAAGGGTTAATGTTGCATGAACTTTATAGTTATGACTAGTAACATGAAAAATCATGCTGAAAGTAATTAAATAAAGTCAAACATACATTGTTTTATGCACAGTTTGAATTCTTTAATGAATTCCACTGAATATTCAATTTTTTCGTCTTCGAAATTATTTTCAAGGAGCGAATTGTATTTTTAATAAGTCAGGATCAGCTGGTCTATTGTGAATTCTGAATTGCACCGTTTACACTATAACATTATAAGATTCTAGGTAATTAAATCAAAATTGCCTACAATATTCAAACGGTTTGTTCGTAACGCGATATAAAAATAGCAATGAACTAACTCTAGCTTAAGTAAATAATAAAATAATCATAGGGTAAGGGGTTAAATATCGTAAAATCTATTTTATTTTAAATATTTTGCATACTTCTACATATCGCGTGAAATCTGCAGCTTTTTGCGTCTATTTATGTTTCACACAAAATGTACAAACATCCACAGTCTAGTAATTAGTTATCTGCTACTTTACTCTTTTATCCAGGCACCACAATTTTCCACTTACCATTTTATGACTTAAGAGTAGTCGAGTTAGGTGACTCACCCGCCACATTAAAGTTCTCGAAGTAACCAACCCATTCCAAGCATCTTAAAGGTCCCATTCCACCGCACCACTCCGCAACCCACGTTTTTCACTCCGCCCAACATTCATCCTCCTCTAATCTCCGCTTCAAAAATACCAAAGTGCAGCTTGTCCTTCGGTGGAGTGCGTTTCATCTTGTTTATCGTCGTTCAAGCCGGCGCGGCGTCTGGAGCACGTTGCGTACCTGGCGCGTTATCATGCCGATACTCGGGCCCGAAGTGGACGAAGGAAGAGCTGCAGGAACGCGCGCGTGTTCCGTGTATTCGAAGAAGCCCGGTACCCTTGTCGCGTCGTCGTCGCGGAGTGCGACGATAACTGCTTATCGATTTGTGGTTGCCTCGAATGCGGTCGAGCAATCTGACGAGCGCGAGGCATGCGCTGGCTACCAGCCGATTCGAGAACTCGCAAGTTCCATCGGCCATGGAACGTCCGCTTCGGCCCAGGACCCCGGAAGCGCGAGCGAAGCGTACCACGCGTGTACTGTGGATCACCGCGGATTCTGGCGTCTGTTCCGCCGATAACCGGACGCATTCGTTGGATTCTGGCGACCCGTCGTCGGCTTCCAAAGTCTTTCCGTTGAATTCGAGTGAAATTTCCGTGCGAATTTGGGGAGAGGAGACAGAGGGGAGAATTTCGGGAGCAATGGGGAGGTTTAACCACTTGTACCGCGATAACGTATTACACGCGCCGATTAAGAATTATTGGATCTACTGAAAGCTGTGAAATTTTGCAAATTGAAAAATTAAGCAGTGAATTAATAAATGAAATAAGTGAAATGATAAAATAAGAATTGTCACGAGTACGTTTTATATATGAACTATAAAAAGAAGTCTTAAGTTGAAGTATCAGATCGCTGCAAATTCCTATAGACGGGTTTATCGCAAAGAGTTACAAAAGTGGCACAAAGTTTCGAACTCTTGAAACTCGACAATTTTTCCGTCCCATCCCTAATTTATAACTTTTCCTTACAATACATCGTAGCGTAGCTTACATAAAAATCTTATTCTTAAATATTCCTTCACTTTTTTATACGACAAATGAAAGAGGAACACGAATGCGTCTTCAGTAAAGTTCTCGAAATAAAAAAAAAAAGTTACATTGACTTTGAAGACAGGTGAGTTTTAAAGTGGTTTCGGTGATCGAGGCAGGACGTATGCAAGATTTCAGGGCACGAAGTAACGTATCCAGGTTGCCGGAGAAGTGACTGCGGTCCAACATTCTTACTGCTGAGCTCGCTACCGCGGAGCGATTAGCGGAAATATATTATCCTTCCCACGAACCATTAAGTAAGAGGACCAATAAAGATACCTCCGTGAAAGTGCTGTAATGCCCGTAGATACGTTATCATAACTTCAGCCGAGTTCGTACCGGCAGCGAGGACATAGACGACCAGTTACAGCTTCATAAAATGCCGACGATCGTCTGAGTCCCAAGGTCCTAGCTTTGATAAAGATTGTCCTTGCTTCACAAATGTAAGTGATTTTCTTCGACGAGCAAATGCTAAATGGTTACACGTATCCTCGCGGAGAAAATTCTTTGGGGGATAAGAAAATTACTGAATCGTTTATCGAAGTCCAGTGTTTAAAAATGGTTGAACTTGGAGTATTTAACCTTAACCCTTTCAGTGCGGTACACTTAGCGTTCGTGCATTCAGAAGTAAGGAAGGATTTTGTATTAATATGCAAATGATAGGCATGCTAACGTTTAGATACGTTGGTTAATTAATTATTAGATCGTGGATGTTTACGCTCGTTAACATTTTAATTAGCAAAATTAGAGAAATGGAAGCTCAAAGGTAAGGAAGGATTTCGTATTAATATGCAAATGATAGGCATGTTAATGGTTCGATACTTTGGATAATTAATTATTAGATTGCGGATGTGCTATGCAAATTAACATTTCAATTAGCAATATTGGAGAAATGGAAGCTCAATAGGAGGAATCTCTACCTCTAAATATAGTAATATGTAGTTTACTACGGATATTTTGCGTATTTTTACATATGATGGGCATCTTGTACATTTTTCAATATGTAAATTTCCCATGAATGCATAAGAATCCGCAGTAAATTAATTATGATAGGTTCCATCATAATGTACCCATCCCCTTATTCTACATACCTATTAGAAATAGTAAATATTTCGCAGTTTAAATCATTTATCCCTCTATAACCTGAATTTTATTTACCTTTATGACAAAAGAAATTATAATTAAGTCTAAATTGTCATTTCAACCTGAACACCAGGATTTAATAATTACCTTATACGTAACTGGCACCATATACATACTGATATGCAAATACGACAAAATTTAACAAATTTAAATATAAAGGTACGTAACTTTTAACTTACATGGTATTATAGAGGACTAATTTTATCAGCTTCGATTGTTGGATGGCATATAATTCTTAAAATCACCATTCTAAATTCTAAGAAGCATGAAAACCTTTGTTTAACACGTTCTATATTTCAGTTCGAAATTTATCATGTTTCCTATAAATGAGTGGTTTATCCTGCACTTAGTCGATGTTTCAGTACTTCATTAGCAAGGTTTCAATACAACAAAACAAAAATGAATTAACCATGCTATAGAAGGATCACCGTATTTTCTATAGAAATTCTTTTACACGTAAAAATGTCAAAGGCGAACGAAGTTATAGAGAAGAAGTATATCTTACACGTCGAGGGGTTAGCCATCGAAACAAGGCAGAGCATCGCGGGCTGCGCCAGTCATTACAGTTAATAAGCCTGCGAGCCTTAAATAACGCCAGGCTACTGCCGTGGATGACAGTTATGACAGCCTCACGACCCATTGTTCCCCGAGTACCAGTAATTATTGGACTGGCCGCGTTACGCGACGCAGAATCCACCAAACCGAGAGAGACAGATGCTCACCTATCCGTGGTATTTCAACGTCACAAAACGTTGGATAAGGATAGATGTAAAAGGGGAGGTACGTCATGCGCCATTTAGAAGGGTAATGAAAAGACAGGCATCGGATATGACGAGGGAGAGTAATTGCGCGTACACGCGAGGACGTTCTCTCGACTCCGTCGCTCGTCCTTCTTACCAACGACGACGACGACATCTTTCTGACGGCGTCCAGACGATCCATCCACGTCCTTTCGCTTATCCCTGACCGCCTCATTGACATGGGCCTCTGGAACGACGATGTCGTCGTCTACTCTAATTTCATCGTTGGACCGTTTGGCATCCTTGAACGAATAGCACCGGCCGACCACGCGCCCTGTTTGATCCCTCGTTCGCGTTAGCAGACGCCTAGGAATTCCTGGACGCGACGTAGCCCGGTGCATTTAGCGTTCATGATCGACGATGGAACGTCGGGGACGTTTGCTGATACGACGACGCGGCCTTCTGAAGCGAATGCTGGAATTTTAACCCCACCCGATGCGACCGGTCTAAATTGGATTCTATGGTAACTTGGACGCGGGTGGTGGTTGATTTTCACGCAGCAGAATTTCGAACCTTATACCTTTCGTGCGGTGGCGCTTTGAGGGTGGACCAGGGGTATAATGTAAAGCTTGAAACAATTAGTAGTTATCAATAGCCCATACTCCAACTTACGTACCTACTAGAAGTGTGCAAAACCTTGAAAATAATGAAAATTTTATGTTCGTACTTGTTTCTACTTTTTCTAGTGAAATCAAATTATAGAATTCAATTGCGTATTGCGTTTCTTATCGTGTTTTCTTGGATACAAAAATAAATTATAGCGCAAGCAGATTGAGAAAGTGGGAAATAAAAAGCTTCGCGAATCAATGATGAGGATAACAGTCTTATTATATACATTTTGGAGATTTATATATCCGTTCGAAAGTATTGAGACACTTGCAGAAGATTAAGGAAATCTGGAAATCATTAAGATATTACCAGAACCTTTAACAACTAGGAACCACTTCAGAATTTTAGATAATAAAGAATATTAATTTTACCAATGACAAATTCATGGTAGATCACTATTCAAATTTAGTAAATTAAGTTCTCAATCATTGGCTTAACTAATTCTGCCATTTGTAGTATTAGTTTCTGTATTCCATCTGATATTATTTTTGCCCCAAGTTAGATTCAGACTTCAAATAGATTTCTCGAATGTTCAAAGTTCATTCACCCCAAATTCTTTCAGCAAACATCAAATCAGATGATCCACTGTTTTCTTGTAATTCTGTGTATCAAATATACTTATACATAAATAGTAAATATATTAATAGAAACTATAGTAATACAACTAGTTAAAGTTATAAAAGCAAGATAAACTGTTATGTTTTATATGATACTGATAAGTGTCTGAAATGTCAGTTTGCCGAATGCATATGAATTAAATACTGGACTTCGATCAAATTGTTTCAATAAATTATTGCACATAAAAATTTCCTTGTAGGCTTGTCGCATTATTCGTCTGTTTCACATGAATTTATCCGTGATTGGTTTTCCATGAGAAGTATATTAGAGAAGAATATTAAAATATGAAACAGCGTGTATTATTAACGAGTGCGTGTGATTTTATGTTTGTATGATAGCGTGAAAGTCGAATGTAAATATTGTGGTTCCTAGGATAGTTGCGTAGAATAGGTAATAAGTACCAATAGGTACAAACTAAAACGAGAATAAAAGTGTGAGACATTTTTAGCCGATCTGAGAGATTCACATGTAACGGTTAATGTTCGAAATATCTATGTACCTTCAGTACGAGATAGCGAGACCAAGCGATGAGACGTGCTTTGAGAGCAACACAAGCAACAGAGAAGAAGGAAAACTTATTTTGTGGTTCATAATCACGATCCACTCGCATTATCAAATTATTTCTCTATGCACGTACTATAAAAAAGTTTACATCTCGAAATCTACCAAGAATTTCCCCCTTTCGTTTCGAACAATTAAAACACTCTACTTTAACTACCGCCAGACATCCAACCTAGAAAATCCCCCGAAAAAAGAACTTACCAAATTCTTCCCCTGGAATCTTCTTCAACTGTAACGATATTCATTTATAATCTCTCACCAGATGAAGAGCAAAAAGTATAACACCGGCTTCGAAGACAAAAGCGTATTAAAAAAGAAATGGTAGAAATGGATATTCTGCCAGTAGCTTCCTCTTCTCTTGCTACCCTCTTTATACCAATGTCCCATTGAACGCAACTTATGGAAGCCCGTTCCACAAAGTTGCCTCGCGGATTTTCGTGGGGGACATAAGCCCCCACGTCGTCGACAATGGCCTTCCACCTCGCTTGGGTTCCCTATCCAGACCACAGCAGTTTCTCATTCCCTCCACCTATCGGCGGACCCGAGGGAAAGGGTCGTAGACGATGGTGGGGAAAAGGGGTGAGACAGCAGGGGGTGCGCTACTCATTCCGGCCGCAAGATTTAGAAGCCAATTTTCGCGAGCATTGACCAGACTCCCCTCGTTCGATCCTCTTTCTTCCTTCCCCTTCCGTCCTCCTGCGTAGCGTGCGGACATTTTCCCGTCTTTTTTTTGTAGCCCTTTTTTCCACCTCCAAGTGGCGCGGACCACGTTGAAAGGAAGCTTCGAAAATATAGCCGGCCGTTGACTGACCACCGAATCGCTTGTCGCGCGAAGGGTGCAGGGGTGAAATTGCGAAAGGAGGATTTCGCTTCCAGAGTCGGGTCGGGATTCGGCTGATCTGAAAGTATAAGAACCGAGCGGGGCGGTTTACCATCGTCCAAGCCGGAAAGTGTCTTTACGGGATACGAAATATCGTCGTTCCGGCACGAAATGGGGGAATAAAGAGGGTGTGAGAGGTAGGAATACGTAATTGTTCCCTTTGACGGATTTTTCAGCCTCCGCTGGATGCCACGTATGAAAAGGTAGCCGATGGCGAAGGGAAAGTTTTTAACTGTGTTCGGAAAAAACATTTTTAACATTGCAAAATTGCCGTGCTTGTTGCTGCGTTTAATTGTATCGCGGAGAAGCTGTAGGTACGCAATTAAATTACGAAGTTGTGAATTTTAGGGGTTAGCTGGTTAACGTGTGTTAATCTGGTAATATCACCAATGGCAACGTTTGTTATGATTTTCATAGTTAAGGGTTGATAATCAATTTTTGAATTGTTTTTAACCTCCATTCGACTTATGGGATCAAATTTCTTCTTATGAGAACCGAAAAATAAATATTTGTGAAAGAAATCGCTGCTTATTGATGATTGTGGGAACATGTAGGTATTCTCTATGTTTCACGTATTTAATTAAATTATAACCATGATGTAACAAATTTGTTGAAGTATCTAAATATCGTCTGTTCACGTGGGCGGAACGGGAAACCACGCCGTTATTGAGGGTTTAGACAAACATTTGCAATATAACATAATCGCCGCACTATTTACATTAATTATATTACAGGAGACCTGATGTAATTAGATTATGGGGTTACAAATTTTACGAATTAGCTCGTTAATATTAGCAATGGCAATTTTTATTACGAATCCTACAATTAAGATTGATAGTTAACTTTCAAATTGTTTTTAAACAAACATTTACAATATTACGCGTTTGCCGTGACAATAAACAAAAGTAAACGTGGCAACTACAAAAAGAATTAAATATACCACCAAGAGTAAAGAAACAAGAAACTTGTTAAATTCTACCCCAAAACTCCCTATCTTCCATTCAAATCATTCTCAACCTTCGCACCGTCATCAACATTCGAAAAGCACACGACCCTCTCTCGAAAATCGTCCCGAGATGAGTAATCTCAAATCAACAAAGTTCCCACACACCTCGCCACCCTTATCTATCCCCAGAAATCTCTAAGCACCGTACAAAACCAATACGGAATTCCCGATTCCTAGAGGAAGCAGTCCTTCATTATCGCACCTAGCCACGGCATATTTGCCCGAGGAAACCCGCGACTTCCGCTAGGAGGATCGCGGGACCTGTGCACAGATAGCCGGAAGGAATACACACGTCTTAAAGAGAGATTAACGCGGACATCGATCACGCAAGCTGGCGAGCCGATGCCTTTCGGGGGAGGGCCACTTCTCGTTCTCGGTAAACAGCGGTTTACCACGGGGATCACGTTTCCTTGGCCCGGGACCACACCCGGCAGCCTCTTCGTGTTTGCAGTGTGCGTTAGACGCACCCTGAACTGCACGTGGGCCACGCACGTGCGTGTTTGCCACGAATACGACGACGCTTCCTGGCTGCACGATAACCGGCGCAGATAGCGACGCCGATGCACGCGGAATGCACGACGCGAAAGAATTTTTCCCCGACCCAGTGGAGGATCCAGGCGAGGACGATGCGTGCACCCTCCTCCCCAAGAACACTTTCTTTAAATATTATCTAGTTATTTAAAGGGTAAGCTACCATTACTGTAACGGTATTGTTGCGAACACAGTGAATCTTTTCCATGTTAAGAAATGATAATTATTTAGAAGTTTGGCCTAGCCACTGATTTTAACAATTCTTGGATATGCTATAGGGGACAAGATTGAGAACAACTCTTTCCTTAGCATGTATATGGCGATCAACTTTAGTTTCCGAAATATTCGCAGAATTTTATCATTCGTTAATCAAGCTAGCTCATGGTATCGCACTGAAGAGAGAAAAACGAGACCAACCTTAACTTTATTGGTAAAAACTAATGCGTATATATAGATTAGAAGGTAAGAATGTGAAATACCCATTTTATTTTTTTACCTAGGAAGCGTCAGAATAGTTGTAAACGAGAAAATCGGATGAATAACTTTAGGGAATTCCATGTGAAATGTGATGTATAAACATAGATGTTGTACACTTGGAAAATACCAATACTACGTATAGATCAAAACCGTGGTATCTCATATTTCTACCTTATCCCGTATTCCTACCTTCCCCTCTAACAATGCGTATTTTACTTATTAAGTAACACAATTTTTTCAAGAAAATCTCCAGGATTACATTTCACGAATTTCACGTATTATCACGTGTTTTCATATACATATTTCGCCCCCTTCTACAAGAATGGCTCCCCGTTCTGCTTCTGCCTTGACCCGCACGTACCTGACAGAAAGATTTCACGGGGATACGTATTTGTATTCAATAGGGGCTGTGTGTTTTTCTTTCGAGTTATTTTTCGTCTTTTTCAGTGAATTTTTTCGGTACGGGGACTAGGGTGTCGGGTTTTTTGGGGACCCTCACAGCTGCTGGTGGCTGGCTCGACGTGCCATGGTGATTCATTAACTCCCGAGTACGCTTTTTTCCAATCGATGAACGTGCGTGGAAGTCGAAAGGATCGTATCGTGTCACGTGTCTCGAGAATAATTTACGGCAGCCGCGTTGATGGTTCGATACTTTGTAGGATAATGAATTTCCTCGACGATAGTTCAGAGTTTGTCGCGTGAACTGTGCCTTTTCCTTTGCAAAAGAAAATTTGGTATGTTCTACAGTGGCTACAAAAGAAGTATGTACTTGTATACGGATACATCTTTCAATCGAATATTTTTTAATCGGATTCTACATTTCATTTCCATCCGCGGAATTACAGGATGCAAGTAAGGTTGGTTTACTGGAAATTAAATTGGTCACAGGATGATTTTTATAGAAGGAAACTGCTAACAGAGAGTTTTTCATCGGTTTCTATTTTTATTGTTACAGAAGAAGATTTATATACATATGTATAATAATGAAGTTAATTAACTGTTGCATAAAGTATGCAGAATTATGTACAAAATATTTGAATTAGAGTCATATATTACTTTGAAATATCTACTTGCATTTGCGGTTCTGCTTTGAAGAACGACAAATCAATTTGGGGGTTTTAAGATTCCGTGCGAAAAGTTAGAGAAACTTTAGTATTATTTTTCAACGATCTGTGTTGACTTTCATTGATGCAACGATACAACCACGTATCATAATTTATTCCGCCTTCTTTGCGATTAATTTAGAGTATGTGCATATAACGTATCTGTTTTCAATAAACCCTTATTTAAGTTATACGAAGCGCGTAAATCTAGCGTTAACCGTGAAAGGGTTAAATGGCCAATGGTTCGGTAAACTTACAATAATAATCGAGAGATAGTATCACGTTACAATATTGAAGAAATGGCGAAGGTTATGGAAAATTATTTCGACGCCGAAGGAAGAATGTAAAGTAACGGCAGCGAAGGAAAGAAAACACTGTAGGAAGAATTCGCCACGATGTCGGATCAAGTGGGCTCTCGTACGGGAAAACGGCCGCTTTTCACGACAGGAAGCTGTCTGTTTGTTGTCTTAGGTCGAGTCCGAATGAAACGCGAGCGTCCCGATGCCGACGCCGTTTGGAATACCACAGTTCGATCCTAAAGAAACATACGAGGCGCCAGCAGTTACGAACGGGTTATGGGAAAACAATGGTTTCCGGATGGCGAACCAGCACCTGCGACTTCCAACCACTACCCTTGCCATCGAAGATTTATCCCTTCCCTCTAATTAATCGGAGAAATAAAAAACGATCATGTCACAGATGCTTAACGTCCTTTTCCTTTGCCCTTTTATTCGTGTCAATAAACATTCCGTGGAAGATAGTTAAGGCATTGAATAAAATGGGGAGCAGAAGTTTCAGCATAACGGTATAATTGAATTAATATTTTTAGTAAAATTTCTTGAGTTACAATCTATTAATTATACCAGTATTAATAAATTCTTTCGCACAATAGCAACAAGTTTTTTTAATCCTTTGCCCTGCAATAACGAGTTATACTCGTGTTACAAATTGCAGCATTAACAAAAACGCGTAGCGTAAAAAAAAACCACCTCACAGAAATAATCATTCGGATATTTCAATAAAAGTCAGGAAAATTATTAAATGGTAAACTGGCACTGGAAATGAGTAATGGTTATACGAAATGACGAAACAAGTCATTTTTACCCCTTTGGTAAATCTAGCGTTAACGGTATTGTATTTTGTTGGATAAGTCTTAAGATGCTATTGTTTTGATACTGTGATTTTAATCCCGCGATAGTACATATCGTTAGTTGATATAGTTAAATCTTAGTATTGCGCAATGTAGGTTACACGCAAGAAGGGACCGTCCCCTTGGTAGAATATCGAAGAAGGAAATGATCGTGATCCGATCGCCGGACACGAACGCAAGTGTTAAGGGGTTATTCTTTGATGGAAGCAGGTTCTTCTTATTTCGGTTTTTAAATAAAAAAACACGGGTTTAGGAAAAAGGTAGCTGATATATATTTGATTATATGTGAAAATGTAATGTACCAGGACTTTCTATGTCCTGTCCGCACCGACTCTTCACGTCGAACTGTCGAGAAAACGACAGCCTTCGACACTTACAGTTTTACAAAACAATGGTCAACCTTTTCAGGTACGCTTGACCTTCGACAAGACCAGACGCTGCGACTCCGAAGTCTTGGGTTTTTTCCTATTACTTTATTACGCCTGTAGAAGCGACACTCTAATATTTTTATATAGGGAGTTTTTCTACAGAAGAGCTGTTTTACTTCAACAGCAAGGAGCTTTGATCAGAAGAGTTTTCTCTTAATAGTCAAGCGTGTCCATCATATACAGTCCACTAATAATATCAATAGCTATCGAATGGCATCTTTTTCACGGGCACGAGCATTTCGACCAGCGTATGATTCCAGGCGCGAACAACGAATATTAGTAAAGAAAAGCCAAATTACGTTATCATATGTAAGCAAATTGGATAAAACTCCAAGCCCATTCTTGTAGCTTGTATAAGCAAAGAATTAATAATAAATAAAAAACATATATATATATCGTATCTTATAGTATTCCTTGAAACTTCATCCCCTCCAAAGCTCTCCAAAGTGGCAATCTAGGTTAACTCAAAGCCAATAACCGCAGAGATTATTAAATACGCGTCAATCTGCTCGATTAGCAAGAACGGTTGTTTAATTACTCGAGTAACCATCGACCGAGAACGCCACAAGAAGAGAAATTCTTGGAGCGCGCGAACTTTTACGAACGCGGACCGCGAGCAATCGATTACCCAATATCGTCTTTCACAACTGGAGATCTGGCCCCTCGGACGTTGACACAACACGACTACTACACAGTTCTACAACTCGAGGAGATAATATTACGTATCGGGGATGCTATGGAGGTCATCTTTACATACGAAGCCCTGACAGCTGCGTAATCGATGCGACCGCAACTACCATAGAAACATGGAAACCATAGTTTTCCACCGCCGGCGACACACAACTTTCTCCTTCGTGTTCGCCACGAGATACCACGTTTTTATTAGTGTGCGTGCAGACATACACACACGCACGTGCGCACATTTTCGGTCGTTTTATCTTCGAGAACCGAGAGGGAGATCGGAAAGAAAAACTGGAATTCGCCTGGGGACGAACTTTTCGCCAATCTAACGAAGCCACTCGGATAAACCGATTATTTTCGTCGGATAGCCATGGCGGGGAAACTCGTGTGCTACGTATCACACCATAAACAGTTTCCTCTAGGCGAGGACCCGATAAACCAATTCATTTAGTGCGAGTAATCGAATATTGGCACGTATAAATGCAAGGGGCTTGAAATGGGTTGACTACTGTAGAAGCTGGAAATTTGGGTACAGGTTTGGTACTATCTGGTACAAAATTAAAGGGAATGATTGTCATTTAACATTTGGAATACCATATTATCACTTATGATTTTCTGCTATCCTTGGCAAAAAGTTTTCGGCCAAACGCGATAATATAGAATTAGCTAAGAACGATAATGTTTTTCTTTTCGCAAAGTGCTATTGTATAACTAATTAGTAACATTAGTTAATGAAAATGTGCCCAAAAGTGAACATCATCTTTGAAAAATAATACAATTATTGTAAAAAGAAATTCCATTTATACGATACGAAAATCTCGTAGTATCAATGCTACGATACATCAAAGTAATCATATGTGGACGTCGAAATATTAAAGAATATTAGGTAATGTAAGTATTAGGTAAAGTAGCGTCTTATTATTTTCCTCGTTGTTTTCTTTTTGGTAGTAAACGATTATTTTTATTCTTTTCCACCCCCCCCCCCCCCCGTTTACTTCAAATTATATTTATTTAATCTTTCCATCTGTTTTCTTATTTGTACATCAGCATTTCGCACCTCAAGAATACCAGTGTTCTGAGTTTCTGAGAAAAAATTCTATTTCACTATGTTTCTAATAGAAAGACCGAATGATTTATAATAAACATAAAACCGAAGTGGTCTAATGGTCTTTTCAAATACAGTTTTATTTAACTCAACCCGTCAATTATTCTTTTATTCTTTTAAAGAAGCCCCCTAATTAATGTATAACGCAAAGCTATTAATCGCAAGATAATCATAATTTATATTTTCGTAATTTTCTCCACGTTTCGGAGATTTCACACCACTGTGCAACGTTTAGCCCGCTATTCCAAATACGAGAAACAATAAAAATACGCGAAAAACAATGATGCTCAGCAACAATCGAGGAGCCAATCTCCCGATAGTAGTACAGTATCTTCCCCCGTCCCAATCTCTACTCTTCTGTTCGAAGATCCCTTATTACTCGGACTCGGGAAAGTGGAACTCTGTCGAAGGAGCAATCGGAGCGCCAGGGACGTTTACGTGGCTCATGGAACGGTCTCCAGCTCGAATTACAACACTCGTTACTCGAACTACCGAAGTCTCGAGTTCCGGGGAGCACTTTTAATGAGTTTCCAGTCACGGTCAATTAGTTGCTCTCGAAGATTCGTGGATCCCGAGACCACGATGCTACCAAGACCGCAAGAATCGACCATTGGAAGAACACGTTTCCGCGTCGCGGAAACTCGGCTACAGGAAGGTCCCCCCCCCCCCTGTCGTGAAAACGCGGATGTTTACACATCTAGGGTACTCTACGCGTTTATGACACTTGGGAGATAACGACGTTCGCGACGTTTATACGTCGCTTTTGGAAATTGCTCCGCAGAAGTTGGGGGACATTTCAGTTTCGCGAAGTTGCCGGAGATTTTTATTACGCTCGCGTGCACGCCGACGAGCGCTCGGCGACGTTAAGTGGGAACTCGAGAGGCGACTAACGTAAACGCCAACCCCGGACCGTGTTACCCCCTTTTATTTGGGGCGCGAAGATTCATGGCAAATGTTTTCGTCCTGTCACTTCGCCGACGACACTTTATGTCGTTATTGTATGCGTATTTCCTGGTGGTGTGTCATCCTCCGTGTGATTCACTGGGCTTCTGTGAAGCGTGAAGAGGCTCATAAATCGATGCCTCTTGTAACTTTCAAGCGGATGAATTTAATCGAATGTTAGCGAAATGAATCGTTACAGTTTTAAGTGCAGATTGGCCTCGGTTAATGCGAGTACGAATAGTGCGATATTCGATTTGGCGCGAGTTGTAAAGTGATAGCAGATCACGGTTTTATTGCGAATAAAAATTCACTTAATGGAAGGTTCACGAGGTTCCTCTTTAAAACGCGTTGCGCTGACACCGTCGTGGACATCAATGAACCACGTTGAACTTTCTGTTCAGATTTTAATTTTGTTGTCTTCTTCCTAATACTTATTTGTTCAGTTTCATTAATATTGTAAAGTAATTAATATTGTAATATTGTAATATTGTAACTTCAAATATGTATATAATAGCCACAATAACGTGGATCATTAGTGATCCATGCGGCGTAAATTAAAAACTGCAAAAACGAATAATGTTAAGAATTCGCCGCTGCAGTAAACGAGTTAAATGGAATGCTAAATATGTGTATTTTGGTATTTATTTAGGACTGACGCCCTTTAGTATAACAATATAAAGGAGCATTTCCAAGTACAGCATTCAACAAGAAGTACGCAAACAAAAAGAATGTATAAAAGCATAAAGACATAAGAAAAATGGTGGGAAAGTATATACGTGTATATAAATTGAAATGTCATCATGTGAAAGCGTGCATCAAGACATTAACCATGTACTATACTGTGGCCATTATACTAGGCGAGAAATGAAAAGAATTGTATCCGACTTTTTGTAACTATAGAATGAATTTCGTAAAAAGAGACAAACTAGTATTAAGTACCTTTATATTAAACCGAACTAATTTATGGTCTCAAAATCGCCATCTTTATTGAAGGAGAGAATCGGTCAGTTGCTGAAGAAATACGCAAACCTCATCCAGAGTACTGGAAAATAATTTGAATACTACAATTGTACCCATCTTTTTAAATATAAACAATGAATTATGTATTATGTTCCTTTATATCAATCTGACCTGTTTTACGTTCTCAAAGGCACCAACTTTATTCAAGAATAGAATTAGTCAGTTGCTAAGGAAATAGAAGAACCATATTCCAAGTAGAGTAAAATATTTTGAGTCCAAAAACTGTATCCGATTGTTTAAAGACAAGCAATGAATTTCGTGAAGAAGGTAATGAAATTAATTTGTAGCTCTGGTATTAAATAAAAACGAGAATAAAGTTAGAGGTTAAGTACATTTGTTTGATATAATTACTGGAGAAATCAAACCAATTAAGCTCCTTAATCACTAATTTGATGGTGTAAGCAATGATCATCGATTAGCAGCAGCGGTACTGTGCAAACGCGACCGCGAAGCCTCGGAACAACCCCAAAACTCGAGTCTCCAACCACGTAGAACATAAAATGTCGAGTTGTGCCGTAGAATTCCTCTGGATTGTAGGCGATCACGCATAAAGCTCCATTTATCCACGCGTCTGATCGCGGATTCCGCGGTGCGCCGCACTGCACAACGCAAAAATGTTAACCAGGCCACAGAATACACGCGGAGAATGTTTCCATCCGATTGGCCCGCTAATTGTACGAACGATCGATGCTTCCCTTAAAGCTGACGCTTCCAATTAACAAACTCACCCGTTGTTTGTCTACAAACAATCTCATAAAATCAAACAAGTAGACAGCACTTATAATACCTTTCATAATGCTTGGTTGCAACTTCGAGAACTTTCGTTGAAGAGAAGACGAGAACGTGGAAGGGTTAAATCATAATTAAATCGCGAACAATTGTTGAATTTCATGTATTTCTATAGAGAAGATTGGAATACGAGATATGGTGGAAACATGAGATATCACGGTTTTGATGTACACAGCGCATTGGCTGTTTCAATAATGGTTGAAAATTAAATATTAAGAAGATTATAATAGCTTTCCATAACAGTCATTGTTTCTCGTTGTTGTCCCTTTGTTTAATAAGCTTGAATTCGAGCCGCAGCACAACATTTTCGCGTGTTCATATTAAAGTGAAATTTACTTGTGCTTATTTTGTGATTCTCAATGAAACAATAACAGTAAGGTATTGTATAATAATCGTAGCTTCGGAATATCAGTGAGAATTTAAAGTATATTGTGCTTTTGATTGTGATATAACGTGAAAAAGTAGAATGGCAGGTTGGTAGTAATATGAGACGCTTGATTAATAATTATAATATAATAGGTTTGATTATAGTTGTTTACTTTTTGAAATTTTACATTTTAATTTTACACTTTACATTTAAGTTTACATTTCGAATTTCGTTGAATCGCAAAAAAATTAATAAAACCGCATTTGAAATTGTCTCACCATAATGATCAAGCAAGTGTGCAGAACAAAATTTGTGTGTATACAATTATGATAGAATTAACTAAATCATGATTCTATTATTATATTTCACACTTGTATATTATTAAATATTCTTTCTTAATATTTCAATGCAATTTAATGACATTATTCTCAAAAGTAACACTGTCTCCTATTGCTATCCAAATTTCTACTCGTCCAATTTTGCTTTAACCCGAGAATCGGGGAAAATTAAAGAATTCTACGAGGCGTACAATCTATGTTTATGCATCACATTTCACACGAAATTCCCTAAAGGTATAGTCCGATTTTTCTGTTTGCAACTATTTCGAAACTTCCTAGGTCAAAAAATAAAATGGGTATCTCTATCACATGAAAAATGAAAAAATGCTAGATAGGACACTTTAATTTACGAAGCCAATACAATAGACTTGAAACTGTCTTCATTGTTTGCAAAACCACGCAGACTGGACCCTCGTCACTTTGCCCAGCTCTTCATTTATTAATCGAAATCGTGCGAATACAACTGACACGCAACGTACCCTGAAAACACGGTTACCCCTGTCTCCTCTCATCCTAAAAACGATTCGCGTTCCCTATTCCATTATTCCACGGGTTAGAGGGAACTTTTCCATTTGCGTATTAGCCGCGTTTTGTTTAAACATAGTTTTAAGCCGACGTGCCGTCGACTGTGAACGCCGCGAAAACTGTCTGCTATCCAGAGAAAACGCCGCGTGAAACTTTTCCTCCCCCGAACGAGAACGAGTTCCTGGTCGAGGGCGAAAAGGTCGAAGCCTGCCTCCTTCCCCTGATTTTCATCTCTGTCGCTCTCCAACCCTCGGGCAGGGGGTTAGAGGGAGCCCTGTAATGAGCTTCCCAGGCTCGGTTGTAACGAGCAAAAACTTATCGTCACTCTCCCTCCTGATTTACTCGACCTGCCACGTCGTTAGTTGTACTGCCTCCCTCCAGTGATCCTCTTCACCAGTAGCGGCCTCTAAAAAGCCTGCAGCATTCTGGACCGTCGGAGCTTCGACGCAGCCGTCAACCCGTCCGCTCTCTCTTTCGACGCGTTTTTGCCTGTGGCTTCTTTGGAAATACGCGACGCTTCTTCGACGAACCGTATCGATGATCAGGCCGGTGTTTTTGGCCCGTTGACTGATAGCAGCTGGTGATCGATGCTCTTCAGTTCGTATTCACTTTCTTTGCAAGCTTTGTATTTTATTTCTCTTTACCACGTTGGCTATTAACCCCTTTCGCAAACCGTCAACGAGATATGTCGCGAAAAAGTTCTTACCCTTTGCATTCTTCGAAGAGCAGTTATCTCGCGTGCGTCTTTTCGCTTGGGAAATTCTACCGGAGTGTTCCTTAAGCCGTGGTTACAGGCGTGTGATTTACGAGACGTTTAACTCGGGTGCGATTTTATTCAATTCAAGCGTATCTTTAACCCTTTCGCTGCTATGGCGCAGACAAGAGGATGCTGTTTGGCACCTTCTTATAATTCATTTCGGTGATCGAAAATATTTATTATTCAATATTTCTTATTCAACACTTTGAAGCTTTTATTGAGGTCGCCAGTTTTATTTAGATCCAAACTCTATTTATCAAGATTCATTAACGTGGATCCTATCAATAGAATTCCTTCCTTAGCAAATTATTATGTCAAGGGGGATGACTTTTTCACCCGTGAGCCAGCAGATTTTAAACGCTCCATAATAATTTATGGCTACTTAACGACTTATAATCTTACGTTGTGCGCTTTCTTTTTTATTCCTTGTAGTTTCGTTGTCGAACTGTTATTGTAAATCTTTGTTTATAACTCTGTGTACTCCAAGGGCCTTGACCCGTTTACTAGTAAACAAATAAATAAATATAAATAAATATTACTTACTTAAAATAATTACTAGACTGCTGATTTTTATGAATTTATGGGAAAATAAAGTAAGTGAAAGGGTGCAAAATATACGCAGTGTATAAAAATATATGAAATAATCTTAGAGGAGATATTTCAGTACTTAGAGAATGAAACTACTCTGCATTTAGTTTGCATTTCTTTATTTCTGTTTATAAAGACATTTTCATAAAAATCCGACGTCTACTAATTACACTATTAATATTCTTTTATTAGAAATTTAAATATATTTATAAGCAATGTCATATTAGTATATGTTCAATATCTTGACGGACGTATGCATGTGGATGCAAAGCTACGCTTTTGAACCAACATACGACGTCACTGAAATAAACGACGTAAGTCGAAGTTGTATTACTGCAGTAGAGCGTTCATATAATGGAAGGTTTACATAACAGTTGTCCTATAATAGAGGTTCTATTGTAATACAGTGTTCCCCGTTGCTCACCATAAAAGAAAAATAAACCGGACTGTTTCTAAACGTTCCCCAGCCAAAGGACACTCGTAACGCGTCACGTGTAGATGTGAAAAAGTCACTTCGTGAAACACATACGTTTCCGCTGATAATTCCTATGAAATCTGAAACAATTCCCAAATAAATCCATCAAAGTTTGGAAGTAGTAAAGAAGAGTGACATTATCAGGGGTTGGAGCACATAATAAGTCCATCAAATTTGAGCCTCGACAGATGAGATTCGCTTTGTCCGGAGACCATATGCAGCGCTTCGTTCTCCAATGCCATGAAAAAGTGTGTAGCGTTTCATGGAAACTCCGCGTCGATATTTCGTCGAAGATGTCAGCACGGGAATCTGACCCTGTTTCTTCTGCACAAGCCGATAACCCTGTTACGAGGCCCGCGTGGCGATGGCCTCGGCAACGCGATAGTTGAATGCTAGGCTATTTATTGGAACTGACGGTAGAATAATCGTAAATAACGGATAGATAAGTCCCCAGTACTAATTGGTGACGGATGCGGCGCTGTGCAACTGCTTGTCTTACCAGCCCGTTTACGATACTTTTATTACTGATAAAAGGTTCCCTTTTTCGTCGAGAGTTTCATGAAAACTCGTAACCACCAATCCTCTGATAGAAAAATCGTTCGCCTTCTAAAAGGAAAAAAAAACAGAAAAAGGAAGGAAGGAAGAGGAGAGAGGGTTCGATTAATAGAAATGCGTACGTTTTCTTGGAAAGAGAATCGACGAGCCGAGATAGCCTGGAAAGATTAGTGATGAGAGTCAATAGGAGTATAGACGAAGATACACAGAGATGGACGATCAGAAGAAGAGAACTTTAGGGATTTGGAGCTCCGCTTCGAATCTTAGAAAGGCTCTCAATGCTTCCCTTTCTCGGCGAAGGGAACAATGTTCATTAATAAAAAAAGTCGAAGGGTGCTTTATTGGGTTTACGCGTCGTCGCGCCTTTTTTTTCGTTCGAAACATCATTCATCCTCTGTCACAGAATAATCGTAGAAGAATATCATCAAGTGAGGGGCCTCGTATGGTAGGCACATGCTACGGTATCATAAATTTACACGAATACAAGTTTTGAGAGGAACATGGTGCAAACGATGATATTTCATAAATCGTTAAATGTTCTCTCTGTGCATAAAGAAATTATACGTATATCACGAGCAAACACGTTATCAATTAAAATTGAATAATTGGAAAAACATCAACATTTCTTCATAACGTTCATAACGTTAACTTATAAACAAATTAGTGTTTTTAAAGTAATTGAAGCTCTTGGAATTTTTTCAATACTTGAGATTTAGGAGTGTATATAGACTTTTGTGACTGACTGATTTGAATTTAAGACCGGAATCAGAATGATACGGGAAAATTAGTTGTAATACGTGATCCCATAATTGTTTTTAGCAATGTATTCGAACATGAATGTTACTCTAATTATTGCATGACCTACTTTAGATGGAACATTATGTTACACATTTCAGGAGAGTGCAACTAATGCAAATTCAACGTCTCGATTTTGTAACGAGAAAAATGGCATTTTAAATCAACGAAGCGTGAGTTCTACGAGGAACGAAGATCAATGGCGTGTTGGGACAGGCCAAGGCTTGTTCCCTCCAATTCTGAAAAAATTAGTCGACCCCGTTTCTTTCTTCTTTTTTCCCTTCTTTTTGGAACAGTCGTCACAAGCCGTCCATCCGTGATCCGTGAGTTATTTAACTCGTTTGTCTTAATGAGAGTTATTTGATCCCTCGTGTCGAGTTGGCGCTGCAGGAGCCTCGTAACGCAATAAAGCAAAAAGCTAATGGTGCTCGTTACCGCATTGTTAGGTGATAAAGATCTACACAATGCCTGCTCCATACCCGTACTCGTTCGAATGCGTTTCTGCCGTCGACACGTGTTCCTCTCTTCGTTACCCTAATTGCGTAAATTGAGCGCAATCTGTCAGGATCCACCGGGCGTCGCCCTCAAATCGTTTCTTGATAGGTTTGCCACGTTCTTAGCGGCACAGTTTACGAAACTCCTCTCTTCGCTGGCTATATCATGCAAATCAAACGGATATTCTTTGATACGTTCAATTCTAGAAACTACTTTATTCGTTTGAACGTTAGAGAATTTTTAACGTTGCGAGTCACTTATTTGGTATCACAGTAAAGGTAAACAAATAATATAGGATTGGAGAAGAAAAAAAGAAAAATGTTTTGGAAAATGAAGAATAAGATTTCACGCGTCGTACAGGTTTCATACTAATATTACAGTTTTATTTCTAATTATTAGGTGTTAAAATTAATTTATGTTTAAAATCTTGAAGATTTTATTGAATTAAATCCGTCAACTATCTTGTTAGAATGGAATTTATAAATCTTGTATGGAACATCAAAGCTGTATTTAATTTTTCATAAATATTTACGTCGAATTTTGTCAAAAAACATTGAATTAATTCGTACATCTACTTTTAAGCTAAACTGCGAGCAATACAAAAATTGCTGTTAACGAAAAATTTACTAAATATAGAATCTCAGCATCGTTGCGGATACTTCAAACATTCTCCACGATTAGAATTTTAAAAAATTTCGAAAAGCCAATCCTTTATTAAAGTTTTCACGTGACTGTGTTTATATTATTATAGTTAGTTTTATGCTTCCACTAGAAGCATTTCGCTATTCCAGAGGGCTTTCTTAACCTGAACTTGAACAGCTACATTAAAACACATTCGGATCTAATCGCTGGATATTTAAAGAAACAACATCGTGAAATGCAATATAGATATAATGCGTCAGCAACTTTTTGTTCAACCCATGATATATCCAATTTCTACCTTTCTCAATTATTACAATCCAATCGAAAATCTATTGTAAAGCGATGCGTTTGCTCGGAAACCTCAAAGCAAACGGCCAGGTTCACAGAATTTACAGAACGATCGCGAATTCCACGACGTAAAGGGGGAAGGGAAATAAATTTAGCGGCGTCACAGAGGCCACTTCTCGTCCAAGCGTATCCTCATGAACGCGCGACGTTTTAAGCCACCCGGAGTCGCGTCCAATTATGCCTGAAACCAGTTTACCGAGGGTTGCGACGGCCGCTGACTGGTGGCTGGTTGAAACCAGCAGAAGATTCCGTCCCAAAGCCAGCAAGATCATCGAACGGACGTCCCGCGGCGAATAGTTACTTCTGTAATGATTACATTAGCTTGGCGTAAATTATACGCGTCGCTGGTCTTCTTCAAAAGGGAAGTGATAAAGAGATAGAGGAGAGGGGAGAGGAGGAGTTTGATTAGAAATGGCCGAGATAACAGGTACTCGTTTTATCTGACTGGCTGATCCTGTCATGCTTCACTGCGCTAGCCTCGGTGGACGTTGTTGAATTCTGATGGGAGGAAACGATTTCATGGTGTGTTGTAGAGTTGCGACGGGACTGTGAGTGATAATGACATTGCTGTTGCGATTCTTCTTTTTTCGTTTAAGAGAGAAAACGTGGGACTGATTTATGCACTCGTTACAGATTACTGGCTATACTTCGTTCCAAATTAGCCCGATCGTTCGAGGCTATTTGTCGAGGAATGCGAAAGACGAGTTTGGACGAGTTTTAGAATTTCTCGAATGCTTCGGTTGCCTACGGCTGCGATTGGAATTGGTTGTAAGGAATTATTCGTGCGGTAACAAATAATGCGGATAATGGAGTAATGTAGCAGCTAGTTTGTCTATGTTGAAAGTGAAATGACAGTGGCGAAATATTTGACCGAAATGATGAGACGTCTCTTCAGAATGTTTGAAAAATGAATCCTCTGTAATTCGAATTTCAACTTAACTTTTACGATGAAAGAAATTATAATTGGTTAGAATTTTCATTTTAGTCTGAAAAGCTGGGCTTGATAATCGCTAAACGACTGCTTGTCATGAATACAGCGATAAAAGAATAAAGTACAGTAGTTGGATGGTGATTCAAGGGGTGAAATTTAAATAAGTGGCGGTGTAACTTTTAAGTTGTATGGAGCTACATATGGTTAAAAAGCTACAGACAACTTTAATGACCCGGAAGGGAGTGATATTTAGGCTGCGAATATTTATGTATTTAGAAAAAAATTGAAGTTTGCAAAACACTGTGGAATGCATGTGATATGCTAAAATATACAAAATATCCAAAATAAATCACACGCGTTGTTACACTTACAGAGCGAAATAAATCTCCACTAAAATCTCGTTTCTTTAATTGTGTTTGTAAAGATATGAATTTGCATAAGAATTCCCAATGTGGTGATATTATTAGGGTAAACTGTCCAACAATTGATCGTTTGTAAAATGTTAAATGTTTATAAACAAATTTTGTTCGCACTTTTAATAAAATTAGCACACCATCATGCTAATGTTGCTTCTACTAAAAGAAAGGTATTACTAGGAAAGGATGTAATAAGACAAAGTTAAAGAGTAAAATACCTATTACAAATATATAATTTTATGATACATAAAAATGTATGACAAACATGTATTGTCATTAACGCGCAATATTAAATTAAATGTATTGTTACGACTATCTAATATTAAATTTATACAAATATTAACCCGAAACATAAATACTTTTTCGAGACGCTGTAGTTAACAAATTAATCCTTTGGCATACAATAACGAGTCATACTCGTGACATGAATTATGGTGTAATAAAAAGAGATTTTACTTGCAACAAAGTTAAATGTTAACTTGATTTTTAGCTCGAGTTCATTAGCTCAAGTTTTAGAATCGCTAATTAAAAATTACAAAGAACATTTGAATACATTGCACACGATATGGTATACAGTTAATGAATAACTTACGTGAGGTGCATCGATAATGAAAAAAATGGTATGGCAAGGAGTGAAGATAGAAACAGAAGCAACAGATATATATATGGAATAGTAGAACACCGTTTAATGACCTTGAACGAACAATTGATTTCATAACGACTTTAATTCCCATAGTTATGCCTGTATTCTTTGATTCCTTAATTGGAGGATCGTTGAGTGTATAACCGGGGGATGAATTGCAATTACACCGAGCATTGTTGGGGCATACGTAAAGCTGGGGTTTTTTCGTAGAAAAATGGCACGATAAGAATAAAACGTTCGCGAGGAACGAGGCGGAGTAAAAACGCGTAGTAGGGAATAAACTGGAGCAGTTAAGTAGCGGAGTAGTAAAGGAATGAAAAATGAGGTTCAGCGAAACAGGAACAGGGAATAAAGTATAAGTGCAGTAAAGAACGATGCACTGCTGTGTGGAAGGAAAATAAAAAAATATAAAATGGAACGGAAAAACAGTGGTGGATAAAGTGGCGTAATAAAGCAACCCGGGAACGAAGTATCTTTCTAGTCTATAAAATTCTACTAGTCCTTCTTAACGAATAATCATTTTCATTGTCTCACTCTATGAATCACCGCGATTTTTCTCCGCTATTGAAAATCTTTGCCTTTCAATTTCTTCTTTATACTGTCCTGCTCGAGATGTTCATAGATAAATTAAATAAAACAGAAATTATTGAGTTGTTCAGAAAATTCGTAGCACTTTTCATAGTACTCACTTCTGTTGTGTAATTTGTGAATTGAAAGAGGATTATTTTTTATGAGTTTCAGTTATATAATAGTATTCTTAATCTGAGCAAATAATGGACCACTTAAAATTCAATAATTATCGGACTTTTTTAATACAATTTTTTCAAATGTTATTTCGAAATGTCTACTTGCAAAACTTGTTTATGTTTGCGAACTAGTTGACATATTAACTGATGAACAACCGGCTGATAGTATTACACAGAGGATATAAAATTATGAAAATTTTTATCGCGGTCAATTTATTAAAATAAATTATAACATTTGTAGAAAGTTAAATGGATATACTGTATTTGCTTTTGTTTTGAAAAGATAAAGAGATCGCTTCGAGGCAAGATCTACATATATGTATTCGCATATTTTCTAATAATTCTTACCATGCATTCGTAAAAGATAAAAGTATATACGGTATATACGTATTATACTATAAGTATATACATAAAGTTACTTTTTGGTAAAGTTATTTTAATTTGTAGTTATTATATAATTATATTGTATTGGTATGTTATTAAACCATCAGAAAACGATTCACTTACAACAATTATTATTTCCTAGTTTACAGATAATAAACGAAGAAACATCTTGCTCCCGATTACATAAGACTCGTGTTATAATGGGTTAAAAGTGAGTTTTGAAGAAAAGCTCCATTTAACACGAATTTACTAAGATCTCTTATCGCTTTGACACAATTGATAGCAATAACCGAAGTCTAATTACAACAGCTGGATTACTTTTTATTAATTTTATATATAGTGTTTTGAGACCGACTGATTATGATAACAATAGCCGATTGATAACATTATCCATGATTATAATAACCGAATTCCACGGTAATATTTAATGAGCGAAACAGGTCGTTAATGTAGTCCAATTCTTCTAATTACACTCTCAAAAACAAGAAATTGCATATAAGTTTAATAAAAGTATGAAACGTCTTAAAAAATTATACTTTTCGACGAATATCCAATAAACGTAGCTTCCGCAGCAATCTAATAAATTCGCCGTTCCCCGCGTTCATTTTCTTCAATTCTCCGAATTGCAAGCAACTTTTAAAGCCTCCAGGAGCATTAAAAACTATCAACCGTCCAAGAAAGCGCCGAGAACAATGCATTTCCATTACCGGGGGAGATTAAATAACGCGATTACAGTTCTGATTGCGCGGTATTAACGTAGCTAGCGGAGTTCTCTGCCAAAACCTTCTTCTTTTCCCAGGATAAGGCGGTTAATAATTAGTGGTTTCTCCAGGGAAGTCCTTATTTGTGTAGGACGATGCTGGGCGTTCTGCCAAACGTGCGTTTCTCGCTTGTTCTTCGTCGTTAGACGTATAATCCGGTTGCCTAGGATAATTTCAAGCGTTGTGATCTACGAATCCGGAATAAGGGAGGGGAGGAGGTGGGATCGATTAAAATACATGACTATGATGAAAATGGGAGCGAACGATCGTCGGCGGAAGCGGGGAAACCGCGCTAATGGAAACATTTCCGATGAGATCTCGTAGAACGCGTCTTCCACCGAGGTGAGATTTATAATCCACTTAGAGGTTAATTATTCGTTTCCACCAGTCGGATAATACGCTTTAAATTACGCTGCAACTTCCGACGATCTCGCCGGGTTTAGATACGTCCAGGTAGATATAGAAAGTCGAATAGTTAATTGAAATTAAGCTTGAAGTGTTCTGTGCGAATTTCTAGCGCCTGTAACGTTTCCATTTAATTAACGAGCAATTTATGATACAGTGACTACGAAATGTATTTGTGCATCGATGTAACTGTTTCGTTGTTCAGCGATTGATAAGTACTAGTTAACCCTGCTGCAATCATTGCATCATTTTTTACCCAAACACCCCACTAAGGTTAATAAATAATTTATTTAAGATTTAATTAACGGTTATTGTTGACAGAGTAGTGTGTTAAATTGAAAATTTAGGAATCGTAATTAATTATATGAGTATTATTATTATAGTAATATATATTATATGTTATTTTATTATTTTGATAGTTCTAATAGGAATAGCTTTTTTAACATTATTAGAGCGTAAAGTTTTGAGGTCTATTCTAATTAAGTTTTGAGTTAAATAGATTGAATTCATTTTTTTTAGTGGTACTTTAAAATTATTAAACAAGGAATGGTATTTTTATTCTTTAAGAAATAGATTTATGTTAAGACCTCTAATTATATTCATTTCATCAACATTAATATGATTTTTATACCCTTGAATACATTTAAAATTAATCTATAATGGATCGATTTTTTATAATTATATTAGGATTGAATGTTTATCCTGTAATTATATTAGCATGAAAATCAAAGTATAATTATTAAATATTAGGTTCAGTACGATCAGTAGCTCAAATAATTTCATTTGAAATTACATTACTTTTAATAGTGTATATTTTACTACTAACATGCGAAAGATTTATATTTTTTGATTTTATAATTTATGAGGTTTATATGAAATGCAGTATTTTACTGTAGCCAGTATATTTAGCTTTGTAATTAGAATTTCAATTGAATTGAATCGAAGTTATGGAAAAAGTGAGTATCGGGAGAAAATAAATGCTATCATACCATTCAACTTTTTCCTTTGCGGTTCTTTTCTATCTGTTGCCAATTCGAGATTTGTGCGTTAATTTTAGGTTTACGGACATTCATAGCATAATTTCACAAATTTCCTCAAAAACAGGCGCACTATACATAAATACTAAAAGTTACAATGTTGAAATATGTCAGAATAAATCACGCTATATATACATATTATTACATCAATTAAAGTCAACACAAACTGCTACAAAATAATACTTTCGATTTTTCCAACTTCACGAATGAAACTCGAGATTAAATTGACGAGTTCTGTAAATCAAGCGTTGGACTCGCCTATATTTCCAAAAGCAACACACCAAAAGGATTAAATTACTTGCGTAAACACGGGCAAACTACTTTTGGTAGCCGCTACAATAGCAGTCTTGAAATTATACAACCCAGCGGCGACTAAAATTCATTTTCCAAAGGTTCCCTCAAAACTCCAAAGACTAAAATATCCAGACAAAGGGTTGCAAAGGCTATTCCGCAGAATAAACCCAAACAGTCCATTACTTATAAATGAGTTTACAAAGCAACACTGCTATGAGACGTGCAGTCGCGACGCAAAGTCTCGCGAAAGCAGCTGGAATCGACATAGACGTCCAGCATTCTAATCTCCTATGCACCCCAGAGGCGGATAATGGCGGGAGCGTGCACCTGTCGCTCGGAGAACCGACGTCTCGATTTCATTCTTCGACTTGTCCGTAGCTTGCTTACCAATTTATAGCATTCATCCGACGATCGACCCTGTGTGTACACATCGACTTACATCTGCGCGCGTCTAACACGCGTAGCTCGTTAATCGAGAGGCCTCTATTGCACGCATGATCCTCCTTTAACTGTCTCCGTTTCCTATTCCTTATACGCTTGGTCTACGCCGTTCCTACGATTCCTTCGTCTCCCCTTGGAACGTCGCCGTGGAAACGTAAACCGGGCATACGCGTTGCTCGGAACCGTGTCCGCGGAATGGAAAGCTCCTGGGAGCGGAAACGGGCTAAGGAAACATCCGTCTACGTTTGAACGAGCAGCTTTTGACGGTGGCACGTTGTCCTCTCAGACGCAGCGCAAATACGCACCTGACCAACGGGTACGTGGTCGCTTTCCCGAGGAAAGTGGGACCCAGTTCGCTTTACTACAAGATCGCTATGCGTCTGGCTTGGCATAGTCGAGATTACTCGCTATTTCTATTTCTGTTGCGGCTTCTCGGCGAAAATAGTGCCGGTTGCTGGTAGTTTTTAGAGGTTTTCGGTAGCGGAAGAAGGAATAGATGCTTGGATATAGCGGAGGGACAAATTCGTAGACATACATACAAATACCAATAGGTACATATCAATTCCCGAATATCCTGATACTGTATCAAGTGGGTATGAAAATAATTTGTACATACGTGGTATTAGTAAAATATGTTCGATGTCGTCTCATGCTGTATCGATCCGAAACAATTACAAATTGTATATCAATGATGACCAATCTGCGACACACGAGCTGCACCTGATTTGTTGTAATTATTTAACTAATTTTAATAGTTAAAGTAAAATAATTCTCCCATTCACAGCAACATGAATCTGTGAATTTTATATAATTAATACTGATCGCTATAATTAATACTGAGCCTGTTTATGCTCCTTCTGATTTAAAATGGTGATTTTAAGAATTATATTTAAGCCAGTCATCAAAGTTGGTGAAGTTAAACCTATATAACGCCATGTGACATAAAAGTTATGCCGTGCATTTAAATCTATTGAATTTTATCTTACTTTCATATCACTGTAATACTCCATTTTTTTCTTTGTCGCAAAATACGTAATTATATCGCATATAATTGTAAAAGATTTGAACGCATTTTATTTGTGAAAAACTTTCAGAAGCTCTTATTGAAAGACTCTTTATATTCCGAAAATTCTTTTATCGGATGTCTCACTATTAATTCGGATATGAGAAGTTCTATTATATTGATAGATTCTTGCATAGTCTGTTGCACTTGCAAATAAACATAAAAGAAGCAGATCTCATCTAAATTTAAATGAAACCGCGTGAATCAAATCGTATTATATTGATGCATATGAAATGTTGTTTTTCGAAGTAACAAAATTAAGCGTAAGTAGATTCTTCAAAATATTACTCACGTATATTAGATTAAAATAATTTTTAGATAAATTGAAACACTTCTTTTCAGAAATTAATTTGTTTCATTATTCCATAATTATTCAGTAATTAATTATTCATAACTGTTCAGTGAAAAGTAATGTCTTAAATTTTGTAAATTAATGTCGAACTATTCTACTATTTGTGTAATCTTCTTCGAATCTCAGTTCCAATAGCTTCATAGTATATTTACCAAATATTTACTTCCGTAAAGAATTGCAGAAGTATTTCGATCATCCATGATCTGAAACATTGAAGTTTTCGTAATTTTAACGTAACACACACGTGTCCATATCACAGCAAATTTCTTCTCCTTTAATGTGATTCATTACACGTAACCGTTTTGCGAAACTAAGAGAGAGTCGTATTCATCCCGTAATCCGAAACTTCGGAAAAACGACAGTTTATATGCATCGAGCTAATAATCCCATAGAAATCGAAATCGCTGCGACGGAGTTTGGCGCTCAACGATGCGTTAAAGCTTCCCATTGATTGTAGTCGCGAGTGAGTTCGGGTAGAATATTATTAAACCCTTCCACGAACGATTCGTTCTTACGCGGAAGTTTCTAGCTGGAAGTTGTACCTACGATTTCTCGTACGAAATTCGCGAGGGCGACGACGCGAACGTTCGCGTTTAACAACTCGGCTGTGCGGCGGCCACTTTAAAACTTTAATGTTTCCTTTGCAGTGGCTCTTTGAATCGCTTTACAGTTTCATTCCCGGCAGCAAGCGAGTTCAAAGCTTTGTAGAGGGGATTCGCATTCAGCTCCATTCTCGCGTCCGCGACCATCGTTTCGCATTAAACCATTTAACTTCGTAACCGAGCAGGACGAGTCTAGTCCCCCTTTCCTTCCCTCTCGGCTGCAACAAATATTTGCCGCGTGTAGTTTGCGTTGGACTTAGAAACCGGCGTGAATTCCATTAAAAGCGTCGCCGATGAGTTCATTCATAGGCGAGTTTGCGGATCCACTCGAGACGCGTTCTAAACGAGCCCCAAAAGTGATTGCAATATTCGCTCGAACGATAAAGCATTCAATCCTACACTCCGCAGCATAATTAGGGTAGATGTCCCAATTACCGTCAGTCTCCTTATAATTGTCACTATAACTATTTTATTTAACAGCAATGTAATGTTAAATAAACAAATTGTTGTAATAAATTTGGACTTTCTTTTACCTAATAACGTGTTTTTCATCTGGAACTAATTATTTTCAATGCACTTTGAAATGATACAATTGATTTCAACAAACTATGTTTTGAATGTTAAAAAACCTTAAAAATATAGACGGTGTTATATGTAGTTATGCTCCAGAGCGTATATATTTTTCTTTGCTTTAAGAACGATTGTTAAACTTCCTTAACCCTTTTTCCAACGATGTAACAACTTTTCTATTTCTTTTTTATAATTGATGCAGTGTATGTATATACAATTTGACAAAAGACAAAACTCACATATGGCACAAACTTTCTTGGCTTGTCTAACATTTTGATGCCATGCATTTCGATATATCTATATTTTTACAATTGATTGCAATATAAACTGGCTTTAACTTAGCGTAGTTTTGCAAAAGATATTCTTAATAGAAATCAAGAATTCGCAGTGTAAAGGTACTCCTTTCGTCACTTTTCGGATTCTAGAGTTCAGAAGGTTAACGTAACGAAGAGAATATAATTGAACAGTACGCCCTTTTTTGTAGCGGCCTTAAACTTAATTATCAAGTTGAACGAGGGTTGTAATAACTTTTTTACCCTATTATACAGGGGTCGCAACAATTTTTCTACTCTGTTACACAAGGGTCGTAAGAGTTTTTCCTTATATCGTATAGGGGCTACACAAATTGTTCATCTCGTTACATAAACCTTACAACAATTTTTCACCCAATCGTACAAGTGTTACGATAAGTTTTTATTCTATAATGCAAGAATTATAATAATTTTTCACGTTATTGTTTAGAAGTTGCTATAATTTTTCCATTCCTTTAGACAGAGATTTATAAAAAGTTTTCATTTTGTCAGAGTTGTATTAATATTTCCACCTTGTTATACAAAGTTGCAAGAATTTTTCACTCTATTATGCAAACTCTACTAAAATCGTTCATCCTGCCATAAAGAGATTACACTAAGTTTTTGTCCCGTAATGGAAGAATGACAATGATTTTTAACACAGTTATTCAGAAGTTGCAACAGTATTTCAATTCTGTTGCACGGGAACTTTTAAACATTTTTTACCTTGTCATTTATGGGTACGCTAATGCTTTCACTGTTTTCTACAAGAGTTACAAGAATTTCGTCTGTGTTATGTGGAGTTATAAGCATTTTTCACTGATAATACAAACTTTGCAACAATTTTTCACTCTATTATGCAGAAATTGTGATAAGCTTTCATCCTATAATGCACCTACAATAATCTTTAACACAATCACTCAGAAGTTATCATAACTTTTCCATTCTGTTTTACAGGAAGTTTTAACTCTTTCTCATATAAACCAATACAGGTTCACCAGTCTTGGGTGTCCTTGTGCAACTATTATTAATAATTAAAGTTTCTATTCTATTTTGCCCCCACTACTTTCTACATTGATAATCGTGCTCCTTACATTATTGAAAATATACGAAGCGCGGCGCATTATCCTCAAATCCGTGCAATTCAATTCGATCACCTTTGTCCTCTAAACTAGACAATAACATTTCATAGTTAAGGGGTTAAAAATATTCCTACCTCGTCGTATAAAATCTACATCGATGTATCCACCTCGTTACAAGCAGCTCGCTATAATCTCACGCGCAATTATTGTCCAAATTATCCACAAATCGTAATACCATTACACAGAGGTTTGCAACGATCTGTTCACTTTATTACCCTTCATAATTTCTCCTCGATGTACGAAAGCACGAGTAAAATAGCCGCACGGCACTTAATAGACACATCGCGTGTGCTACGCTTTCGACTTCACCGTACCAAGATAGGTTCCCCGGCTCGATGGTTTCCCACGAATCGCAACGAGGTTCCCTAACGTTCGTAGGCACGTCGATCGCAATTAATCGCAACGTGCAAGGGAAGACAAATAAATAGTCACGATAGAAGCGTAGCGGAAAGGGAGGGGGGGAGTTAGGAAGAGGCCTTGCACGCATGATTTACGCACAACAAATCTTGCATCCCATCGGAACGCGTAGGTCGTGGATCGGCTAAGCCAAAGAGAAGCGGTAATGGGCCCAGTGGCCGACAGAGAATAACAAATCATAAATACGCATGGCTAGTGAGGTTAAAAGTGCGCTTAAATCTCGCACGGAATAATGGACTTCCCGTCCCGGTATTAATAACGACGCTGCACATCTTCGTTGTTTCTAATGGATTTTTCGAAAGAAACTTCCACGAAGAGTTGAACGTTAAACTATCCCGCTTACCCTTTCGCTCGTGGTTATGCTATCTTTGTCACGGCTACGCGGCATGTTACCCACGGTAGTTGGAGTTAGAACGAACACGTGGCCGGCGTCACTTTAAACAACTTCCTCCTCTCCCCTAGGCCGTGACGCGAGAGAAACGCATCTTCTTTGCGGCTTCTTAATGCCCTGCGAGCCTCATAAAGGGTCTAATTGTTTCGAGGGTTCGTCGAAAAGGGGGCGGAAGCAGCGGTGGACCCGGCGCTAAATTGCCACGAGGATTGTTTTCGATTTGAACGTTTCCTGTATCGACCGGAGAAACTTTCCGGAGAAAGAAGAGTAATGGTTGCCGGGACGAGACTCGAGATACTCGATACGAAGAATATCCATGGAAAAAAGCCAATAGGTTCGCCTACGTGTCGTGTCCAACCTTCGCTGCTGTAATTTTGATCAATTATCTTATTCGCTGCTCTTTCATCGAACTACCTACACCTTCGCGTGTTTGTGGAAAACCTACACACGCTTGTTAGAGAGAAGTCTTAAAACACCCTCGACAATTTTTTCGTCACCCCCGAAACCGATCTCTGCCCACTGTGTCTCGTTCCACCTCGTCGATGTTCGTAATGATTTATGGCGAATCGATGGGTATTCGTAGAAAATGCGATGATCTTTGTTCGGTGTACTTAATTATGGCTTGCGTAATGAATATCGTAAATAATTTGGAAGAAAAATTTTGACGATAGCGTTCGTAAGATGAGATTATGGGAAAAATTCTATTTCAATGCTTCGAGTGCCATGTTTCTCAATTCTAGAAGACCCATAACTTACTGATTTCTTTTTTTTTATGTTTATGCAGTTTTAACATCCAAGAGGAGGTTATTCTACAGTCCTTGTTACATACAAGACATTTAAATGAATAAACTTGCGCTATTGCGTAGCTAATGTAATAAGTATACCATTTACTGAAAGCACTTAATCACTTAGAAACTATGTTAAGAAGTATTTGTTAAGTAATAGTATTATTAATTTAAACAAATAATGTTCACAGTTAGGTCCCTCACAATCAGTCACGAAAGTCTACACACACACACACACATTTTAAATTTTGCTAGATGTACCAGCAAGTAATCCACTACTTCGTTTTAATAAATATACTTTAAATTTAAAATATGCTACCCAGATATAAGAATAGGTAACAAGTTTATGTTACCGAATAACCAAGCCTCCATTTTAGTAGAAACTTTTACGACAGGTATTTCACTGTGTCAAAAATAAATGCAGAATTTGACGAAAGAAATGGATTATCCATCGATACACCTGATAAATATTGTATTTTTAATTGGCGTTGTCATTTTTCGCAAACACTTAGTAATGATGTTTCTCGCAGGATAAGTTATCGAAGGTTAGTGAAGTTCATCGTCGAAGAAGGTGATATTGATTTGCAAACGAGTGAATTTGGTTGGCAAAATGGTAAACGTGACCTGTAAGCGGGTGAATTTGTAGTGCAAAACCAGTAGACCTTAACGGCGCCTCGAAAACACGCGAAATACTTGTGTAGACATTATTTCGTGTGCGTGGTCGTGCCTTCCTGACGCGTGCGCTCCCATGGTCGGCCTGCTCCGGAACCCGGACATCGGTGCCGAGGTGTGGGATGAATGGGCGCGTTACGCTCGGCAGCCTTCGCACGTCAGGGACGTACATACGAGACTTGCAGCGATTTTATGGGCCACCAGTGACGCGACGACTTCGAGAACACGATGACAGGCAGGATGTCGGTGACTGATTGTAGCCCAGAAGACTTTTCGTTCGTCCGGTAACAGATCACTTTGCAGGAATGAGTTAGCGTATGTAGAATGATTGAAAGGGTGAGAGCGAGCCGAAGCGTCAAAGGGATTCGCGAATCGTTTAAGTGCTCTGCCTTTTGGGTCATTTTAAGACGAGAATTGCTCTTTTATGGGATAAATTATGGGTGACGTGCTACTGGCCAAATGTTTGAGGCCACAATGTATTCGAAGGAAAGAAAGGATTAACGTTAACTGTGCTGGCACTTTATATATAGTCCATCGATAAATATTTCTTCGTGAGAAAAGAAGAACGAAATATGAGGAACTGATTAGCCGTACAAGATAAGAATTGTCATAAAGATAATTGAACGAAAGAAATAACAATGAATGTAGAATTTCAAAGTGAATATTTTAAAAACGGTCATTCAACGGGGCGTGGTACTGTTAGTGTTGAAGAAAAGAAAGAATTTCGAAATATATTATCTTAGAAATTTTTTTCGTTAAAAATCTATAAAAATAAAGGTGTTCGATACTAATAACTAGACTGTAGATGTTGATGTATTTGTAGAGAATTTAAATATGTAAAGGGACGCGCAGTGTCATCATTTCGAAATTATAATATTTTTTCAAGCATAAACATGTGCACTTCGTTCAAATAATTCGTGAAACTTCAAAAATTAAAAAAGGTTTCATTTTAAATGTGAAACTTCAAAAAGGTTTCATTTTAAATGTGAAACATGAAAAAGGTTTCATTTTAAATGTGAAACTTAAAAAAGGTTTCATTTTAAATGTGAAACATGAAAAAGGTTTCATTTTAAATGTGAAACTTATAAAGGGTTTCATTTTAAATGTGAAACATGAAAAAGGTTTCATTTTAAATGTGAAACTTAAAAAAGGTTTCATTTTAAATGTGAAACATGAAAAAGGTTTCATTTTAAATGTGAAACTTACAAAGGGTTTCATTTTAAATGTGAAACTTATAAAGGGTTTCATTTTAATCGTATTTTAATTTCTATTCTTGCTCGAATTTAGTAAATGCTAATGTTGAATTGTTCATAATAATGTGGCCATCGATCGTATATGACAGACCTTGAATGCGTTACAAGAATTTGCACATTCTGTTCCTTTAAAATGATCAATAACTATTGCAGATCGTTAAATAAATATTATTTTGGAGATGATGTAAAAGTAAGTAAAAATTACCATATAAATACTGGTCAGCACATATATTCGTCGCAAGTAAAATAATTCCAGCAACGCAATAATCTTCCGAAATTATTCACCGTTGAAAGGGTTAATTATATACCAAGATTCTTGAGGTTCTCCAGAGTTTTGTGCATAATAACTCTTCCTTTCAAGTACCGTATAATTATTGATGCTTACAAAATACCATTATTAACATCCCCATGCATACCTTTGAATATTATAGGTATTCCGTAATTTTTTTGCACTTTCAAATTTTCCATAAACGTATAAAAATCCACAGTCTACTTATAAAATATTAAGAAAATGTTACTTCTACAAAGTTTGGGATTAATAGGCGAATATTATTTTTCAAATTTTGATTCAGAAATTGATAACTTTTATAAATGTTATTTACCAAACGATGCAGAACTTTTTTTTTACAGATATTAAACGTAATAGCTGAAAACTGTAAAAAAATGGAGTTGACCATCGCTCCCTCCCTGTTTCCTGCTGCTAGATCCTAAATTAAAGGGTTTGCAGCAACATGGAAGCAGCTCTATTTTCATTTGTTTTCAAAATCCACTTTTTATTATACTATTCAAAGTATACTAATTATCTTATATTATAAACAAATTTTCTAACTGCATTATATTCGAGTTTACCTTATAGAGTTTAAATCTAATTAATTTTCCTTATTTTATAATGTTGATCTACGATGGCTTGAAAAAGACCTAAGGACCGTGAATGTCACAATTTTTATTGCCAACTTATCACGCTAATCTCCAAACTGAACTTTTAGCATAACGTTAAGGAAAGAGAAACAAACGCATTAATATAAACTTCATCGTAGTTTTATTTACAATTACCTTAGTTTCTCAATAGACGAGAACGCTATGGGTCGAAAAGTACCCGAAGACAGCATGAAGTTTAAGTATATTAATAAAAAGTAATTAAAACTCCAGTACAATTCCAAAGGTTCCATAAATTTATGGTCAACTAATATTCGTGTTAATAACCCTCTACACTGTGAATATCAAACCTATACCTTTCTAATTGTTCCAATCAACTATCGATTCGTTAATCTCGAACTATACGGAAAAACATTTGATATACGCACAACCAACTTAACGTTAACAGGCATTATCTACTTCAGTAAGCCATTGCAGTGAATAACAATGTATGAGAGAATATTCGCAGCCGTATATGGGGCCAGGGAAACCCTAGATCCGAGGCTGTTGCAACGTGCGGTCAGAAACCGCAAGCTCGAGGCGGATAAACGCCGACAACGAGACACTTCTTTTCCTCGAGGGCCGGCGTGTCGCAAGAGGAGGAGGACAGAATGGAAAGATGGAGCAAGCCCACGAAACGACCACTGGATATGAGTCACCCGTCGTCCCGGCTCATAATTACGCTCCAATTGTTGCCTCTCTGCCGCGAAAGAGGAAGGCAGTTCCTCTCCTCGCGCGTTTTAATGCGTCTGACCGCCCCCGCTGCCTGTCGCTCTTATTCCATGCTCGGTTCGTCATTCTTACCGGACCCCAACTCCGGAGTGACTTGGCAAAAATATGAGACCAGACGCTAATAAGTCCGGTAAAAGTCTGTTTCCGCAAGGCTGATCTATCCTGGTGGTGCAGGGAAGAGAAAACCGGTAACGAGAAGAATTTCAAGCGAATAGTTCTCCGTAAACATCGCGAGTCGATCCATCCTTCAACTGTCGGAATGATTGATCAAGTGAATCTAGTCCGGCACGGTTCTTGCCACGGGAATATAAGACTTAACCCGTTCCCCGCCTCGGGCCAAATCGATCCGCCCTTTATCTCCTTGATGGATCGCTGATGGAATCTTGGTGCACCGTCGAAAACCGCTCGTCGTTGTCTGTGCTCGATCCTCCACGCTGATGTACATTTGCACACGGGTTGGATCGATCATAATAAACGGGAGCTCTTACTCTCTTGCCTCTGTGTATCGAAATTTCGTGTGTACTATAGGTAGAGGATCTTTGATAGCAAATTGAAAACTGGGGAGAGGGTAGATGTGTGTATACGATATACGTTGCAGGGAAGAATGCCCAAATAGGAAAGATTTAGTGGCGATTTGTCGTAGAATTTGAATGGGGATATGTAGAATAGAATAGTGTATGAAACTTCATACCATTCTACTTTGTAAGGCACTAAAAATACTATAATAACACTTACAATAGAATTGATTCATTCAATTATGATGAGATTAAATAGGTAAAACGAATACATTATCGTTGTGTTAGGTTGCTTAAAAAATGCGTGGCATTTTTAACATTTTCGACTATTAGGTTCTACTGTACATTACGAGATTGAAGGAGAATTATTTGTTACCAATTTTCGTTAGACAGTGAAATTTGTAATTCCAACGAATGCTGTATTTGATTAAATGCTTCAAGGAGGAACATATAATGTTTGTGAAAAGAAAACACCACGTTTTTTAATGTAGCAACTTGAAATGGATGAAATACTGGAAAAATTGTTAGATCTTGACTGGGACATCCTGAACATATACTATATTATTATTCATTTTAAGAGATCTGTAACTAAATGCACCAGAAGAACAGAAAAACTCCCTTAAGAAATTCATTTTTGAGAAATATGGAAATTTTCGAAATAGATTCTGTAAAACTGTTCGATAAATGGCAGGAAGTAATTGCAATGAATGTTACGTATAATATTGCTTAATATTAAGTATACCAATGAATAATCCACCTTTTTATTCAAGTCAGCATTTATTTTGAGGAAAATCAGATACCGATTCTATTTTATATACAATTGATGTCATTCTCTAATACTTAACATCAAGTTTCGACGAAATGATAGGTGCCAGTTTGAAATTCTAATGAAATAAATTTGTTAACTCGTTTAAAAATAGCGAATTACTTATTCCTACACCTAATAATATGAAACACATACAATATTCTGTATCGCTTTCGAATATTCCCCCAAATATTGCTACGAACTTTCCCAACAACCTAATATATCCTAACTACTTCCCCTTTCATCTTAAATCGTGGCGTCGTTAAACACAAGCAATCGCAACGTTCGACAACAAAACACCCCCGCTTTAAAACGAAGAAACAATAGATCCATTTGCTCCACCTTTCTAGGAGAAAAAAAGGGGGATCCACCATCCCCTTCCAAGAAAGCATCTTCTCAACCCTTCTTCAAATCCTCCACCCTTTCCTTTTAAGAAAAAATAAAAAGGAAGCCAGAGAGCACGGTGATCCGGTTTCCACGAAAACCACTCGTGCCCATTATCTACGGCATTGTTCTCGGCGTGTCCGGTCGTCGGCGCAACGATAAATCGTCGCGTAGGTACACCTTCCCGGTGGCCGCCACCCCCGTCGGATTCCTTCGCGGTCGCGGAGCCAGTAAATAAAATCGGCAAGCGCCACGACGATTTACGGGGGCGGAGGCAGTAAAGGTTTCCGCTCGATCGGCCGTAAGCGCGGGTGCTCGATGTACCGATACACGATAACAGTGCTTCCTCGTCGTGGCATGCCTCGATGGCTCTCCCGCCGTGTGTACACCACACTCTTTCGACGAGGCTTTATCGCCCTGTCGAAGTCCCTTCGAGCGGCTGCATTTACGAGCTCCGGGCCATTGTTTCCCCGTCTAACTTCCATCGCGATTTATTAAATATCCAACGCGTATTTCAGCTTTCGGCCTCTGACGAGAAGCCTCGCGTGGACGAAATAGTTTATCCGAAGGGTGACCACGGCCACCTACATTATTGCTCGATTGAGATGTTTCGGGTATCTTGGGAGGGATCGGTGTAATGGATGTAAAGTGTGATAAGATGCGCTACTTAACGGGGACCTTTTGTGTATCTTGTCGTTTATTCGTAATTCACAGAATTATATACTGCGGCTGGAAGTGAAACTCCGATGCTTACATTTTTATGCTTAAGGGGCGATTGATAAGCGTTTGAATCGACGAGCGCTCGAAATTGCAAGATTTTCGATTTCCAAGCGCTGGAATTTACAAGATTTTCGATTTCCAAGCGCTGGAATTTACAAGATTTTCGATTTCCATGCGTTGGAATTTACAAGATTTTCGATTTCCAAGCGCTGGAATTTACAAGATTTTCGATTTCCAAGCGCTGGAATTTACAAGATTTTCGATTTCCAAGCGCTGGAATTTACAAGATTTTCGATTTCCATACGCTGGAATTTACAAGATTTTCGATTTCCAAGCGCTGGAATTTACAAGATTTTCGATTTCCATGCGTTGGAATTTACAAGATTTTCGATTTCCATGCGCTGGAATTTACAAGATTTTCGATTTCCAAGCGCTCGAATTTCCAAGACTTTAGAATTCTAAGCATTTGAATTTCTAAGCGGTACTGTAAGCGTCCGACTTTTACTTTGAACCACTGTAAGTAGTATTAACCCCCTATAACTCTATGCGACTGACAAGTAAGGTACGCATGCTGCTATATCCTAATAATTATTTTTTCTTTACTTGTTGCTCCGCGATTTAATCTTATTTTTGTATCATTGTACTGGTATTAAACAATCTATTCGCAGTAATTATTAAGTCCTACTTTTCATTTACACTCATGAGCAAAATTAGAGGATCGAAAAATTCTAATGAAAAAATTGTCAATCTTTAAACTGCTATAATTTGGAAAACAAGCATCGTATGACGATTCGCTGAAGCTCATTTTAAAGCTTGAAGTTTCTACTTTTTCACAGGTGGACAAATATTTCGCACAAATTTTATTACATTCTCTAACCATTAAAATACTACCGGCCATAAGTTTGGAATCATTCTTTGATTTGTACCCATATCAATTCCCTCACGAATTTCCCTATCGATTAGAAAATTATATTGTAAATATTAGCAGCAGGCTCTTTTGACTGAACAGTTTTCCAAAATAACATATTATTGATGCACAGAATGCGTAATGATTCCAAACTTCGATTGGTAATGTATATTGCATGTTAATTTATGGTTAATACACGCGGTGTTCCAGGTTTTGTCCAAAAAACATTATCAGTATGTTCTATGAATGCAAATAAGCAATAAATGTTACATCAATATCGATTAAAAAATTATGGATAATAAAAAATTGGGTTGGTGAGAATGTAATGTCAACTTTTGATAATTCTAAAGTGATTCAAGTTTCAATAAAAATCTTTCAAGACTAGAATCCTATTGCGAAAGGAACTATACACTACACCACTGATTAAATAAAATGGCACTATGTTAAGTGAAATTACTGTAACCCCTTAAGTACACCATCTGAATTAACTCGGTTATCATATAACCTGCAATTTCCTTTCTCCCAAAATAACTCGAGGCCACTTCACTGGATTAGTTCATTCGTAAGAGTGTATATTTGTCTTTTGGACTTAGTATTCAGACTTCCTGCTGTTGCGTGCTGTAACTTTTTGATCACAGCGTCTAGTCAGGGTTTATAATTAGGTGCACTGGGATGAATAGTAAAAGTAGTTAATGCTTTATTTTCAAGCCAACCCAACGTATTCATTGAAATAAAACAAAAGCAAGATAAATTTCGTAGAGTAACACATTCAATCTTTTACCACCATCATTAAAACGTATTAATAATATTAATAACTGTATTATATTAACCGTTAATTTATGAGTATACGAAGGGTAGATGTACCACGTAATGCCACTTTAAAGTTCGCGCGTAACTTTACTTAACTATCTTAGAACGTCGTTAACGTAAAGATAGTTCCAGTTTGGAGCATAATATTGTTTAACCGCTCTTTTATTTATGAACATCTTTCTCGTATGTTCAATATAATGAATTCATTACCACGTAATTGAAAATGAACAACAAAGTCCACGGTCCTTCATTCTGTCACTTGAAAACTTTTCATTTAAATAGAAACAAGTTTTACATATATTAACACGTCAGTTTGTGTAACAGATATATAATAAACGTATCGCCTTAACAAATTATGACACGTTCCATACTTTCCCATATACGTACATATATCGGTCACGTTTCAATGTTCAACAGCACATTTACCTCCTAATATTTCGTTATAAATATTAAGTTTAAACGAATATACAATGTCTACGCGTTGTTACGTAAACCGAAGTTCAAATTTCGTATGAAAATTTGTTTACTTACGTACGTTATCTTTGTACATTACTTTGCTATTAAATAAACGAATTCAAGTGGCAGTTATAGGAACAGTGACAGTAATTCACCCAAGCATCTTTCGAGTCAATCGGCAAGCAAAGACCAGCGCATATGAATTTCAGGAGAAAAGAACTGATGTCTATCTTCTCGTTACCAGGTTCTCGAGCCTGTCTTCGCAGATCTTCGTCCAAGACTGGCCAGTCTGCGTCTCGGGCCGGCAGAGTGGGCGAGAATTACAGGCATTGTGCACGCTGGTCGTTGCGGTAATGCGGTTCGCTGATTTATCGCAGAGCTCAGCCACAAGGAGGTGTAGCTAATTGTTCTTGCATGCAGATCCTCGGCGCGGCGCGCCTCGTTCCCTCGTCGCGACGCTTCGAAATTAATTGTATAGCTCCGTCCCTCGCATTTCCACTCTCCTTTTCTCCATCGTCCACCTTTTTACCTTTCTTCTCCCACCCGACAGCGTGCGCGTGGCTTTGCCAAAGGTTACAACTTTTCTTGACCCCTTCCACGGATAGTAAACTCGAAGTTTCCTCTGTCGTTAGACACGCAAAGAAGACGTTCGTTTCGCGTATTGTAAGCGATTGTCGATTAGTCAGCCGTTTCACGGTGAGATCCCTTGAGACACGCGTAATTATTGCCTACGATAGATTAGAATAGTCCCTTCGTGTTCATATATGTACGATGATACTACACCGGTCGAATCCTGGATTCCATGCGAAACGCAGCTGTTCCGCACCGCGAAGAAGACACGATTTACGATGCTTAGGAAGGAGTTAGAAATAGAATCACTGTGGAATCTCGCCACGCAAGCTAGCTCTATTCGACGATATTAATGTTTGCCCCGAGATGCAGAAAATGCCATTTCGTGCACCCTCTTCCTTCGTCACGCTTCCACTTCTGCAACAAAGTATAGCTTCGGCGAAAGTGGAGCTTCTGCGCGAGATGTAAGAGACTAAAATGAACGGAATTTGTAGAATATTCGTTGGATATTTGGATTTGACGAAGAGTTAAATGTTCGATTTATGATATTTTACACGCCTGCGTGTAACCATCAAGTGCTCTGTTATGCAGTAGACCGATATCTCAGTAACTTGGCCGACAGAGTTGGCAAACTTTGTTACAATTAATTAACAAATAGCGACTAAATAATCGAAATTTATTTGTGAATAATGAATAACGATTTTAGTCGACAAATAATTGTTTGCTATTATCGAATTGACGACTAGACGTTAGTTTGGGATTTAAGAACATTATTGGCGCCTTGAAGCATTTGAAATAATTCTTTGTTATCTGAGTAATGGGAAAGAATTGAAAGAAGAATATAAATTTAACGATATTCAATTCAGTATTTGGACGATTTCTACCTATTCTTTGATTAAAATTCGTCGCAGCGAAAGGGTTATTATGGAAACGATATGAATATAAATGTTTGGATACTCTGTTCTAATAATTATAGTATAATATGTACGAATGATAATAGGAATAGTACTCAGTTATAAATAAGACATGGATACGTATGCTTTTCTTGGTGGCCGACGATTTTTGTCAAACAATGAACCGATAGCTTCACTAAACAGTTATTTGGTGACTTTCAAGAAACGAATTTTAGAGGTACCATAAAACCATTGGAGAATCGCTAAATGAAGTGCATTGAGATAGAACGAGATTACGTTGATAAATAAAAGCAATTTAAAGCACAAAACAGTACGTCTTTCTTCTTAAAACGAGAAATTTTCAGATGATCCTCGTAACACTGTACTATGTACAATACGGAGTCTTCTGCCGGTTAAAGTAAACAAACAAACAAATAAATAAATAAGTAGATAAACAGATAATTAGATAACCAAGTAACCAAATAAATAAATAAAATAGTATGCTTTAACGGGAAATCCTATGCGAGAATCTCGTAGCGGCCACCTTTACGCTCGCTGCTTGCGTACGCGCGTCTAAATCTTTACTTTCGCCTCGTCCAACCGTGCACCATCGCCGACTTCATGCACCCTAGCTAGCACGTTCTTTAACATCGCGAAGTTGCTCGTATTTTTTCGCTACAAAGAAGCGTTCACAAGATCGTCGAGCACGACCAATGCAATTATCACCAAGGCGACACGAAGCCACCACGGGAAGAACGAGCAATTTGTTTGGGCGACAAAGCGCAGCAAAACTGCTTGGATTCGATCCAGAAGATCTCCCCCTAGAGGCGAAATATTCGGTATCTTTTCTTCCTCGTCCGCTGCGAAAGCCGCGGCGCGAGAACGATGGCCCCTGTTTGTCAAGAGGCATCAGGGAGCAGGCAGCCGTTTGTCAAGGGGATTACACTCGCCCCCCCCCCCCCTCTCCCTTTTTCCAACCCGCCAAGGAATATTAAAATTCCGACGTATCTCCGTCGTCGTCGTGCGTGGCTTGCACCGCGACGCCAGTTTTCGCGTTTCGCGCTCTCCTCTTTTGGACCTCTGTCCCCTCCTTTCTCCCTTCTGCGTTCGTGGAACCGTGGAACGCAATAACGAATTCGAATAACCCCTCGCCTTCTGACTCGTTTCGACCTCGTTTAGCTACGCGTTTTAGCCGTTGAATACGAGAGCCCCCGCTTTTGTTGAATGGAACGCGCGCGCGCGCGCGCGAGTACAATAGGGCTCGTGTCGATTACGAGATTCATTCTGTTGGGGTTAATCGTTTAATTGCGTGAGCGCATTTTTCTGCGGCTCTTCGCTGTGTTAACGAACTGTTGGCGAATATCCCATAGAATTTTACTGAGGAGGGGGGGGGGGGGGGGGCCCTTTAATCTCGTATTCGAAACTTTGCGAGCTTTCGGGATCGAAAATTTTCGAGAACCGAGAAGCTTGTGTTTCGCTAGCGAAGAGAACGTTTCGTAGAAAATTTCAAATGCGATACCATTGGTACAAAAGATCAGATTGTAGGTAAGTCTTTATTAAATATCATTACTGTCGGTGTCTCGATAATCGTCACGTGAACTATTTTATTTAATAGCGAACGAATGTATGAAGAATAGAGACTAAAAAGAATTTCAATACCAAATTTGGACTTGATTTTTATGTAACAGCATATGGACATTGCATATATGTTTGTATTTAATATTTAAAAGTAAATATTAGGAGGTGGATGCGTCATTTGAGCATAAGAACGCGACTAATGTACTGTAAGTGGTACAGGCGATGCTTTTTACGGTTTATCTTCTATCTGTCACATAAACTGACGTGCTAATATATGCAACGATCATTTCCATTTAAGTGACAACTATTTCAAATGACAGTTCGAGCAACATTGGACTTTGTTACATATTTTCAATGACGTAGTAATTAATACATCATATTTAACGTACAAAAAAAAATCATCAGAAATAAAAGAAACGTTAAGTAATGTTGTGCTCCAAACCGGAACGATTATATTAGGTTAACACTTTACCGACCAGAAGCCAATTACGCGGCACTCTTTTTAATTATATTTCTGTAGTCGAAGAAAACCACTACGTTTAATGTGGTGTGCAAATATTAGTAAAAAAATAGTCTCAATATCTGTAGGTGCAAAGCAAAACACGATGTAGATCACCGTTTCAAAAACGTGTAACTTATGCATTAATTAAAACGGCACGAAAATAAATTTCTTGCGTTCAACAAATAAATGCACGCTGATCGAAGTCCAATATTTAACACGTGTATTCAATACTTTAAACGGCAGTATCTGGTAGATGAAAACATGTGACTTATGTAGTTTTCCCTTACAACCATATATATATATATATATAATAAATGGAGTAATGGTATTATAAAACGTATAGATCATAATAAAACATTATCGTTTCAAAAATAGGAGAAATTAGAACGATATAGCCAAAACTGAGCCGGTCAGTTTCGATCACGAGCGGTTGGTAAAATATTAAGTAACTTCTAAAATAATTCAATGAAGTTGCGCGATAAGCTTAAAGTGGCAGTACGTGGGACATCTACTCTATGTACAATACATATGTATGTTATATGAAAACATTCAATTTTAAAATATATCTCTTACAAGTTAGTGCATTCAGAGTGCCTTTATTTGTGAAGTAGGTAGTCGATCTCCGTTATAGATCATCAATGGTCCATCCAGCAGTGAGCAGAAGTAAAGCTTCCGGAAACTGCGGTTCAATCACGCTAAAGCTTACGCTGCCCGTCGTTTTTCTCCAGGACGAGTTAATTGACTGGACGTGGCCGCTCCATCCACGATAAATAAAAGCGGGACATCCAGTTTCTGTCGCGCATGCCTCGCCGCGAGGAAAAACGCCGCGAAGTCGAAGCACGCGCGGCGCAACGCGACTCGGAATCAACTGGAACTCGATCCCCGTTGAAAAGAAGCGCGGAAAAAAAGGCGAAAAGGAAGCAGGAATATCGTTGACGGGATTCCAAGTTGCGCCCTGAAATGCTGATTACTGTCCATACGGCTATTTATCCGTCGTGGTGTTCGCTTCGCGGAATCGAAACGATCGAATAAATAGCGAAATTGAAACGGATCCGCGAGATTCCTTCGCGTTTCCTCTCCGAATGATAGCGTTACGTAATCCGCTAGAACACGTGCGATACCTCGAAATCAAACGTGAACGGAATATCGGTCCTGGCCTTTTTCCCTCTTCTACGTTTTATCAGCGAGGGCAACCGGTTTCGCAATAGCCGCGGTTCTGATACGAAATCGGCCGCCAGTAAACTCGTGTTTCTCATCGGAGCCATGGACCAAAGCACGACACAACGCTTTTGAAAAATTCTTTATCGCGTGTTTCCAGTTTCGTGCTACGACCTGCGATACACAGTGGCTCGATGTAAAACTCGGATAGTTACGTTTTCATGCTTCAAGAAACGATTGATAAGCGTTTCGATTTCCAAGCTTTTTCGTTATCGAGCGTTTACGTTTCTTAGCTTTTGAATTTCGATGCGTTTGAATTTCCACGATTTTGGATTTCGTAGCGTCTGAATCTCCAAGCTTTTGTAGTTCGAAGCGTTTCGATCTCCAAGCTTTTCTATTTCGAAGCGTTTGAATTTCCAAGCTTTTGTATTTCTGAACGTTTGAAATTCCAAGCTTTTCTATTTCGAAGCGTTTGAATTTCGAAGGTTTTATATCTCTGAACGTTTGAAATTCCAAACTTTTCTATTTCGAAGCGTTTGAATTTCCAAGCTTTTGTATTTCTGAACGTTTGAAATTCCAAGCTTTTCTATTTCGAAGCGTTTGAATTTCCAAGCTTTTATATTTCTGAACGTTTGAAATCCGAAGCTTTTCTATTTCAAAGCGTTTGCATTTCCAAGCTCTTATATTTCTCAACGTTTGAAATTCCAAGCTTTTCTATTTCGAAGCGTTTGAATTTCCAAGCTTTTATATTTCTGAACGTTTGAAATTCCAAGCTTTTCTATTTCGAAGCATTTGAATTTCCAAGCTTTTATATTTCTGAACGTTTGAAATTCCAAGCTTTTCTATTTCGAAGCGTTTGAATTTCCAAGCTTTTATATTTCTGAACGTTTGAAATTCCAAGCTTTTCTATTTCGAAGCGTTTGAATTTCCAAGCGTTTGGATTTCCAAGCATGTGAATTTCGAAACGTTTGACCTTCTAAGCTTTTGTACTTCGATGTGTTTAGATTTCCCAGCTTTTGTATTTCTGAGAGTTTGACATTCCAAGCTTTTGGACTTCGAAGCGTTTGGATCTCCAAGGTTTTTAATTTTGAAGCGTTTGGGTTCTCAAGCTTTTGAATTCCGAAGCGCTTAAGTTTCCAAGCGTTTGAATTTCCAAGCTTTTTGATTTCCAAGCAGTTGGATTTCTAAGCGTCTGAATTTCCAAGCAGTCGGATTTCTAAGCGTTTGAATTTCCAAGCTTTTATATTAACAGAACCATCCATCAACAGTTGAAATCGTTTGAATAATTATAAACGGTACTGTAAGTGTCCGAGTTTTTACTTCGGGCTACTGTAAGTAGCCGTACGACGATAATTCGCACGGATTTTGCACGTCAATTCCTTCGTGCCACCTCTATGCATCGCGATACGGGAATCGCGTAACTGGTTTAGATGCGCGAAAGGACAGAGGTTAGCCATTGTTGAGTCATTATCGTGGTCCATTCTGCTTTTCTGCGAGTTTCCATTTGGCAATTAATGGACCTGCAACAATGAGGCAGTTTCAGTTTCAGGTAATTTAAGTAAATCTGCAAAAACCACGTATTCATCAATATTAACAAACATAGCGATTCTTTAAACTTTGTTAGTTCTTTAGATTCATTCAAGCGTAACGTTTCTCAAGTATGTACATAGATCTTAATTGTTTTATTGTATCTTTGTGTGCTTACATTTTTTTGTATACTAGAAGATTTCTTTTACCCGTAAATAAGTATACTGTTATTATCTAAAAGTAGGTAAGTAAAAATCCAGTACAGTTTCAAACGTTCCATAAATCTATGGTCAACTTATATATATACTGAATGTCAAACCTACACCTTTAAATAGATTTTATTGCATTCAAATGTAAAGTGCGGTTTGTGGTATTTAATCGAGTTGTTTAGAGTATGTATGTATGTAGTAAGCTTTCAACGGTTATCGTTGTAATAAAATGTAACACGGATAACGTCAATCTGTTTCACACATTTCGATACACATTTCTAGATCACGAATTGTTAGATCATCAGCCTATTTCGGTCGCCACATCTGAAGTCGACGGGGCTTCTTCAATTACGCCACTGTGAAGGATTAAGGGTTATCTGCGGATGAGTCAGTGATCAGGAAGCGTTTCTGTATAGTTTATGTTCTAAAATGTTCCACATCACTCTGTTCCATTTAAGCTATACTATTTACGAGGAGATGATGATTCTAAGAAGAAAGATCGCTCTAGCGAATTGAATTATCCAGGCTGCCATTATTCTTTCGACAATGTCAGTTCAGTTCATGAAGGTGAAATATCTGCTCCATTCTAGGTTCTATCTCGACTTTGGGAAGTCTAAAAGGCTATTACGGTTATTTGCTGATGAGCCACTATTAAAGGTGTCTCAGGCGGAGATTCACGGAATTCAAGGAAATTTGATTCATTCTCTTAGAGATTGCTCTCTTTTGTTACAATTCTCAAAGCTTTAAACTGAAAACGCTGCAAATCTAACATTATTTGATAATAGCTCGTTGTTCAAAAACTCTTTCGGGATTAGATTACTTGTCATAGATTTAGAGACTCGATCGTTAAATCATTCGTGTCTGAGATTTTGGAACATTGACTCGGTAAAGCTATGAATAATATAGAAATCAAAGAGAAGAGGCAAGAAAATTGAAAATGAAGAGAACGCGAAGCAAGGTAATTCAATATATAAAAATTATAGAATTTCAAGAGAAGACAAGTTTAGAGATTGCTCTCTTTTATTACAATTCTCAAAGCTTTAAACTGAAAACGCTGCAAATCTAACATTATTTGATAATAGCTCGTTGTTGAAAAACTTTTTCGGGATTAGATTACTTGTCATAGATTTAGAGACTCGATCGTTAAATCATTCGTGTTTAAGATTTCGGAACATTGACTCGGTAAAGTTATGAATAATATAGAATTCAAAGAGAAGAGGCAAGAAAATTAAAAATGAAGAGAACGCGAAGCAAGATAATTCAATATATATAGAAATTATAGAATTTCAATGGAAGAGGAAAGAAAATTGAAAGAGAAGAGAAGTACCAATAATCAAACGTACTTAAGAGGAAGTTCGCGAGCATGCTGCATAAACGTCGCGATACCGCCGCGAAATCGTTCCGTTTCTGCACGTGGCCGCTGCTATCGAAGACTCAATAACATGGTTGAAACACCTTCGTGGGAGCATTTATCGAAGGTGGAGCTCTCTGTTCTCATAGGCCGTGGAAGAGGTCGATGGTTGCCATCGGGGACAATAAGATTAGCAACTTCGAGTAAGATTACTTCGCAAAAGTACCCAATGGTCCTGATTGAATGCAGCTATGGAGAAACTTATTCCTTCTCGAGAGAAAAGAATAACTTCCTGGTCGGCTCTTTTTGCCGGGGAAATATTTCTCTTTCTTTATGCGAAATCCTTGAGCAACTACCATTGTGCCGGCGGGTTTAAATGGACTCGGTTGTTTCAGGAAGTTTCGTGTTTTAAGAGGATTGTAAATATATCGAATGGAGTATTTTATGGTTTGGTGTGCGGCCAAGATTCTAGACGCTTGGTAGAAATCTGGGTTATTAAAGGAGCTCTTATAGCTTTTTGGAGACGACGGACGCGGAAAGATCCGGATTTAATAAGTAATCGAACTTCCTGCGGAGATCCAAGGAGACTCTGAAACTTTCAGCAAACTTATTATATTAATAATTTGCGATAACGTCGATAAGCGTTGGAGAAATTTCAAGAAAGAGATTGAAACCCTTAATATTAGGTTTCAATTTAAATCGAATCAGACGCGAAACTTGGCCACGAGAATTTTAATATTAGATTCTTTAATTTAGGATATTTGCTTGGAGCCTTGTCAAATTATCGGAATGAGGATAAATTTAGAGGCTACAAAAAGTCAACAACGAATATTTTAAGAGCCAAGAATATAATTCGTGTCCAAACGAATAAGGAATTTCTAAAATAAACGGCTTGTGAGATTGGAATTATAATTGGGACCAGTGAAGGCGATATTATTAATTAAGCGGGTCATTCAAAATAGTATCGTTGAATCTAATAAGAAGAGAACATAAATAATTTTCTTGTAGTCCAAAAATGATAATAACTATTTATAGAATGTGGAAGTTTATACAAATTCATATCTTTGCTTAGCAAAAGCAAAATTAAAGGAATGAAACCAAAATGGTAAAATATTGTAGTATTAATATATGTATAAAGTATTTATGGCATATTAAATATTAATTTCTGCGACAAAATATTACAATGCATACTTATTTTATTTTGGATATTTTGCATACTTATATATACTTTGTATCTTTTTGCACATTTAAGTTTCCTACATAAGTGCAACAGTAAATACACAAGAGGCAAACAATCTAACAATAATAGACACAAAAATTATATTCAATTATTAAACCATTAATTTATAATACACTATAATATTTAACTCTAAATTTATACTATTAGGTGTGTGCAAATGTTTCTACAACTTTTCAGTATTTGTGTGAAGAGCTAGTTGTATATCTTTGAAGAGAAATAAATGTTTTTTATGCCTACTATCAGTATAATTTTCAAGAATTATTGCAATCAAAAATGGACCTCACGTTAGCCTCGCTCTTAGATACAGAATTATAACATAATTTACGATGAAACTGACAAAGAAATAATCTGCGACTTTCCGATCTCTGATCTAAAAGCAATGCACAGTATTATACTGTTCCAATATTAACCGAAGGAATTTTCCTCGAAACTAATTGTAAGTGCACAAATTACCAGCAATACAAAATAAATGATGTACACGTCGGAAGCGAGCAACCCGAAATAATATACCTCGACGGGTAAGAACCACAGGAAAGTTTAATACAAGGGTGTCCGTGGTTAATTGCCCCTCGATACAAGTTAACCATCCCCACGAATATCTGTATCTCCGTTGCTTTTCGCGGAGAAGGGTGAGTGTCTCATTGGCTGTGAGTCGAGTGGCGGTGTCTCGAAAGAGCAAAAGGAGTCGCAGCAATCGTGACTTTCGCCCTTTCGCAACTCGATGAAAACTTTAAAGCCCACTCCTTCACCCTTGGCCCATTCGCTGGGTGGCAAGTTCAAAAAGTCAATTAACCGCTCGTGCCGCTTTTGCCGTCGATTGAACGGTAATAACCGGGAACGAGGCAAGAAGTTATCGTCTCGAAATAAGTATAAAGCCAGCTACACCCTTTTCGGCGATGTTTGATCTGGATTAACAAAGACGCGTCGCGTCTCGACATTTTCGCTGTACCATTGACGGAAGCATAGAATAATTTTAGTTAAATGAAACATAGATATAAATATGCAGAACTTAGAATGTTGTACTTTGTTTTTAAAATGATAATATGTTAAAAAGAATGATCACTCTTTTATGGTAAACAAAGAGGAACTGAATAGCTTTTTTTTTATTACAAACTAATAGAAGCTTAACGTTGATCGTAAACTAATAATCCATCTTAAATTCTAGTTATAAAACGATACTTTCCGTTAGAAATTGCTCACAATCCAGCGTTATTCTAACAAATCGTTAAAATGATCCAACCTGTACATTCTTTTTATCGATACACGACTGCGTACAGGCCGATGCCACAATAAAAATCTTCCGCGAAATACCCGTTCAAATTGATTTTAAGATAAATGACACGAGATCGGCAATTGACAAGGCTCGCCGGTATGTAGTCGATGGCCGTGTGGAAATTCTGTCGAATCCCAATAAACGTATCAGCGCGGAGACGAATGGGGCAGATCGGTATGAATTATCGGCGCGGATCACGGTATAAATTTTTCATTAATCCCCATCGCTCTCGCCAGCTCTTTATGTGCTTATAATTAAAATTGATTGGCTTAAAAGAAGGAGCAGATATTAATCACACACGGTGGCGTTGGATAATTAAATACACAGAGCTCAAACGCCGCAAATTTCGCCGATATCCACGGCGGCCCGGGACTCGGCCGGTGGCACGCGAATGTTCCATGCATATTTCAGCCTCGGTACCGATACGAAATTTTCGCGAAAATAAAAGAGCCTCCCTCCCACCGGTCCGACCTGGCTATCGATAGCACCGCATTCATTCACGTCGACGCCAGCCCGTAATTAATAACCCGTTTTAATCAGGCTGCGCGCGGGCGCACCATCACGCTCGTTTGGTGGAAAAAAAGAATTCCCAGGTAAAAATGCTCTGATTTATAGTTAAGCACGGTGCGTGGAAATAAAAGCGTGTCGAGGAAGCGAGACGGTTGCTGAATGGGCCACAAAAGAAGGACGGGGATAGGATAAAAAAAAAGGCGAAGAGGAAGAGAGAAAGAAAGAAAGAAAGGAGAGGGGGAGGGAGAGAGAGAGAGAATGATTGACGTTAAGTCGACCGGCTGACTCGATTATCGTTTCCCCGGTCATTAAGGAGAAACGTCATTTACCTTCCTGCAGCATCCTCTCGCAAGCTTGGGATTAAGATAAGCGATTACGTCACACGATCGACGCCGTCACGCTTTCGAATAAATCAGCGGGTCCCGATGTCGTCGAAAAGCCGGACGTTCAATTAAATTCCATTAAATCATTAATTTCCGCACCTCGCTTCCATTAATTTCGCGCGTATCTCCTCCAAGGGGTTCAACGTTTCACGGAAAGATCCGAACCATCGATGTTACAGAGCGAATTATCAACGACTTCTTCTCCTTCTTCTTTTTTCACATTCTTTTTACATTCTTTCAACATGACGGCACACGCTCCCTCCGATCTTCGATTTATCCCTCTTGATTTATTCGAGAAAGTTCCACGTAGATTGCTTTATTACCTTTAAGAATTAACGAAGGTACATAATCACTGCGGAGGTAATTAATGTGCTATCCTCCTCGTTACTTTAGTAATTTCATTATCTGGCTCGGCGTACGTGCCCAACGCGAAGACGATGAGTCATTAACGGGGGGAAAAGTTTTGAGAATCGCTCGCGCTTCCATTGCGCAATATAATACAACTCGTCCAGGCCGCCATCAATCGCGAAATTACGGTTAACGTTAACGTGACCAGTTTCCATTCATCAGTACCTGAGCATCCGTGGATACGATCGATAACGACCGCCATGGATCACGCTCTCTCGATTCAATTTCCCGCGAGTCTTCGTGCGACGCCGCATCTTCCATATCACGAAGCCTTCTCTGCACCTTCTTCGCTCCGTTCTCCTCTTTTTCCTCTAAGAATTACCGCCATATTTCATTTCACGCACGCTACGTTTCCATGCTCGTCAAATTCATCAAAAGTATCGCACATTCGTTGCAACAGTGATGCACGATACCGTTAACAATTAGTAATCACTGGACTGCGGATGTTTATGCAATTTTTGTTGTTGCTCTTATTAGCGAGATCGAATATGGTAGCGTAATTGGAAAATTTGTTGCACTTTCTAAATATAATAATATTTACTATATTTTTGATGTTCTGTGTATTTTTAAACGTTGCGTGGATTGCATGCATGTTTGCGCGATTAAATTCTCCATAAATGCATAAAAATCCGCAGTCTATTTTATGAGAATATCATAATTGATAAATTGATACGATTATTAAATGGATCTTTATGCAAATTCGCTGGTAGATAAACAGAAACGAAGAAACGAATGCTACTTAAGGGGTAGTTTTATCCTCTAAATACTGTAACATCTTCTTCGAGTTGAATATTTGATATATTTATGCACAGTGTGTATATTCTTAATTTTCTTATAAATGCATAAACATTCGCATTCTAATAATTACATATTGAATTGGAGGAAAAGTATCGTGTTATAATATTGTCATTAAGTGTTACAGATACTCATTTACAGCTGTTTTTATGTTAGTAATCCAAAAACGATAAATTAAGCGTTACGTCATCGGTAACAAATTACCGATATATTCATCACATTTATAATTAAGAACTCGAAATGGTTTACGTACAGTATACATGGCATGAAGTTAAGTATTATAGTTAATCGCGAAAATATTCGACCACTTTAGGTGTTCAGTAAATTTTTTGTACAATTATACGTCAGTGAAGGAAAGGATAATCCAAAATTTATTTTCATATTTGACGAAGAGATTACTTTAATGACATTACAGAATATCATTTTACAACACATATATTATGAAATAAAATAGTAACGAATAAATGAAGATTCTTAAATATGTGCAGGTGGTCAATGATAAACGCCACAAATGTAAAAATAATCAGAAAGGAGATAAAGTAGAACTAAATTACTATTTAATGATTTATAAGTTTTTTAATTTCTCCTACGTTTTTAGTCCAAATTGAAAACGTTCACTTCTGGCATTTAGGCCATTTATCATTCTAATTCATCCATTACAATGTTTTGTGGGGCAAAATTATTTAAATTAATTAATATCAGGATTACATTGAAGATTGTGTATATCTTAAATATGAATACGTGCATTAAATACTACTAATTTAGACTAACTAATTTAGTCAAGCGGAGAAATACGCCGAAAGACGAGAATGCTAATGACTTTTAAAGTATGGTCACTTGGAGACCACTGAAAAAAATTCATTTAGAAAGCCATTATGTCAGTAAACATCCACACGGGAAACGAACATCACAACGTTATTCATTTCATCAAAATAAATTTCCAAAGATGACCATTAAATTTAAAATATTCCAAAGGAACGCTTTTCTGTTACTTTTGCCACGCTCGCATAATTTCTCAATTTCATAAATCTTCGGATATCGAAAGAAGAAGTCTTCTGCTACCAGTTCAAGTAGAAATTTTGCGCATTCGAAGTTTTCTTGCCGATCGAAGCAGAACGGATGCAATCCGCTTGCAAATTAAGTAAAAATGTCGAAATGGAAGGATGTCGTTTAATTTTCCTCCTCCTCGTAGATCCATTACGATGATTACTGAGATTTTTACTGGAAGGGGGTGATGTAAGGTGAATTATGGGAATATCGCGAGGGCAGCCGCGCGCAAAAACCTCTTCGCCGAGAGGTAAATCGAGCGGCATCAATTAGAATTGATGGATGAAAAAGTGCTCGTCGATCGTGACCCGTCTTCTCTTGCGCTCGTACGCCGCACGATGAAAGATGAGCCGCAACAAGAAGATCCCTCGACTGGATATTAATTGCCCAGTGTTTGCGGAATCTCTCTGGCTACACGGATCCCGCCGTCTGCGATGAAAGACGAACGCAAATACCGAGTCTTTCGTCTGGTCAGGTAAGAATCGAATGATTGAAAATGAATCTAAACGTTCCCGTATTGCCGGACACTTAAGGATTTCTTTAAACACAGTGGAATCCGATTATTATAATCACGGATAATGCTAATCAATCGGCTATTATCATAAGCAGTCGGCCCCGAAACACTTTATATAAAATTAGTCAAAAATAATCCGCTTATTATTAAGGGTACGCAAAAATTTCCATCGTTTCAATATTCATTTTGCTTTTCTTTTTATTCACCGACAGCGCTATTAATTTTTCTATTGCTGGAAAGTATAGGTTGGCTATTTACTGCTCTAGCATTGCGTCAAGTGTTAACCCTCGTTAGGATTAAATTTCAATTTATTACAAATACAGCGTGGAGTTATCGTATTGAAACCATAATTCGCATCACGAGTTATATTTGTCATTCTAACGCGGTGAGTAAATACCTCATAAGTACCTTTTCTCTAAGAATTCCTTCAAATCAAATCTATGTATAAACAATGGAAACTTCTGCATACGCCTAATATAATCAAATATAACTAACCGACAATCAGTGGCTCTATAACAAATTGCTGAACACTATTCGAATATATAGATACGTAAAAGTAATATTTGAAGTACAAAACGCAATGAAACGGCAGCTGGAATTTTATTTGACCACTTTGGTCTTCGCTTCTCAAGTTTCTAAATCCACCATAAAAAAGGAACCACGAATCTCCTAATCCCATCCGTCCTGCAGGTACGCAAACACATTCATCCGAAGATAGTCATCTCAGACTACGCACATGCAAATCGAAAAATGGGAACAGCGCGTAAATACGAGGCAAGCTGCTTCGGATCATCTCCAGTTTCAGAAGGGGCGAAGAAGAAGAACAAGAGGAAGAAAAAGGAAAACACACCGAGACAACAGTTGGTTGAAAGGAGGTCAACGAGAAGAAAATCCCTGGCGTAAGGCAACGCTTTCCATCGCCTCCGACGAGCTGGAAAACGGGACGGCTATTGTACTCCTGCGAGCGAATTAAGGTCGGATAGATTCTTCCACTCTCGCGAACGAAGGAAGAGCGGGCGAGAAAAGAGAGAAAACGATTGCGAGAGGAAGAAGGAATCGTCGGTGTTGCACAAAGGGCCCGGTGTTGCTCGACGCATTGTGCAACAGCCCTGACGTTCTGATACACAAGAAACCTCGGGACTGTCAAGAGAGCAAGTTCCTGGCCCTCTTCAGATCCTGCAATCCAGGCGGGAAGAGAAGTGGATGGAAAAAAGCCAGTAGCATGGAATCGTTGGTCTGGACCGTGCGGATGATGTCAAGGTGGACTGGACCAGGGTGAACGACAGAGAAACGTATAGGGAAAAGGGAGAAAGTATGGGAGTTTGGTGGCCTGCAGCTGGCTGATAGAGCGGTCTTCGTCGATGCGCGAAATCGACGAAATCCGCACCTGTGGAACACACAGGTCTGACCCTGTCCCTCGTAGCTGTGGGTGAGCACCCATCGATGGACGCCTTCTGAATCATTCGAGTGGCTCATTCACTTCTACCTTTTCTGTTCCCAAAGCGGGTTCGTTGCACTATCGATATTTATATATTTATTCTTGTAGTTTATTTACACGTATATCTGTTTATTTCACGGATAACGTAACAGTTGGTACAGTCGTACTTCGACTTACTTTCTTACACAATTTATAATTGTGTATCCTATCTTATGGGACATATATATATCATTTTTCATTTATGAATATACATACGCTACATTTCTACGTATAAAGTTATTTTTTATTAATCACCTTGTATACTACATCTATCGCCTAGGTACATATATGTATTGCGTTGGAAAGAAAGGTCGTAGCGTTTTTTGAACAAAATTTAATGATAAATTGCATATAAAGATGAATTATATATACAATACTGTGCATAGTTTAATCAGACGTAGGTGTAGTATAGTACACGACGTGCTATAAACAATACTATAAAATCTTCTCATAACGCGATTGAAATTCGTGACTTCAAACGTTATTCAACAAAGGAAAATTTCATTTCATTTCCATCTGCTCCTACTATCCCATAAAGATCGAAATCTTTCACTCTTCCAACATATTCATGCTTTCGAACGCTTTTAAACCCTTCCAAAATTCGAACAACTCTCGATTCTAGCCGCAAAGCTGGCAAGTCAAAAAAAAGTTGAATGGTCATCGCCAGCCTCCGCAGTATTTTCCCCTCCCTCCACCCCCGAATATTCTTGCGGAGGACGACCCGTGCGGCAACCCCATCCGTCTATTAATCCAATCTTTTGTGGCCGCTATCGATCACGACTGCTCACACTGGGGGGCGACGCATTCGACGGGTCCACGTTTTCTCCCCGTTCCCCAGCTTGGTTCGTGAAGGTATTTTCAGGTAAAGCCACACGCTGCGAAAGGGTCCGCGGCTTGTTTTCGACCATGGGAGCCACTCGTCGCCGGAATATTAATTATGTTAATTAACAGGCCGATGAGACCATTCGACGAGTGTGGAACGTGCTAAATGAGTTTCGTTAGTTACGATTGCTCCCACTCCTGTACGATAACGCGTCGCTGGGACGTGGAACACGCGTGCTACAACATACCTGCCTCTGTCCTCTTATTTTGCGCCCCTGCAAACGGATTCAATCGTTCGCCGAATTTATGCGAGCACGGAAATTTCTTTGGGATGAGTTTGGAATATAGGAGGCATGGAAGGAACATACGTAGCTGTCTTGGAAGGTGCTTAACCGTGTCTTCGGCACACGTGCGGCAGTTAACCGCGTTTCGTGATGGAATCTCGGGCATTTACGCGGCGTTTATATGGGAAAATAAGGAAATGGTCGTATGAGGACTGTTATGAGACATCTTTTAGAGTTGGCAATAGCAACTAGGTGAAACCTCATTTTCTGCAATCGTTCGTTTGTAATTGTTGGCATTCAACTATTGCTATAATCTCTTGTATCGTTGAGTTAAAAGAGACGGCGCAAGTACGGAATTTATTGTATTAGGTTGAATAATAAATTTGTTCGTCTCGCTTTGATGTTATTTTTTGAAGAATATTATAATTAAAGGGTGAGGAATGTTAGTAATATTGCGAATATTATTATTACAGAATGAGGAATGTTAATAATATTTCGAATATTATAATTAGGGAATGGGGAATGTTATTAATATTGTGAATATTATAATTAAGGAATGAGGAATATTATGAATATTGTGAATATTATAAATTGGGGAAAATTGCAAGAATTTCGAAGAGTACACAGAACCCAACAACAGTGAATTTTTGCAATTAAGAATATAGTAAATGATAGATTCTAAAAATTATAAATATATGGAATATAATACCGAGATTTATTAAGAAGAATTAGTAGATCCTCTTCGATTATTCTTTCTCGAAATTCATTTCTAAATTAGAAAATTGTAAGGAATAAAGGAGGTCTTCATTTTGAATGTTCGAAGAAAATTATTAAAAATCAGTGCAATAATTAATTAGTAATGCAACATGGCACGTAAGTTGCAATTTAATTAGATATTATGTGAAAGTAATAACTAGATTGCGAATAATTATGTAAATTCAGACTTTTATTAACAGCATTAAAGAAGTGGAATCTCATGGAATATTGTTTCACTCTCAAAATATAATAATTCATACTTTACTTTAGATATTCCGTGTATTCTGTGTCTCTTTGCATACTGAACATTCTACCGCTCAATAATGAAATGCATAAGCATCATCGATCGCTTTCTTCGAATGCGGAAAATTAATACCACTTAGAACATGATCTAAACAACATTATTTATTTACATTATCTGCGCTTAGTTTAGATAGTAACACTATAACAGTTTTCAAAAACAAGACAGGTGTAAAAAGTAAAACAGAGTTAACCTTTTGGCTTCCCAAAAAGCCGACGAATAGCGTTAAATTTTCCATAAATGCATAAACATTCGGAGTCTAGCGATGAGACTTGACCCTCTTTCAATGAAACGCGAACTTATTCCTCAATCTAACAAAAACAATAACTAATCTCACAATACTTGTAGCTTGTTACTACAATTATGTTCCGCGGTTTATCAATCGTTGTAACGCAATTTGTATCCCTAGTTTACTCGTTTAACACGAAGAAACACATAAATGTTTTAATCTTTAAAGTGATTCTTCCACCTTTTAAAGGATCGATCAACCAAATCTCTCAAAGCGACCAAATCTCTCTCTCTCTCTCTCTCTCTCTCATTCTTCCGCAAAATGCCACATCATCCACCGCACTTTTAATCCTTCAAAGCGTGCGCACACGGAGAGCGCCCTGTCCCTGAAGCGGAAAGAAGAGGGTGGGAAGAGCAAGAGGAAAGATCAAGGAAGCACCATAGTTCGCGTTCCATGGCCGTGGAAACAAAAGGAGGCAACCTCCTTCCCTTTGTCTCGCGAGGGCACACCCTGACGATGTGTGCCTCGCATTATTCACCGGTGACTCGATATTATATCCAAGCGAGTCGAGTATCGACGCGAAGAGCCGCTCTTCTTCGGCCTCTAATGGCACGTTGGTTTTCTGAAAGCGGGCGACGAGTCCACCTAGGCACTCTTCTAACCCGGCAATTTCGGTGCCCCACAATCTGCCAGATTGCATCCCGCCTAGAAAGCGAATTATCCCTCTTCTTCTCTCCCTTCTATCGGCCTGTATACGTATAGAAGTACTGGAAAGAAGATTCGAGGAAGGGCAGTGCTAGAGACCACTTTTACCTTGTAATTCCGAAACGAGCTCCTCGATTTTCAGGATATTGGTGTCTTCGTTGGTCGCCGCTCGCCCTCTTCTCTATATAATGACAGAGTTTCGTGGGACTGCGGCAAAGAAGCAACAGATTGCCTTTGACGTAACGACGATTCGACGGATCAAAGTTCGCTATTTTTACGACGATCGTACTCGGAAGTTGGATAGTTGGACACGCGAATTATGTTAGGTTGTTGCGCATGAAATGACCGATTTTATATAGTTCGAAGTTCTTTAGCCGTCAGTTGATTCTAAATAACATTTAACCCTTTTCATTTCGTTGATTCCGTTGTCGATGATCGGAAATTATAAAACTTCGAGAGTTTTATATTCATTTTTACCGATTTAATTTCCGTTTCTTTCGAAACAAGCAAAATTGAAGGCACGTTTTCCTCTTCTCACAATGTGGGTTTGGAAAAAGGGGTGTAAAAATTAGTGGTAGATGAAACTATTGAACAGGTTTGGAAAGCAAAAGGTTAAATGACGATTATTTTACATAAATATAGAGCTTGAAGCTTGCTGAATTTAATATAAGTTATAGACCGTCGATTGTTCCAAAACGAAATGGCAGATAGTAAAAATAAGATAAACAATGAATAGTGGTAAAATTGAAATATTCTTCCGCGAACGATCTTCGAGATTAAATTTAAGTCATAATGCAGTGAAAGCTATTTCATTATTATTAATAATATTATTTATGCACGGAAAGATATAATTTTTGAATGAACAATTGAACGTTAGTTTAAAAATATCAATATTGAAAATATAAACTTTGAAAATGCACTTTCTATTTGCCTAAAATAGGAGATCAATAATGATGAACTAAAAATTTTAGTACTTCGAAATTTTGCAATTTCAAAAGCTTAAAGCTTTGGTTAAATTGAAGGATTGGAGTTTTTGAACCTTGACACATTGAAACCTTAGAACTTTGGAATTTTTAACCTTCGAAAGCTTGGAACTTTGGAATCTTATAGCTTCCGTTTGGAACTTCGAAATCTGAGAGTTTTATTCATTTGCAAATTTGGAACCTTAACGCTTTGGTACGTTATAGTTTCGCAAGTTTAAAACTGTGGTCTTGTAGAACACTGGAAGCTCGAGACTTCGAAACCTTAGAGCTTTGTAACTCTCGAACACTGAAACCTGGAAGCTTTGCAACCTTCGAACTTTAGAACTTTCTAGCTACGGAAGCTCGGAATTTTAGAAACATAGAAGCTCAAACGATTGGAACCTTACATCTTTGTAACCTTGTAACTACAAAACTTTAGAACTTTGTAACTTCGAAAGCCTACCAATCCAAGGTGCTAAAATTCTAAAAAAACATTCTTCAAACCCTACGACTCTAAATGGAATTCCACAGTTCAGAGATCCCAAGATTTCAAGATTCCTAACTTCCAAGGTTTCAAAATTCCAAGGTTGCAACGTAGAAGGTTATTAAGAGACCCTGCCGATTAGATTGCGCTAATGGCGAACCGGTGTCTCCTTTCTATAAAAGAATCTTCTTCCCTGCACAATCCCTCTACTTCGTGTCTTTCTTCCTCCCTACTTGAGGAGGATTTTGTGTTTCCAAGGACACAGCACAAGGAAGGAAAAAAAGTATATATATATATATATACTCTGAGAGGCGAAAATTCAACAAAATACAAGAGAATCGCGGGCGAGGTGTACTGGTTTCCCCTCAGATCGCGTGGCCCAGTCGTGATTCCATTAAGGGAAGCTTCCTCGCTGATCCACCGGCATCCTGTCGGTGGCGATTCCCTCCCGCGTTGGATTCGCTAGCCATCCCCGACAGTACTCTTTTAAGCGCCTCGTATTTCCCGTGGGAACGCGACAGACCCCGACAAAGGCACGAAAAACGTTTAATAAATAAATTGATCGGGTTTCTCCCTCCCTATTGCCTGCCTCCTCTTCTGCCGTCCTTTTTTCTACTCTATTGGATGATTTTCTGTCTTCTTTGCTTTCGTAACCCGGGCTTCCGTTTCTAAAGGTAGGCCCCTCTTCCGGAAACGCGACACCAGAGGCTAGGCTCCAACTCACGTTTCATTAGCTCGCTAATGCCCCCGAGACGTTTCTACGGCAGATTATTTTCATTATATTGTTGTGCGAACGTCGTACAATGGTGATGCTGACTGGTCCACGCATGTGCTCCTCTAGAAACCCTTCGACGCGTTGTTGAATTTCGAGTATGACAACATATATATATATAGGGTAAATGACCCACGTACTGTCACTGTTCCCATAACTGCCACTTGAATTCGTTTTATTTAATAGCAAAGTAATGTATAAAGAATCGTAGGTAAACAAATTTTCATACTAAATTTGGACTTCGGTTTACGTAACAAAGGCTTAATATTTATAACGAAATATTAGGAGGTAAATGTGCTGTTGAACATTGAAACGTGACCAATGTAATTATAAATATATGTGTTAATATATGTAAAACGTGTTTCTATGTAAAGGGAAAAGTTTTCAAATGACAGTACGAATGACCGTGGACTTTGTTGTACATTTTCAATTACGTAGTAATGAATTTATTGTATTGAACATATAAACAAAATGTTCATAAACGAAAGAGCGGTTGAACAATATTGTGCTCCGAACTGGAACGATCTTTATGTCAACGACGTTCTAAAATAGTTAAATAAAGTTACTTAAAGCGCGAACCTTAAAGTGGTAATACGTGGTACATTTACCCTTGTGTATATGGAGTTCTGCTTAGTGCTCGCAGTGCAATTTTCGCCATACTGTTTTGGTATTTAGGTCGAGTCGACGTCGAGTTTCTCGCCGTTTTAAACGCGGGTCGATCGAAATCCGCATTGCGTGTGCACGACCTGCCCTAGAAACTTCCATGGAAGAATTCTAAATTGAAAACAAACTTTGTGGCGAAATCAAAGTTGAAACATTCAATCAATCATTAGAGAAGAATACATTATTATTAAACGTTCGCGATTTTAGCGGCTGACAAACTTTACGGGAACCATTCCAATGCATTTTTGATACGAAGAAATTTTGTTAAGTTTAAAAGTAGCTTGCAATAAATATAGTCAATCACGAAAGTCTAAATATAAGTACATATTCAGGCTACGTTTAATTGTTTGTCTGTAACTATGTAATAAGAAGCATTTACAAGCAAACTTCATGTAACATTCTTCTCTTATTTTCATTTGTAGATTATGCTTCTTAAATATTGCTGTTAAAGTAGGAAACACCTTGTATGCATATTTGCATTTGTTTGTTATAATTAACATTACAATATCTTACTATGATTTCTTCTATATTGTCGGAGGTAATTTGGTATCTTCTCTCGCTGAAGATTAATTTATATACTGATAACATGTTCTTTTAACATCACAGGACGTAATTAGTGTATGCAGGTACTTTTTCCAATATCTTACATCAATTTCGACTGGTCCGTCAATGATGATGCACATAAAGTTTTGCTGAATTCCAATACTGGATTAAACTCTGAATTTCGTTGTAATTCAGAATCATACGCAAAATGTACCCAAAATATGTGAACTTCTACTGCCCTGTAAAAATAAGCATTCGCGTGAACATTCGCAATCAACGTATAACATATTACAACTCAACAGAAACAAAGAACAGGCATTCTTCTCTCTCATGTTTCATTCTTCTTCGGAGCAGAAAAAGTAGTTTTGATTTTTTACTCGTACGCAATATTACTGTGCCTCTCGAAAGGGAGGCGAACAAAAGGTGTTCTCACCCCTCTGTATAATACTTCAATAGTGAAGCAGAGTACCTTCCAGACTGTCGCGTTTCGCAAACCGCAGCCACACCGATTCGCAAACTTACCGATTCGATTCTACTCGAGCAACGAAACGCCATATGCTCTCTCTGCACTCGACTCGAAAAAACTACTAAACCTTCGCGGAACACACGGGGTTTCCCCGCGGCGAGAGAGAGAGAGAGAGAGTCGAGTCGCAATAATAATGAACGGGAAAATTAGGGTGTGTTCGGTGTACAGCCGGTCGATTTTTAAAGGGAAGAAAAAATAGCCGCTCGCGTGTTCATTACACGACCGTTTACGAATCGTCGCCCTGCTGCTCGCGATACAAGGGCGGTGGTTGGCAGCGGGGTGACACAATTGTGAACGAGCAGAGCGAGTGGCGAGTAACTCGAGTAGGTACTCGGGCGATCTACGCTCTCCCGCTGCGGGATACGCGGCCGTGCAACAGGCTTTATGCGTCCGTTGCGCCACTTATGCAATCGTGAATGCGTCGCTACCCGCGAACGCGTTCCTCCGCATTTCAATGGGGCCCGAAGGCTTTGCCCGCGCCGCTATTCAACAACGCAATTCCATCGAACGGGAATAACGAGTTCTTCCCGCTGACTGCCGATGCGTTTGTCTTTATTCCAAATGGTAATAGACGGCGAAGGGAATTTTTGCAACGGATCCAAGTGAATGCATTCGATTGTCCGAATGGATTGATTCGGCTTCCCGTCATTACCGCGGGTGAAAGAATATTTTTGCTACTTGCGCTTCGGACGATGAATGGGAAAATTTTCGTACAAATGCGTAACACCGTATTTCAAAGATTTTTAGATAACGATGTTCTTAGATTACACGTTTTGCTTCCAAAACTACGTACGAAGATTTAAGCCTCCGATGTTTTAAAGTTACTGTTAGATGTACGGTCACTATAGGCAATGAAACGTAGAGCATGCAATGATAAATTCATAAGTCTAAAACAAGTTACTCATCGCGATACTGATCTTCAAACCGTTCGAAATCTATATCATGAATCATTACCCAAAAACAAAGGTGAACCATCAATTCTCGAATTCATCCCTCGCTTAAATCTCAAACTACAATCCATTGGCTGATTTGAATAAAATTCATTTCATTAAAATAGATCCGCAGAAGCGCACATTTCGCGCGATCCTCCCTCTGAATTTCCACCTTTCCGTGCTTTTTTTTCCCACGCGACCTTGGAAACGCGAGGCCTTCTTCAAGTGGGAGTGACAAAAAAGAATAGAGGGTCCGGCTAGAAAGGAACAGAGAACAGGTCGATTCTTCTCTCGGAAGGAGACAGCGGTTCGCCATTAGCGCAATCTAATCGGCAGGGTCCCTTAATAACAGGTTGCTTCTCGACGTTCAACCCAGAGAAGAAGAAAATGAGGAACGCGGACGAGGGAGTGGGGCCAGAAAAGAAAGAGGGAAATAGGCGGGGACACCGCGGGCTGAAATTCATTCGGTTTCACGGATACCTCTTCGCAAACGGAGTAGAGGAGATCCTCTCTCTGTAATCTCACGGACCGGGCTCAATTAATGCCTAACGACAAAACCGCGGATAGGAGTAAGGAAGATAGGAAGGAAAGGCCTTCGGGCTGCTGCGTGGGACCTGGTTCGCAAGAAGAATGCGCCGGTAGATACCGCTAATTGTGAAGGCGTCCTCCAGCCGCAAAATTGCCGGGCACGCGCTCCAAGAATGCGCGTCGAATTGCTGCCACGACGACGACGACGACGACGACGACGTCGACGACGTTTCCTTCCTTCCTTTCTTTCTTTCTTTTCTTCCTTCTACGTACTATGGCGCTTGGATGCTTGCCGTAAGTCGACTTTCTCTGAAGAGGGACCCTTTCTTCCGTGGAACTCCAAAGGAGCTCTTCCTTTTCTTCGACTCTGTTTGGGAAGAGACTTCTTTCCTGGTAACGGAACACACTGACGGATTGAACTTTTCAATGGCGAAGAGCCAGTCCACCGCACCGAAGGGATGCTCTTTTTCTGGTGAACGTCGAGTGCCTTCATCTTGTTCGTGAAATCTGATTGTAATACAGTTTTAATAGGTGGAGGAAATTCGACGATAAAGTTCCTAGACTGGAGAAGTAAAAAAAAAAGGTAGACGACGAGGTAGATGCTGTAATTGTTTAACACAGGGATGAGCAACCTTTGTTCTTTTGCGGGGCAAAATTAGATACTTAACATTTCGTATGGACCGCAATGGACGTAATACAATTAAATGTTTAAATATATTGATCAACAACTTCTAATTTATGGAGTCAAATTTGATATTTTCGACATAAGTTATTATTTATATTTTTAAAATTAAAAGTAGAGGAGAGAGAGAGATAAATAGGGGGTTTTCATCTCCTAAATATAGTAATTTCTTCTATACTGTGTAGATTTTTACATATTATGACTGTGATTGATTGTACGCAAACATTTCATTCGACAGTTCGAATCGATCTACCCCACCTCTCACAGTTAAATAGAAATCTCAGCATCGTTTAACATCCACGAATCTAAACGAAAGACTCTCGTAGCGCGTTTTCGTCTTTTTCTTTATTACCGAAAGACGTTCCCATTCGAACGAAAATAATCTTACTGCCCATAAAGGCATCGTTTAAAGCGATCGTAAAGGGCCATGACGGTAGCCGTAAAGAGCAAAAAAAGAAAAAAGAAATAAGAAGAAGCTAGCAGAAAGCAAGGAGGGAGTCTATTCGAGGACGAATATCTCTTCCGCCCTTACATAATGTGGGAATATTCGAAAGGGTTGAGGGACGCGATTCGAGAAAACTCGCGTCGCCTGCCGAATTTACGACTGGCACAACTTTTATGTCGCGGGATGGTATCCAGAAGATACCACAGGTTTGTCCTACAACTTATCGATTCCATTAAGAACTATTAGCGAGCCGAAGCAACCTGGCTCGAAACGGAGGCCTCGAGTAGGCGATGGACCCTCGACTCTTACCTGCTCGTCCGGTTCCCTCCAACAGGATTCATTTGTTTTAGGAGCGGCGAGGACGATGGAGATTTGGGGGCCGAGATAAAGGAGTCAATCCCCGGAGGGTTTCAGGATCTATCTTTGAATACTTCGAATTTGTTCGCCGTGAAAGATGACTGCTTCTTGCCTTTCTGTAAGTTATATTTAGATCTATTCAATTTATGACTGCGAGGTATCAGGAATTTATTAGGCAAGAGCATTCCGCTATCTGAATAAGATTTTTTGTTAATTTATTTAACGACTATTAAGGACCTCTTTACGATTATTAGTAGCTATGGATTATAGTACATAAAATACTCAATTATCTTAAAACGTAACGATAAGATGTAAGAAACGGATAAACTTAATTCGCTATTCTTATTACTTGTTATGTATGTTTAATTTTTCAAGACAGTGGCTGCAAATTAGATACGGTAGTATTTAGTCGCTTAAAATTCAAATAATTGAATAGCAAGTATATTATGCAAGCAGATAAATGGTCGAGTGGAAACAATTACAATTTTAGATATAACTATACTTCCAGTCTTTAATCAATAACTTTAATCAATCATTTTTGTTAAAAAGTTACATTGAAATTGTAATTTGTTTCCAAAAAATACAGGATCCGTAAGTATATAAATAAACTGTTGAAGTTTTTTATTTCTCAAGCTGAAGGCTAGTATGAAAAAATTGATTCGTCTACTATCCAAAAATTTCTTTATCCGAACATCGATATCTCCCTTTGAATAGTTCGGATATAGGAGGCTCTACTGGACGGTTGCCAATTTGTGTTTTTTGACGTAAAATTCCAGAAATCTGACTAAAATTTTTTTAACTGGACCAACGTTTGGAAAGTTGATTTGGCTTTGTGGCTTTTTCCCAGCTGTACTTTCACTCCGGGAACCAAAAGATATTGAGATATTTGTACGTAATCTGTTAGATTTTAACCCTCTATTGCATTCCGTTCCCGATAGGAAACTTAATTACAAATATTCTACAGTTTAACAAGTTACGAACTATTGAAAATTGAATACATACGAAATTCCCATTTGGGAACAGCAATAATATTCAATAAATAACATTGTGTATCAATATCTCGCTATTCATTTCATTACCATATTATCATTTAAATAGAACAACAGTCGTATAATTTTTTTAACTCGTCATAAAAATTCATTGCGATAATGGGTTGTTAATACGTAGATTCGAAAAATCACAATTTTAACGTTAGGAATGCACGGAATCTAGCTTTTGTATGTTCTTTTTAAATTGGCAATCCTATTCTATTCGAGTCGACCGCAGTAGACAGTGAATAAAATAACGTATTACTGCTATCCCCTTTTACGCAATTTCCAACAAAAAGAATTGTTCCGCCCTCCCTTTCGATATTTGTAGGAAACCCTCGAGACGGCCTACTCCACGACCGAGCTTCTCCGCGTCCAGGTCCTTTTTTCTATCTTCCCATCTTTTTTCTCTTCCTTTCCTCTTCTCCCCCCCCCCCCCCCCTTTTTTTAATCCGCCCGCGCCTCCTCCCTTTTCTTACGAGAAATGGGACAGGCTCGGATTTCACCGGTGGGCTCCTCTCGAGGAGGCTCGCGTCGTAACTCTAGACAGGCAGCGTCGATTTTTCCCTCGGAAAATTAATGGAACCGCTGACAAGCCGCGTAAAAAATACGCCTGCTCGTCGCACATCGATTTCCTCGATGCGACCTCGCAATTTCGTCGGTGACTCGCATCGTTCACCACGCTTCTTTTTTCCATTCGCCAAGCTTTCAACTTTTTCTTTCTTGTTCATTCCAGACATCAAGTGATCGATCGTTTGTCTTTCGCTTACGCGAAACCAACGACCGGTTCCGTGGACGAAAAGTGCCGGGGTTCTACGCGATCCACGGATCCACTCCGTATTTTCGGGTACAGGAATTTTCGGAGCACACAGAAGGTTATCGCTAACGCGGTCTGTCAATTAGGGCTATCTCCCTGCAGAAAATCGGATACTTTGATCTCGAAGTAGACCGATGCAACTGCGTCCGGAGCAAGGACGCGGACGTAGAAAGCGATGGATAATTGTTTAGTGGAAGGATTGCTGGGAAAGTAATCGTTTTCGTAAGAAACAGGGATAGTCTACCTGTTCGAGTGTTTGGATTTCATTTCTCGGAACCGTGAGGGTTTACCACCTACCCTTTTTTTTTATTTTCATTCAAAAGAGTTTTGCTATGGCGCCAACTATTTGAATTAGTGATTGTAATAACGTTAAATCGATTTACTGGTTTGGAAAAGTAGCCTCAAAATTTTACCCGCAATTTGCCTTATTTTTGCCGATAATTAGACGATGTCAATAGAATAATAAAGTACGAATATAGTATATGCGTTTTATGTGTTCAATTATTGCGAATTTAGACGTAGTTATTTTGTTTTGTCGATAAAATTCAAATTTCAACGCGTTTCATTAATTCTGGGAATAAAGACACGGTTTAGACACATTTATATAATTTTGCGACCTCGCAATGGGAAAGTTGAAGTTTCAACTAGAAAGAGAAGGGAGATTCTTTATTGTTTCTTTTCCTTCCAATTGAAACTTTGTGATTTGCAATTTCGCAACGTCGCAATTATTATTAAAAAAAATTGTTTGCAATGTTTATTCCGGTGTTCTCAATGCCTTATAAAATACCGTTAAATAGGTTACGGTTAACAGTTTTACCGCATTACCGGTAAATTTACAATCCCTAATTCGAATAGCGAAGAAATACAGCAAATTATTGTTTAAGAATGATTGAATTATTTTATTGAGTGAAAGTTAATTGGTTATTTGATAAATGTGCAAATGCAGAAAATGTTGAATATCAAAACTGTATTTGATTTTCTTAGAAGTGAAATTAAATCTTATGAAATTCCAAAGGCTTAGAAGTAATTTGCACATCTAATATGTTTCACTTGGTTTCAAATTTTAGCATAACGAATGCAACATTTCGTTGTAAGAAATGAAATCGACCTTTAAATCTTTGCCTCCGCCTCTAGAAAAAGCGCATTACTTACGAAGTTAGGGGTGCGCGAATTAGGTGACTCATTCTGCATACATACGAAACACTCAGCGATAGACGCCTATAATCACCCATCGTAACGAAAGGGTTAAATAATCTGCACCCTTTTTCACTCTCCATAGCGTCATTTTCACTCATTGTCAGCAATTTATTAAGTAATCTTAACTGTTTTATTCGCCGTGTAAAAATCAATTGGTTGCGATTCGACGAATTTCGATTTCCAAGGACGAAGATTGGAGGGTTGTACTCCACATGTTCCATGGGTGTATCCTGGCGAAATGAAACTGTACCTTACAAGATTTCCCTTTTAGACATCTGCGGAACACTCGAAGCTCCCTTAGAAAAAATTCACGCGAAGAATTCTTTAACGGAAGTCTTTAACGAACAATATTCCAGAAAGGTGTGGTCGTTGCAATCCTGCTGTGGAATACGAAACAGGAGTTCTGCATTTTATGCAATTCTTCGGTTGGCGACGTTTGGCGTGCAGATTTTTCCTCTTCCGGCCAGATTTCACGAAACCTTTGGTCCCCTCCTAAGCTACGTGACATGGCATGTCGTTAACTCCATGGAGAATCGAAAATGAGCTGCCGTTCCGATGTAGCGTCGTCACGTGCTGCGTGGAATTTCGTGGACGAGTGCACGACACGTGTTCGTCGAAGCTGACCGACTCCTCTGCTGGACCCGCATCGTTTCAAGATCCACAGACACTTGAACGCCGGCCGAACATCAAAGAAACCCTCATCGATGCACGGGAAACAACGAGGAAATTTAGCGGACACAAAAATAAACCGAGACGGAATCACCGTGGCACGGGTAAACAAAAATAGAACTCGGTACCATAGTATATTAGTTTTGCTTCGCAATTCTTTAACCCTTCTTCGGATTTTTCCAATTCCAACTGTACAGTTTAAACATTTTTTATAAGTAATACTATGATTATATTAATATCACACGATACTTATTTATTTGATATAAGTAATATTACAATCAAACTCTAATTATTTATAATTTCACTCAATTTCATTTCTGTGAGGTGTATACTCGCTTTTGACTCTCACTGTAGATTGCTGATTTTTATGCAAATTCATATTTTTGTTAACAAATTTAAAGAAATGGCAGCTAAATAGGGGATCATTGTATCTTCTGAATATTACAATTTTTATTATACATATTTGCATATTGGCTTGAATTTCTCATAAATGCATAAAAATCTGCAGTCTAAATATAAGTAAAGAAATAAAGTATAAATACAGATTGAGTTCATCTTACAAATATTATAAGTGGACTGCGGATTTTATGCATTTAGTGGAAATTTAAATATGCAAAAAAATACAGAAAGCCTTATAATGTCTAGGAATACATAAATTATCCAAAGTAAGATACGAAATAGTTCCCTACGTACAATTAGATTCCATTTCTTTAGTTTAATGAACAGAAATATGAGTTTGCATAAAAATTCGCAGTCTAATTATCAGATGAATTTGAGTTTGGATATTTTATATACTTTTCCACATTATATTCATTTTATACGATGTTATATATCGAAATTGTGCATAGATGCATAAAAATTCACAGGATAGCGATGATTAGACCGATCATATAAAATAATTTATAGTCACATGACCAGCTGCGGTAAATAAAGGCAAGCTACATATACTACTCGCGATCAGGAAACAGTTAAATGCCAATGTGATAACGTTGTACATAGCAAACTGTACATAAAAGTTTGAATGCGGCCATTTGATCGATCGCGTTATATTTAGTATTAACATCCTATCTTTTATGTCCTTTCAATCTCACGGACGAATTTCTACGATTGTTCTACACTCTAACATTTCACCACACTCAATATGTTTCCAAAGCATTTCCCTTCCCATCAAAAATCCATCTTCGAACACCGCAAATACCCGGCCATATGGAAGCAACCCCCAAGCAATAAATAACCGTAACCACAAACGGTACACGATATTTCCTTTACGCTACATTTTCTCCATACCGGAGTCCCCAAAGTATCCTATCTTCATCTTCACGAGACATTCTCCATGCATTCACGACAAAAGGGGACGCGTAAATTTCATAAACTTCACATCAAAATTCGACCTGCTCGTGTCCTCGCGAGATTCCTTCCAGGTTGGACGAAAGAAGACGCGGTTCCACGAGGAATGCGACCGGCATAGGGCCCGAATAGGGCCTTGCAGGGCTGTATCATGCACAGGGTGCCCCCCGCTGGGTACCGTAGAAGGGGGTGTGGCACCGGTCCACCCCTCGGTATCCTGCGGTCATCCCTACTCGTCGGCGGCCCTTAGAAGCGGCCGTGTACACGCACAGCGTGGCATTATGCAGGCCCCGTGTTCTACAGGCCGTTACGGAACCGCCCTGTAATGGGATAAAAATAACCGTGTTTATATAGGATTACGAGACGATCATCTTCCACGGGGCGAGTTTCCACAGGGCGGAAGGGCGAGGCTTTGAGAGGAAGGGTAGAATTTTCGTCGAGCCGGTTCTACTCTATTGTCTGCGTCTCTGAGGACCTTGTTGCGGCTAATAGATACGTGATAGGGACGTGCCGTCGTCTTGGGTACGCGTATGCGACGGGAGACGATGGGTGCTGGTATTTATACGCTGATCAATTCGTTGCCGCACAGCGCGTGCGGTAAACCATTGTTGTGCGTGCAGTTGGATACTTTCCGGGTGAAGCTGTAGAGACTGTTTTGCGTGCGTGTTTTCTTTGTTTTTATTCGTCGGTTGGTACGATGATCGTTGAGCGAACTTTCGTTCAACTCGTTAAACTCTTGAGAGGTATCGGCATACTATATGTGTACCAATACATTTTTCAAATTATAATACAATGGAAGCTCGTTTATCCAAATTAATTGGGGCACATAAATGTTCGGATAATAGAACATTTTACTTTCTTGATCCTGATTCTTTGTATGTTTAAAGAAATATTGGTAACATTCATGTTCTGTTAATAACAATAATCTCAAATAATATAATTAAACGTGATTTGATTAAAGATTTATATATCGCAAAACTTTTTAGGTACTAAATGATGTAATCATTTTAACAGATTCAATGTAGTAAGGTTACGTTCTTTTTATGTTATACCATCTCAACTATAATATTGTACTGTCTCAATAGTGTCGCTCTTCTGATTTATTTTAATTGTCTCGTGTTTCGTTCTCATAATTAGCATACGTCAATTAACACTTAATTTGCAGATCACTAAAAATTCGGCTTTTCCAGTTTATGCATCATCTGCGAGCAACGATAAATTTCGTAAAATGTTATTAAGAACTGTTGCAATTTTTCGACTAGATCTTTACATATGCAAATTCTCTAGTAAAATGCTAGCAAAAATAAAGAAGAATCTTTTAACTCCAATGTATTTTGAAAGCACTATAAACATTTTAGTGAAACACTACCTGATAAATTTCTCTTAAGCACAAAAAGTCGCGTTACGTAAAAGCGCGCACTCAATCGATCCGTAGATCGAGTATTAAAATATAACACCTCTTCGTACCTTTCAATGTTTACCTACAGTTGCCTGTTCGCTTGTAATTACATTCCCTAGACTTTTGAGCGAAGCATCACAGGTACATATGTATCTGACGCGACATCGGGCCAACACGGTGTCACGATTCGCCATCAAAGTGTTACCGGAGAACAGTGTGAAGTTTAAAGAGAGGATAGGAATCGCTTCCATCACCCAATCAATCAATCCCCACCCTATCGAGGGAAGAAAAGGTTACAGCGCGTGTTTGCCCCGTCGCTAACGAGACAACACGCTCTCTCGCCGTTCTGAGCCCGTCGATATTAACCATCCGGGGCTATATTTGATTACAGTCTTGCTAATTGCGCATCGCCATTCTCTCCCATATTCACAGTGTTCTCTTTCTCTCTTATTGACGCCGATCAATCGACTCTGTGCCGGTTCTAGGGTTGAATGACGCTAGACAAAGAGCAAACGCGACAGGGACGAGGAATGATATAATATATCAGGGTTAAACAAGGACAGAGAGGAACCATCCCCTCTGATCGTTATTAAATTATTCTAGCGTAACGGTGAATCTACCCGCAGATATAAATTGACACCGACAACGCCGATTTCGCCGGCCGGAGGACACAATCGCCGGCCTATGGCCCGTTCACCTCCGCAACGGGGTTAAATTCCTGTTATTAATGAATTTGTTTGCGGTGCCTGCCTCGACGGTCAATATTTATTTATCCGGGCGAACGTTAGCTCTGCGACACAAGTCCTGGCCAGTGTAAACCGGAGAGGGACCCGGGAGGACTTGGGAGAGGATGGGCCAGGAGAGGGGAAAGGGAGGAGTTCGCGGGTCACGGGAAACCGGCAAGACCGTAAATAAATGGCCGAGGCGTATTTATTTGGGGAAAAAACAAATTTATGCACCGGCCGAAATAGAGGATGGCGGTGGTAAGGAGCAGGAAGAACTTCTCCGATTTCCTGAACCCTTTTTTATTAAGGATTCCCCCGCCGTGAACTCATGACCCGCGCCGTTCAACAGGAAACGACGCGCGTGTTCACCTTTTAAGGGTTGCCTTTTAATGGCAGCCGGTGAAAACAGTCTGTTTGCTGCTGGGCTCTCGTTCTATTTTTTTGCTGGGAGTTTTTTTCTTTTTAAGTTTGTGTTGCGCGCGGTTAAAGTAGCGTGGGACTGGGCTGGTAAGAATGAAGTGCACTTTATCGTGGATAGCTTCGCGGGGACTGAAAATTGATACCGTTCACGTGCTCCAAATATTGGGTTAATTGCGCTTGGTTAACGTTTTAAAATGATTCGTATAAAAGTGAGGTGAAGTTATAATATAGGGAAAACTACGACGTTCGCATCGCTTTCGATGGGACTGAAATATGTTGTTTTAATTATTATTTTGAACAACTTGTTCATCGTTCAAAATGTTGACGAAATAGCTCGAAATGCTGTCTTTAACAACATATTTTAATTTCATTAAAATTGGTGAGAATATGTAGCTTTTCTAGAACTTTGTTTATGAAAATGATATTATGTAGGTAATAATTAGGCTGCGGATAATTAGGACTCTTATAAGAAGGTTGTTGCGTAAGAAATGATTTATTATAAAATAGTAAATTTTAATAAATGTTGATTTGTATTACGTCAAAAAATGTATCCATTTAATAGATCTCGCTTTGGTTAAGAATTTTCATTCTGAACGACGCTGTAAAGATTGAAATACAAACTGTCAGCAATAATAGTACAAAGAAATACAGAACTGTAAATATTTGAATTTCTCCAAATATTCCCATAATTCCTTATTCGGATAAATTCTTATTCATTATTGCCTATCTCTGTATTTAACGAATGTTACTATAGCAAATAACTGCGATTTAATCGTAGTTCTTTATCAAGTGGTACAAATACTTGATTGGATTACAAAATCTTCATTCGTTTTATATATAGGTGCGATAAAATCAATAAATAAACGATTGATTTGTTTCTTTTCCTTTTCCAAACTTGAACCGAGTTAACTTCTTTTTTCACTCAACGCCTCGATTGACAGGAATTGTTTTTGTTATGAGTCCTTTAATTTCTACGAACCAACAGTCACTCTATGGGTTACCCGTAGCTCACAATGTTTACTCACCGCCACGTTTAGGTTACTGACACGATTTCATCGACACTGAATATCGCCGACAATTTTTACTTATCAACGCCTACTTCTAATGCATATGATGTATTTTTGTCTTCGCTACATGTTATCGCCGACGATATATCATTATCTCCATATTCATTTTCTTGCAAACAAAAGTATCGAGACAAATAATATCTATTGTAAAACATGTTATTATTACATATTCACAGTTTTACTTTATTAATCGATAAGTAGGCATCGATAAGAAAAAATTGTCGGCGAAACTAAGTGTCAATGGAAACGTTGTCGTTGAGTAAATATTGTTAGCGAAATTCGATGTCAATAAAATGATTATCGTTGAGGTGTAGAGTAACCCTCGCCACGGACAAGATACAGAATAAACCTACCATCCTATCACATACTCTCAAATGCCAATAACTTGAAAAACCCGAGTTTTCGAAAGAAATATCTTCCGTTTTATTATCCGACAAAGACTGCAAACACTTCGAAATTACATATTTCAATATGCAAAATGCAGGTAGCAAGCGTAAAACTATAGTTCGTATGCAATCGAAAATGCAAAGATGAACGTGGTAAATGAGGCTACGTAGCCCAAAAAAATCGTGTGACGGAAAAATACATTCAATGATAGGTTTATTCTGTACCTCGTCCGTGCGTTCTCGCTCTACTCAGAATCGCCGATGCGTTCCTCTCGGCAGCTCGCGCAGTACTCCGAAGAACGATCGCAACGGAGCTGGAGCTCCAGCATCCGCACTCCCACCTCGAACACGGCGGGTCCAGTTCGTCTCCGCCGCTACTGCCACCACCACTACATCTCCACCACCACCAGGTTCGACGTTGTCTCCACCACCACGGGCAGCGGCGCCCAAGAGGCGAAGGGCCCGAGGTTTCTGCGCTTCGAGTCAGTTGGCCGACATGAGCCGCGCGCGTTGGGGGGCTCTCGGTGTTCGATCGCTCGTTAAGGGTAGCAACGCGATCGGTAGCGTGCACTCGTGAGATGTTTTCGAATTCTCATAGGACTACGTGATCTACCTACTATCCAACGAACGCATCGCAAAAAAGTATTATGGCACGTTCGCAATTAAAAGTGTCTCGATGATTTTGAAAAGTGACGAGCAGCTTTACGCCGGATGAAAACAGTGCGAATCGGATTGTGAGAGGAGGGTTGCTTTTCGGAGGACGACTTTGCTTATAGTTGGATTGTTTGACTCAACGGTGAACTCGACGCATCTCGTACCAGCAGTGTCAGTGTAGTTTTCGAGTGTCGTTTGCTGCGTGGATAAACGGAGTGTTTGGGAAACATTGAACCGATCTCCAGGCGCAAGGTGGATTTCGTTGCCGCGACCAACTTCGATTTGGAATTCTACAGTAGCACAAGTGAGTCCTTGTATATTCTTGTTGTATTATACCATGTGAAATTGCCGTTTTTTATTGCTCCAAATGAAAACGAACATTTTGTTTCACGAAGTACATATCAGGTTAGATTTATTTCACGAAATATTACAAGAAAACAGTACTTTTTATTTCATTAAACTGGGAAAATTCGTCGCGCCTTTGATAATATTCGCTTTTACTGTGTAATTGCTGAACTAAACGGGGATTAGTTTTTATGAGCTTTAGTTAAATGATAGCACTCTTAATCGGAGCAAATACAGTTCCTATTTGGGCCACTTAAAATCTAATAATGGACGACATATAGTTTTAGTAGCAAACGTAACTTTTTTTCATTCGACAACACTAAATAACCTGATGTCTCAATGATTCTACTATTATCATGTTTTGCAATGTTTGTCAAACTTTATTAACGGCTAGAAATTGAGTAAATTAAAAGCTTAGAAGAATTACTTGCATCGGTTCAGTTCGGAGCAAGAAAGTGCCGGAACAGTGCAAACTTTTTAGAAAAAGGGATTATGATACTCTTTGATAGTCACAGAATAATGAAACAATAAATACTACACGCAAAATTGTTTACTGAAATGTTAATGCGCACATATTATCTGTGAATGTTTCCAATATATCTCTACGTACTTCCCGAACAACCTAATATGTATATCTCGTCAAATTCTACATAAGACGTCTCCACTACTTCGATATTAAAATGCTTCGTACCTTTTTGTCCTATTCTTTTAATAAGTAATTGGTTACCTCTAGTTAATGAATAAATAAACAACTAAATATACATCGCTAATGTTAATAAAAAATATCGACAGACATTTTCAATGTTTATAAACTATGTGTATGCTTTTCAATTCGATAAATTGAATACTAAAGTTGAATACACCGCCTCCGGTTTATCGCTTCTCGGATATTGAACAATTTTATTCGTTCGAAACAGTCGTAAATAGATAAACAGATAATGATCTATCATCTGATTCATATTTTAATTCGACTAACTTTACAACAGCGATTCGTGATACGCATAGTTTAACATTCTCGTGTAAAAGTACGTTTCTTTCTGGAACAACTTGTTCAGTATAGTTTCAATTCCTTGGAAATATAACGCTGTTATTAGAGCGTTTCCATATTGTCCGGATTTCACTGTCCACTTTCAAAAAATAAAATAATGAAATGGCATATATATTTGCTTTCGTTGTTTTTAAACGAACGAGGATTTTAATATTTAGTTTCAAACCGGATAACGAAAACTGCAAGCAAGCACGCGAAAAAAAGGCTATTATTGTTTCAGCAGAATTTTGAAAAGGAATAATGAATCGGGATCCAGTTATCGGCAATTTCGTATGGTATAACCTAATATTAGATTGGAGTGAATTTAACTATAGAGGTCGCTTAATTAAAATTAAACGAGCTCGTGCAAGTACGAATATTCTCGTCGAGCTTCTCGAATCACTCTAACGAGCGACTCTATAAGCAGTGTAAGTGTTATTTTATTACTCTTCATCCACGAAAATTACACGGATGTACAGTTATAAATTATATTTTCCCGCAATTACGTCGTTTTCATCAGCGACGTGTCAAAGGCTTCGAATTCGAACACTCAGATTCGCATCCACGTGCTTAATTTTCGTTAAAATATTGAACCTTACGAGATTAACACTAGAACTCCCGACAACTGAAGTATACTTATTTGTACCAAAGAAAGCAAAATGATAGACGATTGGAAAGACTATATATACACGATTGAAACAAATCTTTATACAGTCGGACGCATAAGGATTCGTCCATCTATTGCACTTGACGTGTGCCTTAATAAATAAAAATACATAATGGCAATTATTGAAATCAACAATTTTTAGGAATATCAACTTATTCTATACTAATAAAGGTTGACTTCTGCGTTCCTCATTTAAACTTTATATAGGCGTGTACTTTTTTCCGTTTAATTATATACTATACAATATACGGTAAGTGGATGAACGCTTAAGCGGTCGGCTGTATTCTCGTGTCAAATTTTATACCAAAACGGTGCAGCTAAATTAGCGCGGTAAAAGATCTTCAAAACCGAGTTGAACTTACGATACGTTGAGCTATGATTTTGTTCGACTTACGTCGACAATTCTGCAGCCAATTAGTACGTAAATCCGGGGTACGTACTGCGCTAGTTTTAGTCTAGTTTTTCCGATGCGTGGAGACACACGGGTCACAGTCGAGTGAGTGTTTCGAAAAGCTCGGACGAATTTAGGAGGTCGCTTATCTGGTAAAACGAACTCCCGCTGGGCCACGGTCCTTGGGAAACCTATTTAAAAAGCCGCGGCTATTCGGTAAAACTCTCGGTTTCCCGGCGACCATTCTTACGCTTGACTTGCAACAGACTTGTTATTGCTGTTCAAATTAAGCAACCGCGGGCGAAATAAAGCGATCCCCGTTGCCAGTTTTATACGGCGAATTCGAGTTCCGAAATGTTAGATACGTGGAATTAGGAAAAAATTTTCGTGTACAAGCGCTCTGGCGACATATGCTATACTTGTTGCTCCGCGAGCTAACGCGAAGTCGCGATTATGATAAAATGCCGCGTGTAGATTGAATCGAACACGACATTTCGCTTGATAGCAGCAGCTTTGAAATCCTTATTCGAACGCTTCGAGACTTGTTGCAGCAAATATAATTGTTTTGCAGCATTTTGCAAACGTTTTCGCTTGGAAATTACTTTTAATAAGTGATTCGAGATACTTATTATCGTTCAACGGGAAACAAGTGGATTAAATTGGACAAGAAATTCCGCGTGACGAGCGTAGCTTTGAAATCGGCATTCGAAGGTATTCAAGGTTTATCGCAGCGGATAATTGTTTTGGAGTGTTTTACGAGTGTTTTTGTTGGAAATTATATTCGATAGGTGGTTCGAAATATCTCTTATTTTGTATACGAATCGGGTAGATCGAATTGAACGCAACTTATTATTATTTATTAACGGGGGTAAACCCTATAGAGTACAGAGAAAAATTAAGATTAATTGTAAAAGTTTCAGCAACGTAATAATTGAGATTTGAAGCTAGCGGGAGTGGAAAAGAAGTCGACGGATTTACAATTCATGTTAACATTCCTTAGAATCGAGTTGAGACCATTGTTAACCCATTTGCATTCGCGAATGGAATAATCCGCGTACGATAACTGATATTGATATTGCTTATGTTTGTAATGTATCACTGTGTATCGATCACCTTAAAGATACTCGTACTGATCAATAAAAGGTATAATATCAGCTCCAAATTTATTCACTGTATTTTGATTATTACACGTAGTTTCCAAGTAAAACCGAAAGTCTTTGAATTATAAAGCTGATCGCGTATTTATTGCTACAATGCAAATGGATTAATACCGTATAGCGTAGTATGAGCTTCCTCTAACAAAGTTTGGTGTCGAAAGACGTGGTAAACTTAAAGGACTCCAATACGTGAGAACAATTATTGCTGGATGCGACACATGTATCATAACGCATTGCTTTAAAATTTGTGTGTTTAACGATGGAGAAACGAATAAAAGTTTGTAGGAAAATAAAAGAACTGCGTTGTGCAGCATTGTACGAATAATTTGTTAGTAATTATTTTCAACAGATAATTTAAGATATTCATTATGTTTAGCTTGTGTAGATTGAATTGAATACGACGTATTGTTCGACAAGTATGGTTGTGGAATTTGTATACGTAACGCATAAATACGGATACAAAATATTGAGGCTTGTTGCAAACAGAATAAAATTGTTTTCGAATATAATATTTTACAAATTATGCGTGTATTGAAAATTACTTTGATACACGATTTGTAAAATTTGGCTACTATTTTTTTTTAGCTAATTTACCGGATAAAGTTCCTACGGATTACTAATATACAAAAAAAAACTCGAGTAATCTGAATTTTCTTGAAGTGCAATTTTATGTAATGAAGTGAAAAATTGATCGATTCTTCTAATGATCTCACCATTGTTAAATAATTCTTGTAGAAGACTAAGAGAAATTCGATTTGAGTTCATTTTTGTTGGAAAATCCGTACGAACTTTGTCCGATACCTAATATAGGATTCTTCAACCATCTTTGAAAATATTTTGGTGTCATCTTTTTCCATTGAACCTTGAATCGCTGTACGATCGAACGATGTATGAAAGTGGTTCGAATTAATCATCAAATTTCACTCATCGACGAATTTCGTAAAACGCTGATATCGGTTATCTATTGAAATCGTGTGATTTAACACCTTTGGAATATTTTTCGCGCGGCTACGTGAAATCTTTCATTTATATGTATATAAATCACGAAGAATTGACGAACTTAAGAACAACGCTAGTTATTGGTGAACCAATGCTTTAAGTTATGTAAAAATATGATAAGAAATTGAGTCCTTCGAATATGCGGTATCAACCGAAGCCATGGAGAACATTTCAAAGATATCGTTTCTTATACTTAACCCATTTGCAGCATAGATGCTCAACTAATAGTCGGGCCGTGTCGTCGCATATCTCGCGTGGTAACAAATATTTCTACTTTCAATTTTAAATTGAATTCATGAAATGTAGAGAAGGAATTAGAATCGAAATTTTTACCATTAAACGCCGAATGTGCGTCAGTTTGTAAATTTGCTTATTTTGTTTATTCGAAATTTTATAAATATATCTTAAGAAAACTCATACCAATCGGAGTCGTATTACAACGAAAAACATCCTCGACTCTGGCGTAAGATTTTCTCCTCACGCCTTCACAGCGAACGCGTAAAGAATAAAAATCTATCGTTCTTAACGAAAGACCCTATACATATTTAATTATATACCGAAGGGAAAGTGTTTCAAAACGATTCTTCAAAATTCGCACAGCAATGATTCCCCCTAAAATTTCCAGTGTAAGATACTGAACACTTCAAAGGAACATTTTCCGACAGTGTAACGCGCGATTGCAGGCGCGTAACACTGAATCTTAACTTTCGGTTACTCCGCTCCGTAAATCGTAAAAATCGGCTAAGTTTACGAAATACGCAGTTGGAATAAAGTTGCCGTCTCCCTGGGGGAACCCTGCGGAGGATGCTCCCGTTTGGGAAAGATACGCGAAAGGAAACGGGTTCGCCGGTGGTCGACGAACGACGCTCGACCTCCGGCGGATCGCATAATCGTAAAGTGGCCGTCCATATGCAGCATCGAACGCGGAGATTCGCAAACATTCGGGCCCACTTACTAGAATTACGTGCCCCGGATCGCGTCGTTTCGTGTATACACGAGGGCAGTAAGTTTTCAACGATTTACGCGAAACGCGTGCAAAGAGGGGAATACGCTTGCTCGTAAATACGCACAAAATATGCAGAGGGAACGGAGTTTCTCAGCCTTACTCGTTGAATTTCGTAGGTGGCTACTATCGGAAGCTTTCGACTTGTAGATAGGGCTCGAAAAGCAAGGGAAACCGGGGCGAAACCGAGACACGGTAAAGATAAAATATCCGTATCTTTGGTATTAACGTAAATATAGAATTGCTATTGGAATTGTTTGGAATAAACTCTTTATTAACCGTTTGAATCCCAAGGATCATTGGAAAAATCTTGTCAAGAAAAACCTAAGCAGTGCAATAGCAACGCTTGCCTTAAAATTGAAAATATTTTTAGCTTATACGTGTTCATCGAATAATATTTGTTAAAAATTAGTGTATTTTTATGTGGTTTACGTAAAAAGAAGTGACGTTGCGAATAACAAGTATCGATGAAATTTAGCGTACAGATTTCGACAGAATCGAAACGCATCACGGTTAACCCTTCAACGACGCGGTTTTTTGTTTCACCTACGCAAAGTAGAAGAGACTTCTATATTTCGGTAAATTGATTCCACTGTACTATTAATCTAGTTCGCTATTTATGTGATATGGAGATCAACTATGTGTTCTACAATCGCTAATAAATAGTTCTTTCTGTTCTAAATAACTGGTAATTGTTTTGTAGCAATAATAAAAGGAAACTAGGATCCGTACATTAACTTAGTTGGCTCGTTGCATGCAAAATCGATCGCTTTTCTCCCTCGATGTTCAAATTGAAATATGTTGTACTCTCTATGAGAAAGTAAGGGGGGTTTAAGTCATCATTTTGCCGATAAGGAAATTGTTTAAAAAATACAGGCCTTCGAAATTGACGAGTTTAGACGATCTTTAGGACAGCCTTTGCAAATGCATACAATAAATTCAAAACCGTTTCGAAAATATTAGAACGTCTCGGTTTCGCCTAGGAACAGTGTTTTGCCAGAGATTCCTTTATGTGGATACACGGCTAAGTGTTTAAGTTGATTCATTACTATTACAAGACAGAGAGGTTAATTCATTGGGATTATCTTGGTAAATAAAACGCGAATAATATTGAGGTCATTCGTACGAAGAAACGCAGGAAACGCGTTTAATGAATGGAAATGTAGTCGATGAATCGTGAAACGAAGGGAAGTTCGAGCGAAGTTTATTCCTCGATGGTCTTTACAGTCTTCTTTCGAAGCAATAATTGTTCGGCAATCGTTTGAAATTAACGCAATTTAAAAATCTGTTTTTGGTCCTTTTTAATGTAAAATTGTTACGAAATTGTTAGTGTGGCTTCTCGGTACTCTTTCTTCAATGAAATTATTAATTTTCCAGAAAAATTGTAAATAGAGTAACTCCAATTAACAGTTTAAAAACTAAAAGCTAGTTGAACATAGTTTCAGACACAATGTAATTAGGTATTTATTCTTCTACGTTTATTAACAACCTGGAACACGAATACTATTCGATATCTTTTTAATATAACATTCGTGAAACTCACAATACTTTGCAGACTATTTTTTCGTACATCATAGTTTTGCAAATTTTATTCTTGGTTTTTCTTCTTCAACTTCAACTTCTTCAGATCTGAAATCTGTCTGTTAGATTAGATCAGTTTATTATTATCGCTATAATAATTACAGGAACATATTATGCATATTGCGTCCATCTGAAATATTGATAATTCTTACTTTTATCGGAAATATGAATTGATTCACCAAATACAGTTACAGTTCAAAGGGTTAAAGTCGACTATTGCAATCGTACTTATTATTAAAGTGTTCCTATATTATTTGCTATGCATGCAAAGCTACATATTAAACTTTGTTTCACTTCTCCACAAGAATATCCCGACAATCACAAGAACAACTCAAATCTATTTATATATGTTCTGCGATTTAACGAATCTTACTGTATCAAACAATAGCATTTTAGTCGTAATTCATTGTCGATTAGATTAATTCCTCATTCGTTTTGTATTCACGTATACGTAACATAAAATCAATAAACGAACTTAAACAAGATTAAGTTCTGTTTGCACCCAATGCCTGCAACAATGCTTGCAAACCTTTACCAGAAATTCCTATCGAATACAGAGCAATAGTCAAACCTATCGCAATATCGACCTCTGACAAACCTATCGCAATATCGACCTCTGGCAAAGCCATCTCATCTCTTCCGCCGAGCCACTTGCCGTCTCCGTAAGCACGAAGGCATCCAAGGGCTCATAAACTGCAAGAGATTCCCGTGCTCCGAACCGTGAGGATCTCCCTCTGTTTCATGGACGAGGAACGGTCGATAATTCACGGTCACAAATCGACCTGTGCGGAATCGTGAATAGACGCGATTGTCAAGCGTGCGCGACCCCTTTCGTGTTTCGTCTGATCGAGTTTCTCCACTACCGGGAATGGTGGAACAAGGGACACACGGGTTAGCGAAATTACCGCGATTTCCTCGACTGCGAATCGATGAACGGTTGATGAAATCGCAGGCAGCGCACGATCGTTCGATGGCGCGTTGTTTGCGACGGCCTGTTAACCTTCCGATCGAGCGAACGCAACGCGCGATCATAGACGTCGCTAACGAGGAACTATCGCGAGAGACGCGACTGCAATAATCGGCCCTCGATTTCGCGTGCAATCCCGTCTCGCTTCCACTCGTTTGCTCGTGCGTGCACTGTGGATGCAATTAATTAATAAGCCGCGTATCTCGTCGGGCCGCCATTGATAGCGGGCATTAATCGTCGCTGCGATATTGCCTCAATAATTACCCCTTTGTCTCCTTTGACGAGAACGATGCCCGCGAAAACGATTCCCCTGCCTCTCCGAGAGTTGTTTTTGCGAAATTAAAAGAACGCGCGGGATTGTTAAGAACGTTCATTAGCGACCGAGAGAATTCTCAATGATCGGGCGATTGTTTATACGTTTCGCGTTTCGTAAGATGAATTTAATGATAGATTTTCTCGTGGGCTCGATGAATGAAACTTTGTGCACTCGATACGAAATTACGTATCGCGAGATTGCCCGAAGCAAAGTCTGCGGACGTTATTGAAGTTCGTTTTCACGCGAGGGATTTTGTAACGAATAAAAGTTGGCACGATTTTGTATAATAAGTTGATTGCGGATTAGTTACGTGAATTTATATTTTTTGGAATAAGTTTGGAGAAATAGGACTTATATCGGTGTTTCCTTCATCTTCTAAATATAATTTTTACTGTATTTCGAATGTTTTGTAAGAATATTGCAGATTATATTCATTCCGCACTTTTTTGCAACTTTAACGTTTCCAATAAATGGCCGCGATGTAATGATACAAGCGAATGAATTGAATATCGCGTAGATTGTTTTGGAATTAGCGACTAAGTTTGATATAAATACAATTCTTTTCGGCTGACTATAAACTTTCCAATACCATAAGTTCTAGTCTAGAATTTGGCTAATCTTTTAACTATCTTAATGATTGTGATTTACTTGTATCAAGAGTACTTTTGTTAGTACAAAATTTAAAATCGATAGAGCGTAGCTTACTCCCATTGTCAAAACTCATAATCGTCATTTCGAAAGGTTTAGTATGCTAATAATACCTAACATTCTTTTACCTATATAATTTTCTTCGCACCTTTTAATAGAATCGCTAAACGCCGTTTAAAAATCTCGACTAAAAATTCAATATTTACAATTGGTATCATTTTGCGTTGCATATTATGGCAACCTATTATAAACAGTAGTATAAAAAATTGCGAAACAATTACAGAATAGCGAATGAATATTTAGAATAAATATGAAAAACTATTTCGTGTTCTAATAACGCAAACGCTCTTACTTTAAATATTATGGTACTATACATTTTTTAACAACGTACACTCAGTCATTTTAACCCTTTCGCTGTAGAGTCCGTACGTAGTATAGTCACTCCTAAACGTATAAATCATTGATCGAGCGATGATTTATTAACAACGAGATATCTTTGGATCTTGAAAAAGACGAGTTCCAAAGGTGTTTATGTTTTTCTTATTTGCAATGGAAACGCGTAGAATCTATAAACTTTTTTTCTAACAAGTTTTATTCTAGTTAGAACCATCTGCAATTGCAGCACGTCGTCGTTTAACCAACAGTGAAAGGGTTAAACTTTCATTCATTTGAAACTGAAAGTTGAAGGCTATTTCGAAAACCCTACAAGAAATTCCATCTCTAATAATCCAGTCACTCAATTTTTAAAGCCCCGATTCGTCGCAGATGTACAAGAAGTCTCACTTTTTCGCAAATTAAACACAAACCGTGAAGCAGCATCGGCTTCACTCCGGTACCAACGACTCGCAGCCTTTCTGTCTGGGAAGCTAATGTGTTAAAATGGCCGCCGCCTACGCGCCTAACCCAGCCTCTGCGCCGCGCTCTTTGATACTCCAAATCCTCTGCTCTCTTCCTCCTCTTCGCCGCGCTTTAAAACTCCGGTTTACACGAGCAAAACAGTGTCAGAATCCGACGATATCGCGTACAGCTCGCGAATACCATCGACGCGACTCGTCGGCGATGAAAGAAAGCGGCGGCGGAAGCTGCGGGACGAAAGCGAGCAGCAGGAGAAAGCTGAAAAGCGTTGACGGGGATATTCAAAGGGTCGCGTGTCGCCGTTCACGGGAACGAGACTCCGAGCAGAAATAAGAGGGATCCATTGGCACGGCTCGCGGTTCCCGACTTCTTTATTTTCCGGACGGACAGGCCGGAAAAAGAGAAGCAAGAGAGTGTTTCTTTATCGAGCCGCTTCGCGGAGATCATTACGCGGGCAGAAGCTCGGTTAGTCGTTAATAATGTCTGTCAAAGTCAAATAACGGATCCCACTTCGTTCAGTTGCCATCCGTTTAGCCAGCAGCCGTAATCGTACGATTTTTCTCTCATTGTTCTTCATAGATGGTTTGTTATCTGGCAGAATGAGTCCATGTGGCGCTTGAACGTTCGCATTATCCGACTATTAATTGACGTTCGCTATTACTGGGAAGCTTGCGCGATAATGAAAATCGCGCGCTCGATAAATGTGTAATCGCGCCTGTTTTTTTTTTCTTTTCCTTTTGTAAGAAGGTTGAGTAAGTTCGATGATCAGAATGGTGTATTTGGCGAGAACAATAAACAGGGTGAGGCGGAAAGGGAAGAATATGTCGTAAAGATAGCGGATCACTATAATTAGACTTTGAATCTTCGTGCGATTATAGCCAATTTAAGTAATTCTGGTGGAAGAATGTATTGTATTATTCGGAAAATTCACAGCGCTTTAGTCGTTAGTACTATCCTTGGCGAAAAGTTCTTCGCCAAACGGGATAATATAAAATTCACTAAAAACGTTAATGTTTTTCTCATGCAAAGTGATATTTTATAGCTACAAAATTCAATAGAGAATTTATAGGCAACGCGGAGCAACATTGGTTACTAAAAATGTTCCCATAAGTGTAAATCAATTTCGAGAAGTAATACTATTATTGTAGAAAGAAATTTCATTTACACGATGCGAAGATCCGTGAAACAATCGAATAAATTTCGCTCTTCGACAAGGATTTCAATCACGTTACAGTCATAAAAGGATCCGACAATTGTATCGATTCAGACGATTCGTAGCTAAATTAGAATTTTTATTTTAAGGCGAGTCATGCTTACGCAAACATTTTATGTTAAAAACGGCGCTTATTTTAATTAGGTTGTGAATTTTCATGATACTCGTGTATAGATTAAACGTGCAAAAGAGTGTAAAATACACATAGTATGCAAAAATATGCAAAATATCCAAATTAAAGTACACCTTTTAATATTCAGAGAGCGCAACAACTATTAGGTGTAGAAATTAATTCGAAGCCGTCACATTGAACTAACTTTATGAATCCGAAAATTGCAATTCTTTATCTGTTGATTTATAAATGAAAAACAGTTATCCAAGTTAAGAACGAAGTTGGATATATTTTATTCGAATAATATATCGAATAAATTCTACAAATGAAATTCGAATACCTACATGCATAATATGTTTCTACATAGCGGAATTTTAAACTTTAGAAAGAAGAGCTCTAAGAGCTGCTTAAAAAATGAAATTACAATATTTACCTTATAAAGGCGATGAAATTTTGTTACGTTTTTCGTAGACTTTGTTATAGTCTTGCTTTAAATATGTTTCATTTGTACTTCCTCTTCGAAAATTTTTCGAATAAAATGTTAGTCGAAAGGTTTATTCGAAATGTTGTTCGAATAAAACCTTATTCGAATAATTTATTCGCATTTTTTCCCCATATAAATTTACAATCTAGCTACGAACAATAAGTAAATTTATTAACTGGTGTTAATAATACAGTAACTCTTTGAGTTACGACCATTCGCACTTTACGACCATTCGACGAAAAAATTTCATAAAAAAATTAAAAAATGTATCAATTTTTTATAGTTTTCGTGAAATATATATCATATACATATATAATTATTTACTTATATGTAGTTAACAATTAAAAATCCGAACGAAAAGCTATTAATTTTGATGTACATATGTCTATTATAATTATGTTATTTATTTTTGTATGAAATTCGACTTATGACCATTTCGACTTACGTCGAAGTTGCAGTACCGAACCACGTCATAAGTCGAGAAGTGACTGTATCATATTGGTGTTCATCCAGAGATTCGCACCAATAATAATAATTATACTATCTAGAGTTTGCGTAACGATTCGAGTCTGTTTAGGTAAATCTGTTAAAGTCCAATGACTTATTACGTTTCATTGTTCTCACATCGATTCTTTCATCTAACGACTTTGCTATTAGGTGATTTGGATTTATTCGTATAATACCCAACTCTGGTTGAGAATCCCTGAGTTACTTCAACCATCAAAATGGTTTACTTAGAGCGAACAATGAGTTTGCTACCGGAAGGTACAGCATTGAAAGATCGCGTAGCAAAGCTGGCGAACAATCATGGTAATCCTTTTTATCTCCCTATGTAGTTTTTCGGAGAAGGGGATCATTAATCTTCCAACAGCTTTTTGCGCCACGGTTATGAGCTTCCGCGTACTTACCCAGAGCTCCATAGGAATCCCGTAATTATTGGACGGTGTGCTTTTTGCATAGGTATCGATCAAGATTTCCATGATTACCCCCCCGTTCCGTGTATAATCACGGCTACCACCTTTAAGTGGCCCCAAGTTCACCTGAAATTATAACCATCCGCGAGTCCGATTCAAAGAAAACATTGCTCCCCCATGAATTTTACTCGCTTATCCCGCGAAATTCCTCTCGTTGAACCACAATCAAGTCCCCGAATCGCCCTCTCCAAACGGCGTCGTTCGTAAACGCATCTTTTCCTCGCATAACGCGATCCTCCCCGTCATTATTCCCCGGCTGCGTTAACAAACTAAAACTCGGAGGATCTCCCAAGGCAAAAGGAATCCACGGAAAAACGTCGTCTATCGAGAAGAGAAGGCAGGAAACGCTTGGCACGTGATGGGAGTGCGTAAAGCCGCTCGAAGAAGGCACGTTTGCTTCCCCTAGCCTGTTTTGCGTGGCAGAGCCATTAAAAACTCGCCGATGCGGTGTGTTATCGCGGTCGACGGATCGATTTTCGGTATCGCGGTCTCGATCGACTCGCAGGAAACACCAACGTTGGGCCAGAGGAGGCTGAACTACAGGGCCCACCTGGCACGCGTTGCCCCACCATCTGCGTTCTCACGACTCCGGTCGTCATTCTACCTGCTTCAAACCTCCAAGTGCACGCGAGCGTGCGCGCGCGAAAAAGCGTGTGTTCACGCTTCGACGAGTTTCCAGCGGCAACCGTGAAGACACACTATGGCCCGTCGAATGAGGTTTCTTCTTATAGAAGCTTCCGGACCGAGGGGACGTCGAGTATAATGGATACAAATCGAATGGAACGGAGATACGTAGGATAGAGAGTTACAATCGAGATGCAGGGTTAGATAGAGGGAGGTTCGCGAAGGTTGACAGGGAAAAATTTGTGGTAAATAACGCGTAAATCCGATGCTCGAAGAGTTAACGGATTTGGAGATAAGGAAAGGGGAGGGGATTATGGGAGAATGGTTAGGTGATCGCGACGTGCGAACACAGAGGATGGATTTATCGAGGTTCGAAAAGATTTTCGTATCTTTGATATACAGTCCGCGACAGAAAGATAGGTTTACTAATTTTTGTTTATTTAACGACTTTCAGTCTTCGCAGAATTCTTTGATTTTGCCTCTATTGCCTCTCTATTGAACTTTTATGACGAGGAAAACAAAATAGAGGCTGTTGTTCTATTTAAGTCTTTGACTTGCTTGCTAACATCTAAAATTATACAAAATTTCATCTCTGAGAATATCTTTAGTCATATTTATAGAGATTAAAAAGCTTAATGGAAAATAGATAAAGAAGATAAACGGAGAGAAAGTTGTTTCGTTGTTTTTCGTAAAACGTTGCTTGGTGATTTTGGAATTTATGGCTACAATTCTTTATTCTTTATTAACTTCTGCCCTCCCTCTTCACATAAATGGACGAGCGTGCGAGTCGTAATTCATTTCGCTACAAGAGTTTTACAATTTTCTTACTCATTTCTCACTCTCACATTCACCTTTACTCCTCCTCTTTTCCTTCTCGTTCGCTCGGTCTTTTACTTCTTACCGCCTCTACTACTTTCAGATGAATTTTTTTGTATTCGTGATATTTCTTATACAATATATACCGTAAATCTTTATATTTAGCTTTCACTGTCGATACGACATACACATGCACAAAATATATATAAGTACAGAAATACGATATAACATATCGCACAAAGTGTTCCAGTTTTTTTTGCGCAAAACTATGACAGCATGCTCTATGAGTAGAGATAAGACGTAAGTGTTACATAAACATTGGCTCTCAAACGTTGCATTTAAAAATGATATAAATTATAGGATCATTTGCGAATTATATAATTGCATAAATATCGTCAATTTATTCTCACGCTACAGCGAATGAAAAACAAGATCGTTATCATTTTTTATTTTTATTGTAACTTTCAAATAAAACATTTGATGGTCTATGTTTGCATAACATTGTTTCTTACTTTTTAAAAGTATTCTTAAGTTTCGAAATATTCGAATATCCGCCAATTTTTAACCACAACCTCAACATCAATTTTTCTTGTAATATTGACCGCACGCTATTGTTAATATTGGCAATATTATTAACCATGTGTGGGTCCCTGTAGGAACGTGACTTATCTTTAATAATATTGATGAATCCAGTTTGACAAATGTATCGTCAATTTGCCGCGACAATTTTGCGACTTTCTTCTATATCAACCGCAATGTCAATGCTTGTACTACAACGACAGGTATTGACAACATTATTGATCCTGTCCGGGTCCCTTTAGGCTAATACCCTCGCATCGGTGTTCCGTCGCCCAATTCCAATGCTGTTAAAGGGGTAAACAGAGATAACCACCAATGATACCCGAAAGCCGCGCGTAGCTTTAAATCTTCCAACCACAAAGAAGTTTATTCTTGCTCTTATATTCTTTCATGTGTCCATATAAACCACGAAGTATGACTAATAGAATAAACCCGTGACAATAAAGTGTCGGAAGAATGTTACCAAAATTTGAATAGGCCTTTTTCGCTATAACCAACAGTTTCCAATACCCATCAACTTCCACCATTAAGTGACACACTCTGTATTAAAAAAAACAAGTCACAGTATCTTTATCGCGTTACGAGAATTTGCGTCGTAGGAACTCGAGTTGCTCGAATGTTTACCGTAACTCTAATGTTTAGTCCTCGGATCGAAAGCCTTTATACGTATAAGCCTTTGAATAAACTGCAAACTTCAATTATTTTCTTAAACAATCGGCGAATAAGAAAGCAAACACAAGCTCGGCGCCGACGTGGAACAGCGAAACAAGATAAAGGAAAGCAAATTGACCGGGTGTTCGGAGCAATAAAATGCGAAGAAGGTAGGGAAAGAGAAGCAACCCCGACGAGACATTTATCACGGAACGTTCCAAAAGGGTCGGGTGGTGTGTATATATGCTTGCTATGCATGGCGGCGGTCGATCGACACGCGAGATTAGTGGGAAAGCGTATCGGGGAAACGAGGTTTCTTCTGGCGCTAAGTCCGACAAGATCGCGCGACAGATAGTAACCTATCCGGGGAAAAAACGCGTTAGGAAAAATGCGACGTGGTTTATGTCGTGGCCAGCATTGTGCCCTCTGTATTCATGGAAAAGCGTGTAATAATTCTTTGGCGGGATTCGAGGGTGATTCGAGCGTAGGAGAAGCTTTTGATCCTCCCTGGGCGCTGCCGTTGCGAACTCGATGGCGTCGTTGACTCGTGCACACGTGGTCCACTTGAGAGGTGTATTTTCAGCGACGCACGGCGTCCAGTCGCTCTTATTCGCTCGACGACGCTCTAACGAAGCGATCAAAGAAATTACTAAGGTGTGCTTCGAATTTAGACCCGGCAAATAGAGAAATAAGAGATCGAACTGGTAGATTTGATACGAAAATCGGCCAATACGAGGCTTGGTAAGAAAGTTTAATTCCCTGCGAGAGAAACGCCCGATTGAAAAATTGTCGTATTCTTTTTGTGATGATCTTTACATCTGTCTAAATTTTTGGCCATATAGTTTAGATTTGATGACTAATTAATTCGGTGATATTATAAATTGTTTCACACGGTTGCTTGTTCGAAAATTTATGTTGAAAAATAACACTATAATGATACTATAATTACTATATTCGCCAGGTTAACATCTTGCGTCTTGTTTATCTTCCCAAGAATACAAAGATCGTAAAAGGATATTGTTTTGCGACTATTGGAGACGTAAAAGAAAAATTGCCGAATACATTGAAGACTATACCAAGAAATGCATTAGAATATTACTTGTTAATAGTTGGGGAAAAATTCGTTAAGTATTATTACGTCTATTCCGCAATAAATTAATAATCGAACAAAAATTCGTTAAGTGCTATTATGTCCCGTCAGTAAAGGGTTAAATTGCTTTGCTTTAGAGTCTACTAACTAAATAACTAAATAACTACTTTGACATTAGCTGGAATTAGAATCAATAAATCAGCAAAAGTAGTTTCATCTGAATGGACGATCACTTTATTATTATACTTTACAGGGAATATTTTAAACTATTATTGAGTTATAAATAGACATTGGATCTTTATGTATTTCTGGCAAATTTAGATTCTGGAGAAAATGAGCAAACCGCATATAATACCCACGATTATACAAAATATTCAAAGTAAAGTACAAATTATGACATTTAGAGAATCGAACGATTTCCTATTTAATTTTACTTACAAAGATACTAATTTTCCTAAACATCCTCAGTCTAGTTATAAATTAAGTCTGGCTGCATAAGTAACAGTATTAATATTACAGCGACACGAGGTGTAATACTTCAAAAGAATTCTCTGGAAATATACCCGAGATCTTATGATTTTTCCTGAAAGCGAGATACTTTTGACGCTTCAAAAAATCCTCCACTGCAGTAGCGTCATCCGCCACGATTTCCCATGAAAGTCACAATTCTAAAACCCATCTCTCTCGAGTTCCCGTGAAATTTCCCGCAACCGCCCTTCCGCTTGACAATTATAAAAGACTGAAAGTCAGGGGTTTAAACCCTCTTCGAGCCACTTTGACGTGGCTGCTCGAAGCTCGAACGAGTTTCTTTCACGGTGTATATAACCACATGGAGAAAGTACGGACACGCAGTCACCAGGAGGATCCTTTCGACGCTGGAGAAAATCGATGGATCGAGGATCGTAATGGACAGGCTTACAAGCTCGCAGCATGGTGGCCACGCTGCACCAGAAACCCATAAATCCTGTAAACAGGCCACGTCCCAACGAATTGAATCCTCGTCCTCGCAGGTAGCCGCAAATTTGTACATGCTGCTACGAGGTTTCGTCGCCACCCCCATGAATCTTCCGCTGCCACCGGGATGCATCCCTCGGAAAGAGAGGAAGATCGCACGAAAAAAGACGATGTAAGACCGTATGAAAGCGTGTATCCTCGACATCGATTGGTTTAGATTGGAGAAGGATAAGACGTATAGTGCATCGGATATATTATACATTGCTTACGAAAGCTTGGAACAGAAAATTCTTCAGCAAAAAACGTGCAATTTAGAATTCGAGTTTCTCAAATACAACGACTACGAGAAATAACTGTATAAAGGGTTATCCAAAATAGACTATAGGAACACCTACTTTCACTTTTTCCCTTTCCCTTTCTACTTTACCCTTTTCTAATCTGTGTTTTTATTTCTATTATCTTCGTTCGTTCTCGTTTTCAATTTTTATTCTTTTCGCCTCTAGTTTACTATCAAACATGGCGTTTGACAAATATTCTCGTTCAACATCCTAAAGGTACTTTTGGATAACCCTATAGCTTGTCTGACGAGAACGTGATTGGGATATTTTTTGTGAAAATTAATCTATTACGTAAAACTAGTATACGTTTCGGATGTATGTATAATAAGCATCTGGCGGATTGAAGAGGATTGAATACCTGATCGATTTAGGATTGGATTTAGATTAAAATGAGTTCTGGAAGTATAGTAAAAATATAGTAGAAGAATTTTAAACGTATAGTAGAAGTAGATTAGAAGAGTTCTAGGTGTATAATAAAAGCATAATAGAGAAGTTCTAGGAGTACACTGGAAGTATAGTAATTTATGCAAGCAGCACGTGACACGTAATGTTGCAATAAGCATGCAATAATATATTCCCTTAGAAAATAGAGAGGAAGCAAAGCAAAGCGCCCTAACTGAAAATTACTATGCGACCGCACAATGTTGCGGTTCCGCAGTCGCTCCATTCTGTTCTACCCGTTTAGTAGCTTCAGTATCGCTTACTATAGTTACACCGTGACAGCTGACTTAACTAAGAATGGGAGCCAGTCCGAATAGAACTACATCTCGAAGCTCTTTCGTAGCAAAAGGGTTAAAAAGCTAATTGATTTAAGATCGGGTTTGGTTAGGGATTGATTTTACTTATATATTTCATTGCGACTATAAAACTTTTAAGGAGAATTTTCAATATCTTCCTATCCGCAAAAACCTTTAAGATGACTCAATACTTTTACAACTACTTAGTAGAAGTATAATAAGTTGTATAAGTAGTATATCTGTACCACAGAGCCAGACTGAGCCAACTGCTGTATTGTAAACTTACAATAGAGCGAAAACAATAATTGAAACTACGTAAGACAGCATTCTATTCGAAGTAGTTCACCCGATTCAATCTTCTTTACGTCTCGTGTAAGATATGTGCATTCTTGTGGCTCTGATAAAGTTAACCCCTTGCCCTTTAATAACGAGTCATACTCGTGCTATGAGTTACGGCACAGATTCAACAAAAATGCATAGCATTGAGGGTGAAATTTAACTTGAACCTTAATTTTCTCTTCATGTAACAAGATTAGATATTATTAAACAAATATTGCCCGCGATATTCAACTAATTTTTAGATGACACGATATGAAATCAGTGATCAGCTAATGCTAGCATAAGTAGGTAATAAAATAATCATACAGCAAGGAGTAAAAAAGAACAATAAAGTGATGTATGTACATACATAGCACAATTTTGACAACAATGGAGTTAGGTTAGCCTGGCACTCAAGTACCTACTTAGCAGCTTCAGTATTGCTCATTATACTTACACCCTTAATTAACGCAGGCAACCAATCAGAGAACTACAGTGGCTCAAAGTTAAACTCGGAGAGTTACATTTTCATACCTTAGAGAAGCGACTGATAAACGTTTGAATTTCGAAGCATTTAAATTCCCAAGCGTACGAATTTCCAAGCTTTTGAATTCCCAAGCGTCTAAATTTTCAAGCTTTCGAATTTCCACGCGTCTGAATTCCGAAGCTTTTGAATTTCCAGGCGTTTCGATTCCCAACCTTCTGAATTCCAAAGCATTTAAGTTTCCAAGCTATTACATTTCTAAGCATCCGAATTTCCAAGATTTTGGGTTTCCAAGCGTTTCGATTACCAAGCTTTTGCATTTTCAAGCGATCGAATTTCTATGCTTATTGTATCCCCAAGCATTTTAATTCCCAAGTCTTTCGATTTCCAAGCGTTCCAATTTCAAACTTTTCTATGAACGGAAGAGGAGTCCATCAATGTTTGAACCCGCTCGAATAATTACGAGCAGCACTGTAAGCGTTCAAGTTTTTCTTCGAACCACTACACACTTCGAAGGATCATCTGTTGATCTATCTACGTGAAAGGTGAGCAGTGGTGGCTGCGCTGCTAACAGCAGAATCTACGCGCGGTTTATAAAGACGCGCTCCGCAAAGCCGCATCCCTCTGCAGGGGGGTTGACATGTTTATTTCGCTGCGTAATCTTCTCGGATTACGCGTTTGGAGTAGGGGATGGAGCGAAAGAAAAGAAGAGACGTTGAGGCAAGAGACGGTGGAAGAAAAAAAGGAAAAGCAACTGAGGAAGAAAAGATAGCCAGGGGCGGAGAAGCGCATACCTGCGGGCCCTCCATGTGCCTTCGAGAGGCCTTCAACAAACAAAACCTTCCACGAGATCCTTAAGCAACGACTCCCAATCGACTACGCGGTGTGTTTCTGGTCCTGTTTCGAATAACTTTAACTCGGCTCTTTGCGCCGAGGATATATCGTAATCGTATGGGATCCATTCGGAACGCCGGCAACGGGGAATAATGACGCAAATGCGGCTCTGTGTGCGCATGTTTCGAGAGCAAAGAAGCGGTTGTACGGGAAATTTACGATTCCTCTCTCGCTCGCCTGTTTGTGTGCACGCGGAACGATCCAGAGAAATAGGTGGGGGGGGGGGGGGGGATACGTGGGCGAGGAAAATTGTGGCGAGGGGGATGAGACTGAATGATTTAGTGAGAAACGTCTTTTTTATAGTATTTTGAGATTCATCGGGGAGATACGAGGATGAAGAGTAAGAGGAGCATGGATAGGTCTTCCTGCCCATAGAAAAGGTTCGGATGTTTAGGATACTAAATGGAGTTTGTCATCTTAATGTACAACCCTTTTTCACTCTTCAAAAAAAAAAGTTCTTTTTAGATTACATATGTATGTACTTCGTTCCTCTTTTTATTCTTCGTAGCTGTATTCCTTTTTTTCTTTATTTTTTTGTAGTCCTCTTTTCCCTGTTACTTTTCGAATCTCTCAAGCCTCGGTTATTTTTATTTCCGTTTACTCGAGGCAAGCTGAAGTTCTGTATTATAACATTACAGCTGAGCGATAGCTTGTGGGGACTTAATCATTTGTAAAATAATTCGATTCAATAGAAAAGTTGAAGTGATAAACTTCAGAAGTTTTAGTGATGTAAAGAAAGAGATATAAGCCGGCACGTATATTTCAATTTTGAAAAAAAAACGAAGACGAAATAGTCAGATTCTTAAGTACAAATTGCATCCCCGTCATTTTTACCCTTTTCATTAATTCTGTATACTTTGCTATTCTCTCTCTCTCATATTTCATTTACTCGAAAAAGAACTTCATGTAAAATACAATAAATCCTCCAATAACCGCACCGTCAATTGCGTAGAAAGATATGACCGCCCGTGGCCACATTGTGTCTCAGAATAGCGCGTTGTAAGAAGCTGCTGCTTCTAATTAAGTCATTCTAGAAATCCTCTCCCAAGCTTTCTCCGTCTCTCGAGGCAATTTCTGCTAACCACCCAGTATACGTTCCTTGAGGGGGGAGGGGAGGAGCGAAAACATGATCATCCAAACGGACTGAAGTTCAGTAAAACGCGAAATTCGTGATGCGTTACGTAAATGCATGCAAATTTATAGCGACCGGAGGGCGCATGCGTGCGCCCGTAATTTACTACAACGCTGTAAGATAAAATGCGTAATATCCCTGGGCATTAGAAATGTTACGGCGTGCTTTATAACTTGCCGGGATTACACACCGTAGTAGAAGAGATCGGGCTGGGAAGTATCTAAATAACCCGATGCACGTTTCCCACCACCACCACCACGAATATCTAGACGGGGGAGAAAGAGAGATAAAGTCGTAATTGCCCTCTGTTTCTCGAATCCCCTGCGATCTTGGGGTTGCAGCTTCTTTCGAGGGCCTCCATCGATCTCTGCGTGGACCCTCGAACGCAAACACGGTTTGTCTACGTCCGTGATCTGATGAAACAGAATAGAATAGAATAGTCCGTGAAACGCCCGAAAGTGCCCAGTATCGATTGCACAAGTTCCGAATAAAGCGATTGCACTGAACAGAGAAAATTCGTCGGGGTAAATAGAAGTAGATATTGCTTTCAGAAGTTACGGTACGATGCAGTGGACGAAGAATGATTGGGGATCGTTATTAAGTAACCCTTCCATTATTGCTGGAGGATTATACTCATCATAGGCTGAGTGCTATAATTGGGAGTGTGATACGCTGAATGTGATACGTAATACGTAAAAATGTGCAATAATTTAGTATTTGTAATACCTGTAGTCTAACAGGAGCGTGACGAATATATTTTCGTTAATATTAATCTATTGCGTAAAAATGAATATACGTACGTATTTTGGAAGTTGTACGTGTGAAAAGCTATGATGCGCTAATTTAATAGTGAGCTTATAGTGGAACGTTGTGGAATATAGTCCTTAATATAAGTCCAAATTAATCGATATCTTTTAAGGTTATTAATACCTACTTGTTGAATCAAATATTTCTTAAAAGATAAGGAACCGATTACAGCAATAGCTGAGATTCCTAAATGTAGTTGTGAAATAAGAAAATATTTTATAGTCTTATAGTAAATTAGCGATTTCGAATTGATTAAGATACAAAGAGTTTAAAGATAAAGTCTCTGGATTAATTCGAATAACTAATATTTGTATATTGATCTTTTTACTGTCGAAAAATTGACTATTACTTACTGTATTAGGTGGTGGAAAAAGTTCGTGTGGATTCATACTGCAAAATTTAAGCGATCTACAATTCTTCCAAATATAATTTTATTTCACAATGTAAAAGATGGTCACAATGTACTTATAATACCACTATTGCTACCATAGTTTTGGTAAATGCTATATAATTACGATTTAAACATATTTCTGATAGAAAAAACAGTTAATGAATAATAATAAAAGATTTAAGTGGTCTAAACGCCTTTCAAATGTAATTTTATATAACAATGTCAAACATAGACAGATTTCTTATGTATATTTTTAAACTACTTCTATTTTTAACTAACGAACGTCAATGCCTATAAAATGTTCAAAATTAGTGTAGTTTACAATAGACACGTGTAGCACGATGACTTTCTGATTTTTCTATCAGCCATTCTTCAAGCAAGCAAAAATCAGATCGTATAGAATTAGATTGAAAGAATATGACGCACACATATCACTTTCCCGAAGCATACAAGAAAACCGCATTTTCTGTCGGCTTTCGTTGCCATCGTATCAGAACCCTAATAGAATCGTTTCTCCCCAGGGTGTCAGCAAAATTTCGCGCTCTCTCGCGAAACAGCGACAGCAATATGGAATTCCCAATTGGAAGTCTCCGGAGTACAAAAAAATATCCACCTATATTGCCCCTTTCTTCCGTATGTATATAAGACGCCACGGTATATTGAGTTGGGAAGAAAGTTCGTAGCGTTCTTTAAGCAAAATTTAAGCATCAAGTCTATGTACGTAATTGTACATAATTTTATTCTAGTATGCATTCACCATCTTGTTGCACTACTTTTTATCATGCATTTCTGTGAGAACCGCTAATTTTTTAGATATCCAAGCATCATCCCCTGTTGACACAAATCTATTTTACATTAAAGCATCAGAGAATGTTCTGATTACGTACTTTATTATGTACATGAATAAACTACGAAGTGTTTTAGGGCATATGTTTATATAAATCGGAAGAGATTGGGAGAAGCTTGTCGATCAGTGAAGATGATCTAATTTTAAAAGCTTCGTTCCATTTTAAAAGGAAGAGTCTCAGTAGTATGTTAGCAAATAACCCATAAAATCCAATAATTATAAGATAGAATAATAACTAGTGGTTAGAATAAGAACCAATAATAAATCATTCTTTGTTTCATTTATTTTTCACGCTCGTGTTATCTTATCGTTTGATAAACGTGACGAATCACCTTTCCCTCGTAATGTACACAGAAACTCGCCAACATCTTTCCATCTGTCTTACGCTTCTGTTTTTCCGTCTATAAATCAAAACAATGTATAGAAGTCGTCGTTGTGTCTGCGAGCAGGAAATTAAAGAAGAAGGGTTAAAAGCTCCATCCTTCCAGAAATTTGCATCCATTTAGACGATGAAATGGCCCACCCGGCTTTCGCAAGCTAAATGCATTCTTTTATCAGCACCCAGTGAAAAACGCATCGAGCATTCTTTCCAATCCAATACGTAAGCTTAAGCACGCGCGTGGATCTCGTTGCGTTCCTCATGGGAGGGGGGGCTCGCTTCTGTTCCGCGATGGAATAGAAACATCCACGGGAAGGCCTCGCACAAACCGGTAGCCGCTGAATACTCCGGGGAATCCGGCCTCGTTGATTCCCCCCCTACCTGTTGTCACGCGATATCCAGGTTGCCCTTCGAAGCTTTAAACCGCTTTTGAGCCGCGCGGCCTTTCGCGTTCTCCTCGACGTCTCTGTAACACTGGACTTCCAAAGAGACGCACACACACCGGAGAAAAAGAAGGCGCCAACCGAGAGAGAGAGAAAAAGGGAGAGAGAGTAGAAGAAGGCGATGCGCGAAGGAGGATCAAAAAAGAAGGACACGCACAAAGTATATACACGCCGGGTCTCGAAACACACGGGCGGACAGCTTGTAAAGTGGCGAAGACCCCTGGAAACAGGTCCCGTGAAAAGAAAGAGCTTTCCTGAAGCAGCGAAGCGGGTGAATAGCACTCGAGTTTCTCGCGCTTATCCCTAGGCGCGCGCGTCAGGGTGAGAGGCATTCGTGGCAATTGCAGTGTGAAATGCCATGTGTTCGTCCGCGCGGCACCACGACGTCTGCTCGGTGTCGAGTGTTTTAAGCCTTTGAGTGGTAATACCGGGCACGTTTATAAATTGAGTCCTCGTCCTGAAGGATTAGGTACCCCGGCTTCTCTCCTAGCCGATGGGAAATCTGTGTAGGGTAGCCGATACGCTCGCATAATGCGCGTTCCACTCGTCCTCTGGATTATTCCGCGTCATGAATCTTAGAGACCTCGCCCCGTGTCTACTCCTTCCATATAACCCGCGGTTACGTGTTTCTCGTGTGCTTGCAACGACTTTCCTGCAGATAACAACACGTATATCGATCGCCAGCGATTTAACCCCCTGTGCAATTGTTACCGTGGATTGCGTTTCAATTGGGGAGGAATCGGCAGACAAGGAATTTTCGTGGGTTTTAAGGGCTAGGGGTGGATTTTGTAGTCTTGAATTTTTCTGGAAAATTTTTGTTAATTTGTTATTTAGATTTAAGGTAATTTTTTGGGAATATGAATGGTGATACGTAGACTGCGGACCTTTATGCGAGTTCATATACACCTGAAACTCCTTTTACATGGTTTCAAAGTTACATGGTTTCCGTTAACACGATTTATTCACTGTTACTAGATTACTCTTTTTCACTTTGCTTTAATTTGTTCATTGTTTATATATCACTTTACTATATACATTTGGTATTTAAAGAAGTTTATATAATTATTAGAATAACTTAATGATTATTTATACACTTCAAGAATGATGATTTTTCATTGGACAGTACATCAAGAAATAGGTCAAACTATTCTAAAATTGGCTACTCTCATGCTTATATAACAATGAAATTAATTAATTGTCGCAAAAAGTATGTAGAATTACGTACCTACAAATTATTTCAATCAAGTGTATATTGTTTTGAGAAATCTACTTGCGTTTCAAATTTTACTTTGAAAAACGACGTTTCATATGTACCGACTTAATACATTGCTATTAAATTGAACGTCTAAGTATCGTCTAATCATAAATTAGGAAATTATTGGACGTTATATTACATAAAATCTCCTGAGCGTGCATATGCGCGTTTCGTAGATATTGGTAAAACATTCGAAACGTATGTACACGCCTTTCGCAGTCAAAGGGTTAAAAAGAAATCTCGAAGAGGCAAAAAAAAAGAATGCCACGTTTCGATTGCTCTACTTGCTCATTCCGAGGCTCCTTTTATGCAAAATATCGGCGTCTAACTGGGATCGAGTGAGGGTTTCCCGTTTAATTAAAGTCTAGATGAAACTTTACGGCCAACGATAAAGCTGCACACGATGGAGGCATTCGCTTGGAAGGATTTGGTGTGTGTGCTCACGTGGAACTAGTTTCGCGAGCGTGTTCGTTCGCCCAGGACTCGAAGGAAGTCCACGGGAACAAATGCGCGAGCCAGAAACACGTCCTAGCGGACTTGTACGCTCCTATCGGCGGATTGAAACGCGACAGGAGGATCGTTTGTCAATGTCGTCCTTCAGGATCCTTTGTTAGCTTCGCGGCTCACGTTTGTAGGCGGCGAAAACTATTTCCTTCGAGATCGAAAGTAGCTTGTCGGTAAATGTGCATCTGTCAGTAGTTTAAGTAATTAACCATGATATATATTCCACCATTAGTCAAAGATAATATTTCACTAATTTATTATAATCGGACTGCACTTGTGGAAAATTTGAATATTTAACTCCGCGTCCTCACAATGATTTGTTTTATTAACGCCGTCCCCACAACGAGACTTTTAGTTCCGGTACTAATTTTTCACTGTTCAAGGCTTAAAAAAAATCTGGTATAATTTTGAGATGTTTATTGGAGTTTCTAATTTCATGTACAAGTCTTAAGGGAGTACAATTCACTGATTAATGTGAAACACCATGGGAACAAAATTCCATATGCATCGACCTAATATTATAATTAAACTGCTACGACAGTTTCAATGGACGAAATACTTTTACCTACTCTATTGAAATACCAATCGACTACATAGTATTGATTAAACTTACTATCATAATTCAATTGTTTGTTTATTTCCGCGATACTAAACAAGATATTTTTAATTTTCCCAAGCATGTGTTTGTCTCGAACATTAATAATGTTTATAATTTTCAATAGACAGATATACTCGAAGGATTAACGAACGATTGTATCGTATAGTAGAGACATTGATAATGATCTCGCAATTATATCACATCTTTTTCAAACAGCCTAAAAAAATGAAGTATGGTATAGTTTTGCTCAGCAACGTGAAGAAAAAACAAGTTTGCGTACAGAAGGATAATAAGGAAATACTCGCTTGTTCATTTCTCTGTAAGAAACTCTTACGAACCCTTTAATATTTGCCGAGCAAATTCAAGAAGGGACACGAATAATGTATTAACCCAGAGTCAGGAGATTCCAATTTCGCCGGGAAGGAACTGAATTTTTCGAAGCTCGCTCGGAGGATCCATTTCCACTAGACGGATTGCGGTTAATAATTAACGATTCTCGGTTATCGAGCAGAATTGGCCACGAAGAACAGGCAGAATACGAGGGAAACGAACGAACGAAGGTTGGGAGGAAAGAGGGGTGGAATTACAGGTCGAAGGAAGGCGCCACGAGGAAATTTCGCGTGCGGGAAAGTGCGCGGTACCCGGCAGAATATTTAAATGGCAAGGGTTGCCAGCCGGCACCTAAGTGGCACTCTCGCCACTCCTAACCGTCTTTTACGTTTTCCGGTGGAAACAACGGAGCAAGTCCCCCCCACGAGAAACGTTCAATCCGCGTCCCACGTCGATGTCGCTTCCGCCCTCCATCGCGTGCCACCGGGAAGTTTCCATTTTTTTGAGAAAAGACCGCAGCCGGCTCGTATTTTCGGTGCAAACGTGCACCCTTCCAAGCAACGACTGAATTCGACTCTGGAAATCGTTAATTTTTCCCCCCCCCCCCCCCCCCCTTCGGTGCGCGTTCCTTGCCTCAAGGGTGGATATATATTTTAAGATCCTCGAGAAAATGTATATATTCGAATTTACGGGGGACGCAGTTGTGAAGGAGACGTGGATTTTGAGTCGAGAGGAGTTAAGGGTGCTCGGATCGCTCTTGTTTCGATAACGATGCCACGGTATTTTGTAGTATTTATATTAAAATTTAGTTTTCTCCTTTCAAATTGCGGTGAATACCGTCTACTCCTCTTGAGAAGATAGGATTTTCATGAATAATGTCGGAAAGAAGGAGATGCGGTTTATACAGATACTCTTGTTCGTTGGATATTTGATACTTGGGAAATGAAAGTGTATAAGTTTCTGTTAGTTATTCAGTTTCCAGTTGATTTCGTCGTGAATTTGAGGACGGCCTCTCGAACCAGCGATTCCCAAATTATTCTAACCTATTTGCATTGCAGTATAGAGCACAAAAATTAAATGTTGTAGGTTCGCTTGACTATCATAAATTGATGTGGATAGAATAATAGAGTGGAGTCCGGTTATTGTAATCGCGGATAATGTTATTAATCGGCTATTGTTATCATAATCAGTCGGTCCCAAAATACTCAGTATATTTTATTTATATAACTCTGTAAATTAGTTAATCATAATCCTTTTATTGTAATTAAGCTTCGATTATTAGTATCACGTGTGATAATTACAATTGGAGACAAACGATAAGAGTTCTTAGCAAATTCGTACTAAATGAACCTTTTCTTTGAAGATTACTTTTAATCGAAGCATACATTTTATCTTTTATATACCTGCATTGCAAGAATGATTAGAAAATACGTAAATAAAATAATGGAGAAGCTAGAGAGGCAAACTTATGACACGTTGCGTGTTTTTATCAGAGATAGTATTCCCATTAAACTATGGACAAATGTGATAACCGGATTGCAGATATTTATGCAAATTCGTTTTTTCTTAGGTAAAATTAAAAGAACGGACTTTAATAGAAATCCGTTTGATCCTCTAAATGTTGTAATTTTGTACTTTACTTCAAATATGTTGTATATTGTTATGTATCATATTGAATTTGATCTTTTTTATTCAAATTTAAATTTGCCATAAATGCATGAAGATCTGCAGTCTCGTTCTAACTGTTTGCAATCAAATGAGTTCAATTGTAAACATTTTGTATCATTTGCATAATCAGCCGGTCTTATAAAAAAATTGCAGGTCCCAAAGTGATTATAATAAACGGATTCCACTCTATCTGATATTCTAAGAAACGGAAGTTTCCTTCAACTGTTCAATGAACGAAGTTTTCACTTGATTTTATCGGTTAATTTGGGAATATAGTCGTTGGAGAAGTCACTTTCCATGCAGATTTTCATACGCGTCGCTGAAAAATTTGTTGCTTCATTTACTTTAATTAATTATGACTGACAAAGTCCGGTGTACAGCAGGCGGTTCATGCAACATTAAACCGTTCCCCCGTATACCGGCGCACGCTTCTGCAAACATTCCGCAGAAACGGATAATGAGTGCATGTTGCTTTATTCATTCACTTAGAAATAATTGCGTTACCTCGTTACGTAGCTATGCCACAATACTATTTCTTTATTAAGTACGAAGCAATCCAAGACGCCGTACGTTTGTTGAAAATACCAGCTCTCTGGTATTGCTGTACTTACTAAGTATAGCTGACCCTGAAGTAATACAACTAATTGGTTCCACGCTATTCTATATTGTTTTTGTTGGAAACTCCGGATACGCGCTGCGAGAATGCGTTTTAACTTCCATCCGATACGCGAACCAATGCGTCTTCTGGTGTTACTTTTTCGCCTATCTTCCTCTGTAATCAGCGACCTGCGCTTCCTTTTCTTTTTTTTTCCCGCTTCTTCCGGTTACCTTTGAAACGGTTGCGAACCACGCAAACGCCTTTTTACACGCACGTATGTATATTTGCGAGTATCGTGAATAAATCGCACTATACGCGGTGCAAAGAACTTCCACAGAGACACGGGAAATATTATTTTGAAGATTGCGTACGACTTGAGACTAGAAATTTGTAAAATTCTACATTTATAAGGTGTTTATTATTCCACGACTAAAGATATTCTTCTCGTTTCGTAGCGTTAAGGCCAATTATTAAGGAAATTTGTTTGAAATATAAACAGTTCAGTATCAATTAAATGCTTTAGCCTTAAAATTTTTAAAAATTCCAAATGAATTGGAGTTAGTTAATCACTTTGGCTTGTGAATGGCTCAATTATCGCAACAGCAGATAAGCGTTGAATGTTCCAAATATATTAAAATTTCGCTATTTTTTGTTACAGGTGTAATCTACGACTATTAGAAGATTTCACGGTGAAAGTGCAGCGTGTAGTGTCATCGTTTCTTTTACATTCTTCTTCTTCGACGTAAGATGAACGAATGACCGACGAACGACGGTGACACATCCGCGATGAGGCCGAAATCGTGTTCCCTTTTCCTGTTATTCTGCGTGCTGTTGCCGGGCCTGGTGTGCCCCTTCACATCCGGCGAAGGTGAGTTTTCCATTGCGAATCCGAACCAAGGGAAAAACGTAATCGTTGAGGGAAAAAATAAGCTAGAGCTGAGGTCTTGCTTTCTATCGATCCAACAACTCGCCTGTGACGGACACACGACCGCTTCGGTGACGAACGAAGTGGCCGAATGGCACTTCATACGAGTTCTTTCGCCACGGGAACGCGAAACGAACGCGTTAGCTTCGTAGATCCCTCGATAAGGTGGGAAACGGTGAACTCGTTCCACGAAACAGGCGCCATTTTATTATTTTCCGCTGCTTGGACTGCTGCAATTAGCCAAGAGATAAGAAAACTCATACGTTGTTATTAACGTTTATTATAAATTCTGTATTAGCGGAATAAAACTAGAACGGCGACATTAACACCATGGCGGATTTTTAGCTTTCGTTCGTGATACCTTTCTGGAATTGGCAGGAATCTGTTTAAAATATTTCGCTTTCTTTGCGTTTAGTTTAGTCTGGTTTCGATCGAAATCTATTGCTGTTGAATGTCTATAAAATCAGTGTGGCGTTCATTGTTATTTAGAAAGGTGAAATAGCGCGTGTTAGAAATTTGTATTACAAAACATTTCGTGATTACGTAACGAAAATTTTAGAAACTACAAAGGAACACTATGAGTATATACAATGTATCGTAATGTGCATAATCTGTCTGACTCGATGTCAGTAGTAGAATTGGGCATTATTCGAACAACATTTAGAATAAATTCTCCGAATAAAATATTCCAGTAACACTTCAAATAAATTCTTTCAATAAAACAATCGAATGACATTACGAATAAAATATTCGAATATGTATATTCTACGAATAAAATATCTGAATAACATTTCGAATAAATTCTATAAGTAAAAATCTTCGGGTAACATTTCGAATAAATTATTTGGATAACATTTCGAATAGATCATTCGAATAACATTTCTTAGAAATTTCGAATAACCTCCGAACAGTACGTATCAATGAAACATACTTGCAACAAGAAAGTAACTAAAACTACAAAAAAAAAACGTAACAAAATTGCATTGAAACAATTTATTCAAAATATAATTCGACTAAAATATGCCCAACTCTGATCAGAGTACTTAACGGTTAAACACCAGGATTAATCGTTCAAACAAACCATCAAGAACTTTTACCATTACCTGCCCCTTTTTCCTTTAACAATTCCCCTTAACGTTCGACGGCGATTCTCACACGCTTGCCATTCCCCGTACTTCGATCCCCATAAGTTATAAGCAATGCTCGGTGATCCTCATCCGAGGGTACGTCAGCAATCAACGTTCGACGCTCGCAACGGGGGAAGCCGAACACGGACATGCTTTTTGCGATTCCCTGGTCGCAAGAAAGAACCTGGTCGTGTTCTATGTGCACAAGGCTAGTCACGAGCACGATGTTGGGAAAGGGAAAGGGTGAAAGGAGGGGGGCAAGGCAGATCTAATTATACGGCAAGTCAGCGTTGTTGATTAGTGGTGGGCATAACCGGCCGGTTACGTTACACCAGCCGTTTTCGATGATGGATTACGCTCCCCTGGAGCTAGTTTTAAAGCGACTTTACGCAGAGGGGGGAGGGTTTTGGTCTTCGTTGGTTTCTTCGCGCGCAACACCACGTGGCCGACTAATTAGCGTCTCCGACGTACAGCGGCCTCGTCATCGCGGTTCAGAGGGATGATGAATGGCGTATATGGGAAAGAGAGAGAGAGAAAAAAAAGAAAGAGAATCGTTACACATGACGATAGAAAGTTCGCCATACCGAGGCTATTTTGCCAGGGCAACGTAGCTCCGAGCGAGAACCAATCGAGGCCCGACTGTAGTCGGAGAATTATTGCGTTCTTTAAATCTTCTTTCAAAGAAGTTGTTCAAACGGTCCCTGTGTTGTTTGGTCTTCAAATTATCACGTTCGGCGAACGTGTGCCTTATACTGTATATCGGAGACACATGTATTTGTAAAAAGAGTTGAAAGCCTCCGGGGATGAAAGCGGCATGTTACGAAAATTAAACTTGTAACAAATTGATCGATTGCGAGTTTGAAAGATATCGTTTTGGCGTTTTTTTTTGTTTTTTATTGAATAGCGATATGGAAGCTTCTCGTTGCCAGAAGTCAAGTTGAGCTTCGTTTTTTATAAGTTCAGTTATTGGTTTGCGATTAATAGATTGCGGAATTTGCATGCAAATTCATATTTGTATAAGTGAAATTAAAGAAATGAGATTTAAATAAGGGGTTGTTTCACCCTCCAAATACTATAATTAGTATTCTACTTTTAACAATTTCTGTATTCTTGAATGCTATTTGCTTTCTGCACCTTTTTACGTATCTCGATTTTCCATAAATGCTTAAAAATCTGTAGTCTACTAATTACCTTCGAATGCCATCAAATACGCAACAGAATTTACAACAACGCAAATGCTTATTAAACCTGGCCAAGAATTTTCCAAGCAACCCGATACATTTCGAATTAATGTGCGTCCTCTAATTTTCCACCTAATTAAATCCCCCATAAACGCGTCAAACGTCGCAACCTGTCGATTACAAATAATCCCGGCTTTCTGAAATAAAGATTTATCCGACGAAACGACGAAATCTATAAACGCGTTGCGAACAAACGAAAGAGGGGAAAAAAGGCGAAGACTTTTAAATGCTTACCGCACAAACTCGTCAATGGTTTCCCCAACGCAGGCTTTTCTAACGCGGGAAGTAATTACGCTTCTCTGACAGCTGGCACGGTCGTTGATTTTTGCAGCCGCGAGAGAGGATCGCCATGCAAATTGCACACACGCGTCGCTATTTAACGACTCCGATTCTACGTGTAGAACTTTTCTACGGACCTATGGGTATCGTCGACGCGACGCGTAGAGCTGAACGGCGCCTAAGAAAATCGTTTTCTTTATCTGTGTGCACAGAGAGCTAGGTGAGCGTGTACCTGGCCAGGCAGAGAGAAAGAGCCGTATGCAGGAACACGCGCGTGTGAATAATTACCCGGGCGATTTATCGCGACGTGATATCGTGTCATAATTCCGCTGGCTTGACTGGCCGCCGTTCCGGCGCGCCAAGGAAAATATTAGACCCGTTAATAATTAACGGGAAGGTCGACGCTGTGTTGAGTTCTCACGATTTAGGCTCTTTACGTGTCGCCTATCTTCTGTGCAGTTCTGCTAAATTCTTCGACCTTCGGGGTTAGGCTGGGTAATAAGTTTCCAATAAAATGCACATACACTGGCTACAAAAAGTATCCGCATATCAGCGTGCTTATTTTCGCGTCTAAGTGTTAATTAATTAGCTTAAAGTATAGTAAATTTTCTGCGAAATTCTAGCTGCAAGCGCAACGAAGAGAATAGCATAGTTTATTTGTTATTATATAGTTTAATGGTTAATAAATTGGTGTGATATGTGAGGGAGTGCAATGTGCAATGGATAGGAATAGAATAAGGTAATCAAATGTGTACGTTCAAATATGTAATAAAACCTAGTCCTTTTCTTAGCTGTTGAGGCAGTAAATATAATAAATTTAATATAGTAAATTATGTAGTAAATTTCCTATGGTTAAGTAGCAGAGGAGAGAGTAGGAATACGAGATATTACAACTTTGATCTGTACAGAGTATTTACATTTTCAACAATGACTAAAAATTCAGAATTAAAAAGATTACAATGGCTTTCCGCAAAAGTTGTTGTTTTAGGTTGATATTCTTTTGTTTAATGGACTTTTTTTAATTTGAACAGCGGTACAAAGTTTTCGCATGCTCATATTGAAGCGAAATTTACTTCAGCTTATTTTGTGATTTTCAATGAAGCAAAGTAGCTAGGAAACGAAGTTGATATTTACATAATATTAAACTTTAAATGATGCTACCTCTTTAAAATGCTACTGAAAGCCTAATCCAACAAGCATTCTGTTGGATACGAGCAAGTGTATGGTGATTTATGGACGGAAGTGTGCCTTCAGAAGTTAAACTTCATGTTTGAGAAACCTTAATCAGTAAGCAAGCTTTCTCAGAATTATTTATAGAGTTGTATTGGCTAACTTGCAAGTTAATTTAATGGAATTAGGGTAATGTGGTAGAAAGAGCTTTGCACTGAATCGGTTGGAAAATGTAGCATTTAAGTTTTCGAATAGGAGTACAGTATAAGGTGTCCCATATAAAACAGAAAGTCTGTTTGAGAAGCTTTCCAGAAAAATACAAAATAGTGCACTGAATAAATTGCATCGGAAGTTCACTTGTTTCGCGAGTCGATAATAAATACTACACTAAACTCGATTGGACAGTATATTGAAACGAAATTTTGAAGAACTTCGAACCAGAAAAGCGTTTACTGTTGCACTATTCTTCAAATTTGCATTGATTTCGTACACTGCATGAATTTATTCATGACTTGCTACCATTTTCTTAATTCGAGTACTTTTTCAATACCATCCTTATTCTTATAAATTCATTTAGCTTGCGTTTCAATGATAAAACATTTCTCCCTTGCGAAAAGTTTTCAAATTTTCACTCGGCCAATAAACGCGTTTACACCTAACACGATTCTTAATAAGAGTCGCAACCAACCTTCCGCGGAACATCTAATAAGACCGGAATGGTCGACCGTTGCCACCATATTATCCCCTTAACAAGTTTACGATGGGGGGTCGTTGAGTTGCCAGATAAAATGCATCAAAATTACGAGTGCCTTTTTAGAGAAGGTGCTTGCAGAAACTAGAAAAACGAATGGCGAATCTCTTTTTGGTCCTGGCGATGCCTGGTAGAGGCAGCTTTCGCTCGTATCCGGTAGCGAGGGAAGAATTACGAGCGGAGAAAATACGAAGTTCCCGTCTGCCGTTGGAAAAATGTTTATTCCGGCGCGCGAGAAAGCGGAAGGTGCGCGGATCGCGTCGACGATCTCGAAATTTACGAGTAATAAATTCCTTGTGCATCGATGCCCCTCGCGTGCCCTCGTAAAGGTCGCGTCTGGATCTTGATTTCGGATTCTACGCCTCTATTCCTCCTCATCAAACCTCGGAGAAGTTTGCACGAGTAACTAACGCTGTGCTCGCCGTGGATCGGCTCTTACGAAGCCTTATTTACCTCTACCTTATCTTATACCTCTTTTAAATGATTCTTAGTATATTTGTACGTAATACTTCTTGTAACCCCTAGACCAACGAATTATTGGAAAACAATTCATTCGGACATTAGGTATTCGCTACTTTAACAGTGTGTCGAATGAGTAACGCTAAAATATTTTACGTAATTCGTACTTCGTAGTCTTTAGTCATACAAATTGAAACTATAATTATAATTAAGCGATTTTCTCACATTCCTATCTTTTCCTTTATAAAATTGCTTTATATTATTATTATTTACTTACTACTTGTTTAAATACAGTTTATGCAATGTACCGTTACCTACATCATTTCGAGCTGCATGATTGCGCAAAAGCTGATCGAAAAATCAGCGTGTAACACCTGCGGTAATCTTGTCAGTATTTCACCGGGGCCCCGTGAGAACCTATTACTCATCCAGCCGTTCTCCGATAAGTATCATAAGTAAATCGCGATCAGGGTCCACGATACGACCTTCGATTGGCGTTCACGAAGTTCCAAGCTAGGTATAGTGGGAGGTCGAGGGGATCTCGCAAATTCGCCGCGGGCAAAAATGCAAAAGCCAGAACGCTGGTTGGCGGAGCCGCTCAACCGAGCAATTACCCGGTTGGTTCCACGTCGGGGCCCGTTCTCGTACCGACAGCCGCGCTCGGAAAGAGAGGCAGAGAAAGGGGAAGAGTGGTACCGAGAGTCGAATGTTAAAAAAAGTACAAGAAAAATGTACAGAGCGTCTCTATGGGAGGGAGAAGGGAGAAAAACTCTTTAATCTCTCCCCGTAGTCTCTCATCGGCACACTGTGGCCGACCAGTATATATAGCGATCCTTGTTGCTCCTCCAGCGAGGCTCTCTCTGTTTCTGCTATTCTTTTACTTGCCGCGACGAAAGGTCGGGTCAGCTTTAATTATCGTAAATCAAACGAGAGAGTGGTGCGCCGAGAGGAGGCCCGGCAGTTGTGCAAGCCTGCGCGATTATTGTTGAAATCGCGGAGGACGACGCGGCGTGGAAAGAGTGTGGCGTTGGGTAGAACCAGCGCAGACCACGGACACGCCGGAGATCGTGAAATATCGGCCGATCGAATTACAACGCGGGGATATTTTCGCGATCTTCCGAAGATCGGTTGAAGAAGGTCGCATTGGTCCAGCGGCGATATTGCGAGATTTCGCAACGTTACTGGTTATATCGATTCGAAAGTCGCTGTATATTCGGTTGCAATTGGCTCTTAATTGTGTCTTCCATTAATTTAATGCGTACTTTCTTTAAATTAGGTAAGATAGCAGAGAATTATAGAGTCGTTTTCGTAGTAAATTCGAAAGTGGCTGTCACATTCATTCGAAAGTTGAGGTATTTCATTTTTGGTTATTGGGTTGTTCATCTTTAACCCCTCAGCGACCGCGCAGTTTCCGTTTGGTTCGTGTAAATGAAAGAAATTTGTATGTTTCGATAAGTTTGCTGCATTATCTTATTGATTTTCTTTGAAACACGAAGACTAACTACACGTTTCTATAATTAGCAATAAACAATTCACTCGGGGTTAAATAATTTTTAATCGTTCTGATAAAATGAAATTGGGATTCATACTTCGTATGCAGATTGAGGGGTTAGTTATATTGTTTTACTAATTTGATGAGTTTCTTGTTAAATATGGTTCGCTAAAATGGGATTACGCATCGAAATTCATAATAAACTTCCAGTAATACCCATCGCATTGATTCACCGAGTATTCTCTCGTTTATCGTGCCTGTTAACGTAACAATAAAATTCCATCCATTTTCCAATCTTCCAAAATTAATTTCCTCGCATTTGCAAAATATCCTTTCGCATAATAATCCTTCAACTCTTCGATAGCCAATTCATTTCTCTTTTAAACATTCGCCGTTATTGTCTACCAATTTATTAAACCCACAATGAAAGCGTTACCTTGAAGTAAATTTTTAAGCATTCAAACGAGACATTTGTTCCCCATTGCTCACAAAAGAGATAAATCGCACCTTTTGTTCGCGCATTCCTAGCACGATATTAAAGCCTATTACGACTTTTTATTAGAGCATCATTACTCAATGAAGCCACGAAGCGATTTAGCATAATACGTAACATCCATCGGGGAATCTAAATAAAGCAGCATGACACGAATCTTTCAAACCAGGAAACAGCCTAGAGACTCGAACCGTAATCAAACGCGATAGTCACTGTAACTATAGTCGCATGCGCGATTTTTCCCAACCGTTCCCGCCCCGAGATTCGAATCTTCGGGGCCGGGCAATTTCAATGCAAATCGATACACGGCCACCATTGTGTCTCGCAAATGGAACGATGAATCCGCAAAAACCGCGAGACGTGAAATTTTGTGTTCCAGTTCGCCGGGTCTCGCGGATGATGGCACAATGGGCAACGAACGGATCGTAACGCTGATTCGAGGGCGGTTATCGATAGCGAGAGAAAGAAAGCACTGCAGGAGGCGAGCACGCAACCAAGCAGTCGTATCTGATTCGGTTACTCGGTTAATTACACGCCTTAACTTGGGCCTCGCTGCCGTAGCCGCAATCGACTCGTGTAATACGCATCATCACCCTTCGCTCTTTGCCTCTTCCGGTCTCTCAGCCATACCTCCCCCCCCCCCTCTCTTGTCGCGCTTTTAATATTCACCCTTTGGTGCTGGCGCGTTTTTCCAGCCGTTTCATTCACTTAATTCGCTCTCTCTCTCTCTTTTTTTCTGCATCCCTCCAATGAAAATTGCGCGCGTGGCGATCAAAACAATCGCCTGTGATGGATGGAGCCCGATAACGATTGAGTTAAGTGATTGACCACCTGGACCTCTTAATGGCTTCATTCGTATGGAGGAAACTGGTTCGTTAAGTTAGAAGATTAAATTGAGGTTAATTTGTGATTGGTGTGGATCAAATTGATATTACATTGATTGTCAGTCACGAATAAAGGTGGGATCAAGTTTATCGTAAATACACGCTGTCATTTAATCCGTTGCTTCACATACTTTTCAGTAGCTGCACTTGTCACCGAAAGCTGTTACTTGATTTAACATTGTGCGAGATACGAAATATTAATATATTATACGATACTTGTATTGTGTATATAGTAATTATAAAAATTTAAAAGGAAATTGATGGTTGACAAATTATTTGTGTGTATCACTTACACCATCAGGATTAATGCACTCACCTAATGACTGTATCAATAGTTAAATCTAACAATGATTGATTTTATAATTTAAACAGAATATAATAGAATGTAAACGACTATTAATACATATCGATTAATTGGCGTTTAAATGAATGGAGTGATTAAACTGACTGATTGAATAAAACAGAATAACAAATTAATTCGACTCTCTTCCCAACCGAGAAATTCTGTAATTGCCAGATGAATTAAAAAAAGGTCATCCAAAATAATGAAGATTATTAAATTGTTTCGCATATTCGAATTCGATTGTATTTGATTTTCTAGAATTAAATATCGAATTTTGCGAAAAGGGAATTAATTTGTAATTGATACGGTAATCGAATTAATTTGTAACGATTAATATTCGTGCTTCTATTCATTTGTAATTACTGTTTGTTTTATTTGACATCATTTTGTGCATTCTTCTAAATCCTTATTTTATATTTTCGTTAGAAAATACTTAACACCCATAAAAATTGTACTTCCCAACCTATTTACAAATTTATTAAAATTGATAAAATTTCTTAATTGTCAATAATTTTTGTCACACGATGAATCGATAGCTACAGTAAACAACTTTTAAGAAACGGATTTCAGAGCTGAAATTGGGTGAAGTACACTCGAAGTGGAAGGCGATTATATTGAACGATAAAAGTAACTTAAAACTCAAAATAGTACGTTCCTATGTTTAACCCTGCTGCTTTGTTTCGATCTATATGACCCAATATGAAAATTATATTTTAATCCATATTATATTTCTAAATATTTCTTCTCGATATTAAATGTATTTGAAATTTTTGTAAGTCTCATACAAACAATAATGTTCTCTAAGTATTGTATATTCGGTTCGTCGTATCGGTATAAATCGAAGAAGTATAAATGTGAAAAGTAAGTAAGAAGAGCAGCCGGGATAAACCACGAACTTTTCAAGTAACCCTCGTAAGAACGTAATTGGGTGAAAAGTGAACCGACGACCGTAATAAGATTAAATCGGATTGGAAATTTAATTTGGAATATTCTATTTGTAAATATCTTCTTTCGCAACCGTCGAAACTGTCGTCGCTTTGCAGAGTCACCCAGCCACCTGAGAAGTCTATCCTCCGGGTACACTGACCGCCCTTTAACTCTGACCTCTGACCACGATTCCGAATACAATGCGGGGCTGTTGTCGCGCACCGTTCGAAGATAATGCGCGGCCTGTCCAAACGGAACGAATCGGGAGAGGTTCAACCTGATTTCATCTCCCGATCGTTCTCCAACGATCAGAGAAAGCTTCCCCGTCGATTCCTTCTGTACTTCTTCTTTCTCTATCTTTCTTAGTTCGGTGCCGATCTCCAGCTTGTCTCTTACGATAGAGATCGATTAAAAAATGGATGAACTCGTGGACACGTACACTCAGTCACGAGAGTTGCCTACGTACACCCCTTCCCCGCCCTTGCCTTAGATATTTAACACTAGGATAATCAGCCAATTACTGCCACTTTAAGCTTATCGCGTGACTTTACTGAACCATTTCAGAGATTATTTGACTTAAAAATCGTTCCATTTTTCAGCATAATATTGTTCAATCGCTCTTTTATTTGTAAACATTTTTTTATACGTTGAATATGATGAATTAATTGCGGATTAATCGAAGACATTACTGATACCTAAAGAGTACTCATTTAGAGAGAAATTGCGATTTAATTCAAGCATGAATCCATAGTTTCCGTCGGAAACAATGTTACACATTGCAGAGTATATAAAAGAAGTTACGTTTGAAACAGGATAAGTGCTTGATATTGTTAATAATAAATGTAGAACTTAACCAAAGAAAAATTCTATTATCCATTGGTGCATCTAATGGATATTCTTTATATCATTTCCCCCCCATTCGTTATCATTTTGTTATACTGTGAAATGGTTACTCATCGCTATGCTTTATCCACTTATTTCTATATCTTCCTTCTTGTAGCGACGATCTAAATTCTCGCGCTCCACGATCTTTGCATCTGCTACGATTGTGATCGATAAAAAAATGGACGAACCGTGAACCTACATTTCGTTAACCAGAGTGACACGCAAAGTCGGGGAAGTTGGCAGCCTGGGATAAGGGAACCCATTCCAGAGGGACTTGACTGGCATTATTTGGGCCCGAAGGTCACGATCTCCGAATGGTATGGAACACAATGGCAACTTCAGTCAGCCAGGCGCCGTCTTATTGTGTATTTCAGAACACCCTCGACACCGGAAATAGCCCTCTTCTCTCCACAGCTTCGATTCATGGGAAACGTTAATTCTCGAACAACGCTTATGGACCTTTCGCCACCTTTCAACGAAAGTCGTCCAAAATATTTGCCTCGCACCTGGCGCTGACTTCTTGAGACTCGAATAAAGTGTCTCTCCGGATTATCCCGGATCGGAAGTCTCTTCAAAGGGCTTCACTTTTCTAATCTCTTCACATTTCTGTTCTAAAGGGCTTCTCCTTTCAAACTAGCGCATAGAAGTATTCACGTGCGTATCAATATGTGTTACGATACGGTGCAACATTGCTTAATTTTATCCCGTGTTATCCGTGCGTGTTCGTATCGAAACGGAGAACGAACTTAAGGATACACGGACTAGACTTTTAGCCTTTTGGAATTTCAATTCCCTCCGTCCGCAAGTTTTTCCTTCCTCGGCAAATTAGCACCCTTCAACCGGCGCGGCACGGTGTCAAAGTGTCAACGAGGGTCGCAGGGGCGAGCACCTTGATTTCGAGGCTCGTTAGGTGCGCGACTCACGAGAGATATTCGCGCGTACGCGTAGCCACGAAGAGGAGGAAGAGTCAAGCAGAGAGGTCAATGAAGCCCGGGGCACGAAGCGTTACTCTTTGGTCGGTGTTCGGCCTGCTAAAATAACAAGGCACGTGACGGCGAGAAAACAAGGAAGCTCTTGTCTCTTCCTTCCTTCGTCTTCCTCCTCTTCACTCTTTACTGGCCTTCTTCGTGTTTGCTTTTTCATCTTCTTTGCATCTTTTCTCACCTATTCTACCTTCTTGTTCCATTTGACTTTTTCTGATCTTCCCCCCCCATGAGAAGCAGGCGGAAAATATTGTTGTACACGCATACTTAATGGAAATTGTGTTACAAGGAGGATGCAAAACCTGTTGAACATCAATACGCAATGGTTTCGGATCAGTTTGACAAGATGCGGTCTCTCTTATGCAAGGGCTGATTTAATCCTTTATGGACGGGACAAAATAATACTTGAATAATTTTCGCTCGATTGTTAATCCTTTGTGGGCAGAACTTAGCGAATTCTTGTCCAATTATTAACCCCTCGGTAAACCTACAAATTTTTCGGCAGCCGCAAGTGGTAGCAGAGAAAATAATTTGGAGTTTATTATTAACATCTATAAACGAGCTATCTTAACGATGTCCCGTGTGTTTTAAAATATGCATTACGATGTGAATGAACGACAAATGAATGAAATTCCTCGAGCGCGTTTACGTGGCCGGATTCTTATGCTAGTAATTATATGTCACAGTTTTATCATTTTAGAGGAAAGCACATTGAAGAAAATTTAATTTTCACAGAAAATGCAGAAGCGATATATAAATGAGATAGTAATTGATGACCGGTATTACAATTCATCTGCAAAATTCATTACATTATTACATATTTCATTAAATATTACATGGAACGCGTTACTCATTTTTCCTTAATCTAATTATTCATCTACATTTTCGTGTTCCTGTTCCTCTTCACTGCTATTGCATCGTAATTTATGATAAAATGCAACACACAGAGGAGGGATAGATTGCATTAAAATTTGTAAGTTAAATTTCAAAAGTTTGAAATTTGGAAAGTTTGAAAATCCAACGGTTTGGAAATGCAAAAGCTTGGAAATTCAAACGCTTATCAATCGCTTCTTAAAATCTGATCATATTAATGTCTGCATTTTACTCTCAGCTTCTGTATTTGAAATTTTCGTTCAAATGTCAATCTTTACTTCCGATTTGAAATTCATTGCGAAATAATTTCTTATTAAACTCTTCTGCTATATTGCAAAAGTAAGACAGTTACACAATCATATGTTTGACATAAGTATAGCGATATAAGAGAGTCTCGTTCAATGTTAACTCAAAGTTGGTTCAGGATAGAATCGGATTAGTTACGTGTTAGAATCTCAGGAAGGTTCATCAATTACAAATTAGACGATTTGTTTGGGTCTTTTAACGTCGACTATTTGCCACACAATGGCCATACAATTTTTCTTTTTTCTCTTCCTGTTAAAAAAGAATAAAACTGGAGGATAAGGAACCGTAGCGATAATTAATGGACTCCGTGGGGAGTAGAGTATGTTTCTACTATAATGCCAGGCCATGTAGTATGAATGGAACACGTTTCGAAGGACCAAAGACATTGACCAGCCTCGAAATAGAGTCGTCACCATTCAGGTCCTCATTGTTCGGCACTTTCACTGCCTTAAATAACCCAAACCTCGCTTCTCTTGACACTGACACCTCACCTAAAGCCAAAACCATTCTCTGCATGATACTTAAACGGGGAAAAAATACGTATCCGTAAACCTCTCGAACCTTAACGTCCCTATTAATGAAATTGCACCCTGTCAAGCTTTCTCCCTTCAATCTTCCAGCAACAACGTCTCACCTAATCCAAAAGCGTTCATTCAGCGTGACAGCGAGAACCAGTAATGTTGAAACTGGTGGTAACGTGGACTCTTATTTAAAAAAAAAAAAAAAAAAAATAGTGTACGGAACAACTTAACCACTTGAAAGATTTTTTCACGTGTACGTAAAGATATATGTAGTAACATTAATGCCCAATAGCCGCGTTACGTCTCAATTATATTTTTTAAACATATTACAATATTTTTACGGGATATTATCTGATTTATATGATTTGTTTTAACACATTTTGCATAAATACATTTGAAACATCAAGCAACATAATTGTTGCTGGGCTTCTGTATAAACAATTAAAGTGTGCTTAATTACATACAGTGGCTACATAAATATTGGTACGTAACCGAATTTTTTAATGAGTCTTTGATTAGGTTCTACATTACATTTTTATAAAGGTGAATTTTTATAGTTGCCTAATGCTACAATTAAATTATGGGAAGATTAATAGATTCGATCCCAATTAATTAGTATTTAAATACCAAAGTAAATACAGTGGTGTGTAGATACTTTTTGTAGCTACTGTATTAACAAATTGGATTGATAAATACTTGAGGAAATAATAATTTAGTGAAGACAAATCTTTATTAATTCTTTTTACGAAACATCGCAACGAATTTGTAAAAATACGTCGATGGAAATTTATCGGAGATGGATTGAAATCTACTTTTTAGAATTATTTTTAGTTTAGAACAAAATTTTAAATTCTCAAACCTTAAAACTTATAAAGTGTCAAAGTATCGAGATTTCAAATGTCCCACCCCTAACATTTTCTAGTTTTTATAAGAGATTATAAATAACTCATTCTAACACTTTGGTAATTTTAGTTTTAAGAGCACTCATCGCTTCTGTAATATTTTGTTATTTCGTTCATTGCCATATTAACATTTAAATAGCAGAAAAGCCGTACATATTTTTTCTAACTCGCCATAAAAATTCATGCAAAAGAGGGTTAATTACGTATCAATCTAATTACACGACGGATATCGAATGTACCATCGAACTTCTCTAAAAGCCCCTCTGAATCTTTACTTCCGTGTAGCTCATACGTTACATCTCTATCAATAAAATTCCATCCTGCCGAGCCATCTTTCTTCAATCTTCTCCATCTCGGAGCACGTTCTGCGATCTGCATCTCTCTTTCTTCCTCTCCGTGGCGCACGTTCCACTCTCATAGCAAAAACGGCCGTGTGCTGCAGGTACCTTTGTTAATTAAGAGGCGTCATGTGTGGTCTCTCGGCCGTAGGTACAGGCTGAAACTGTACACGCTCGTGCTCGTGTCCCTGGCCAGAGTAATACGTGGTCAACCCACATAGTAGCCACGCGAGACACCGTTTCTCCCTGTGTGTGTGTGTGTATGTGTAACTCTATGTACACGCGCGTGCACGAAACACTCACACACACACACACGCATACATAGAAGAACGGTGTATCGAAGAGACACGACTAACTATCCGGCTACACTAACGAGAGGACTCGCAGAGATCTCGTAGTAGCTGATTCGATAGCGGACCGGATACACCGCTCCGTTCCAAATTATCGGAAACCGATGAGTCCGGTTTTTTTCCCCCCAGAAACCATGCCACGGGCCTCGCGTGTCGCGTGACGTGGCTCAATTAAGTTCGTAACCCCGTACACAGAGTGCGATTCTTACTCCTTTTTCTACCTCTTTCCTCGCCGGAGAGAAACGCTGTTTAGATGGGCATTTGCCACGAGCAATTACCGTCGCGCGGCGGAAAGAAAGGCTTAACTTGAAGTCGCCCTGTTCAGAGGTGCGGCTGATTCGGTGATAGATCCAAGATTACCCGAGGCGAGGTGCAGGGAACAGGGACGGATGGTTGTGCAGGTTTGGGTAGAGGTGTTCGAAATCTTGTCTCGAGTGTAGATTCTACGGGATAAAGTTTCGTACGCACGTGTCAGGGTGAAGTTTGTAGAATGTTTAACCCTTCGGGCACTGTTACGGCTCGCGAGGAACGTTCGGTAATTGGAAAATTCAAACGAATATAAAAGCTTGCGTAAACGTTGTTCAAATGATCCTATTAACGGATCAATTCTTTTGTTTTGGCAAAGAAATGATCTCAGGGATGAAAACAACACCCCCTTAAAGCTTTCATATTATTGTCAATGTCATTAAAACCGTATATGATATGGAAGGAAAGTTAAATTCAAAGATTTTTAGTAAGATTATTTGAGAAATATGTATTATATGTAAGAACGCATATTACGCTATTAAGTTGGGGTGAAAAATGTTTGTTATTTTAGTTAATGATCTGATTTATATTATGCGACCCATAAATACAGTTTAAATTTGAATTAAAATGGCAGCAAATTAATTGACGCGTTTAATAATTTTGAAGAAGGTTAATTTGCTGTGGTTCAGCCTTGTTTAAAAGTGAACATACATAATGCGTAAACGATATCGTCGTAATTGTGAAATATTATTTGCAGTAGCAATTTATGAGAGTTTCTCGTAAAAATTGATGTTGAACATTCTCTTAAATAACTTGCAATTAGTATGATTCTACTGCGAAGGATTGCAGCTTTGAGATGCGTATTTTAAATGAGCTTGCGCTAAAAGTGAACATAGTATTTGCTTTTGAATGATTACACGTCCTTCCCTCTTGTGTATATAAATAATGAATAGGGTTTCGCAAGTGTGCTTAACATAATTACACAGTTGCCGCTTCTGCTTTTTAATAATGTAATTATATTTCGTTGGAATATTACAGAGTACACTGCACCATAATTTAGGATAGACAATTAGAAAGGAGATATCGTGTCCTACATTCAGAAAAATCATTATAAGACACCGGTAAGACGAAACTTTCTATCGGAATCCGAATCTTTAACCCATACGTATAATACACAAAAAGAATTCCTTCCCTGAATCGAGAATTTTAACCTTTTACACTCCGAATGTTAACAACACCGCTATCGATATTTATTCGTAGAATTCGGATTGTCAACTGTGCTGAACATGAATATTTTTGCATTTTTCTGGAGGCAGTGAGAATAATCTATTCTTGGAGATTTTGGTTGGTAATTATCTGAAGTTTTGAATAGATGCAAGCAAATATCTTTTGATACTATGTGGAATGAATGTAAGAGATAAAGAAACAGAAAAAGTACAAAATATTGGAATCGTTGAATAAATGCTCATTAAAGCAATCATTAAAATTTACGTTGAGTAGCCAGTTTTGTGCTTTTTAAAAATCACTTTTGCGATAAAATTCTCGAACGGGTGTCCCACTAAATAAAGTATCTCTTATTTTCTTCATAACTTTTTACATGATTGAAAAGAAGAAGTTAAACTTACGTTTTGATCTAAAACTGCCCAAATGGTAAATGATAAAGAGTTAATACTTAGAAGAAAGGTTTTCTTTGACAGACTTATCGATTAACATATTGCAAATTCAGTTTCATTTGGAAATATTTATACTATGCTTATTTAACTGTGCCTGTTTTGGTACAAAATACGGTGTGAACTTATGGAATGATGTAATATAAATGATAGAATATAACGTTTCTTAATACCGGGTTATTTTCAGACTCCTCTTCCCAATCCTATCACAAATTTGGATTAGTTAGATACATTTTTCCGGAAAAGTTAACTATATGTTGTGTATATACTAACCCATAATCGACATATATATTTTAAAACAAAATGTGTATATTAAGAAAACTAAAGTATTATTCAAGAGCTCGCAGAACTCTTCAAAGTAAAGAATTTCACGATATATTTCAATTTCGTAAAAGACGAATAAATAATGCTAAGGAAACTAAATGCAAAATGTAACTTAACCAGGGTTTTTTCATCCTTCAAATGAACTGTAATTTGAATTTCTTCCTCATCGTAAATGCGGTTTTTAATCACCAAATTGGTAAAACACGATTCTCCCGAAAGGAGCTGCCCAGTGCAAAGGGTTAAACATCCCTTTAACGTGGTTTTCCTCCGCAAAGGGCTCAAAAGCTCATTCATCAAGAGAATTAGTATCCTTAACTTAAATAACCAAGGGGGAACCGGAAGAATAATCCACGCGCAAAGGAAACAAAAATACGAAACAAGAGCTATTCTCCATTTCACCCCCGTAGAATCGACCGAAGCTACTCTTCTTCTTTTTTTTTCCTTTCCGGAGCTCACGTTCGCGTTATATCGCTCGATTAAGCGCTCATCTCGTTACTCTATTTTCTCTGCAGCCTCTCGCGATGTTGAGGAAAAAAGAATCGACCCCAGGGGGGTGGCGTGAATTAGCGTGGTGCGCCGGGCGAGTGTGTACGAGCAATCAAAGACACGGACAAAGAGAAAGAGAGAGCCAGCTGTGCGCGAAATGGCCAGCCGGAATTTATACGAACTCGTCCGGAGGAATTAGACGAGAACGATTCCGTGTGGAACTTTATCGGCGAACCGATCGCAGGAATTATCGGAAATCGATGGAAATCCTCTTTCGCTGACTGCTCGTCTCCTCTTGGTTTCGCTCGATTGAGTTCTCCACTCTTCTTTCTCTTTCTCCGCGGCTATATATGCGATTCTACCGCCGTGTGTTTGCAAACGCGTGTGTGCACAGAGAGAGAAAGAGAGAGAGAGAGAGAGAGCGGCTTTGAGTTGGAAGAAAGAGGGAACCGAAGGCGCGAAAAGAAAACATCGCGGATTGATGGGTACACGATGGCCGCTCTGGGATTTTTCCGCCTTGTCGATTTTTCGAAAACTCCTTTTTTTTCAACGCGATTGATAAACTTCGCGGAAGTCGATAGACTGCTCGTCTGTATGCCAGCTAACGTTTTTATTAGAATGGTGCACATGAAATGTCGGTTTTAGAATGGTTACGATTGACAGGTGAATGTTGTTCTTCTAGGTGCGTCCAATCGTTAATCGTAATAAATGAACCATTCACAGGCCAAAGTGATTAACTCGACTAATGGAATTATTTAAAACTTTAGTATCAAAACACTCGATTTATGCTTAACGAAGACTAGCATGTTTCGCTTTTGACACGAAAAATAGCACATTTGAATTGGCTGCTTAGAATTATATTAGAAAAATAGAACGACGAACTTTTAACTGAAATGAAGTTTTTAATAATTTAATTACTAATCGAACTTTTTAATCGATAATATTTCTATAAAATTCAGTATGTTGTCTTTGGTTAAGAGATTTTTTTTAAGGTTAATGGAGTTTTATTGTTCTAGGTTTTTTTTGTAATATATAACATGTTATTCCTCGACACGCTGTTCAAAATATGCTATTGTTCATGGCGAACTGTGAAACGTGCTAACATTCGTAAACCATCCTAAAATATGCTAGTTTTTGATGGAAACGACGAAACATACTTACTCTTGAAGTATAACGAACCATGTTACTCTTTGTAGGAAACTGAAACGTGCTACGTTTCGTAACGCACGTCGGTACTAATGCTAAATATTCATACAACAATTATTAATTCCTAGTTGTCAGATTCAACACAAAATAGTAACTCAATTATAACTTCTCTCACCGTAAAGGAAATGTGTAAATAAAATTCGAGTTACAAGCGGTTCGATTCGTTATTAAAAATATGAATTTGCGTGAAAAATCCGCATCCGACCGATAACCTTTAAAGGTTAAAGGGAATTTATGCAAATGGTAGCCAACCGTTCGCATAATAATTAAACGGAGCACTCGATATTGTCTTCGATTCAGCGTTAGTTTATCCCCCGACGCGCGAACACTCGTACAAGAGATCGGAAAAGCGGCGTGGAAGAAAAGAGTACCGTGGATGAGAGAATCCCACAGCGGCCTGCGTTTGTGCTTTAAGCGCCACAACCCCCCGAAAGATTGTGCGCACACGTGCGAAGGATAGAAAAATCGCGAGGCGGTTCAATCAACGATACGGCTCGTCGTGGCTACGCAAAGTGGCTAACGAGGATTTTCGTACGAACTGATTCGCGTGCGGGAAAAAAACCAGCAATGCCACGATTCCCGTGGACCCCATCGGACAGTCGATCGAGACCCATTATCGGAAACCGATGAAAATTCTCTTTTAGTCGCGCCTCAATTCGCCACGGTACGTCACGTTACCGAAAATTTTTTTGCCCCTCCCCCCTCCGCCCCTCTCCCTTTCTCTTTCTCCCGTGTGTATGTGTTTTTTATTTTGTTGGTGGGCTAGGGGGGAGGGGGGGGGGGGGGGGGGTTGGTTCATTCGTCCGCCAACGCTTCTCATTTGCTCGTTGCCCGATTCCTATCTCCACCGCCAGGATATTGAAGGTATCTGCCCGCCGTCGGGTATAAATTCTAACAATTTTTTTTCGATTCGCGAGAGGTGTATTTTTTTCTGCTCGTGTTTCGGTCTACTCGGATGACTGGTTCCCCGTAGACAGCGTGAAAAATAACGAGCAACGACAACGATAAAAAGCTGCTGCGACGCCCTGTTGTGACGTCTGCCGATCATAGCGTGTATACGTATATTTGGTGTACACGCATATCTTGTTGCGAATATTTCAGTTTTTTTTTTTTTATTTATTTTGTTTCATTTTGGGAGACTGAGATATTTATGAAATTTTGAGGATGGTATTAACCCCTTTTATCGGTAAACACGTACAGTGGCTCGAAGTAAAATTCGGGCGATTACACTTTCGATAGAACCAAAGGGAATACAAAGGCGCGCTTTTTTTTTAAGTATAGCATGTAAATGCAAGTAACATAGAAGGAAAAGAGTCAGTTAAAGCACAGTTTAAAGAAATGTCATTTCTCAATCGTTTGAATTCCCCAGATCTTGTATTCCCAAGCGTTCGAATTGCCAGGGTAGTGTTATAATAATAAAGTAAAAAAAGTTACGATATAAGAAATATGTAACATAATCGGTTTCAGGGGACGCATAATTTTAGACCCGCGAAAACACAGATTTACACTTAATTTATTACAAGAAAACCATTCAGTGGATTAATTTACATTTTTCTTGAAATTACGTATTGCAGTTTCCACCTTACTTTACATGTTTTTCTATTATATCGTATATTGTACGCGTTCTCTATTCCTTCTTCGAATTTAAATTTTCCAAAATTACAAAAACGCTTCCGCGGTCAATTTCTAAGAAATCTCAGCTATATGTATTTTTCAAGCATCCCATCGCCTCGTACGTAAAAATCCCTGAAAAATGTAAACTCGATAAATGTTTCAATAACCTTTCCCATCCCACCATCCCCGCCATAAATGTCGCGATTTCATTTTTGCGCGCCCTCCTTTGGCGAAATTTTCGCGAGACGGTGTCGATATAGAGCGTTGGACGATTATCGCGATGAAAATTGTGGCCCCCGGCCAAATGTCGCACGGGGATAAAGGTCTAACCGCTGGTTGGCGGGAAATGCATCGGACTTGTGCACCGGTGCGCCGCGTAAATCCGAAAATTCATTACTGCAGCCTTGCTCACTCGATTGTTCGCCAGCAGGACACACACGAACCGTTCGATAAAGCGAGATGGCGGCATTAATGGGCCGGCGTCAGGATTTACAAGGGGAGGGAAACCAGCGCTGGCCATTGTTGACAAGCAAATATAGAATTTTCACGATTCCGATGGAACCACCACGGTGAATAACGTCCGCGCGAATTAATAACTCGATCGTAAATTACGATTACGCTTTGGGGGGGGGGGGGGGGGGGGGGGCTTCGTGTATTTAGAATTCAAATGACTGACTGCGCCTCCCTGATCCTGATTGCTGCCTCTCCAACCCGCCTACACGCGTTAATGACGATAATCCAATTCTACGAATTTATTGCGAGCCAATAATAAGCGCAGTTCGTTTCGGTTTATCCACATCACTTCGATTGTTGCCCGTGATCTGACTTTTCGCTCGGTCTTTGTTATTATTGGAATAACGGTGAGCCATCTATGGAACTTTGGCTGAGATTTCGATGCGATTTAATTTTGGCTGAAGCACGGATACGTGATATATTATATATTATATGCAGGACGAGATGTGGCTCCCTTGATGAAGGTAATAATACATTTTGGAGAAAGGAAGAGAATCGTAAATGCAGATTATGCAAAAGTGAAGCGGGAACATTGAAACGTCCACTTGCACATATGTGTAGATCGAAAGAACAGGAGTAGGAATAGAAAAAATATTAGTGGGTACAACGCCAGATAGTACAATAGCAGAATTATAATAAAACTTAAGAATAGGTAAAATAAAATAAACTTAATTAGAAGTATAAATATAGATATATAGGATTGAAGTTAAGTTTAGGATAGATTAATGTAAATCTTAAAAACGGAAGAGTGTAAATAGGCTTAGTGCCGGTCACGACGCAAAATGAATATTTTAAAGAAATATATAACCGATATCGGAACTGTTTCAATATTATATGCACAGAAGTTAAGAAAGTACGTAGTTGAATGAACCAAGGGAAAAAATATGGATAGATGAGAGTGCGAAATTTAATAACTGTCAAACGAAATCAATTTTCTTGACTAGGGAGGCTTAAAATATATACGTATATATTGATATATCGATATATGGATATATCAGTTTATCAATATAGCAGTATATGAATATATCATTATATCAGTATATCAATATATCAGTATATGAGTATATCATTATATCAATATATCAATATATATTATATGCGTCCTATGCTCTTTTGCAAATTCAAATGTAGCGTAATTAAATAAACATCCGTAGTCCAGAAATTTTCTAAAACCCCAACATTATGGTCGCCGTTCGTAACGATAGGTAACGTGTACGTTTATTATTTTCCAGAAGGTGAGGACGCGGCAGAGGACGAAGATTCGTACGGCGCTCTCGAAGACGACGAAGTGCCCTCAGCGACGATAGCCACAGACACGGAATTGATCTCAGAGGCAGGAGCTCATCTGCCCGTGTTTCTTACGGAACCAGTCGATTCGTTCGTGGTGAAGAACAAACCGGCCACGTTACACTGCAAGGCCGCTTTCGCGTTGCAGATCTACTTCCTCTGCAACGCCGCGAGGGCGGTTAATTCGCAGCAACAGGACTTCGTGGACCCTCACACGGGCACCAGGATAGTAGACTGCGAATTGAACGTTACGAGAGACCATATCGAAGAGTACTTTGGCAGAGACAAATTCAAATGCGAGTGTATAGCGTGGTCTGGTTCCGGACAGATCCAGAGCCAACCTGCCATTGTCGACGTCGCCTGTGAGTATATTTAAATAATATTAATCTTATATGACGGTGCTGGTTAAATCTTCGTACAGATGAACGCCGACTATCCGAAATAATTGGGGGGAGGGGGCAAATAAGTTCCAATAACCGGTTTTTCGGATAATTGATCTATAAGAATGAAATTCTTGATTATGTCATAAATCGACTAGAAATTAAGCAGCTTTCAAATGTGGATTATGTAAAAATGAAAAGCGGTTTAACCATCATTGTTATATGAATATTGTTAAATGAATATTTTTTAATTACTAATTTGGTTGACGTTAATTTTAGAGTCTCTTAAAAAATTTTGTTTCTTTGATCTCCTATATTTCAAGTTTCTAATTATATACAATTAGGGATTGTCAATTTCCCGACTTTTTCATTTGCCGCTAATTCAGTAAAACTTTCTATATAACTTCTGTCGAGCTTGTATCTTTTCGCTCGAATTGCGTAATGAAATTATTCAAATCTACAATCCTCTAGTTGTTTTGAACAGTGTATACTGTTACAATTACACCTGGCAACGATTGCGGGGAATCGTGAATTAGAATACGAGTGTTCTAATATGGCGACGAGCCAAGAACCGGCGCTTAGAGAAGACGTATTATCTGTATTGTAACAATGCCACACCCATCCATGCAAAACATAATTAGGGAAATAAATATAGAAGAGGATCGACTCAAAACGTAAAACAAATTTCAGTTTAGACTCCATTTCTTCATCTTTTTTTCTTATACAAAAATATTATTATGGAATCCAGTTGTACGTAGATTGATTCAATGCCTGACTACTTTTCGATGACTACGTTTGCGCTACATGGATAATGGGGATAAAAAGTTTTCGGTCAAACGCTATAATATAAAATTAGCTAAAATGCTAAGGTTTATGTGGCGCATAGTGCGATTGTATAAATATAGAACCCAATAAAAAATTTGTAATCTTCGTGGAGCAAAATTAGTTAATGAAAATGTGCCTAAAAGTGAGAATGAGCATCGAGAAAAAGGAAAATTATCGTGGAAAGAAATTGCATCTACGTATTGTGAAAATTTCACAGTATCAATGCCACAATGCATCAAAACAATCATACATAGACATAAAAGTAATAAAAGATATTAGGTAATATAAATATTAAGTGGGGTATCGTCTATCTCTTTCAAGATTTATGTTATCCAATAACTTTGTCTTTTTTCGCTTATTTAATGCTAAACTTATTTAATTTTCCTATATATTCTTTACGCATAAAGCAGCATTTTGCACATCAAATATTTTAGTGTTCTTATTAGATGGTTCTATATTATCGTGTTTCACCGAAAACTTTTTGCCAAGATTGGTATAAACATAAAAAAATAACGACTATGAAATTACACAACCACAATGTTACTGAAATATCTCGGACGAAACGCATAAACTTTTTAATCAACTTAATACTTGGAGGCAACTGAGTGGTTTTAATGCGAGGCATCTCAATTCTTCCATAAACTTCGCCGATAAATATTTAGTTGTAGACAGTTATGTTTGCTCTGCTGTCAGGACAGTTACGACTTTCGTCTTACTTCCCCTTCTGGTCCCTCGTAATTATCTTGATTCTCCTAAGCGAGGTCATTATTTAATTCCGACCCTTAATACGAGGCTACACAATGACCGGCAACCGTGGACTTTCTAAGAGAATCAATTTAGGAAAGGACCGTTTGTCCGGTGCTCTCCGCTTACGTAACTCTCTTTGGAACAAAAACTTCGTCAAAGTGGCGCACATAAATCAGCGGAGCCTTTTCGATTTGCCAACTTTGTTCTTGATTGCGATCATTAATATTCGATGGCTTAATATGCGCACATGTTGTACGTCCATTTCTAGTGATTTCGAGCGAAAAACAGATTCCAAGGTTTAGTGGTACAGATGAACCTCTTATAAATCTGTACATTTACAACGCGGTTGGAAAAATGCGAAAATTTTCCTACGACGCGGTACTTTTACAACGCGGTTTAGGAACTGTGGAACGTTAGCTACAATGCCACAATTCTATAATGTATTTTCAAGGAACGTATCTACCGTGTTGTAGGAGGTCCACATGTACTTTATAATTGAGTGAACACTTTTTTTTTTACTACTTTTAGGAAACAAATATTAGAGAGCGTATTTAAGTAGTAAAAATCAAACTGATTAACTCCGTAAAATAAATTCAAGCACGTTTTTGAGAAGATCGACATTAGCTACACAAATGGGCGATAAAATTTGGGTTACTTTTAAATCACCGACAATGTTCTCGTCGACACGATTTCACTGACACCGAATTTCGTCGACATTATTTATATACCGACGCGTCGAAATCATCGACATGTATTGTCATGGATATTTAATTCACCGACAACGACTTTTATCAGTAATGTATGTACATATTTTTACAGTTAAATATACATATTTTTCCTCTTTTACGATCACATTTCTGACAATCTTATGTGGTCTCTACATAGCTAATTCTTTCATTTTATTATCATTATATCGAAACAAATAAATTCATGCTGTTTCCAATGATTAAATCAGGATTTAAATAGGATATAAATTAAATAAATTATAATTACGTGGCCTGTTTTAAGTGAAATACCCCGTAGAAAACAATGTCAACGAAATGATTGTGCATGATTTAAACGTGGCCCACAAAATTCAGGAATTTATAAGAAAAATGGAGTTAATCAGTTCGATTTCTAAAAGACTGATATATAAACCCGAAATAAATTTTCATACAGTGACTGTCACTTGGAATCGCGTACCAAACGATTCAATCAATTTTCATTCATAAATCGTGAAATTTGTAGTAAATGACATAAAACACATGTATAGGCATATAGTTGAACGCTCCTTTATTTAACATTAGGTTTACGGAAATTACGTGCACAATTTCACAGGCTTCCGGAAAAACACGTACACTGCATATAAATATTCGAACGTAGAAGCGTGAGGATGAAAAGAATCACGTAGAATACATATTCGTACCATTGTATTAATTAAAGTTACCATAAAGTACTGAAAAATAATATTTATGGTCTCTATAATTTTAAGTGTGTAATCTGAACGGCGTCAACGTGACGAGTTCCGTAAACCTAGCGTTAATATATTACAAAAATAAAGGAAATTGCAAAAAGTTCCCGAAAATGGCATCGTCTTACGTTTCCGCGTGAGAAAATTTACGCGTCTTGATAGCTTTAGTGCTAATTTACGCTTATTTTCTGTAATTTAATAGTACTTTCTTCTATTTCTATCACCTGTCGGCACCATTAACGTCAACCATTTCTTTATCTCAACGAAACGTGTTTGTCCGCGTCCGTATCGTGTTTCTGAGCGCCATAAATCCCATTTTCCCAGACCTGAAGAAGCAATTCGAATCCCCGCCGTATTCCGTATCGGTGGAGGCGGGTCAGAGCACTGAACTCAGGTGTCTTCCTCCTCTGGGAGTGCCACCGCCGAGGGTGTACTGGCTAAGAAATAACGTCCCCGTCGACACGGAGTCGGACACGCTTTTAGTGTCTAGCGAGGGACACCTTCTGGTGGGCCAAGCGAAACTCAGCCATCAGGCGAATTACACTTGCGTCGCTGAGAACATTGCGGCCAAGAGGCTCAGTGATCCTGTCAGCTTAACAGTTTACGGTAAGTCTTGTCCTTTAATATTAGCTCCGTGCATGTGAAATGTCCTTTTTCCAAGCAAAAAACATTTACCATTTAATGATTACTTTATATTTCCCTTCCGAATATTTCGTTTAATAAATAACAAGTTCAATTCCCTTCTTATTTCATTGTATCACAATTGGGACAATTTATTTCTAATACCCCACTTTTACTTTGTTTTCTCTAATTTTACCGCGTTACAATGTCTTCTGCATCTAATTTTAATTTTTTATCGTATATTTATTTACCGAATATTTCTTTTAATAAATAACGATTTAAATGCGTTTCTTATTTTATTATATCATATTTGTGGAATCTTATCTTTATTAACGTACACTCTTTCAATTTTACTCGAGAAGATACGAATTTGCATACACATACGCAGTTTAGTTACATTTATACATAGTTTAATGCATATACTATCTTTCTTAAGCACATTCAAAGTATCATAAGCTTGTCTCTAATAATTCTTCCAATAAACTCGTATAAAACGTAAAAAGTAGGCTTCGGTTAAAAGTAAATTTTAAAGGAAAGGTTCGCGTAGAACGAATCGGTTAAAAATTCATATCGTTTGTCTCCAAATGTAATTATCACACGTGACACCGATAACCGAAGTTTGCTTATAATAGGCGAATTATTTTTAATCAACCTTACATAAAGTGTTTTGGGACCGACCGATTATGATAACAATAGCCGATTAACACATTACCGTCCGGAGACATAAAAATATGTTTTTTTCTTGACTACTCGTAAAATGCCGGAGACATATAAATAGGGTTTTACACATTGTGCATTAAATTCCGGCGACCTATAAATATGTGTTACAACACATATGAGCCCTTATTTTTGAAAATGGTATAAGTCCATTTTTTCACACATCGAGATACTTAAGGGAATAAAAAGAGGATATCTATATCTTACTAAAATTACCATTAACTCATTTTTTTGCAAAAGTGGACTTATACCACTTTAAAAAATAACGGCTAATATATATATACAATGTGATATAAAGGAAAGTACCTTATAATATAGTCGTTACTTATTGCTTTTACTTATTCGGCTACACGCAAAAGTTTTGACGCAAACAGCCCAGACCGTAATGTGTTAACACATTGTTTGTGGGACATTGCGCGCTGCCTTGAGCCTGGCGCGGACGATATTTTAGCAACGATCATTATTTGACAACGAAATAAATCACAATTATTTTTTTATAATTGTGAACCGTATAACACAATAAATAACAAAAGTAGTATGTCAATATAACAAGTATAAGAACCCGTCGTCGTTAAAAAGAAACCCGTATAAATACGGGACCCGATTTCCACCAGCAGACGATGAAAAACGGATTTTTACGTGTCCCGCAAACCACCACCAGTCTAAAGAAAACGGATTTATACGTGTCCCGACAACAATGTGTTAAGATACCATTATTCGTGATTATAATAACCGGGATTCCACTGTACCAAAATCCAATCGACCAACATCAATTTTCCAAGTTTAAAAGTACTTTCACATTCAACTCGCCCTTTTCCACCCTGCTCAAAGGATTCGGAATACGGTATAAAATCAAAGCACGGATTTGAATTGCATTGCAGTGAACGGAGGATGGTCCTCGTGGTCGGCGTGGTCGGAATGCCACTCGAGATGCGCGAAAGGGGGGCAAAAACGAACTCGAACGTGCACGAACCCTTCGCCGGTGAACGGGGGTCAACCATGCTTGGGTCCCTCTCAGCAGAAGATGGACTGCAACAGTGCCTGTCCCGGTAAGTGTCCCTTGAATTCATTACGACTAGGGTAGAATGAGATTTTCAAGGAAGCATCACGGTTCGTTACCGTCGACGCGTTGCGTTCGACTCCGTGGCATAGGAGAGATTTCTTGCTACTTCCACTGGCCTTCTATTTCTAACCGCGGTGGCGGGAGTATAAGCGAGCAAGAGATCCTCTCGTTGGGAGCCGTGTTGGACGCGCGGGCAAGCAGGTTCTGTCAGGACAAACCGATATTACCGATGCCTAAGAGAGGAGAGGTTCTCTCGTTTGATTTACGAGCTTCCCTCTTTCCCTCTCACGATTCAATGTCGCCGTGTCTCTTAAATTGTATTCACCTTTCGAAAACGCTCGCGACATCCTGAAGACACGCCTGCATGCCGCCGCGCGGGGATCGTATTGAAAATCGTACGTGAAAGCAACGTTCAAACAGCCGGGGAATCGAGGAGAATCGGCGAGTGAAATATTAACCCCTTGTCTCGTTACTCGCAGTGACACGTTGCAGTCGCAGAATTTTGATATGCTTACTTGTTTTTGAGGATTATTATGGGAGTACGCGCGGTCGTGTGAATATAAATGGGGAGATAATTGGTAATGGAGACGAGGAATTGTAAGAAACGTAGACGCATAAAGTAAGGATGAGTCACTTAGCTCAATGACCTTAACCTTAACTGCTATCTAGCCTATGGAATATTAGTTTTTAATCGTATCCTGTGTTTTCCGCGTTAACCATTTACTATTCTTGGTCCGTGAGGCCGGTAATAATGATTACTTGTTCATCTTTATTTTACTTTCTGCGTGATTTACGAGCTTGCTGCTCTGGATACTTTTCAATTATAGTATAATGTTCGATTAATGAAATCGAACATGGAAAATACAGATAAATGAGTATTATTAGCGATATTATAGACGTGAGTTTTAATAAGTGTAGTATTTTGTTAAGGGTTAAAGTTCTATAATTTTGAAAACCACAACTTTGACATAAAAATCGAAGCTTGGAATTATAGGTATTATAGCATATGTAGGCAAGAAAATGATTTTACGAGAAGAAACTAATCAACGATGTAAAATAAATTTTATTCATCTGAGACTATAGTTTCGAGAAAAGCAGTTTTGAAAATTTGTAAGCTATTTACTTGTTTCGCTACTTCTAATTAATGAAACTTCTCATCATTCTAACGATGTATAAATTAATTAAATTACCTGAAATACATGTATCTTGCTTCCTCTTTTCTTTTTTTTTAATTAATCGTTTATAGTCGCTTCAGCTACTATAATGAAACCATCGTTTGAATTTTCTAGTCTTTGGAAGAGATTAATTTGTTTTAAATTTCGGCACTTGTATTATTGTGAACTCCCAACTATCGAATACAATAAATGCAAGCAATTCACAGGGAACTTGTAGAACTACGCTAATTTAGTGTACAGGATATTTTCTTTTCTTTGTCGTACAATAACGTCCTATTTTGTAGGATATTCGTTTATTGTTTTTATTAAAAACGAAAAATATGAGACAAGGGGTTAATTCGAAAGTCTACGTATAAAGGGTGTCGCAGCTAAAACAGGCTACAAAATCACTTTCTTTGCCTTTGACGATACCAAATATATTTCACAGATTGACGATTTCAACTACATGAAACAATGAGTGCACTACTTTTATTTGGACGACAGTTCCACGAAATTTACACATTCTCGTATAACGATTCGTAGAATTGATCAAACGTTTCCGTTCATTATATTATTATTTCCTATTTAACCCTTTCGTGACCGAATTTCTTTATCCCAATCTACCGATTATTGGGTCCGTAATGGGTGCTAAATTGCGATTAATTTCTGAACGCTCAAGTGGAACATGTGCGTCCCATTAGTCACGAAAGGGTTAATCAAAACGTAATTGGTACCTAAGAAAATATATTTGAGAAACTTATTTTAAAAGCATTATGTATTACAAATTTAGTTGTATAAATTTAAGTTGTTATATGTTACAAATTTATTCATATAATTTGAGTTACGTTATATAACACCACTTTAGTTATATATATATATAACTAAAGTGGTGTTATATAATATATATATATATGTTATATATATATATATATATATATATATATATATTTGAGTTATGATACATATTACAAATTTATTTTTATAAATTTGAGTCGTGTTATGGGTTACAAAATGCATCAATTTATGTTATTTCCATTTGACCAATTTCGTGGATCACTGCACAAAGTGCATAACGTAGAAAATAATTAAGTGACATGTTTTAAGCGAGACTGTATATAACCCTATTACTGTCGCTTCTGTGTGTGTGCACATATCTCTCACTAACCGTTTGTCCGCTTTCGATAATGCACCTATACGTCTTTCTGTCTAACGCTCGCTTTGGAATAGCCGGTACTCTGGAGGAGTTCACCAATACTTTAGGTAAGTGTCCCCCTTTAAATCCGGCAAAAGAAGAAATCTGACAGAAAGCCAGTTAAGGATAAATAAATTAACAAAAGAGAAACATCAAGGTACTTCATCCGAGGAAATTAACGTGTCCAAAATGCTATAGAACTATACTTTTAAAGAACGATAAATTCAACGAAGAAAGAGTGCAAGATCAATAACTAAATATGAATGAAAAATAAAAATCTCTAACGCAACGATTCGTCATCCACTAAAGAAAAAACAGAAAACAGTTTGTTTTCATAGCGAAATCAAAGTTAGCTTGGGTTAAACAAATGGACGAAGAGTAGCGATCTAAAAAATAGCAAAGCATCGGAAGAAAAATAATAATTTAACGCGATGCAATTCAATATTTCGATAACTTCTGTACATTTATTTTTTTATTAAAATCCGCCGTTACGAAAGGGTTAATTAACCCCTTGGCTTACGACTTTTTCAAAGATTATTCACTGGAATTTTGAATACTTTTTATTCTAACACTATATCGAATGCAAAGCAGTAAATTATTATACGTAATTCGTACCTAGTGATCTTCGATCTCTCAATCCTGCAAATTGAAATGAAATGAATTAAAATTTATTAGAAACTACAACGTGTTTTTATTGTAATTGGTCCGTAGACTAAATCGCGAGTGTAGCTCGTTGTTGTAAGCCAAAGGGTTAAAACCCACACACGCAAACACGCGTGCACGTAGGGGGAATGAAAAAAAAGAAACAGACAACGGGAAAAGAACCATTTGTAAGTATCGTGTCGCAACGAGTCGAATCGTGGCCGAAGATTAAATACACAACGGGGCCTGCTTCTTTGTACGGGGCATACGAGTCAATTAAACGGAAAGGAAGCGAGCTCGCGACCGAATTGACGAGTATGGCTTTCGAACAAGCCTCGTGGGGATATGGACGAGTTTACGAGTCAACCGTCCCGTTTCCACGTGCCTTTTTACCGCCGCTTTACGTCTATCCGAAGTCCCCTTAACGATTCTTCAAGAGAAAGACGATCTTTCGAACCGTTCTCATTTTTTTTCCCGGGGACACAGTGGTGGACGGAGGATGGACCAGATGGTCGGCTTGGTCGGTGTGCGGCACCGCTTGCACGCACTCCAGGAGAAGATCCTGCGACGATCCACCACCCAGCCATGGTGGACGACCTTGCCAAGGGAGGGACACCAACGTGGCGAATTGCACTGGCGGCTTGTGCAACAGTAAGTCAATTGTCACGACACTCTTCCACGGACTTTTAGCTCTTCAATAGGGGAAAAATGTAGGACGTTATTAAGAAGATTGTACATATGGTGGCTTGGAAAAAGTATTTGTAGACAGTTGCATACTTTTAAATCGGACACTTTCTTTATCGGGAGAGAGTTTTGTTTTATAATTTATTGTAGGACTACATTTGTTTGCCACACTGTTAAATCATTAACTGATTAATGATTCACATGTAGCAATTAATATTTCCTAGCTTTCGGATCAATGTAAAGAATCTTTAATCGATTACAATCATTTACGCTCGGGTGAACAAAAAATTTCGGTTACTGAGGGTTAATGAAAAATTGCGGTGATTTTCTGTAAATAGTATAAATGAAAATTTATTTTTCATATTGTATTTGTATTTTGGCATTATATTGGTATTTTTGCAAACACCTATTTATATATAATATATATTTATATTAATATATTTATATAATTATATATATATTAATATATATTCTTTATATATAATATTTCCTTGGTATAAATATGTAAGTAAAAAATAATTGCTGGTACTTCTAGTGTTAAAGTCGAAGAAAATACGATGCAGTATCTTAAAATTATGAATTTATGCCATAGAATTTGATCACTTTAAATAAATTGTAGAAGCGTTTGAACGTTAAGGGATTAGGCAGCATAAGGTAGAATATTGGGAAGGAAATGTCTGTTGATTTTGGAGGAAGATTTAATTTAACTGCAGTTTGTGTAAGTTGGAAGTTTGTAGTGTTTGGAGGATCTGTTTGGTAGCATTAGAGATTCAGGCTTCAACACTAACTTTTCAGACAGTGCATGTGTAACTTTGATTAAACCCTTGCCTTATAATCTTGAGTCACTCTCATAGTGCACATTGTAGCTTAACTAGAAATTTAACTTTAAATACTTTAACATAACAATTGAATGGTACTTGAATTTACAAATATAAATAACACCTCCCTTAGACATACCCCATACGTGGGATTTTTTTTAGAAGAACGTGAAAGTTGCAGGATGCTGCACAGTTAAAATCATCAAAACTTTTCACTCATATAGTCATTCGATTTCCTGTATTTGATATCGAATTTTAATGCAATGTAATTACTGATGATATTATAAATAATCTATCTATTCTATATAAAATAATCGTAAGACAAAGAATTAAATGGGATTGTAAAAAGCAAAGGATTTTTACAATTTATAAACTTCAGTAATTATTGTAATATATCAACCGCGTTTTATTTGTCTCGAAAATTAAGTTTATTGTAAATTTCTTGCATTATAGTATCTATAATAATATTGGTTAGATACCCAGGCCATTTATATAAATTTTTCATTTACTTTGCAGGTGGTGGCACGAAAATGGGCGGCGCACATTTAACCGAGGAAGGTAAGTTCAAACTCAACGAGTTCATTAAATCTTGTAATTGGATTGTGGATTTTTATGCATTTATTGTAAACTTAAAAGTTTGTAATAAAATAAAATAACACTTTGTAAACCTATAAGGAATATCCAAAGTATAGCAGAAATGATGATAATTAAAGGGTGTTAGGAACCCCTAAATTAGATTCTATTCCTTCAAACTTATTTATAAAGATTTGAATTTGCATAAAAATCCTCAGTCAATTTTATAATAAATGTCACTTTTCGATAAAGTTTCGCTTTACCGATTTCAAACTTATAAATCAGAAAATAATTGATTTACATAGCAATGATAAAAATCTATTCATTCATTCGTTAAAATTAAAAACTTTCATTTCGGAGTAATATTTTATTATAATATTGAAACGTTTTATCTTGACGAGATAAAAATGATATAAAAACCTAACACCTGTTTTGAATAATTTATTGATTGGACTTTAAAGATTAAACGTTATAAAATGTAAACCCAAGCAACTACAATTATTGTAGTAAGATTATTAACAATATAGCCTACAATTTTCTGTATATCTTAATTTAAGAAAATATTTCAACCACTTAAAGTTGAATTTTCTCAGTAAAAACAAGTTCTTTTCCTTCAGAAGATCGCACGTTCCTTATTTTTCAAAACGATTAAAAAATTCTACGCTACATTTTAGGTATTTTTATAATGAATAACGTGTACAAATTTCAACTCAATCAAATGAATAATTTCTGAAATATGCTGGCTGCTATATAACAAAGTTTTACCAAACACATCAATAAATGACGTTACATAACTTCCTTGTCGTTTAACTTAAAGTAATAAATCTTGCTCGAAAATAAAGCTAACATATTGCTTGATATTAACTAAAAACATTTCGTTATCCCACTTATAATAAAGGGTTATCCAAAAGTACCTTTAGGATGTTAAATGAGAATATCTGTGAAACGCCATGTTTGTCAGTAAAATAGGGGTGAAAAAAAATAAAAATTGAAACGAGAACGAACGAAGATAATAGAAATAAAAAACAGATTAGAAAAGGGTGAAGCAGAAAGGAAAAGAAAAAAAGTGAAGGTAGGTGTTCGTATAGTCTATTTTGGATAACCCTATACTTATCCCAGTAAAGAAATTTAAAATTTACCTATTTGTTGGATGACCAACACGACCACTCACACCGTAAACACCATAGACTCATCCTAAACCAAATGCATCTGACAAACACCCTAATCTTAATTCCTAGTCATCCTGTACTCCGTATCTTTCCTAGTCATCCTGTACCCCGTACCTTTCCTTAGTCACCCTCCTCCTTGATGATTGTCCTTACCATTAGTCAGCCCCAACAACAGTACTTAAAAGCTCGCAAAATCATAGACCTGTCATATTTCCGTATTCACTCTAGTCGAGTGCAGTAGCCGTATTAATAAAGCCTCTAAGAGTTATCTTCCACGTGTTGTCAATTCTCCCAGAATCCGACATATTTTTATATACCGTCTGGCCTCTAATAATCCCTTTAAACGGGTTCGAGTTATCGAGGTTCGACTGTACGATATTTTATAACGTAGTAAGTTCAGCACGAGTTCGTATATCGTGTCTCCGACACAAAGAGAGAAAGAATCCGTCACGATTAGATAATAGCGATCCATAAGCCGTTGAGTGTCCCACCCCCGATTTGTTCCGCGGCGGCGACGCGCGAAAATTGAAATAAAACAGGTCGTGTAGGCGCAGGGTGCGCCCAGCCACGGAGTAAAATACGCCTAACTCGTCGTGCGACATTCTTGGATGGATTCTTCACGGCCTGTGAGCGCCGTTTATATTCCGCGGAGCTCGGTTCGCGATCTGATATCATTCAAATCAGTCGTCCCGCGCCGGGAAAATGGAACAGAGCAAATGTATTCCGAGCGCCGGTCTGAGAATACGATATTCATCGATTCTGGTATATTAATGCGACATCGCCAGGCGATAAAGGCGGCTTTAAATTGCGGAGCGCTTGTCCAGTGATTGAAATAAGGGAAATAGTTCCGACGAGGTGAATGGAAACGCTTACCTGTACCTGGAATCGATAAAAAAAAAACGCAAAACCTCTTAGTTCTTTATTGGTTTGGCCAAAGAGATCTGTCGTATTTGAAAGATGCATTGAAACGAAACTTTGATAAACAGTATATTACCGAGTTGTTTCGACAATCTCTTACCATATTGGTTTTATGATTTGGACCTTGAAGAATTTTTAGTTTTTTTCGGCAAGAATCTCGTTTGAAGAAGTTCTACAAGCTTTCAGATTCTTCAATTCTTTTGCAATTAAATAATTTGATTAGAGGATTAAACATTATATATATCTAATAATAATTTGTACGTGTGAAAAGTGACATTCAATGCATTTTTATTGAGAACGGTTCAGACGAATTTCGATTTGTAACGAATACTTCAACTTTATGTTTAACTATGGTAAAATGTAAGACTAGTGATTTTAAATGGGACAAGCTGCTTTGAAATCATAATATCAATAAAGTAATATGTATCACATTTATTAAATACTACTCTTATATAAATCTCTCAATAGCCAAAATGATTAACTCCACATTTCTTAAGTATCTAAATTTGATATACCCAAGAATATAATTAGTATCGAACTTTACAGAAATTAATTCAATTCATTTTATGTACTTGGTCAGTTTGGTTTCGGAGTGGCTCATATAAGGTATAAATAAAATAACACAAGATCACGTTCGATTCGCGTATCAAAAATTGAATACGACCAAATACTGGCTTTATTATGGGAATTGGCCCGTAGATTGCCGAGAAACGCTGTTCTATAATACATAAACCCGAAAATAGACTCCTCGAACGTGCATATTCTACCGTAAACTACTTCACCGAAAATCACCCCAAAACCTCCCTACACTCGCACGATTGCAATTCGCAACGAAGTTTTCGCGTCTTATCGTTTCGGCGAAAATCGAAGTCTCGAGGGGTGGCCTCCCCCCTTCGACCAACTATCCACCGTACACGTTCAGGCTTCCACCACGGGATAATGGCACTTTATTTGCATGCACGATCAATTTCCCCGTCGACGGGCTGCACGGGGGGGCGTAACGGTTACCGATTACATAATTTTCTTCGATATTAAAGCGGGCCCACCCCCGTCGACGCCGGGCTAAAGAGAGGAGAGAGAGCCTGCTGCGATGGGGAGAAAGGTTAGGTCGAACGCAGTATCGCGTGCAACTTTGATGTGGTTCGGTCGATAGAATCGTCCAGCTAACGGGGGGCTCTCTGCATCTATACGGACCGAAGGGCCGCCCTTGACTACCAGCACCCGCCGCCTCATTGTTGCTACTATTCGGACCGCGATTCGGCCCTTCAACGATCGTCCTACGGAGCGTCAATAATTAACCGGTCGCGTAATTAAAAGTAAATACTCGGAGGGGCCCCGTTGATGCTCGTCATTTGCGCGGAAAACTTGGTTGGTAAATAGCGGAGGGATGATGAAGAGAGGAGCAAAAGGAATGGTATTCTTCTTGAGGCTGTAACGCGATGCAAAAGTAATTAGTATAGCGATGGGAAAGTGGAGCGGTGGAGGGATTGAGATAATTGCAAGGAAAATTGAAGGAAAAAGGGGGGAGGTTATTGACGATGAGTAAGGGTGCGGTGGAAAAATTAGATATCGAAAGGTAAATTAACCTTTTAAATGGGGGAGAAAATTCTATATTCAGATTGTCGATGTTTAGTAATGAAAATGTTTTGGGATATTTAATGAATTATTTGGTATTTAATTTTTGTAAACTGCTTATGAATGACTAGATTTCGGATCTTTATGCAAATTTAAGTTTTATTACTAAAACTGTGTAGGAATGAAACCGTAACAATGATTAATTTCACCCTGGAAGTATTATAACGAGTACCTTAGTTTGGATATTTGGTACATTTTTACGCATTCTGCACACCGTGTGTCTTTTTTCAATTTTAGATTTCCCATAAATGGCAAATTCATATTTTTATTAACGAAATTAAATATATTGCGTCTAAATAGAGGTTCGAATAATACACTAAAATACACTAATTTTTATTTTACTTTAAATATTTTGTATCGTTTTGCACGATTAAATGCATTCCGTGTCTTTTTGCATATTTAACTTACCAATAAATGCATAAAAATCTAGTTTTGTAATGAGACTACAAAGATTCTCTGAAGGTGGATTTTTATTGGTTTGATCTTTATTTCCATGTCGAAAAATAGATAGATAGATTTTTAGGACAAAAATGGTAAATGCAACATTTTCCCTTTTAAAAAATTCTAGATTCACTATTATTATTCTATGTCTTTATTTCTGCTTAACTAATCGGCACCCTGTTACAATTGTTTGGTGATTTTTCGTCCATTCGAGTTTTTTTTTAAAGAAAGTTAGCGTGATGTAGTCGAAAAAATCTTGAAATCTTAATGGTTGTAGTCAGATAAAGTATTTTCCTTCAGACACATGCTATTTAATACGTATTATCTACTATTATTTATTAGTTTATTATTTATTTTAATTTAGAAAATTCGCTTCGCCCTCTTACCAGATATTAAATACACAAAATTTCATAATTTTCAATATTCAAAATTTCATAAAATTTCATAAATAATATTAAAGTATGTAAACTTTTTTCAAAATCTTCCAACGCTATTTTGTCTAACGAAACCGAGCACACAGGAGAAGAATTCTTAGGACAACCTAATACTGTCACACAATTCCATCCCCCTTAACAAATCCCAAAACCATTCGTCTTAAAACTTTCAGCCACGCAATTATGAATTATACAAAAGTTCTCGACGCCGTTCGTAAAGGAAGTATAGTATCTTAAAGTAGCAATGGCGATGAGAAACTTCGAACAAAGACGGGTAAGAGGGCGATAACAAAAAAGACGATCGCAGGCACGATGCAAAAGGGGTTCCGAGTTGAGTTATAGGCTTCAGATACATTAGGTCGGGGTTATGAAGCGTTATCAATTGCCGCTAAGAAAATAAATCTCTACAACCCCCCCGTGTACTCGCGCCACTTTTCAGCTTACGAAGGGTGGAAATACAGGAACGATTCCTACGGAAGAAGGAGAACTAACCCGGCTAACGACGTGGAACTATTGCGTTTTAGGGAATCCTCTTTCCCTCCCTTTCTCCCTCGACGATCTCTTCGTATGCGTTTTCGTCGCCGCGTACATATATTGATGTTCGAAGCACGTGTCCCGGGGACAAGCGTGCGCCAAGCCAGACGCACATGATCCTGCGAACGAGAAGCCGGCCCTTGAGAGTCACGTACCGGGGTTACAACCGGGAATGGCTTTGACATTCTAAAATTGGAAGAAGCTTAGGAACGTCAGCCGCCATGGAGAACCCGTGGTATTTCTCCAAAATCTCCCAACACGCGTACTTACCTCGAACGTGGCGATGAGATATTATAAGATAAGAAGCGTGAACGGAATTTTTGGAAGCTCGTTCGAACGTGCGCGATCAGAGTGGAGTGTTTATGTGTTTAAATGTAGGAAAAGTATAGGATGCGTGTAATATTATCTACTTAGATATTAACTTTGCAAGCTCTTCTTATGTTTCTACGCATTTGAATTTCCAAGCTTTTAGATTTCCAAGCATCTTCAAGCTCCTATGTCTCTAAGCATTTGAATTTCCAAGCTTTTAGAATTCCAAACGTTTTCAAGCTCTTATGTTTCTAAGCATTTGAATTTCCAAACTTTTAGATTTCCAAACGTTTTCAAGCTTTTATGTTTCTAAGTATTTGAATTTCCAAGCTTTTAGATTTCCAAATGTTTTCAAGCTCTTATGTTTCTAAGCATTTGAATTTCCAAGCTTTTAGATTTCCAAGCGTTTTCAAGCTCTTATGTTTCTAAGTATTTGAATTTCCAAACTTTTAGATTTCCAAGCGTTTTCAAGCTCTTATGTTTCTAAGCATTTGAATTTCCACGCTTTCAGATTTCCAAGCCTCTGCAAGCTCTTCTTATGTTTCTAAGCATTTGAATTTCCAAGCATTTAGATTTCCAAGCGTTTTCAAGCTCTCATGTTTCTAAGCATTTGAATTTCCAAGCTTTTAGATTTCCAAGCGTTTTCAAGCTCTTATGTTTCTAAGCATTTGAATTTCCAAGCTATTAGATTTCCAAGCGTTTTCAAGCTCCTATGTTTCTAAGTATTTGAATTTCCAAGCTTTTAGATTTCCAAGCGTTTTCGAATTTCCAAGAGTTTAGAATTCTAAGCATTCGAATTTCCAAACTATCGGATTCTCCGGCGTTCGAATTTTCCAACGTTCGAATTCCTAAGCTTTTCGATTCTCAAGCTTCTAAATTTACAAGCGTTCCGATTCCTAAGCTTTTCAATTACCACGCGTTTAAGTTTCTAAGCTTTTATATTTTTAAGCATTTAAATCTCCAAGCTATTGGATTTCCAAACGTTTCGATTTTCAAGTTTCTCGATTGCCCAGCATCTGAATTTTCAAACTTTTGTATTCCCAAGCATTTAAATTCCCAATCCTTAACATTTCTAAACTTTTCAATTTCAAGCTTCTGTATTAACTTCGAGCATCCGTCAACCATTGTGCTAATTCTAAGTTCACGATAGTGAAAAAAAAAAGTTTAATAATTTAAACTTTTGCAAATTTAATAGCTTGAAAATTTAAAGACATAGAAGTTGAAAAGGTTAAAAGTTTTAGCAAAATTAACAGTTTGGACATTCAAACAATATGTACATTCAAAATTATCATCTATATAAAAACAAGTTAAATACTACAATCGCGTGGATTTATTATAATTTAAATAAATCGGCAAAGCGTTGACGTTCTCTTATTCGCGAACGCAACTTCATATTACGCACAAATCCAATCTTTTCCAATATTTTCCAAGATACCGTTCGAAGCAGTAAAACGTTTAAGCAGAAATTCCAATAAAACTTCCACGGATAATCCCCTTCTTCTCGTTTCGTAAATTGATATCCGCGAACTTTCGCGATTTACGACGCCACGTCGCATGTCAGATCGCGCATTTACAAGCCATCCGCCTTAGCAAGAAGCACCGATGAATCCGCCGTTACATAATTCATAAAACTCTCGAATGGTGCTCGAATCTCGGTGAAACTTTGCATACAGCAAGGTAATTCAATCCCGCGATTTCATCCGAACAGAGGAGCGAAAATATTTTACACGCTGACGCAATTCTCCGATCATCTTTTCAAACTCTTCGCATCTTTTCGCAAACTTTTCGCCTGCTTTTAATTCGCTCGTCCCACGTTATCGTTCCCTCTTTCTTACCATCGTACGTGTATTTATATAGTATCCGTCGTCGACCACTTAAAATTATTATTCCATGCGAACAGTGCCACGTTTCGACGTTTCGAGTGCTTTTTATTGCGCTGTTCGTTTAACAGCCACGCGATAATAATGATCCGAATGTTTATCGCCGAAAGCGCGGTGTAAACGTTTCGACGTTGTAAAACGATAAAGAGCGGCAGGGAAGGAAGGAAGGGACGAGTGGGAACGAGCGTGTCCCTTGGCGTAAATGGAGAGGAAGCTTAAAACTTTCCTTAGAATGCTCGTAATATTTAGCGGGTACGCGGGAAACGTTTAAAAACTCGTCTTCTTGTTCTCTCGTGTCTTTTACTTTTTTTTTGTCCCGCCGGTTTCCCCCCTCCCGCTTTCCAAGGGGAACACGTTTCGTCGTAGAGAAGAAGAGAAAAGGGAGAAGAAGGGCGTATATAAAAGTTGCCGCGTAAATTATTCATGAATGGTGGTCGAGACTGCTCGTCCACGATGAGCACGCTTCGCGGATACGCGAGAATTACCGGCGCCATTTGCACGGTACGTCTTAAACGGCCACGAGATCGTATCGCCGGAGTGGCCCCTTAAAACGAGGAATTAACGCCCGCTGGTTACTGTAATCTCCGACCGGACGATAATCTTTCGACGCGCGGCTTAACGCCTGAACGTAACAAAGTCTCGAATTAGCGGGCATCCTTTCACGCCTCGATGATGACCCGTTCGCGGAAACGGAGTTCCTCAAATACCATTCAGGATGATCACCGTGTTGGCGATTCTTGTGTTGACTCACGTGGTTTCGAAGAAGAAAGTTTCGGTGTAAAACGGAGAAAAATATAATGGCTGAAAGTAAGACGCGGATAGTTACATTTTCATGCTTCAAGAAGCGATTGATAAGCGTTTGGATTACTAACCTTTTTGGATTCTCAACCGTGAGAATTTCCAATACCTTAGAATTCTAATAAACATTCGAATTTTCAAGCTTTGGGATTTTTAGGCGTTCGAATTTTCAAGCGTTTTGATTCCGAAGCTTTTCGATTCCCCGAGCGTCCGAATTTCTAAGCGTTTGGATTCCGAGGCGTTTAAGTTTCCAAGTTTTTATATCTCTAAGCATTTGAATTTCCAAGCATTTCGATTATGAAAGCTTTTGAATTCTCAAGCGTAAGAATTTCCGAGACTTCAGAATTCTAAGCATTCGAACTTCCAAGCTTTGGGTTTCGTAGGCGTTTGAATTTCCAACCTTTTCGATACCCGAGCGTTTGAATTCCGAGACGTTTAAGTTTCTAAGCTTTTATATCTCTAAGTGTTTGAATTTCCAAGCTTTTGGATTTCCAAGCATTTAGATTACTAAACTTTTGAATTTCTAGGCGTTTGAATTTCCATGCTTTTGGATTCGCAAGCCTTTGGATTTCCAAGCTTTTGAATAAACTGCAAGTGTCCACGTTTCACTTTGAGCTACTGTATGTGAAATATTCCATTCGAAAGGGTTTCAGGTGTTAAGTAGCTCCTCGATTTTCTAACTACTTTGTGGTTCTAGCTTCGATAGATTGGTGCTAAATTTGCACAACGCGTTCTGCAGGTTGAGCAGATGGAAAAAGTATATATGAACTCATGCTCGAAAATGATTTATTAAAGAGTTAAGAGGATTAATTGCGCGTTAACGTGTTTGGCTCGGAAGACGTCTTATGGCGAGTTTCGCCGACAAAATGGCGTCTGTCGCGGCGCTTCAATTAGTGCCGCCACTCAATGAGTAATCCACTATTTTTTTAAACTAGTTAACTAAGCTAAAGACACGGTTTAAATGGGAACGTGTAAATGGAACTTCTTTTCACAATAATTTTATTACTTCTCAAAGCTGATTTTCATTTCTGAGGACATTTTAATTAACTCATTTTGCTCCGTGTTGCCTATTAAGTTTTACAGTTACGCAATAGCACTTTGCATTACAAAAATATTAGCGCTTTCAGCTAATTTTATATCATCGCGTTTGGTCGAAAACATTTTACCAGGGATAGTAAATTATTCATCGCCACACCTAGCATAACATTTTCTCTGTACTCTGTCTAATGTCATCATCTTGATCATTTTCCGCGGCTTAAGAACGTATAAATGGCAATTTAATTAGCGAAAGCTTAGATTCAGAGAAGTGACTTGTAAAAATCATTCGAGTAAGATTCCAAAAGGACCAGTTATATTTTACAGCCGTGAATGAAAGTAGTCTGTTTGCTTAATAAATTAATTAACATTCAGCGATCGCTGAACAAGTATGTACCACGTCTCTGTGACCGGTTTGCAAGAAGTAAGAAATAACCACACGTCGTTTGATGTTCCAGCAAACCGGCAGATGGACGTGGCTCTCTACGTCGGCTTGACTGTCGCGTGTGTGGGAATCGGCGCCCTGGCATTTTTCTTAGCGAAGCTTCTGAGGCGCAAAGGTCGGGACCATTCCCTTTACTCCATGGCCCGTAACGGTAAGCATTTCACAGATGGAAAGAAAAAGCGCCGCGTTGGCTCTTCACGAACGAATGAACGAAACACGACGTCGCCCGCGACTGCATGTAATTATCCTTTCGTAAATGTATGATGAATCAAGTTTCGAGGAAGAAACTGCCGGTCCCTTCGTTTTCGCTCCTCTGTTCGTTACACGCGATCGAAATGATACTATTTCGAAGTTTCATAGTACACCACTTCGCTACTTTCATCTACGCAACGGAAAATACTTCTTTCAACTCTTCCTAACCCTTTGACTGCGAGAAGCGTACAATAGATTTCGCGTATAATATAATATGCGTAGATTAACTTCCTAACTTATCACTTTGTAACAATATTTGGAGATTCGAGTTAACAGCAATTTAATATTTTATTATGTTAAACTTCAGATTAATTCATTCACAAGTAACTATTATGCACGTATAAACTGTACAAGCCTTTTTTTATCATCGAATTATGTAAATATCGCAAGGGCAGTCAAAGGGTTAAAATCTCTTCAACCCTTTTGTCATGCTTTTTAGGTACTGTTTTATGAAACGTTCCATTTAACATAGTAGTATATTTCTAACTTAATTTGAGTTGTGCAAATATTTGCAAAGATATGATGAATGCATATATATCGCATTCGTCATCTATTAATATGATATAGCTGTGTAATTACGTACTTAGAACGTAAAGCAAAATATTATTGTTACTAGTGGTAGATATTACATAGTGTTAAACATTACAAACCAATATTTGTAGCTGTTCAATAATTTAAGCACAGGTAAATTTCGAGGGTTTCGAGCAATTAATTTGTACACCCAATATTTAAATTTCCGGTCGTATTAATTAAATCGTGATTAATTGTACAGACAACCTAAATATTTATACAAATATTATTTCAAGTAAAAATTATCTTGATCTATACACGAAGATTCCGTTTAGTTTTAAGGGTGCAATAGCGAAAGGGTTAAGTACAAGTCGTAGCCGATATTCAATTGATGGATGAACATTATTGATATTGTTTGCCAAACTTTTCCAATCAACGCACTTTTTCAATTTCTCTTCGCTCCACCTTAACCCTCGTACACTGTTTCGAGTCAATTTGACCCGAGGTAGGAAAAATTAAGTAACTTCTTTTTAGATCGTTGAATGATATTTTTAAGAAATGTATTTTATATATATATTTATGAAAACTCAAATTATATTAGGTTGGTGCATATGAAATGTCGCTTCTCGAAGTAAAAAGTATATTCATTTCTTAAGACTTATAGTCTTGATGGGCTAGGTAGTTGGAATGAGTACTTTCGTGAAAGCCCTATTTTTTCGTACGTCCCTCAATTGATAGGTGGTACGGGAGAGTCGCCACAGTCCGCACATCGTACGGACGCCGTCCCCGAAGGGTTTAATCTATCAAATGCTTCGTTAAGAGCCGATGAAAGTGGCGAGCGTGGTAGATCAAAAAATCGGAATAGTATCACAGCGGCGTCTGTCCGCAGCGCGCAGAGATACCCACGAGCCGTGGCTCGGCGGTGTGCGTTTCAGAATTCCAGCCGGAGTTCTTCCCGGACCAGGACAAGAAGCTGAGCCTTCAGCCGGACGTAACAGCGACGAGCGTGCCGGCCTGTTACGAGTATCCTTTCGACCCGAAGCTGTCGATGTCGAGATCCCTCTCCGAGCACCATTACGACGTACCTCACCTATCGATCGCCCCCCAACCGTCGCCAATGTCACCCACGCCAAGCACATCGACGCAGGAATCCTGCAGCGACAAACACCATTCCGACTGCGAGAACAGCGTCACTAGTTCATACCCGTCTTCCGACTCCACGTACAACGTCGCCTCGGAGAGCGTCCGTTTGCCAAAGCTCGAGTCCGGAAACGTTGCGGGGGCGGCGGTGAACACGCGCGGCGCGCTTCTGGTGCTTCCGGATGCGGGCATATCTATGTCCGTGCCCGAGGGAGCCGTACCGAAGCCAAGCAGAGAGGAACTCTACCTGGCGGTGCTCAACGAGGATCGCTTTAGGCCTCGATTACCCGGTAAGTGGTGCGTGCATTATTAATTGCGGCGCGTTGCCCGTGACGCTTCCGTTGCAACGCCTCATCGATCCGATTGCAATTCAATCGACGCGGACGAAACGCTTTGCTTCGCGTTCCAGCGGCGAGTAAATGTTACTGTGAATTGTAACGCGTTTAGTAAACTTGTTATAATAAGACGTTTTTACGTATACTCTTGATCGTTAGTTAATCATAGGACTCTTGGTAGTTTTTAACAAAATGTTCGTTGAATTTGACTTCCAGTAATGTTAATTTACAGCAAAGTCAATTTACATTTACACAATTTACATTAAAAATACAGCGTTATTTACGGAAATCCGATTAACAGGCTTTTCATATAAATCTTTTAAATCCCTATAAATCGATCTTTTGTTCTCTATATCGTCAATAATAATTTAACCACAAAACCACAGGTAGACAAACAAAGATTCAAAGTATCATTTTTAGTTCACATGTTTCTAGAAGATTAAAACCATCCGGTATTACCGACGTGTATGCTTAAATGAATCTATCTTTTATGCGTCTTAATTTCCAAGCGGTGGATAATTTGTTAAAAATACAGCATTATTTAATATTCTTCGAGAACGTTATTATATAATATTTTTTAATGTTCTAAACAATTAGCGAATAGCACGTTTGTTTCTTAGTCGTAACTTCAATTTTTCTTTATTCTAAATTTATTAAATGCCTGATGAATTATGGACAGAAGTGTACATTTGGATTATTCCAAACAAAAGTCTCAAAGTAAGCATAAATTAATCGTTTCAGCGGTGAGTGCTAAAGTTTTAATCGATTTTCAGTACATATTGCAGTATGAACAGCTTGCCTAATTGAATTCCTGGTTTGTTGACGTAAAATATCTCCGATATCGTATCATTTATACTATTAAGCAAGCAAATTGTCATCCTTTTATTGATCATAAAATTGCTATCGCAGAATTCAACTCTACGTTGAGTGTTTGCATTTCAGTATCCGTCGTCAAAGTGTTAATATTTTGCACAATTAAGTGGATGCAAATTTTTCAAGAATGCGGAATGGAGAATATAAAAATTATTTAATTGCAGTGAAGTAACATACACTGTTCGAAACAATTACGTGATCGCTAGACTATGAATATTTATGCATCTACGGGGAATTTAAATGTGCATGTAACATGTAAACCTGTACCAAATATTCAAAACGAAGAATACATTATAATATTTAGATGATGAAATTCGCCTGTATTTTGCTTAATTCTGTATGAATTTGCATAAGGCTCACAGTCCAGCAATCGCAATCAGAGAATATTACCGCCTTCGCTGTGCTCTAAATTTAATCGTCGATTGCTTGGAAAAGATTCTTCAGCCTTCCTCAGTTTTATTGAAATTTTCACTTTATCCTCATCGATGCCCAAACATTCTTTTATCGTTCTTTTATCGCAATCTTCATCTTACATTTTTGCACCCCGCACTTAGCAACAAAGCTAGAAGTTCTCTATTTTCCCATAGACGGTATCACACAGTTATCGGCGGTGGTGACATGCGGCCCTTCATCGGCGACCTTCAACAAGCCTGTGATCCTACAATTCGAGCACTGCGCGATGCTTCACCCCGCCACATGGGAGCTCAGCGTTTGGGCTTGCGACGGTCTTAGCGTGGAGGATGGTTCGGCGCTCGCCTCTTCGAAGGATCATCAATCGATCACGTGGACAAGGGTGTTAACACTGGGCAACGAGACGATTAACACACCACTGTTCACGCAGTTAGACCACGCGGAAGCCTTCATCGTTACCGAGCAGCTAAGGGGCTACGTTTTAGCCGGCCAAAGTTGCGAGAACGTGATCGCCACCAAAAGACTACGGCTGGCATTGTTCGCCAGCCAAGCTGAGCAATGCTGCGTCAGGGTATACGCCGTGGAAGACACGAAGGCAGCCATGAAGGCAATCGTCGACAGGGAATCGCAAATTAGAGGTTACTTGTTGGACAAACCGCGAACCTTATTGTTCCAAGACAACGGCGAATCGTTGTGCGTGAGTCTAGAAGAGGTTGGCAACGAATGGCAAAGCAAATCTCCAACGGAACGCCAAGAGATTTCATTCAGGGACGTGTGGAATTGCATGGACAACACGAAGCATGTTACTTTCGGTTTGAATACCGCTTTTGGGCCCACGACTAGCAGAAGCTATAAGCTTCAGGTGTCGCAAGGGAACTCGGACACCAGGCAGGTGTTTAGGATCGTCTACGACGGCGCGAAGCAATTGATCTCGTCAGGAAGCGTAACTCGACCGCTGAGAGAGGTGACAGTGGTGAGCAGCGGGCATGCTAATAACGCAACCACCGATTCCACCACCCTTAGACCCTTCCGGTTTACCAGGTCCCTCAGGAAGCAACTATGCCAATGCCTGGATCCACCGAATGCTCTTGGAAACGACTGGAGAATGCTCGCGCAAAGGCTTCAAGTTGACAGGTAAGCGATCTGCTGAGTTTTTCTTGCTCGCGAGTAAAGGTTGCTTGATATATTTAGAATTTCTACCCTTCTTTGGTTAGCGTACTTGTTTGCTGGTAGCTGGATCGATTGACGTTGTTGAGTCTATATCCTCTGGGGACTTCGATAAGTCTGTAATGTCTTTAAACGTTCGGTTCGGTTGGTTGTTAAAGGATTCGTGTTTTTTTTTCTGGTTTAAAACGGCGCATTCAGTCGTCGGTTTTTTCTTTTACTTATTCGACTCTAAAATGCGATGTAAAGTTACATTTCTGTGTATCTAAATTCCTGGAAATTTTATCCTATTTGCTTATCACTGAAGTTTTATATTTTATTATTTTTATATTTTATATTATATATATATATAATATATATATATATATATATATATATATCGTTGGAAGACTTTACTTCGTGCTAGTAGAAAACGCGTAGGTTTCCTTTAAATTGCAGGTACATTAACTACTTCGCCACGAAATCCAGTCCCACGGAGCACATCCTGGACTTGTGGGAAGCGAAACACCACGAGCCAACCGCGGTGACCGACCTTCTGAACCATCTGCGAGTGATGGGCAGAACGGACGCGGCCACCATTCTCGAGGCTCAACTGGGCCCATGGCTCTGAACGGCCGGAAGCTTAGCACCTGGTGACGTTTCCTATGTGGTGAGTGAAAGTCCACGAACACGAAGTGAAAACGAACAGTGGTGAATTGAACATGTTTTAAAACACGGAACTCATCGAAGCACTGCCTTAATTTTGCGCGGGGGATCAATCTTCCGCTGTCCCTTCTGTAAATAGACACACACTTCCGTTTGTAAGATGAATGTTGTTCGAGGCGAAGTATTGTAATAATCGTGAAACGAAGTAAAACTAGAGACTGTGCATTTAGATGGTTATATATGTGTACATACGTGCTAAGGACTGGCGAGCAAATGGATATATCCATTTAGACGGATGTTTATATATATAAATATATATATAAATATATAAATATAGTTAGGTAGATAAAGAACATCGAGCAAGGAACGATTTAACCCTTTTAGTGTTGATTAAAGCACGGTACGTTGTATATTGAAAACGGTTCTAAGTGGCATCAAATTCAGAAAGAGGATTTGTAAATTAGAAGGATCAGTAGAAAACAAGCACACGTCACGCGTACGTCAATTTTTTGATTTGTTAGCTTGTTTATGTACGTAGCTTTTAATTCGGCCCTTAACTTATAACTTGAATGCGGATCTGGAAAATTTAAATGTTCAAAATATTACACAATGCATAAGATATACAACAGTATGTAAAATATTCGGAGTAAAATACATCTTATAATATTTAGGGGTTGAAATCCATTTATATTTAAATTTTATCATTTTATTTTTATTTATAAAAAGTAGAATTTGCATAACGATCCATAGTCTACTTATCATGCACGAGTCATTGGATGGAATCGTATAAAAATTCCGCGAGTTTAGCAGCGTTCGATTACTTTGAATACGTATCGCAATTTTTACACAACTTTCAAGATGGGAGTAATAAATGCAGAAAGTAATGCAACCTTGGACGATGCGCATTAACTATCAATTATCTTGGTGAAATTAACTTACGATACGAACTTAATTAGAAAATAAATAAATTACGATGTAATAGCGGCGAAGAAGAACCGGACCAAAAAAACGTAAATGAAGAATTAGATTAAAGAAAAATGTGCAGGCAGCTATGGAGCCGGTGTGAATTAAGAGACTAATAAATTTGAGCTTCTCCCTCATTTTGTGTTACATTAATTTATATCGCAAAAATATGGAAGCTCACCTTCCCATTTTTCTTTTCATTTGCATCACATTCATAATCACTGGATAAAATGAGTGATGCATTCAATCTAAAATTTAATATAAAATGAATTTCGCGATCAAAATTTGAAAGCAGTCGTCAATCCCTATCTAATTTAAACATCGCTTAAAATTAATATACTTCCATCCAGCATTTTTCATGAAAATAAAATTTGCTGCATCGTGCTTCTAAAATCCCCTAAAATTATGAAAAGAGGTAACGACGTGTGCTTGTTTCTCACCGAGCTCCTCAATTCTACCGTTTTTTTTCACGACAAATTAGGAGACCACGAATCATCTTAAAACCCGTCTCCTAAGATCTGAATAGTCTTAGCCGACTTAACAGTTTATACTTTTCAACATTCGACCGTACGACGTGCGGACTTAACAGTGAAAGGGTTAACGAAAAGAAAAACCGTTCCGGACA